>CM057049.1:47967891-48578661 GCA_029948455.1 Solanum rostratum | reverse complement strand
AAAAGTGAAAATTATGGAAAATAGGGCAGGGTCCTTACCAAAGGATTCAGTATGGGCCGTAATGTGCACCACTAGGTGTAGTGGGCCCTTGTAGTAGGCACCTCACTTCCCAAGTTCCATTGACTCTCACCACGACACCTTTTATGGGTCGTGGTTCCGTTTACAACGCATGAATTTCTTTAAGAAACCTCGTGAAAGGGAGGCTTCTTGTGCACAACAAGATCCTCCCCATCATGGCACACTTTAAGGAGCATGGAAGCTAAATAGGCAATGTTAGGTCCTAGGGGTGTCAAAGAGGCAGGTTAGGTTGAAATTGATAATGTTAAAATGGGATGAAATGAAAACCTAGTTAGGTTATGACCTGCCCAAATTTACTTTGGGCTTACACAAGTTGGGCTCAAATGGGCTAAAATTTGGGCTAGGTCATGACCCGCCCAATTTGCCTGCTCAATCTCAATAATTTTAACATATTATTATTTACTTTTTGTAACCACACTTTGAATTTCAACTCAATAAAATAAAAAAAAGTTAGAAATAGATGCATAAATCATAGAAATAAAAAATAAATAAAAAAACATACATTATATCAATGCAAGTAAAGAGGCTTAGAACGGGTTAAAACTGGAGAGTAAATTGGGCTCAGTTGAAGATTCATTCAAAATATGTTAAGGCTTGAATAGGTTGAGATTGAACCCAATTCAAATTATCTTGAGCCCAACCTATAAAATTTTGGGCCAATTGTGCGGTTCACTTATATTTGGGCTCATTTCGACACCCTTAGAAGGTCCCATCCAAGGTCCACTGGGTGAAATTTTTCCTAGTTTAATGAGGGTATTTGAATCATTTTCCTATTATGTTTCAATACCTTTGGATAATTTTGAAGCCTAAAACAAGTCTATTAACTATTTTAACCCATTTAAACCTATTCACTTTAACCCAATTTCCAAATTACAAATCATTTCTCCAGAGAATACTCTCAATGTTCTCGTAACACCCCATACATTAGAAAGTTTGAAAATAGAAAAGTGGTAGGAAAATGGTTCTAGACTGGTTCTGCGAGCACATCTATAGCCTATGGAATTAACCATGGATTGTAGATACGTTATGTGGAAGGTTAGTGAACTTAGAAAATCTTGGAATCTGGAAGCCAAGTTATGAGCGAACAGTATGAGTCATACTTGGAATTTATAGCTCATAGATGTGTGTTGTAGATTTGACATTTTGTAAGTAATGGGAGATATTACTAGAGGTCATTAAGTACCGTAGGCCATTTTACGGATCATACTTTTGTTGTGATTTGGACTCTGAAGGATGGAAATTTTCTAAGTATAGATGGGAACTATGAGTGATCTTTATGACCTGTATGAGAAACGACGAATCATAGAAAGGATTTCATAGATGGGGAATCAGAGTCTATTTTCATAGACAAATTTCAATAGGACAAAACCACACTTTTATGAGTTGTAGTTCATTATACACTCGTAGACCCTATTCATGTTGGGTCTAGAAGAAAATTAATGAAGGGCTTTTTGGACATTTCTAGCCCATTTGACTCCTAAACTACGTTAAGAGCTACCCCAACTACCTCATTTCTCTTAACACTACCTCAAACCCTTTCAAACTCATCCACTCTAAAAAATCTCTCCAAAAGCTTATAAGTGTTTTCTCTCAAGGAACCTCCATTGAAGAACTAAGGTTTCCAAGTTTTTCCTAAGGATTTCAAGGTCAATTTATCTAAATTTACAAGGTTTCTCCATTGAGGTATGTAGGGATTTATCCATGGATCTTTTCCATCCATGAAGCCCAAATCAAACTCTCTTTCTTCCTCAATTTCAAGCATGAATTTTATGGGTTTTCTTGATTTCTATCCTAATGTTTGAATTCTGATGGTTACATGATTAAATTACTCTATTATGCATGAATTATGATGAATTACATGAATTGCATGATTTTTATTGTTTTATAAAGAATTACAATTCTATATTGATTAAGGCTTATGAACTTGATGCGGATTCTTTTACTTATGACTCAATTTGATTTCAATTGCATCGATCTCACGTGATTTTCAATAAATTTCATGATTTTCACTTCAATTGTTCATGAACCCACATTTTTTCCCTAATTTCTTATGTTAAGCTTTTTCTTCATGAATAAGATGATGTCGCCCAAACTACACCTCCTTTTTGAAGGTATAAGCGATCGTTGTAAAAATATATAACCTAACCAAGATTGAGATCGATCCCATAGGGAATATGGTCGAGACCTAGAGTAGCTACGAGCAAGTCGAACAAATTAACCTGCTTATTTTCCAAAAAAGGAGATTGTGCAATTGCAATAAGTAAACCTACGCTAGAAGCAAGTGTTGTGAAATTAGTGAGAGAAGTAACTAGGGTAGTGTGTTCCCCATGAACTCCTAAGTTAGTATCACCAGATAATCGTAATCTTTCCTAGTGTGAAGCATGAAGACCTGGTAAATTAAGTTTACCAAACCCTTTGATCCAGACGAGAGGTAAATTTTACTACGTGATTTGATCCATCCGCATAATGTGACATTACTAACCCTTACTTTTTGTTCCAGTACAATCATTCGTTGATCCAGTTAGGTTGATTAGACGAGAGGGATCACATCAAATCTTGTTAATTGATCTATTTTCCTATTCATTACTACTCTGATCCAATCAGTAAGAATTAGACAGGTTCTAAGGGTTACCAACATTAAAAACCAATCATAACGAAGATAAATAATTAAGGCATGCATGCACATTTTCCAAGAATTACGAATATCTCTAGTTTTACCTTGTTAGTTCTTCATGGTTCCCACAACCTTAGTTGTGGAATTAGTTATACATAATCATTGTACATGAAAGAATCATGTAATAAAATAGCATCATTAAATACTTACAATGATGAAATTAAGAATAGAAAATCCAAAGTTCTCGACAAGAAATCACAATGTAATAATTTCAATGTAAAGATCACAAAATATGAAGTCTCAAAAGTGTTTATGTCCTTTCTCATGCATCTCTCTACTAAAAAGACCTAAAAACTTATTTATAATAAGTAAAATACAAATTCAAAATGAAATAGAAAAACTGCATTCGACAGCTTCTACAGACGGGATTATAGGTTGCATAAGAAACCACAGCCTGTACCTAGGCTTCGTACTCTACAACTTCCAAAAATAAACATCAATTCCACGAGACATTCTTATAGGTTGTCTTGTAATTTACGGCCCAAGGAGTGTTTCATCTGATAGCTTTTCTAAAACTCCTCTTGTGCTCGTCTAACAGTTCGTGGATACAATATCTTAAACTTGGCCCTTTACTGGATCTAACTCATGAAACCCCTCTACAACTCATGGATTGAACCACACCCCGTAAAGTAGCCCGTAAATCCTCAAAAACTCTAATATTGTAGAACTTTGCCCAGAATGATACTGAATCCTGTAATTTTGCAAAATAAACATAAAAACACATCAAACCCACTAACATCGCTTTGAGAAAACACAAAACTTCAAGTTTCAAGCATCAAAAGTGATGTATTTTGGCAGCATATTGTCATGATCTGGTCCCGATCATGATGGCACCTACTACTATTCCACCTATAGGCAAGCCAATTACCCAACCACGAGGGTACCCTACCTAGCTTTCTAGTAACAATAACATGAATAACTGAAACCTACCTAAACCTGGAAGTCAACTATATAGAGCCACAATAGACGCAAGAGCATATTATACATATGCCAATAAGCATAAAAATATACAAAATCATAGTGTCTCTACAAATACATAACACTACTATACAAGGACAATGTCTGGATATAAAAGACGGCCATCAACAGGAAGGAGACTACGAAGAAGCCAAAGTTGTCAGTGCTCACAAAAGTCTCCTAAGCTCTCCTGAAGTTCCCCAACTCAGCTATCACGGTCCTTCCCTGGACCTGCACCATGGAAAGATGCAGAAATAGGGGTGAGTACCAAAAAGGCACCCAATAGGCATCATCGGCCAATTGAGTGAAATAGTGAACATAAATAATGCCCAAATATATAAAGAACTACAGCAGTGTAGCAAAATAAACTCAGATCAAGGCATAGGCATGTTTGAAAACCCTTAAACGACAACTAAACCGACAAAAGTGAAGAACAATGATAACCTGAACCACCTGAAGTAAAGAACAATGATATCCTGAACCACCTGAAGTAAAGAACAATGATAACCTGAACCAACCCAAGTATTGAAATTGATACAGACTTTCAAAGACTACAAAGGCCAATGCCATAACTGCCTCAAACTTAGGCATAGTGCTGTATGCGGGTGCAAGGCCATAGTATCTATGCGTGTACGCCAACTAGGCCCCCATAAACCTAGAGGGTACACCCCGCGCATAATCTACAACTGGTAAATCATTATAGAATCCTATAGAACCATCACAGAGTCTAGTTCTTCACATCATCAGAACAAGGGTCAGTTGTACGTGGGTGTAAGGCCCTAATGTCTAAGCTTGAATACTCCGTGAGCCCCCATAAGCCCAGGAGGTACACCCACACACAACAAGGGTGTGAACCAGAGTGTGGATCCACTAGTAATCAATCACGGGCCTTGCCCCAACATTACATAAATCTGGGTCTTCGACCCTGTGTCGACATGTAGCAATCGATCCAAAATATATGTACAAAACGGTGGGACGTATCCATCGCGGGAGAAAGAATCCCCCTTGCATAACAAGTGTATCTCAACTCAGAATATCAATCATGGGGCCTCGCCCCCAAATGTAATCAACAGGGTCCTCGACCCAAAATATCAATCAACAGGGCTTAGCCCCAAAATTATAGTCAATAAGGCCCCAAGCCCAAAGTAGCGGCAATTGCTCGAACCCCTTTAGAATCGACACCTTAGTCTTGAACACTCGAACGTGACCATCGAAGAGTGGGAATGCAGGACGCATTACCTAAGATCTCAAATACTCAGTCACGGCCAGCGGAGACTTGAACTACAGGGTGCGTCATCCAGGTCTCGAAACGTAGGATAAGCCTATCTCTTACTAGCCTATCAAGATCTAGATTCCTTAATCATACTACCTCTCTCGACAGAATCATCTCCATCTGATTGAACAATACACCGCCGCACTCGGATAAAGAAGATAACCCAACATTAGACGGAAAGAACCAATGCAAAACAACTACCAGCAGTACATTGGAGTGCATATGTATCACAAATTACTATAGAGTCATGCCCAACATAGGCCAAGTATACTATAACCCAGTCCATCACAAGTGCCCAGGGTAAACATAGTCAATCACGATAAATCAATGTATCCAAGACAACCAAATCTAGTAAAGTCATATCGATACCAGAATCAGGTTACAGTATGGCATATAATCAATACGCATTCCCTTGGTTAACACATCTAGTAGGAACAGGCTTCACATATTCATACTAGTACGAGTGAAGTCAACACACATACTTGTCCTGGGGTACTAGCTCATTCGGCCCTCACTAGGCCACCTCTCTGTGTAAAGCAACATATAGGGTAGCGTCAGTATAACCTAAGCTAAGGCCCAAAAGGCTAGACAATAGGAGGAATGTCACCTACCCAAAATTATATTGCAGTCTAGCTGCTATCAAGGACACCAAGGAAACCATGTGTCGGCCAACTAAAAAAGTTCCCCACTCTAAATAGGATCCCATACCCAGAACTAACTCACACCACTAGTATCTCGTCACAGATAATCCCAAAAAAATAGGATAAAACCTACCCCTCATTAATAGGTTAAACTCCCATCTCAAACATACCAATAGCTCAGTAGCAATGCCTTTTGTATCACAGAATGTGAGAATCCCTTAGGAATGCAACTATAACCATCCCAAAAACATGGGGTGATTACCCCATCACTAACCAGTAGCAGAAGTATATAATAGATAACAACGCTATACATGATCAAATAAATCACAGGGCAACACAATTTAAGGTTGAAATCAGGAATTCCTACGCAGCCACATCATATATATATGCAGAACAACATATAGGTATTAGACTCAGTGCAAAGGGTAGCATGCATTTTTTTGTCAGTCTCAAAAACTGAGTATGTTTACACCTCATGCAACACACACGAAAACCTGGAAAAAAAATCAAGCTCGGTGCATGTACCTATCACTTGTTCACAACCCATCTAGCCCCTTTCAGGCCCATCATGTAGCCATATCGTGCAAGACTTCGATTAATACAATAGTTACAGCTAATACAGCCCTCTATATAACAACTACAGCCCAATATCATAATATAAACCACATGTGGATTAACAACAAGCTATATGAAACATATATTCCCCTGCTCAACTCATTCACCGTACATTCTACATATTCCAACTAAGATATGTAAACATTTTAACTCGGTTTAAGGTTTAGAGAAAGCCTTGCCTACTTGGCATCTGACGTCCCTTTCTATGAATCAGACTAGCCAAGCATTTCCCCTTTGAATCGCTTCCCGATGCTACTCAGCTACCAAAACATAAGTCACAAGATCATTATGGCTAATTTGGCTATAAAATCTCAAGAAACATGTGAAATTACATCAATTAAGACTAAAATAGAAAAATTTGGGGCCAACACTCGAAATGCCGAACCAATCCCTGTAAAATGATCCCCACATCACTCTTGGTCCATAGCCAGAAATTTGGCGCAAAACGGACCCCAAAAACCTAGAAAAGGCCCAAAGTCGGTGTTAAAACTTTACCAGGAAAACATTCTTTTCAAAACATTTTCAGTCAAAATTCTAAAAAGCCAGTCAAAATCAGCAGACACCCAGCATATCATAGCATTCTCCTCGGAACATAGATTAGTTTAGACTCATATTTCGCTAAATTTCATTAAGAATCGATCATGATATTATCATGTAAAAATTTTAAAAATTTACAAGAGCAACAATAGTTAAAACGGAAATATTATCCTAAAATACATGCCAAATACAAAATCTGACTTCACCGCGGTGTTCCTTGCAAAAATTTTAGTCGTGTGGATCTTTGAATCACTCGAATCAAATAAGAAATGCTCCTGAAATTGCGATGTAAAATTGGATAAACATATGTGCAAATATGCATCTTCAACAAGGCAGCCATATATAGAAGAGGTGTTGCCACCTCATGCCATGTGCTGCCATCCTACTATGCCATGTGGCAGCGCCATAGGTTCCTTTCAATTAATCATTTAATCTCTTTTTCGTCGTTTCGGGCTTGTTTGAACTCTAATTTTCACAAACAAACTATATAACCCTATGGATTTCAATGTTTTGAATCCAACAGTGTGGTCGAAATTTTCAATAGATCTTGCTACAATAAAGTGAGGGTCCCACCTCTTTATACACAACTCTTGTAGAAAGTCCCGAGTGGTCAAATCATATTCGGATGTCCCCAATATCAAATGAAGGGTCATTCTAAACCAAAATTGATGTTTCGGAGCCAACGACGCTATCAAAATTCTCATTCAAGGCACAGTTCCCAAGTGCATTGATTGACTTAACTATTAACCGATTTCAGTGGCTAAATTTGCAAACCATAATATAATCACACCATACATGCTCCTAGCTTAATTCAACCGTGTTGGAGCTAATGGAATCGTCAGAATTCCACTCCGAGGCAATTTACTAGGAATTTACCTGAAAATTCATTTTATAGGATAACTTTGTGGTTAACTCGAAAATCCATATAATTCCCAAATAACACAACAAATATCCACTCCAACGTCCCAACAGATCACCAATGGTTTGAGATCATTATGCACATGGTCAAATCAGCCAAATGATTTCAAAACTATAAAAATGATCGTGAGGGTCATTAAAACATTCCTCACTAATAAGACTTTTGTCTGAAAAAGTACGTACACGGGCATAGTTGTAAGTTCTAGTCTGCACCACGAGTATATTGGTCATAAGAAGGCTCTGTATCCTACAACAGTTCTGGTACTTCCTTTGCTATCCAAACTTTAACTAATTCATCAAATACTCGACAGGATACCCACTCAAATGACTCTCAGTACCTCCCTTGACTCTCAGTACCTCCCTTCATACCCAGACATTCGTATCTCACTTCTCAAATATGGTCCTTCGTAGTTATTACCTTTCAACCACATTTTGTAGTGTTTAACAATCAACCTATGGCAAGAATCGCAACAGCAGCCACCGGTGCTTACAAGTCACCAAATTCATGCTATGCAGCATAGTAGTCAACCAACAACCACAATTAGCCACTCACAATGATCATACTATATCCACATACAAACCTTAGAATTTCCACCACCACAACCTCTCTTAACAATGCCCAGTCATCATCTAACTCAACGATCCGGACATCACCTAACTCAATGAAAACACACTGGAGTACATGTAAATCATCTAAAATACACCTGCACACTATCGATACGCAGAAAATAGGATGTACAGTAGAACAAGATAAAGGTAGTTTTGACTCAGATATAGTTGGTCCAACCTATATCGAAACCCCAATAAGGCTATTATATTGCGGCCAAGCTCACCTCCCCTTCTAACTCACATAACGTTTCTCAAGGGAGACAACTTCAGAATCATTCTGTCCCAAATCTCAAATTGTACAAATCGACATCCATGGTCAGTATAACCTCGGGTGCCAACTTGGAGCTATCCGCAATCTATCTCGAATACCTCGGACCCTGGCTAAGGCATCCTACAACAAGTCTATACCATACGGAAGCAGCGTTGTAGGCTTAAACCAGCTAATTGGAGTGAGACATCGATGACTACATCATAGAAAAAAGTCAATCCGCCCCCAAAGCAATATCAAAATCGAGAACATCCGATGACATAACTCAACCCACGTATCACAATTCTGATTAATCACCATACCCAACTAATAAAAGGGACCTTCCACTATCTCGATACCTGACCTAGGATAAAAAAAGTTCAAAACTCATACTCAAACAAGCGATGGGTAGAGCAATGTTATTAACACTATATAACCATAACCCAAGTATTAGGCAATTTGGCAAAATAATCAATATTCCCACTAGCAAGTACAGCTATGAATCTGGACGATACATCCTAGTCGGCTAACAATCATAGCAAATCCTTAGGGCATAGGGGCCGGTAGCTCAGTTGATAATGCAATAATATTTGATACAACAATAGAAGATCTAACTAAGCCCCCAAGCATAGCATCCATCTCACAATCCCATTGCCACAAAATTAGAAGAATCGTATATCAACAAAATCACCATAGCATTGTCCTTGTCATAGAGGCACAAGGTGCAGCCAAGGGAATAGCGGACAGCTAGCCTCTCAAATACTATATACGCCAGTATCAAACTAGCCACTCTAGTAGGAAAGCATCAAAATGGTCATAGGTATATATCACAAGGTTTGGGTTAGATTGAGCCACCAATAGGTTATAATCGTAACATAGGTAACAATCACCCATAATCCCATCAGGGTAGTATATTTATCAATATCCAGAACCCAACAGACCAAACCAGTAGTTAAATAACCAAATACGGGTATACCAAGAGCACCAATGCTTAGCATTACTTCAATCACACCTCTCTCGCCTATAATATCCTTATCAAGGGCACCCACAACTCACACAATAGTTAAACCAGCAGCTGACGTGCAGGTATACACTTCACAGAGTTCCATCCTCAACAACTTCTCCATAATTACAATACATAGTCTTCACCAATCAAGTAACTGGTCATGAAGCCTGTCTCTGAAGCCCTCACAATCTCACTACCTATAGGCTCCCTATCCAGCTGTCAACACGGAAGAGCATCTTGCCCCTGCTCAATGGGTTCCAAGGCTACTCCCTATCTAGAACTAACAATGCAACATTTCCCTTGTCTGAAATGGACCTCTACGTGGCATCCACACAAAGGAACTAATCGAGCCAAATCCTCTAAAATAGAAGAACTATTGAAAAGATGTGCAACAAAAATCAACAACACAAGAAAATTTGTAAACATCCCCTAGCCTCTTGGAGATAAGCCATGGATATCTTTGTACCCATCCACACGACTCAACTAGATGGTAGCCCCATACAGCTGAGACTAGTGGACCTTAAGCTCTGATACCACCTTGTCAAGACTCAATCCTGGTCATAATGGCACTTGCTAGATCACACCTATAGGAAAACCAATTACATAAACCCGAGGATACCTATCCTTGCTTTCTAGTCACAATCATAACCGAAATGGTAACATAAATAACCGAAACCTACCCAGAACTTGGAAGTCAACTTAACAGAGCTACAATAGACGCAAGGGTATATCATATATATATATATCAATAACCATAATAATATACAAAATCAGAGTGCCTTTATAAATACATAACACTATTGTACAAGTACAATGTCCGAATACAAAAGACGGTCATCAAATTAAAGGAGACTACAAAGAAGCTAGAGTTGTCGATGCTCACAAAAGTCTCTTGAGTGCCTCGAAGTTCCCCAACTCAGTTATCACAGATCGTACCTGGACCTGCACTATGGGAAAATGTAGAAGCAGGGGTGAGTACCAAAAAAAGCACCTACTAGGCATCATCGGCCGATTGAGTAAAATAATAAATAAAGCCCAAATAAATTGAGAACTGTAGTACTGAAGCAAAATAAACTCATATCAAGGCAAAGGAATGTCTGGTTATCGTTGAACCACAACTGAACCTACCAAAGTGAAGAACAATGATAGCCTAAACTAACCCAAGTACTGTGTAGGCCAATACCACAATTGCCCCCAACTAAGGCATAGTGTTGTATGTAGATCCAAGGCCCTAGTATCTATGCTTGTATGTTCACTAGGCCCCCATAAGCCCAAATGGTACACCCGCACAATATAGGACCAACAGATCATCACAGAATCCCTCAAAACCATCATAAAATCCCATAGAACCATCATAGTGCCTAGTTCCCCACATCATCAGAACAAGGGATAGTTGTACGTGGTTAAGCCTGAATGCCACCTAAGCCCCCATAAACCCAGGAGGTGCACCCACGTATAATCAGTATATGAATAGATGTGTGGATCCATGGGTAATCAATCATGGGACTCACCCCAACAATTACATGAATTTGTGTCCTTGACCCTGTTTCGACATGTGGTACCCTAGAAAAAATATATATGCGGAATGGTGGGACGTATCCCCGATGGGAGAAACAATCCCCCTTGTATAAAAAGTATCTCAACTCAGAATATTAATCATGGAGCCTTGCCCCCAAATGAAATCAATGGGGCCCCAAAAGTGTAGTCAATCGGGGCCAAGCCCAAAGTAACGGCAATTTCTTAGACCCCTTTAGAATCGACACCCCAGTATCGGACACTCGGACATGACCTTCAGAGTATGGGAACATGGAGCACATCACCTAAGATCTCAAACACTCAGACGTGGACACCAGAGACTTAAACTACAAGGTGCGTCATCTAGGCCTTGAAGTGTAGTCTCAACTAATCTTTCACTAGCCTATCTTAATCAAGATTCCCCAATCATACCACCTCTCTCAACAGAATCATCCCTAACGAACCCTATAATACAGTAACCCACTTAGATAAAGACAAATAACCCAAGATCGAATGGAAAGAACTAGTGCACAATAACTACTAGTAGTATATTAAGTGTATATTTATCATAAATCACTATAGGCATGCCCAACATAGGCCAAGTATACCATAACTCCGTCCATCACACGTGCCCAGGGTAAACATAGTCAATCAAGGTAAATCACAAGTATCGAAGACAACCAAATCTAGCAGAGTCATATCTATACCAGAATCAAGCTGCAGTATGGCATATAATCAATACGCAGTCTCCTGGTCATCATATCTCAATAGGAACAGGCTATACATACCAACACTAGTACGAGTCAAGTGAGCATACATGTTTTTCCCAGGGCATTAGCTCATATTCGGCCCTTACCAGGCCCCATCTCTATGTAAAGCAACTCATAGGGCAACGAAGGTATAACCTAAGCTAAGCCCCAAGAGGCTAGAGGATTTGAGGGAAGTCACCTACCCAGAATCATATCGCACTCTAGCCGCTATCAAGGACATCATCAAGGCAACCATATGCCAGTCCACTAAAAAAGTGTCACTCACTAAATAAGATCCCATAACTAGAACTAACTCATACCGCTAGTATCTCATCACAAATAATCCCGGAAACTCGTAGGATGAAACTTTCCCTTCATTAATAGTGTCAGACTCCCATCTCAAACCTACCAATAGCTCAATAGCAATGCCTCTCATATCATAGAACGCAATATTCCCTTAGGAGTGCAACTATAACCGTCCCCAGAACATGGGGTGTTTCCACTGTGACTAGCCAGTAGCATAGGTCCATAATAGATAACAATGGTGTATGAGATCATATAAGTCACAGAGAAACACAAAATTAGGTTTAAATCAGGAATCCCTACTACAGCTACATCGTATATATGCCGAACCAGATATGGAAACTAGATTCAGTGAATGGGGTAGCATGCAATCATTTATCAGTCTCCAGAAGTGAGTATTTTCAGTAACGTCAGGCCAAAGACACACATACTTGCAAAAGTCAAGCTTATTGTATGTACCTGTCACTTGTTCTCAGCCCATCCAGCCCCTTTTAGGCCCATCATGTTGCCAAACCATGCAAGAATTTAGTTAATACAACAGTTATAGCTAATACAACCTTCAATATAACAACTATAGTCCCATATCCCTGCATACAACACGTGTAGATTCACAACTAGCTATATGCACAATATATTCCCCAGCTCAACACATTCACAATACATTCTACACATTCCAACTCAGATATGCAAATATTTCAGCTCAGTTAAGGTTTAGAGGAAGCCTAGCCTACCTGGCATCCGATGCCTCTTTCTATGAGTTAGTACATCAAAGCTTTCCCCTCTAAATTGCTTCCTAATATTGCTCGGCTATCAAAACATAAGTTGCAAGATTACTACAGTTGATTTGGCTGTAAAAAAATCTCACGAAACATGTGAAATTACATCAATTAAGACTAAAATGGGGAAATCAGGGCCCATGCACAAAATACCAAACCATTCCCTGCAAAATGATCTCCACAACACCCCTAGTGTTTAGCCATAAATTCGGCCCAAACTAGACCCAGAAGGCCGAGATAAGGCCCAAAATTGGAGTTAAAAACTTTATCAAAAAAATATTCATTTCAAAACTTTCTCAGTCAAAATCAGTAGGCACCCATCATATCACAACATTCCCCTCAAAACATAGATCAGTTTAGACTCGAGTTTTGACAAATTCCATCAAGAATTGCTCTCAATATCAACATGTAATGTTTTTCACAATTCACACAAGAAACAGAAAATAAATGGAAATATTACCTCAAAATATGTGCCAAATCCAAAATCTGACTTCACCACGACATTTTTTGTGAAAATTTGAGTCACATGGACCTTTGAATTGCTCAAATCGGATAAGAAATGCTCTACAAATTGCCATGTTAATTTGGAGAAATGTATGAGTAAATATGTGTCTTCAACAAGGCAACCATATATATAGAAGAGGTCCTGCCACCTCATGCCATGTGGCAGCAACATAGGTTCCTTCCATTAATCCTTTAATCTCTTTTTCATCATTTCGGGCTCGTCCGAACTTTAATTTTCACAAATAAACTATATAACCCCATGGATTTTGATGTTTCGAATCCAACAATGGGGTCAAAATTTCCTATGGAGCTTCTGACGATAAAGTGCATGTCCCACCTCTTTATAGGCAACTTTTATAAAAAGCCCTCGAGGAGGTCAAATCATGCTTGGATGTGCTCGGTATCAATTGAAGGGTAGTTATAAACCAAAATCAACATTCTGGAGTTAACCACGCTATCAAAATTCTTATTGGGAGGGTCATTATAAACATCAACACCCTTAACTTAAAATTGTTTCTTGCCCTCAAGCGACAGACTCAATCTACATAAATAATGGAGCAACACAAAGACCTCAATCTAATGGAATACATCATCTCTAAATCCATCACAAATACCCAAACTAACTCATTAGTGCATATCAGAAAATCATCAAACAAAACCAATGCTGATCAATATATGTGACAGTTCAACTATAACAAGCAAGGCAATGGCATATAAGCAACAATCACTGAAATATCCTAGAATCAATAGTGTAACTCAAGTTCCCTCACAAAAATAAGTCTCATATCTCACTCATAATAGTATTTTCACATTTGATTCTTAGGACTAAAAAAATCAATCACACACCCAACATATATTCAATCATTGTGCTCAATAACATATGCTGCCCCTATACTCATAATTATGACCTTCGACTACTTGGACTAGTATCACTATAAGACTTTCTTTGTTTGTAACGTAGGCTTAGGGGATTTGGTATGATGTTTTAGGAACATAGTGACTAATGGCCTCCTTGACACTGGGTTATTCTACACTTTTGCCCTACCAACACTGTTATTTTCAACACATTCTTCCCTTCTCCTATTTCAAACCTTTTTGGGTGTCTTGCTTAAACTTTTAAGCTCATTACCTTTTATTTTTCACCCTCTTCTTTCTTTTTAGCTCATTATTTAGGAATCTATTCATTGTTCTTGCATCTATAGCATATTTTCCTCTCTTTTCATTTATCACTAGCTTCCACCCCATTTAGGGTGATTTTCCTTACACCAGCCACCCTCAACTTAGGCTTTTGGCCCGAGTTGAGGTGCACAATATCCAACCTACGAATTAAGGCCACTTTTGGTAGTCACCCTCAACTTAGGCCTTTAACCTGAGTCAAGGTGCGCAATACTCAAGAAAAGACCAGGGCCAAATTCAGGATTTCATATTAAAAGGGCTCGGTTACTTAGGTGTTTACAAAGAAAATAGTACATGTAAAGCTCAAATATTAGGACCAAGGGATACATCAAGCATTTGGTTGGTTATTTAAGCTAAGTGGGCTAATACTACCTAAGATCCTTTCCTAACCAACTAACCTACTGTACAAGTCAGAGAAACAAGGCAAGTACTGAATTGAAACACATCATAAGAATTTTGCAAAGAAGATCACACACACTTGGTACTGATTACACTATCAACGTAGACTCTCAGATCATATTTTCATCATAATTAAAACTCAACTCTTCAGAATAAGCACTGTCAATCAATGATTTCACATGGTTGTTATTAAAACTACCTAACACAAAAATTGTGATGGGTATTTTTTTCAAAATAATTAACATATGCAACAACTTTTAGTACAATGTGCTACTAATACTACTTACATATCCTAAATGTGACCGTTCAATAAAAAATAAATGTCCTTAGGGAAAGAACACAGGCAAGAAAACCCCTTGAACTCGAAACTTGGGATAGTTATAGGCTATGATTACACAGACTTTACTAAGGCCTATATCTACCCACACCCTATCAAAAAAAGTTAGTATTGTCCTCAATGCATTAAAGTATAACTATATCAAAACATAGGGGTAAAAGGACCATACTTGAGTGCCTAAGTGCCAGTCTCTAGCTGTGTCTGACCACCCTCAACTTCTTGGTGGTCTCCTCATTGTCGGCAGAATGTCCAGAGGGTCCAGCACCCCTCATTCTCTCAAGCTCACGACCCCACCAATCTCTCTCATCTGCTATGGAGTATATCTCATAGTCTTAAGTTGCTCCATCTCTAACAACTCCACCTCATGCCTCAAATTATCTGGATCATCACTCTCTAGGTTGGGACTCTTCCCAAGGACATGGAGTGGTGTATCCTCAGGAGCAAACAAATCAACAACCGCCTCAGTGGTTTCAGGCGGAGGAAGCACAATTGGTGCTAATACTGCTAACCTCATCTTTATATGGATCTACTAGATCTTCTCCCGAATGGCTATCAAGTCAGCAGGCTAGGCGAAATTGAGGCACTATTCTACCTACCTCCAAAATGTATCTATGTGGCCACAAAGGTTGACTTTACCCATGCCTCAACCTCTGCAATAGTCTGGCAAACCCAAGGCCTAATGTGTTATAGCAACTGAGTTAATTGGGACTTAGTGCGAGCCTGTCGCTACACTAAGGCCTGGATTGATGTCGCAGACACATATACTATGCTAGGAGTAGAAGTTGTAGTGGGCCCCTTCTCTCTCAGCCTTGGTCTGTGGAGGGCCCTCAGTGTTTGGAGCAGCAGCAGAAGAAGAAGATGGAGGCTCAAACTATGGTACTACGACGAACATCTCTCGTAAGCGGACTACAGGCTATGGTGCTTGTTGGAGGGCCATAAGATTCCCATTAGCCTTTATCACACTAGCATCCAGTGTCCTCTTAACCTTGATCATAGTTTCTAGATGATGTAGAATCTCCACCCCCGCTACTATACGTAAGTTATATATCAAGCATGAGAAAGGGATGGAGGTGGACCTCTTCAGGGCTACCTCATATATCTCATTTGCTACCAGGCAGGCCCAATCGATATCATAGCCAGCTAAGATACTGCCAACCAACACTACATGATCTGGTGTCAAGGTATTACCAGTATATGTCATCTGGATCCATGATCAAACTATATCCCACTAAAACTTGTGGTAAAGCTGAGTAATTCCTTTACTATCATCGCTAATATAGAATCCAGTCAGGGTTTAGGCCTTACTCGGTAATATGGTCGGTGATCCATCTCATAAGTGCGGCTTTTCAGGCTAGATCTCTCATCAAAACTATCCCTGGCCTGCCCTAATTTGTGATCAAACTCAAGTATGATCCTATGGGCCTAATACTCAAGACCAAAAAGGAAATGATGGATGGTAGTCTCAGGTGAGTCGACTATTACTCCCCTGACCATCGTCTGTGTAATTTGGAGTGAGAAAGGTATCTTTTCCCCCATTAAGGTCGACTCCATAATAGTGGCAGCATACGAAGCATAAAACTCTCGAATCATCGCTTGGGAGCACTTCCCTGATTGAGTTGCCAACCATTCCAAGTTATAGCGGGCTATGGTGTCTAGAAGTCCAAGGACACTATTAGGCTCGGACGTGATGATTCGGGGCTTCTCAAATATGATACAAGCTTGTTAGCCCCGCTCATCGTGCCAGAGGTCATCTTTGTCGATCTGTTATATACCCCGCACACACCACCTACTAGTCAATGCATCTAGGGTGGAGGTGGTGTTGGACGTGCTTAGGTAGACTTGGACTCTAACTCCTATCTTGATCCAAACTCAGATCCCTCTTTGGAGGAAGTCATTTGGATGGAGTTCGTCTCCCTATAACCTTTCTTATAAGACTGGGTAGGTCAGAGCACTATGGACTGCGTCTAAGGTGACATTATTTGTCTAGCGGCCACCCATATGTGTGGTTACTTGACACCCACATCTGTTTGGAAGTCGATATACTCTATGGATCCACTAGCCCCAGGATCGACCGGGTGTCTGATGACTCATCTCGTAATCGGGTCTGCATGGCCCGAATCTTACTCTTTCTAGATTTGGGAGCCATCATACCTAAAATTCACACCATTGGCACACAAATTAGAACAACTAGTATAGGAAAGAAAAGGAAAAAGTTACAAGAATAAGTGACAGAAGGACCCACAAAGGCTCGTCTGCGAGTCATATGAAAAACTATGGGTCGTAGAAGGCCTTCGTAGATGGAAGATACCATACGGCTTATACTTTTAACTATGGGTCATAGACTGAGTCGTAGGTATAATTCCAGAACCAAAAACTTTAGGCATGGAACCTATGAAATCAGTTACGAGTCGGCCTATAAGTGGTTTCGTCTGATGATATCTCAGAAAACCCCAAGTTGTTGAACTTACTTATGAGAGGCAACTATGATCCGTGTATTAAATACACGGACCATAGAAGACCCTCCTGCTATAAAATCTCATCAAACGGGTTCCATTAATTACTATAGGACCCATAATCACATCCAACGACAAGGCATGACAATTTAAACATCTTCGAAGAAAAAATTCATGAACTCAACACATTTTCACCAAGTTACCCAACACCCAATGTGTGAATGATAAAACTGCCTCATCACTAGCAATTCGTTATCCCCAGAACATTCCAACCACCATTGGACAACTAATGTACATGCTATCATTTAACTTACGCAATCACATATCAATTTACAATCAAATAGTTCAATCTAATTTTGATGACAAGTGACTTTATGATTTCAAACAACGGCATACAAACACTACGTAGCCAATTACATTAATTTCAGTTCCAACATATAAATGGTTCAATTTCAAAGGCAACTATACAATTAGTTCCACACACATGTGATATTTCTCATGAATAGACAACACCAATTATTAGCACATAAACCTCAGAATACCATCCTTAACAATGCTTCAACCTATTGAAAAAATTTTGTCATAAACATATAAAAAGTCAATTTAGCACATACCGGAATTTAATCAAGTAGTCAAAAATTTGCAAGAGAAAATCGAGAAACTAGAACCATGGGTGCATTGGAGAGTAGTCGGAAGTAGGCCAGAATTTTTGCCAAAAAATATAGTTGTAGTTGGGACAATGGTCGGAGCCTTGGGGAAGAAGAAAGGGCTTGGGTCGATTTGAAAATAAGTGTGTTTTTACCCCTCTTTTAAATCATTAGCCTGGTCAAGTTAAATTGGGTGCAGGTCCTACGAAACCTCAATTACAGACCATAATAGAATTTGTGGCCTACTACGGATCCATCTACGAGGCATACATAGATACACGGCATGTATGTTGGATCGTAGATGTCCCAACACTTAGAAAGTTCATAGAAACCTTACCTCTAGTCCATGAGCCCCATTCACGACCTGTCTTTCTATATATGGGACGTAAAGTTAGCTCGTGTACTGGAGTGCACAAGACTTTGCTTACTGGAAATGATTCTACAAGTCAGTGCACGAGTTATGGTATGAACCATGACTCGTAGAACTTGTCATAGAATCAACTCCCTCACTTTTCAATGTTGGTTTGCTGACTTAGCCTTGTTTCAGCATGTCTTTCATAGAATAAATGGTTACCCTATAAGCCACCAATCCTTGAGTCTAAAATTACATCCAAAAACAATAAAATTAAACTACCTACAAGTCTAAAATCCTAAAAATACAACAAAATCACAAATGTTACATCAGATATCTTGGGTTGCCTCCCAAATAGCGCTTGATTTAGTGTCACAGAATAACTTGGGCAACTTGGTTACTCAAACTTCACGAAGTTTCCAAACTTCCATCTTCAGATCGTCGGGCCTCTTCATAAACTGACAAATATTAAAAAAGACTTCTTCATCATTCAATCAAAACTTGAGTTGTCATGATTTCATGTGATTTCATATCCACCAGTGCTCGCCCAGTGACAAGGAAGGTCCTTCCCATGATGATTGAGACTTCAAAGTCAACTTTGCAATCCAAAATCACGAAGTCTATAAGGAATATGAATTTTTCCACTTTGACGAGAACATCATATAGTATCCCCACAGGCTTCTTCACTGTCCTGTCAACCGTCAACAACTGCATGTTTGAAGGAGTAGGGGATCCAAAGCCTAACTTCTTGAATATTTCAAGAGGCACTAAATTGATGTTGGCGCCTAAGTCACACAATGCTTTTGAAAATTCCACATCTCCAGTGGTGCAAGGTATGATGAATACTCCGAGATCTTCTTTCTTTTGCACCAAGGACCTTGATGTTATTATATTGCAATGCTAAAACTCTTGAGAGAGCTCTTGGCTCATAGTCCTTTTTTTCGTCACCAAGTGCTTCGTGACTTTTATGTAACCGGGCATTTTCTCCAATGCCTCAATGAGAGGGATGTTGATGGGAAACTGCTTCAACATGGAGATGAAGTACTGAAACATACCTTCCTCTTCCTTCTTTTTTAGTCTCTAAGGGAAAGGAGGGAGAGGTCTTGGTATGGGTTTTAACTTTTGTAGTGTCACCACCTTATCGCTCAGCCCATCTTTGGTGCTAGCATCTCTGATCTCTACATCTTTGCTATCAACCATCTCCCAACGAAGCTCATCATCATTAACTAGAATCGATGGATCAATGGTTTTTTTGTGGCCACATGTCATCACTGTCATACACTGCCCCTCATTCTTTAGATTCTACACTGTGTTGATGGGCAATATAACTTTCTGACGTTGGTTCAACTGAGTCGACATCTGACCAAACGGTTGCTCCAACTGATTGATAGTAATAAAATGAGACTTGATTTTCTAATTAATGTTAGGGATGTCAATGTTCATCTCCTTTAGGGTCTTCCCTGAGCGTTAGCCTTCTTTCACAGTCGATCAAACATCTCGTTGATTTGTGAACTGCCATCCCCAGAGTCACAATTATGTGGTGGAGCATACAAACTATTTTTGGAACCATCTCTATGTCCCCAATCAGCATCTCTATCTAGGCCACTGTTCCTGTCATAGTAACCACCTCGGTTGTTATCTCTAAAAGCATCATCTCTATTGAAGTTCTAACCTTGATTTCCTTGATCTTAGTGCCAATAGTCGTGATTGAACCCTTGGGTATTAGTTCAAAAACCCCCCTATTTGATCAGTGGCAAAGTAAGTGTCCTCCTTATATTAGGGTTCCTCATACATGGGTGGTCGTAGAGGCTGATGATTAACTACATTCACACACTTCTGACTTTGCTTCATTAACAACCCCACATTAGTTCTAATCTAAGCCAGCTCTTGCATCATCTCCTCATTTATCTTTTCCTAGTCAGAATTAATATTAACTGAGAAAGAGCTCTTAGTTATAAACTCATCTTTCATGCTCTATGCATGGTTCATCTTGAAAACCTTCTCCAACTAATCAACTATAACCAGAAATGGACAATCTAAAAATGAGCCTCCCATGATAGTGTCAGCGATAGCTTAGCTTTTTTTTTATCTAAAGCTTGGTAGAAGATTTCCACCAAGGCATCATCAATGATCTTATGGTCGGGAACAATCCTCAGGCACTTTGTAAACCTCTCCCAAGTAGTGCCGATTGAATCACCAGGCAACTGCTCGAAGTTATTGATCTGATCCTTCAACTTCAGCTTTTTTGACCTAGGAAAGAACCTCTCCAAAAAGGCCTTCTGTATTTTTGTCCAAATGGTGATTGAACTCTTTGAGAGCTTAGATAACCATAGTGTAGCTTTTCCTAGTAAGAGATAATGGGAAGGCACAGAGCCCAATGATATCCATGGACAGATTTTGACTCCCCATCATACTCTTACAAATGAAGACGGCGTTATGAAGATGGTTATGCGGATCTTCGGATGGTAAGCTCGCAAACAACTCTTTATTCTATAGCATTTGAAATAACCCACTCGAAATTACAAATTTTGCTTCATCTGGTATGGAGGTAACACAATAGCTCTGATGACATCCATCGCCATAAGGTCAAACATATATTGATTCCATGTGTTAGCACGGCTTAAAGATCATGTGGCAGTGGATTAACATCCTCGAGGGTGGTAGGTCATTATTATTCTGATTTAGTATTGCATTTATGGCATCATTTGCAGCAGCGTTCATATTGTTTTGGGCCATTCTTCTCAGTATCTTTTGGATCTCAGGTCAAAAAGTCAAGGGATTGCCTCGACTACGAGTTTTATGCATATACCACCTGTATACTGAAACAAAAAATTAACAAGAAACATATAATAAGGAAAATAGGGGTTAATTCCTAAATTACCCAAATTAAACCAGTCTAGAAGCCGTACTCCCTGGCAATGATGCCAAAATTTTGATGTCGCCCAAACTACACCTTCTTTTTTAAGGTATATATGGTCATTGTCATAATATATAACCTAACCTAGGTTAGGGTCTATCCCATAGGGAATATGGTCTAGACCTAGAGTAATTATGAGCAAGTCGAATGAATTAACCTACTTATTTATCGAAAGAGGGGGGATTGTGTTATTGTAGTAAGTAAACCTAAACTAGAAGCAAGTGTTGTGAAATCAGTGAGAGCAGTAACTAGGATATTGTGTTCCTCATGAACTTCTAACTTAGTATCACCATATAATTGTAATCTTTTCTAGTGTGTAGCATGTAGAACTAGTAAGTTAAGTTTACCAAACCCTTTAATCTAGGTGAAAGGTAAATTTCACTACATGATTTAATCCATCCCCACAGTGTGACATTATCAACCCTTACCTTTTGTTCCAGTACAACCGCCCCTTGATCCAGTTAGGTTGATTAGATGAAATGGATCATGTTGAATCCTGTTATTTAATCTCTTTTTCTATTCAGTACTACCTAGATCCAATTAGTAAGAATTAGGTCGTTTTTAATGTTGTACATCATTAAAAAGCATTCATAATAAAGAGAATTAATTAATACATGCATGCACACTTTACAAGAAATATGGATTATAGTGTGTTACCTGTTCTTCACTATTCCTACATCCCTATGGATTTAGCTAGGTATAACATTGTAGATAAAACAATCATGCTATGGAATAATATAATTAAACACTTACAATGATGAAATTAAGAACAAGAAATTCAAAGTTCTCCACAAGGAATCACAACATAATAATTTCAATGTAAAGATCACAAAATATGAAGTCTCAAAAGTATTTTTGTCCTCTCTCATGACTCTTTGCTAAAACGACCTAAAACCCCTATTTATAATAAGTAAAATACAAATCTAAAATGAAATGGGAAAACTAGATTCAGCAGCTTTTACAATTAGGGTTACGGGCCTATAAGTAACCACAGCCCCTACCTGGGCTTTGTACTCTGCAACTTCCAAAAACAGACTTCAATTCTATGAGACTTTCTTATGGGATGTCTTTTGACTTAAGGCCCGAGGAGGGTTTCGTTTGATAACTTATCTGAAACTCATCAAAATTCGATCCTCCAAGCATGATCCTAATCCATGAGTCATGAAGAAATCTATGACTTATCTGATCGTTCGTGGATGCAATATCATAAACTTATCCGTTCACATTTTTTCACAAAGCCTCTCTAAGGCTCATGGATTGAACCACGACCTATAGAGTAGCCCATAAATCCTCAAAAACTCTAATTCTGCAAAACTTTGTCCAAAATCATACCGAATCCTATAATCCTGCAAAACAAACATAAAAACACATCAAACACATTACCATCACTTTGAGAACACACAAAATTCTAAGTTTTTAGCATCAAAGGTATTATATTTTGGCAGCACATCATAAGACTCCAAGTATGAAAGAATGACATTATCATGATGATGAGGGTGACCTAAGACCCTAATATTATGTTATAATTAAAAGATGGGGAGTATACCCACACTTGATGCAAGTCGTGTATATGGATTATTCGTATGATATGAAATGATTCATGAGGTTATGATACCTATGTTGCAAGCTATCAAGTATGATTTTGATAAATTATAAACTATGATGATGTCTATGTATATTGCATGATGTATTTCGTGGGATATGACTTAGCGCCAAATGAGCTAGAGTGAATAAGACTATTCTCAAGGATCCTTATATAAACCTTCTTGTCTCATAACTACGTGTAACCATACGGTTATGTTTATGTGCCTATAAGGTATTAAGTTAGTGGATCCACGAACTCAAGATACTCACTATGTTAGGATTGAGCCCATAGGATGATGTCCACACATGCATGTGACACTTACCATACTGGAATAGAGCCAATAGAGTGGGGTCAAGTCTACCTAGGCAAGTAGGCTCCTCTTTCTCAACTGTATGGGGAACATTAGGATTCCATATAGTAGTCTGGATGGTCTTATTATTAGTTATGGTCCTATTCCCATATGCATATATGCTAGGTCATGATATATTTTATGATGCTTCTATTCATGATTTTAAAGATGCATTGATCATTCATATCTTGTCCTTATTCTATTGATATGTCTATGTGTATTGCTATTATGTTATTATGTTTCTTGATGCATTGCATACTTACATACTTAGTACATTCCAACATACTAATGTATACTCTTTGTTTACATAATCTAACCATGTTGGATTGGACAATGATACAACTACTCATCCTTATTCAGTTGGATGTGATACTTGAAGATTTTGGTGAATTCACATGCTTCAGGACAAGCCTTGGCTTTCTTACTTTTATGTTGCTATGATAAGACTTTTGTACTTCCTTTCCTTTTTAGTTTAGGGTGAGCTAGTAGTGTGTTCTAGAACCTACCGTTGTTGATTTTATGTTGAGGCATGTTTGGATACAATGATGTAACATCCTTTAATGGCAGATTATAGATTCATATTTTTAGTTTGATTTTATGACTATGTATCGGCTTGCTTATTTATGTGATTGGTTGTTCACTTAATGTGTGCTAATCATATGAACAAGAGGCTTGGCTAGACACCTTTGGGTTCAACATTTTTCGTGTCATGACTAGGCCCTACGTTTGGGTTATAATAAACTTGGTATCAGAGTACAAGGTTTAAAAGCATCCTAGAGAATCTAACATATTGTGTCTAGTAAAGTCTTGTTCAGAGGTGTGAAGCGTGTCACATCCATGAATAAGAGGTTGTGACACATTTAGGATAGTTATCACTTCTTTTGTGATCTATGTCATGCCCAAAGTTTTGATCTAAGCCTCTTTTCCTCTAATACTTTTCCGTTGAAATTTTCAAGAATGCATCCAAGACTTGCTACATTTCCAAGAGGAGTTAATGCTAATGAGGACCAAGCTCCTTTGGCTCCTCAAGACCTTTTAGCCAACCAAGTGACTAATGAGGAGTTTAGGGCCGCTATTACTATGTTGGCCCAAGCCATGGCTACCCAAGCTAACCAAGCTATTGCTTTTCCAAGTGCTTCTACTCCATCTTTTAGGGTGAGTTTTTCAAGGATGAATACTTCAGAGTTCTATGGTTCCAAGGTGGATAAAGATCTACAAGAGTTAATTAATGAGGTCTACAAAGTGGTGTAGATTATGAGTGTATCTTCCGAGGAAGGCAGAGTTGGCTGCTTACAAACTGCATTCCTTGATGGTTTCTTGCCTTTTGAACTTAGGGAAGTCAAAGTGATAGAATTCATGAATCTCAAGCAAGGTGGTATGAGTGTGAGGGAGTATACCCTCAAGTTCATAAAGTTTCTAAGTATTCACCTTCTTCGGTAGCCAACCCTAGAGCCTGTATGAACAAGTTTATTTTGGGTGTATCTCACTTGGTGAAGATCGAATGCAAAATCATGATGCTTATCAAGGAGGTGGATATTTCTTAGCTCATGACTCATGCCAAACAAATTAAGAGTGAGAAGCCTCAAAAGATGAGGATGAGGGAGTCCAAGAGGGCTCAATTTGAAGGTGGATTTTCTAGTCTCGATTCTGATGGTGGGAATTTCAAAGAAAGCCAAGGGTCATCCAAGATTGCTCTTCAATGATTTAATAGGTATAGGGTGCCTACCCCTGAGGTTCAAAGTGATTGTGTTAAGGCTAGTGGTGCTACTCTCTTCAAGTGTCCAAAGTATGGGAGAGGTCATGTTGGTGATTTCTTGAAAGGCACGGGTGCTTGTTTTGGTTATGGGAAGATGTGGCACCAGATCTCGGAATGTCCTATTGTTTCTACTAAGGGGAAAGAAGGGTGTCATCAAGGTCAAGTCGCTCAAAGAGGGAAAATGCAACAAGGTTACCAAACTCAAGGAGGTGGTCCTTGTGGTAATCGATTTTATGTTTTGCATGCTAAGCAAGAAATGGAGGAGTCTCTCGATGTGGTTACGGATATGTTTCGGGACTTTGATCTTGATTTCTATGCTTTACTTGATCCCGATACTAAATTGTCCTTTGTCACTCTTTATCTTTCTATAAAGTTTCATATTTCTATCAAAGTATAGTTAGAGCTATATTTGGTCTATACTCTAGTTAGTGAGTCGGTCCAGGCCAAGAAAGTTTATAGAAATTGTCTTGTGTCAATCTTACATAGAGTCTTTCTATGTGATCTTGTTGAACTTGACATGACCAATTTTGATGTTACACTTGGTGTTGATTAGATGCATGCATCATATACTTCTACTGATTGTAGAATCCATAGGGTCAAATTCCAAGATCCTAATGAAACCATTCTTGAGTAGAAGGGAACTAATTCGGCGTTCAAAGGTAAGTTGACTTCACATGTAAAGGCTAGGAAAGTGATTTCTAAGGGGTGTATATATCATGTTGCCTGGGTTTGGGATGTTGAGTCCAAGGTTTCTACTCTTGATTTTGCTCCTATTGTTAATGAATTTTTTGTTGTCTTTCTCGATGACTTGCCAGATATTCCTCCTAAAAGGGATATTGACTTTGGCAATCATATTTTACTCAATACTCAACCTATCTCCATACCTCTTTATTGAATAGCGTCGGTGGAGTTTAAAGAATTAAGGGAACAATTATGAGACTTACTTGATAAAGGGTTCATAGTGTGTTGCCATAGGGTGCTTCTGTATTGTTTGTAAGGAAGAAGAATGGTTCACTTCGCATGTGTGTGAATTAGTGATAATTGAACAAGTGACTACTGAAAAAGAGTATCCATTCCCAAGGATGGATGACCTTGTCACGGCCCAGACCTAGGGTCTAGGAGTGACATGGCGAATGGAAACCTGAGAGTCCCTAAACAAGCCTTAAAATATCCAAATTCATATCATCAGTTTGGAAGCATATTCAAATAGTAAACACATAATTCTAAGGTACGGGAAAGTAGGACTCACGCTATGCGGATATCATAGGGAAAAGGATTGCCATGGATTCATATAACACGTTGCACATAAAGGCTAAGGACTGGGTAAGTATTGCTCACTCTATAGGGGAAATTCAGGACTTAGGATCTTCCATATTTTCACATCAAACATACATACATATCATAATTCCCATAATTAATCCATGATAGAAATATCCAATAGATAACCATAATCATAAGCTTCAAATACAACACATGACATATAGATCAGACGAGAGTCTACAAGATGTCCAACAATGCCTCTAGTCATAAGATAGCACGGGGGCCGAGACATGTCTGAGGCTCACCCTCAAAGTAAATAACATAAATGGAAGCAATATAGGTAGAGGAATGGTAGGATTAGAAGATAGGACTCACCACAACAAATGACTCAAATTCGATCTAGCGCCAAACGGTGGGTGAAAGTAATCTTTGGTCCCTACATGGTTAGATAATGTAGGAAAAAGTATGCATTAGTACATTTGAATGTACTAAGTATGCGAGCATGCAATGCATATGACTTATCAAACCTGCATTTCAATGTAAGATGACAAGGGCACATAATATAGAAAGAATCATATATCCAAAGAAGAGTAGTATACAATATGTCATGACGCCAATGGTGCATGACATGCACAAATGCCCATATATATAGTGGGGATGGACTATAACCGACAAATCAAACTCATGTAAGCTATAACATGAATTAGTTCGATAAAGACCTCCCAATGGTAGGAGATGATTACTTGCAAGTAATCTACATCACACCTTACGACGCAATCCTTTTGGTAGATGGGCACCTTCCTTACGACCCAGTCTTTTCAAAAGGATTTTCGTTATCGTATCATATCAATAAATGAATAACCATTCCTTATGACCCGATCTTTTTGGTAATGGCTTCCATTCCTATATTGGTACATAGTTCGAGAAAAGGAAGAGGACCCTTAGGGATAGCCTTGACGACCCCAATCCATCTGTGCTAAGTCAAAACATCCCACAAGAATACTAATACACACACATGCTTTCAAGAAATATAATAGTTATTTCAAATCTGTTCAATGCATTTTTAGGCTCAAAAGTCAAATCATAATCATGATACTCATGCATAGGAATAGATCATGCTCATGTCAATATGGTGCAAGCACAAAAACTTCTCCAAGATCCAATAACAAAAGACATTTATTTGATAGCATTCTTGTCATAATCAATATGTGAGCTTAACTCACAAAAAATATTTTCATAATAACATATATGAGCTTAACCTACTGATAATTTCATAAATCCAATGCTCATGGATGCAAATGCTATGAATGATGTGAGAATAACATGGGTAATAGAGATTCAATCTAAAATCAAAATATAATATGGAATTGAAGTAAATCCATAATTAAATCACATTTAAAACATAATCTAAATCACTGATGCATAAATCAAGCTTTAAAGGGGACATGCATGTTCATAACATCATAAATTCAATGTAAATCATCATAATAGGGATTAAAGTAACTTAAAATCATAAATACAATACAGCTCATACATCAATTGAATTTAATAAATCAAACTAATGAAAACCCACATCTAAAGTAAGCTTAATTTCATGGAAAATTGCTTGAAAAGATTTGTGTCTCCTTGATTAGAAGGAACCAAGGAACAAAACCCACATACCTTACTTAGGAAGATGAATTTGAGAATAATTTATCTTGAATTTGAAACCCCAACTCAATCCTAGCTTGAATCTTGAAGGAGAGATTGGAGAGAATTCTGAGAGTATAATTCTAGAGACTAAGTGTTAGTCTTGAATGAGGATTTAGAATTATTGTCGGAGAAGTTTAGCAATGTAAATGGGGTTTAAAGGTCTTAAAAATCCTTGGGTATGGGCAAAAATATCAAAAACACCTTAATAAAAGGACCCTTTAAATTTTCCCCATAACTTCTCACGGCCAGCTTCACGGGTTGTGAAGGCACCTCAGTTAGCCTAGACAGATTCTACAAAAAAGGGCATAACTTCTTGATCCAAACTTAGAATGAGGTGATACTAGATGTGTTAGAAAGATAATTCAAATATCTTCAATGTGATAGGTCGTGGTACACGCAGTTCGTTTTATGCTAAAAGATATGACAATTTAAAGTTGACTCTTCTATCGGTACTTGTGAAAAACTTAACAACTTGGCCTGATGTAGGAGACCTATGATGGACTTAAACAACATAAATAAGCTTGAATTGAAGGCTTTAAAGTGAACTTATCTTGAGCTTGAATATCCCATACTAAGAATTTTTCAACGAAGTCACCTTTATGGGAGGCGACACGCGGTCATCTAGTGTCACACGAGTCGTGACACTACCCGTACCCCTCTCCTTAGAAAGATTCTACGATTAAGTTATGAGATTGTGATTCTATTCATAGAAAAATTTCACTCTGGAAGCCTTACGAATGGCCACACGGGCCGTGATACCCCACACGAGCCGTGCACTTGGCTTTGCGACCATACTTCATCCTGATATCGGGGGAACTCAACCCAAGGCCATGACACTACCCACCATATAGTCTGTGAAGTGTCACACGGACCATGAGGGGTCGAAGTATGGTATGTCTTAGTTTAAAACACCACATTTAAGGGCCAAACATCCTCCAAAATCCAAGGGCCACTCCACGGAGGCTCCACACTAGCCATGTGACCTCACATGGACCATGAGGGCTCCCATGGAGCATCACCTTGGTCCAAAACTTTTTCGAAACTAAATTTCCATGCTCCATTGAGGTCATACAAAGTTTGTATCCATACAGACCTATTTGAGCAACTGTAAGGTGTAAGTGACTTCTCCAAGATTGATCTTCAGTTTGGTGGTATCAACAATTAAGGGTGAAGGAGGATGACATTCTAAAAATAACATTTAGAACCCAGTATGGCCATTTTGAATTTTTAGTCATGTTTTTTGGACTAACAAATGATCCTGAAACTTTTATGGACTTGATGAACAAGGCTCTCAAGCCATATTTGGAGATTTTCATAGTTGTTTTTATAGATGACACACTGGTCTATTCGTGGGACGTAAAGGAACATCAGGATCACTTGTGATTTGTGTTGAAAAAGTTGAGTGAAAGGCAATTCTTTACCAAGTTTATCAAGTGCAAATTTTGGTTAAGGAAGGTGACATTTCTTGGCCTCCTTGTTTGGGGTTATGGTATTAGAGTTGATCCAAAGAAGACAAAGGCGGTAAAGAATTGTCCTAGACCATTGACGCCTTCTGATATTAGGAGTTTTTTGGGTTTGGCTAGATATTATAGAAGATTTATTGAATGGTTTCTTACATAGGCTATCTGTTGACTAAGTTAACCCAAAAGAAAGTGAAATTTCATCGGCCTGATGAATGTGAGAAAATTTTTCAAATGTTGAAGGATCGTCTTACTTCAGCCTCTATTTTGACATTGCCCGAAGGTTCAGATGGTTTTGTTGTTTATTGTGATGCCTCACATGTAAGGTTGAGTTGTGTTTTGATACAACAGAGGAAGTTCATTGCCTATGCCTCAAGGTAATTGAAGGAGCATGAATAAAACTACCCATCCCATGGTCTTGAATTGGCAGCCATTGTATTTGCATTTAAGATTTAACATCACTATCTTTATAGGGTGCGTATTGACATGTTCATTAACTAGAAGAGTTTGCAATACGTGTTTATCCAAAGGGATTTAAATTTAAGGCAAAGGAGATGGTTGGAACTTATAAAGGATTATGACATGAGTGTGATGTACCACCCCAGCAAAGCAAATGTTATGGATGATGCTCTCAGTAGAGTATTTATGGGCAGCATTGTACATGTTGAGGATTAAAAAAAAGAGTTAGTCAAAGAAATACATTATTTTGCTCATTTGGGTATGAGGTTGAATAGTTCAAAGCAATTGTGGTGTACTTGTGCGAAGTGGGGTAGAATTGTCTTGATAGGGGGTGAAAGCAAAGCAAGACATGGATCCTATATTGGTTGAGCTATAGAAGTTAGTGATTAATAAAAAGACTGATGTTTTCTCACAAAGGGGAGATAGAGTACTTCGTTACCAAGGGTTGTTGTGTATTCCTAATGTTGATTGTCTAAGGGAGAAGATACTAGAGAAAGCTCATAATCTCGATATTCTATTCATCGGGGATCCACCAAAATGTATAGAGATTTGAGAGAAATGTATTGGTGGAATGGCATGAAGAAGGACATATCAAGGTGAGCGGCAAGATGTGCAAATTGTCAACAAGTGAAAGTTGAACACCAACAGGTGGTTTAGCTCAAGACATTGAGATACCTAATTTGAAGTTGGAGGAGGTGAATATGGACTTCATCATGGGTTTGCCAAGAAATCAAAAACAATTTGACTCAATATGGATGGTTGTTGATGGAATGACAAAATCAGCCCATTTTTTGCATGTGAAGACTTCTTATAGTGCCAAGGATTATGCTAAGGTTTATATCCAGGAATTGATCAGAATGGATCGAGAGCTAAGGGTTCTATTGTCTATCTTATCAGACCATGGTACCCAATTTACTTCTCATTTCTGGAAGTCATTTCAAATGGGTCTTGGTACTAAGGTGAAGCTAAGTATTGCTTTTCACCCACAAATTGATGGGTAAGCTGAAAGAACAATCCAAATGTTGGAAGGTATGTTAAGGGCATGTGTGCTTGATTTCAAGGATGGTTGGGATGATCATCTACCTCTTATTGAATTTGCTTACAACAATCGTTTTTACTCAAACATTAAGATAGCAACTTTTAAAGCTTTATATGGTACGCGATGTAGGTCACTAATCGCATGGTTTGAAGTTAGGGAGATGTCCTTAGTTGGATCAAATTTTGTGCTAAATTATATGGAGAAGGTGAGACTTATAAGAGAAAGGTTGAAGGCTGTCCAAAGTCATCAAAATTCATATTCGGATGTTAGAAGAAGGGACCTTGAGTTTTATGAAGGTGATCAGGTCTATTTGAAGGTTTCACCTATGAAGGGTGTAATGCATTTTGGCAAAAGGGAAAATTGAGCCCTAGATATATGGGGCCTTACAATATTGTGAAGTGGACTAGGAAGGTGGCCTATGAAATAGATTTGCCAATGAAGTTAGGTATGGTTCATTTAGGGTTTCATTTGTCAATGTTGAGGAAATTCATGGGTAATCTGGATTCCATTGTTCCAATGAAAGATGTGACCATTGAGAAAAATTTGACCTATGAAAAAGTACTGGTTTGAGATTTTAGACCGACAAGTGAAGAGGTTCAGAAACTAAAATGTTGCATTCGTTAAGGTGTTGCGGAGGAACCAACAAGTTGAGAGTTCTACTTTGGGAAGCAGAAGCAGACATGATGAAATGTATCCTTACCTCTTTTCTCCTATTCAAGCCTAAAGTATCAAAATATGAACTATTCCTGCAAATACTTATGTATTCGATTTCCTTTGTCATATTACATGTATGAACATTCACAAAACTATTTTCACATGATATTTAATGCATAAGTTTGATAATTTTATGAAATTGATGTTTAAGTTGCATTTTATATTCATGCTAGATTGTTGGTTATGTTTCTACTCGATTCAAGCTCTATTATCTCATTCGAGGATGAATGATCCTATCACGACCCGGACCTAGGGTCTAGGAGTGACATGGAAATGGGGACCCTAGAGTCCCCAAACAGGCCTCAAAGTATCCAAATTCATATCATCGGTTCGGAAGCATACTCGAATGATAACCACAAAATTTTAAGGGAGGGGAAAGTAGGACTCACGTTATGGGGGCAATTCTGGACCTAGGATCTTTCAAATCATATCATACCATCAAGTCATAAGACTCATAACAAAACCACATAACAATATTCAATGGGTAACCAATCCATAACATAGTCTCCCACATAGCACTTAGCATATAAACGTAAAGGAGTTAACAAGATGTCCAACAATGCCTCTAGCCATATGATAGGACAGGGGCCAAGAAAAACCCTAGGCTTACCCTCAAATATAGATAACCTAAGCAAAAGAACCATAGGTAACATATAGGTGGCCTATCCTTGGAATATAGGACTCACTACAACAAGCAAAACTTGAGAACCGAGCTAAACATTTTGTGGTGGATAGATGTACTCCTCAGTCCCTACATGGTGAGATCATGTAGGCAAAAGTATATGTTAGTACGTTTGAATGTACTAAGTATGTGGCCTTTAATGTATGTAACTTATCAACTTGCATTTTAATTTTAGATGACAAGTGCACATAACATAGAAAGAATCATATATCTAAAGAAGAGTAGTATATAATACGTCGTGAAGTCCATGATGAATGAAATGCCATAACGCTCATATATAGTGGGGATGGACTATAACCGATAAATCAAACTCATATGAGCTATTACGTGAATTAGTTTGATAAAGACTTCCCATTGGTAGGAGAATATTACTTGCCAAAGGTAATCTACATCACACCATACGACCTTATCTTTTCGGTTGATAGTCACCTTCCTTACGACCACGCCTTTTTCAAAAAGATTTCAATTATCATTTCATATCATATCATATCAATAAATGAAACCATTCCTTAGGACCTGGTCTTTTCGATAATGGCTTCTATTCCTATCTTGGAACATAGTTCGAGGAAAGGGAGAGGACCCTTGGGGATAGCCTTAACGTCCCAATCCATCGATGCTAAATCAAAACATCCCACGAGGATACTTATACATATACATACATTCAAGAGATACAATAGTCATTTCAAATCCATTCAATACACATTTAGGCTCAAAAGCCAAACCATAATTCATAATCATCATACTTATGCATAGGAATAGCTCATCCTCATGCCAATATGGTGCAAGCACCCAAAATGATCAAATAGCCATTAACAATAGACATTTTTGTGATCACATTCTTGTCATAACCAATACTTTATCAAAATCATATCATAAAATATAATTGGGCTTAACCCACTTCATAAGTTTCATAAATTCCAATGTTCATGAATGCATATACTATGAATGATATGGGATTAGCATGGGTAATTCAGATTCAATATAAAGTAAATAATATAATATGAAATTGAAGGAAATCCATAGTTAAATACACATTTGAATCACAATATAGATCACCTGTGCACAAAACAAATTTTAAAGGGGACATGCACCTTCATAACTTCATAATCTCAAAGCAAATCATCATATTAGGGCTTAAAGTAACTTAAAATCATAAATAAAGTACAACTCATACATCAATTGAATTTATTAAACAATAATTTCCAAAACCCATATTTAAAGTAAGCGAAATTCCATGAAAATCAATTGAAAAGAGTTTGGGTCTTCTTGGTTGAAAGGGACAAAGAATCAATCCCACATACCTTTCTGAGGAAGAGGAATTCGAGAAGAACTTAGCTTGAAGTTGACATCCCAATTGAATCCTAGCTTTAAACTTGAAAGTGAGACTCGAAGAGAATTTTGAGAGATTTCAAATGTGAGCGGTGAAGTTAGAGTATTAGGAATAGGGTTGAAGGCATTAGGGAGTTCTTTGATAGCATAGGAAGTCTTAAAAGAACATTAGGATAGACCAAATTTACAAAAACACCATTAATGAAATGGATGAAAAATTGCACGTCATCACTTCACTAGAGGGCTACATGGCCCGTGTAATGTCACACGGTCCGTGACATAAGCCGTACCCCAACACTTCGAAATATTTTCCCATGATAAAGTTACGAGACGGTGATTCCTTACTTAGAAAGAAATTTCACGCCAGAAGCCTCATGGCTCACCATACGGCCTGTGAGCCTCCACACGGCCCGTGAAGGTGACCGTGTGACCTCACTAGCCTCAATTGTTGGTGTTCCAAGCTTAAGACCATTAAATGGCCCTCCACTCGGTTCGTGAAGTGTCACACAGCCCATGTGTGGTCCAAGTGTGATGTGTCTTAGTCAGAAACTCCACGCCAAGGCCACGCACTAAGAATTAAGGCAAAGTGTCACTCCACTAGAGGCCACACGGGATGTTTGACCTCACACGGACTGTGTAGGCTCCCTTGAGACAACACTTTGTCCAATTCTGGCCAAAACAATATATTTGTGCTCCATTGAGGTCGTACGAAGTCCGGATCATTACATTATTTCCCCCCTAGGAATATTCCTTCCTGGATGTGCAAGAACAAGGCTTGCTTAGAATGTGAAAGTTCCAACCATAAGATGTCATACATAACTCACCACTTGAAGATCATGAAGTCATTAAAACTCATGCAGAAGCATATTAAAATCATTGGAAACATCATCAAAAAACTTTTTAATGCACATGTATGCATGTCATGTCATGAGACTCAAGAATAAAAGAGTTAGGACCACTTTAGAAGAGGAAGAACCTAATACCTTAGGCTTGAGTAGATTGCAAAGATGGGGTTGTTGCTTCATCATTTCCAACTCTGCCTCCCATGTAGCACTCTCCACGTGTTGATTTCTCCAAAGTGCCTTCACCAAATCTACATCCTTGTTACAGAGCCACTTAACTTGTCTATCCAAAATCTCCACCGAGTCTTCCTTATAAGATAAGTTCTCCCCGACCTCCGCACCTTCCAAAGGCACAATAGTGCAAGGATCACCAACTAACTTCCTCAATATGGACACATGGAAAACCGGGTGAATGGAACTCAAATTCGAAGGTAACTCCAACCTATAAGCCACGTTTCCAATCTACTCAACAAACTCATAAGGGCCAACATACCAGGGACATAGCTTTCCCTTCATACCAAAATGCATCACACCCTTCATAGGTAAAACCTTCACATACACCCAATCACCTACATGAAATTCAAGGTCCCTCTTCCTAACATCCGGATAGGACTTTTGGCACCTTTGAGCAGTCTTCAACCTCTCCCTAATCAATTTCACCTTCTCCATAGCCTCCAATACTAAGTTTGGGCCAATCAATGCCATTTTCCCCAACTTAAACAACCCTACTGGCGACCTACACCTCCTCCCATACAAGGCCTCAAATGGTGCCATACTAATGCTAGCTTGGAAGCTATTATTATAGGCAAAACTCAATGAGTGAGAGGTGGTCATCCCAATTACCCTTGAACTCCAACACACAAGCCCTCAACATATCTTCCAAGGTTTGAATTGTCCTCTCAACTTGCCCATCAGTTTGAGGATGAAAAGTGGTGCTCAACTTAATTTTAGTACCAAGTCCCTTTTGAAACGACCTCCAAAAGTGAGAAGTGAATTACGTGCCACGATCCGATATGATGGACCTACGCACACTATGTGACCTAACCGACTCTTGGATGTATAACCTTACATAATCTTCAACACCAAAAGTCCTCTTGACAGGTAAAAAGTGAGCTGACTTTATCATCTAATCAATGATAACCCAAATAGAGTCAAATTATCTTCGGATCCGAGGTAAACCAACCACAAAGTCTATGTTCACATCTTCCCACTTCCAAGTGGGAATCTCAATGTCTTGATCCAAACTACCGTGCCTTTGGTTCTCTACCTTAACTTGTTGACAACTTGGACATTCGAATAGGAACTTGGCTATGTCCTTCTTCATACCATGTCACCAATACACCTCCTTCGAATCCCAATATATCTTAGTAGATCCCGGATGAATAGAGCAATGAGAGTTGTGAGCTTTACTCATCATCACCTTTCTGAGACCATCTACATCCGAAACACATAATCGATCTTGGTACGGAAGTACACCATCTCCCGCATGGGAGAAAACCTCAATCTCCTTTTTGGCAACCAATTTCTTTAATTCAACCAGTGATGGATCTAAATCTTGCTTAGCTTTCACATCAACAGCCACGGAAGATTCGGCCCCATTTTGAACATGAATATCACCATCATTAGAATCAGCCAAGCTAACACCTAACCTAGCCAACCGGTGAACATCCTTTGCCACCTCCATCTTCTCCTCCCCGACATGAGCCACACTCCCCATAGATAGCCTACTAAGAGCATCGACTATAACATTTGCTTTACCGGGGTGATATTGAACACTCATGTCGTAGTCCTTTAGGAGTTCCAACCATCTTCTTTGCCTCAAGTTGAGATCCCTTTGAGTGAAAAGGTATTGAAAACTCTTGTGATCGGTGAAAACATCTACATGTACCCTATACAAGTATGCCTCCAAATCTTTGAGGCTAAAACCACTGACGCTAACTCAAGATCATGTATCGGGTAATTACGCTCATGCACCTTTAATTGCCTTGATGTGTATGCTATTACCTTAACATGTGGAATAAGTAAGCAACCCAACTCGATCCGTGAGGCATCAAAATACACCACAAATCCCTCCACGCCATTAGGTAAAGTCAAGACAGGTGCTAATGTAAGCCGATCCTTCAAGGTTTGAAAACTCTTTTCGCATTCATCTGACCACACAAACTTAACCTTATTTTGGGTCAATTTAGTCAACAGAGATGCAATAGATGAGAACCCTTCAACGGACCTCCTATAATATCCGGCCAACCCCAAAAAACATCAAATATACCGAAGGAGTCAACGGTCAAGGCCAATTCTTCACAGCCTCGGTCTTATTCAGATCAACCTTAATACCTTCACCGGACACCACATGACCAAGAAAGGCTACCTCACCTAACCAAAACTTACATTTGCTAAACATGGCATATAACTTCTTCTCTCTCAAGGTTTGTAGAACCAACCTCAAATGATCCATGTGTTCCTACTCACTTCTGGAATAAATGAAAATATCATCAATGAAGACAACCACAAAATTGTCAAGGAATGGCTTGAACACCCGATTCTTAAGATCCATGAACACGGACAAAGCATTAGTTAAGATAAATGACATCATCACAAACTCAAAGTGACCATACCTTGTTCGCAAACTCATCTTGGGAATATCACACTCCCTAATCTTCAACTGATGACACTCGGAACAGAGGTCAATCTTTGAGAAGTGGGTAGCCCCTTGAAGTTGGTCGAAGAAATCATCGATCCTGGGAAATAGATACTTATTATTAATGGTCACCTTATTCAGTTGCCTATAATCAATACACATCCAAAGAGACTCATCTTTCTTTCTTACAAATAACACTAGAGCACCCCATGGTGATATACTTGGCCTAATGAAGCCCTTCTCTAAAAAGTCTTTCAACTGATCCTTTAACTCTGTCAACTCAGTCGGTGCCATACGATAGGGAGGAATGGAGATAGGTTGAGTGTCCGGGAGAAGATTTATGCCAAATTCTACTTTCCCTTCGGGAGGAATACCGGGAAAAGTCTTCGGGGAACACATCTGAAAACTCATTCACCACCGAACTCGACTCAAGAGTAGGTGATTGGGACTCCATATCCTTGACCCTCACAATATGATAAATGCACCCCTTGGAGATCATTGTCCGGGTCTTGAGGTAGGAAATAAACCAACGCTTAATAGCAGTGTCACTACCCTTCCATTCCATCATGGGCTCACCGGGAGGTTGCAACTTGACCTTTCGTGTTCTACAATCTATATAGGCATATGATGCATGCAACCAATCCATTCCAAGAATCATGTCAAAATCAAATATCTCAAGTTCCACAAGATCACATGAGAAGACTTTATGCAATACAAAAATAGGACACCCACAAAACGCTATGTGCAACAACATATTCACCTACGGGAGTATAAACTGAGAAAGGATCCTTCAAAATATTGGGATCGGAACCAAACTTAACAACCAACAGAGGAGTCACAAAAGATAAATTCGCACCTGGGTCAAGCAAAACATAAGCATTAAAATCAAAGACTTTTAATATACCAATCACAACATTCAGATCCTCCTCAACCTCCTAACGTGCATGAAGAGCATAAGATATGTTGTTCCCTGGGCAGCGCCTTGTGGATCTCCTACCTAACCTAGACCGCTCTGAGCATTCTCGGGATAGTCAACGACTTTATGGTTCTTGTCACCACACCCAAAGCATGCACACAACTCCTTCCAACAAGTACCAGGGTGATTCTCCCACACTTGTCACACCAAGGATACCCCTGGCCACCACCAACCAATGCCCTAGGAGGAGGAACTCTAGCATTAGCAACCCTAGCACCAGAACCTTGGCCCTGTTGGAAGTGACCAAAACCACCACCCACAGAACCAGAGAATCCACCATCAAAATGGGCCTTCTTAAGATCATGTACTCTCTTCTCCTTGAGTTTCTCCCCTTCGATTTTCTCAACATATACCATGAGTCTAGAAATATCCATATCTTATATGAGCATAGAGGTACGACGTTCTTTCACAAGTGAGTCAGAGATACCCGAAATGAACTTGTGCATCATTGCACAAGGAATAGCCACAAGTGTCGGTGCATACTTGGAGAGCTTAGTAAACATGAGGGAATAATCAGTCACACTCATACCCCTTTTGCTTGAGGTTAATAAATTCAGTCATCTTGGCCTCCCTTAGCTCGAGTGGAAAGAAATTATCCAGGAAGGCAAGCTTGAACTCCTCCCAATTAATAGCATTACCACAAACCCTCTCGATAGACCATTGAGTGTACCACACCTGTGCCATATAATTCAATTGGTAGGCATCCAATTAATCCTTCTCCTCGGAAGTGACACCCATAACATTTAACACCTTGGTGAACTCATAAATGAATTCTTGAGCATCCTCATCGGCCTTTGACCCATAAAACTCAAGAGGATTCATCCGGGTGAAATCCCTCACCCCAGAAGCCAGAGTGGGATCCTTTGGAAGATTAGCCTACCTAGTTTGAGATACCACCACCTGGGCAAGCATAGAAAAGGCCGTATGGAATTCACCATTAGAGATAGGCTCATCCATAGGCCCTTGAGGTGCTTGACTCTCATTAGCCGGGGCCAGTCTTAGTAGGTGGGATCTTCTTTGAGGCATCTTCTGAAATGGAGAAATGACACTGTTAAGATAAGAAAACCAAATATACAAACCATAGTACGACATAAGGAATGAAGAAGTGAGACAATTCCTGGAACGCCTTCATAGCCTCTCACACATAGGTGTGGCACACTTCACACCCATGAATAGGACTCTACTTGACACGACATGTTGGACACCGAGGATCATTTACAACCTAGTGCTCTGATACTATCTCTATCATGTCTCTGACCTAGGGTCTAGGAGTGACATGGTGAATGGGGACCCTAGAGTCCCCAAACAAGCCTCAAAGTATCCCAATTCACATCATCAGTTCGGTCGCATACTCGAATGATAAACACATAATTCTAAGGGACAATAAAGTAGGACATACGCTATGGGGGCAAGTTGGGACTTAGGATCTTTCGTATCATATCATACCATCAAGTCATAAGACTCATAATCAAATCACATCACAATATTCAATGGGTAACCAAACCATAACGTAATCCCCCACATGGTACTTAGCTAAAAATGTAAAGGAGTTTACAAGATGTCCAACAATGTCTCTAGCCATACGATAGGATGGGGGACAAGACATACCTTGGGTGTAACACTCGACAAAATTATCAAAATACCCCTAGAAGAGAGATGTATGCATAACACGTCTTCCCATGCCCAGATGACGAATCCGAGATCAAATTTGTGATCAGCGCAAAACATAATGGTCTTGGTTGATTTTTTGAGCAACCGGATCAAAAGATAATTTTTCGATGTGAAAACACGAACCAGTGAGGGTGCGCGATAGGTGTGCGATGCGCACCTACCACGTACCAACACTTGGTTTTATCCAAAAAATATCTACGGGATTAGAAACCTCATTCGGAGAATTTTTGGTGAATAATACCGAAATAAACCCAGTACACATCGGGGACCCCATTTCCCAAGATTGACATTTTTTTAATTTTATGAGGGGCGTTCTAGGCCTTTTCAAACCCCTCCTGGACTTAATATATGATCAAAATAGGTCATTTTAAGTATAAAAAGGGTTGTAAACCCTATTCTAAGTCCTTCAAAACCTTTAACAAAAAGACTAGGGCTTGAGGGAAGAGGAGAAGAGCTTGAGATTGAGGAGTTCAAGAGGAAAGAAGTGATTGTTGACAGCTTCGTCCTAGATATGTAAGGCTAAAGTAAAAGCATGAGATTGTTCTCTCATATGCCCCACATATGGTCATAGACGAGTTGAAGTTCTAAAGAGTTTACATACATGATTCTTGATGGTTTTTCTTAAAAGTTAGATTAATTATATGTATTTTTCCTATGTTGATGATCATAATAAACTTATTTTATCGAATTGAATACTTTTCATGAGATATTGTATAAACCTACATGATTATTTTTTAAGGCATGCATGATTGAACCTAAGGATTGAGTCTAGAGCCTTGATGTGAGAATGTCGATTGATTGTGATTGTGATGAGAGAATGATGAGTTGATAGAACTTGATAATCCTATGAGACTCCATAAATAAACTCTAATGATTGTCTATTCAATTGTTCCCTAACGATTGTTCTAAGCCTTAAGCTATTGATTGAGATGTCGATTGATGAGATGATTAGAGTCCCTATAAGACTAATTAAATGATTGTGTCTCTACGAGGCTGATCAAATGATTTGATTTGTTTGATTGGATAGATTGTCTTATGAGCATTGATTCATAGAGGAGTATTGAAAACTGAAAGAGTAAGAGTTAGTCCAACTCGCACTCATCAAACTACGTCGCTAAATGTAGGAGAGGATTAGAACCATCACATTACATTGTGGGTTCCCTCTTGAGAGAGTCCCTAAAATAATATAGGACTTGTTGATTGCAGTTTCCCTAGTGGATTTGATTCGTTCCATACCTGGCAAGTACGAAACGGTTGTGGGAACATCAGCTTGATTGTTGTACAATCACTAGCTCATAAGTGGTTTTTGTTGGATAAGAGAAACTCCCAAAAGTTCCCACCTTGAGTACTCCGAGTCGAGTTGAGTTGAGTTGAGTCGAGTTCAGTTAATTGGTTGATGGGTCACTTGACTAATCTTTACTCTTACTTTAGATAGACATGTGATATTTTGATTTAGTTATTATTCTGAGTTGATGTTGTTTTCATATTATTCTACCTATTTCTGTTTAATTCAGCTATTTTACATATAGTAGATTTCATGTACTGATGCCACTCGGTGCTACATTATTTCATGATGTAGATACAGGAGTTAGAGATCGTCAACAGGCACATCATTGAGGATCTAAGACGTTCAGCTGATTGGTGAGCCTCCCCTAGTCCGAAGGATTCTCTACCTTTATTTCATATTGCTTTAGACTTAGACTTGATTTAGCTTTATTTTTATTGAGGTAGCCATGAGTTTGTCATTGGCACCACTTGATAGTGATAGAGGCTTCATAGACTAGAGTTGGATGTTGATTGTGAAGAATGTGAGCTAGTTCTATCTACTAGCCTTCTTCTATTATATTTATTATGTTGAGAACTAGATGAGATATGCCCATTTACTTTCCTTAGTCTTCTGCTGATTGTCTTGAGTTATTTGATTGAATGAATGTGATGAGATTAAGTGGTTCGTTTGGGGACTTGCAATAGTCTCTAGGTGTCGGCCATGTCTTGGGTACCCTCTTGGGGCGTGATATCGGGCTCACCCTCAAATATAGATAACCTAAACAAAAGCACCATGGGTAGAAGATAGGTGCCTTGTCCTTGGAAGATAGGACTCACCACAACAAGAAAAACTTGAGAACTGAGCTAAACGTCATGCGATGGATAGATGTACTCCTCGATCCCTATATGGTGAGATCATGTAGGCAAAAGTATGCGTTAGTACGTTTGAATGTACTAAGTATGTGGGCATGTAATGCATATGACTTATCAACTTGCATTTCAATGTTAGATGACAAGGGCACATAATATAGAAAGAATCATATATCCGAAGTTGAGTAGTATACAATATGTCATGAACTTCATGATGCATGAAATGCCATAATGCTCATATATAGTGGGGATTGACTATAACTGACAAATCAAACTCATGTGAGCTATTACATGAACTAGTTCAGAAAAGACCTCCCATCGGTAGGAGAAGATTACTTGCCAAAGGTAATCTACATCACACTTTACGACCTCATCCTTTTGGTGGATGGTCATCTTCCTTATGACCACGCCTTTTCAGAAGGATTTTCATTGTCATTTCATATCATATCATATCAATAAATGAAACCATTTCTTACGACCAGACTTTTTGGTAATGGCTTCCATTCCTATGTTGGCACATAGTTCGAGGAAAGGGAGAGGACCCTTAAGGATAGCCCTGATGCTCCCAATCCATCGATGCTAAGTCAAAACATCCCACGAGAATACTTATACGTATACGTGCTTTCAAGAAATACAATAGTTATTTCAAATCCATTCAATGCACATTTAGGCTCAAAAGCCAAACTATAATTCATAATCATGATACTTATGCATAGGAATAGTTCATGCTCATGTTGATATGGTGAAAGAACCTGCTCAAAGAGACATTAAAAATAGACATTTATACGATCACATTCTTGTCATAAGCAATACCTTATAAAAATCATATCATAAAACATAATTGGGCTTAACCCACTTCATAAGTTTCATAAATTCCAATGTTCATGAATGCATATGTCATGAATGATGTGGGACTAGCATGGTTAATTGAGATTCAATCTAAATAAACAATATAATATGAAATTGAAGTAAATCCATAGTTAAATCCATATTTAAACCACAATATAGATCACTCATGCACAAAACAAGTTTTAAAGGGGAAATGCACCTTCATAACTTCATAATCTCAATGCAAACCATCATATTAGGGCTTAAAGTAACGTAAAATCATAAATAAAGTACAGCCCATACATCAATTGAATTTATTAAACAATAATTCTCAAAGCCCATATTTAAAGTAAGCAAAATTCCATGAAAATCGATTAAAAAGAGTTTGGGTCTTCTTGGCTGAAAGGGACAAAGAATCATTCCCACATACCTTTCTTAGACAGAGGAATTCGAGAAGAACTTAACTTGAAATTGAAACCCCAATTGAATTCTAGCTTTAATCTTGAAGGTGAGAATTGGAGAGAATTTTGAAAAAGTTCAAATGTGAGGAGCAAAGTTAGAGTATTAGGAAAAGGGTTTAAGGCATCAGGGAGTCCTTTGATATCATAGGAAGTCCTAAAAGACCATTAGGATAGACCAAATTTACGAAAATGCCATTAATGAAACGGATTAAAAAATCGTACATCGTCACTTCACTGGAGGGCTACATGGCCTGTGTGACGTCACACGGTCCGTGACATGGGCCGTACCCCAACACTTCAAAAAAAATTTCACAATTAAGTTACGAGATGGTGATTCCATACTTAGTAAAAAAATTCACACCGAAAGCCTCACGGCTCACCATAAGGCTCGTGAGCCTCTACACGGCCCATCAACGTGGCCGTGTGACCTCACTTAGCCTCAATTATTGGTATTCCAAGATCAAGGCCATTACACGACCCTCCACACTATCTGTGAAGTGTCACATGGCCCGTGTAGGGTCCAAGTGTGATGTACCTTAGTACAAAACTCTACACCAAGGCCACACACTAAGAATTAAGGCCAAGTCTCACTCTACTGGAGGCCACACGGGTCGTGTGACCTCACACGGACCGTGTAGTCTTCCTTAAGACAACATTTGGTCCAATTCTTGCCAAAACGATATACCCATGGTCCATTGAGGTCGTATGAAGTTCGAGTCATCATAGATCCCCAAGAGGAAAATATTGTAACATCCTGCACATTCAAAAATAGTTCCAGGAAAATTGGTTCTAGACAGGTTGTATGAGCCCATCAATGACTCGTAGATTGAACCACAAGTCATAGATAGGCTTTGTGGAAGGGGCAGTGCACTTGGAAAATATTGGAATTTGGAAGTCAAGTTACGAGCAGACAGTACAAGTTATACTTGGAATTTATGGCCAATAGATGTAGGTCATAGATTGGATCCTGAAAACTTGAAAATTTGCTAACTACTGGGAGAAATTATGGGAGGTCCTTACAGACCATAGTCCATTTTGTGGACCATAACTTGTGTCATGGTTTGGACCCTAAATGGTGGAAACTTTCTATGTATAGATGGGAACTATGAGTAGTCTTTACAACCCATAAGACAAACGACGAATCATAGAAAGGGTTTTGTAGATGGGGGATCAGAGCTGTGTTTAGGGACAAATTTCAACAATACGAAACCATGGTTTTATGAGCCGTAGTTTATTCTATGACTCAGACCTTGGTCGTGGTTGGTCTAGTAGAAAATTACTAAAGGGATTTTTGAATATTTTCCACCTACTCAATCCCTAAACTACACCATTTTAAACCTAATAACTACTCCAACCGCCTCAATTCTCTTAAAATTACCCTTAAAGCCTTTCAAACTCGTTCACTCTCAAATGTCTCTCCAAAAGTTTCTAAGTGTTTTGTCTCGAGGAACCTCCATTGAAGAGCTAAGGGCTCCAAGCTTTTCCCAGGGATTTCAAGGCCAATTAATCTAAATTTCTAAGGTTTCTCCATTGTGAGGTATGTAGAGCTTCACCCATGGACCTATTCCATCCATGGAGCTCAAATTTGGTGTTCAACTTGAACTCAAATTGATTAATCAATGATCACTAAATAAAAGCATCAATTATCAAATATGTTTTCCCATACAGAGGCGGTACAGATATACCTCTTTTATTGGGACTCAAATTAGATTTTCCTATTGGAACATTATTCTCTCTCAAGGATTTCAAGTCCTACTTAAATGGGACCACCAGCACATCAAAAAAATTGAAATCCATGTGATGAGCAAAGTTGGACATTGTCACATAAAGTTGTTAGCCATACATTGTTGGTTTTTTTAAAAAAGTAAGAAGTTTGTGCTTGGTGGTTATTTATCATCCATGTTAATCGAATTTAAATTTTTCTATGAGCTTAAACTCTAAAATTCAAAAGATAAGTTAAACAATTTCATATTAGGCATCTGATCACAGTTAAAATATAAAATTGGCTCATATGGGCAAGTCAGGTCAAAGATACTTTTCAACTCTTCAAAGTCATACAAATCTATATCTCGACAAGACTTGAACCAAGGACATTTGCAATCATATAAAATTTATTTTTTATAACTTTTGTAAAATGATTTGAAATATATATTCAAAATATATTGGTCCAAAAAATATTATGAATTAATATAATTGGATTAATTCTTTAAGTTAATAAACATAGATTTGATTAAAAGTCCAAATTTATTTATTTAGACTACAAAAGATGAGCCCACTTTACTGAGCTCAATATCCTCTCATCCTAGAGGCCTATTTGGTGTCACGTGTCAAGTGACATGGCAGGCCAAGTTAATCAAAGAAGCCAATAGGATTTTGTTATATGTCAAAATGACATGACATTTAATTTTTATCTAAATCATAGGCTAATAAAACTACGTCATGTGTAATAATGACGTGTTTCGACCAATCAAATGTCATCACAATACTTAGAAGGTAACCTATTCCAATCACTTTTACTATGTCATGTTACTTAAATATGATAGGCCAAAAGAACGCATGTTCCCATCATAACTCCTCCATTCTACAATTATAAAATAGAGGTTCTCATAATTCATAAATCGCATCTAAAAAGAAGCTAGAGAGAGCTCGTGGATCAAACATCACAAATTTTTCTACAAGATACAAGTTCAAGACTTTAAGCACTCAAACATTCAAGTTCAAGAGTGACTCAAGATCAACACTATCAGATTTAAGAACAAACTCAAAAGCCCTTTAATTCAAATACAAGTTAAGATCAAGTTCAAGAACAAGTTGAAATCAAGTTCATTAAGTTCAAGTCCATATCAAGCTTATCTAATCCAAAAATCAAGATCAAAACTATAAATTCAAGATCAAATCCAAAAGCTCTTGAATTCAAGTACAAGTCAAGATCAAATTTATCAAGTTCACAAGATTCAAAATCAAGCTCAAGAGCACTTGAATTTATATTTGAAAAAGTGATCAAAGAATTCATAGAAATTGTAACACTCATATATTTGAAATCAACAAATACGATTGTTTTGATATTTTTTTGTTTTTTATTATAATTTTTTCGATACTTTGAACCAATTATTTTATTTAAATAGGCATTATATAAGAGAGGATAATGTTATTGCCAAATTTGATTAAATATTATTACAAATCAAAGAAGAGATTTGTCTTGGTGATATATTGTCTTTCTTCATCTTGATCAATTTGAATGTGTAACTCCAGTAAAACAACACTAATTAATCACTTTATACAATACTATAATACATGGATTATTTAGTACTATGTGGTAGAAATTTTGGGCCTATGTATAACTAATACATGTATTAGTAGTTATACATGTATTAGTTATACATCTTGCATGGCATTAACTAATACTTTCGATGTGATTAGTTATACATCCTACATGGTGTTAAATAATACTTTTTATCTGGTGGCATTATACTACAAGAAAATAGGTTTTTAACGAGGGAAAATTTTTCAAGGTTTGAACCCGTGACCTTTTGGTCACATGGCAACAACTTTACCAGTTACTCCAAGGCTCCCCTTCAATTCTAATTATTAAAACCTTAATTATAACCATAAATTAAATTACAAAAGTGCATATGCATATATATAAGCATTTGCTGCAACAGGTCATGTAAACCAAAGTTCTATTAATAGATAGGAACACAGCCCAACCAATTCCCAAAAAATATAAATTTGTATCAAAAATTCAAACTAGTAACTAATCCCAACATGGAAGTACTGAAAAAAGTAGTAACTAAGTGGAATTGATTAACAATATTGCTAAATCTCATGGGGGCGTCTCCGTATTTGGCGGAGTGGGTGAACGTACTGGGAAGGAAATGATCTTTACATGGAAATGAAAGAATCTGGAGTGATTAATAAAGAAAATATTGCAGAATTAAAAGTGGCCCTAGTTTACGGTCAGATGAATGAACCGTCGGGAGCTTGTATGAGAGTTGGTTTGGCTACCCTAACTATGGCGGAATATTTCCAAGATGTTAATGTGTGTGTGTGTGTGTGTATGCGCACACACACATATAGATACGGGCCCATATGAAAACATACAAATTGATTATATTCATATAAAATTTCATAGTTAACTATAAAGAATGATATTGCGTAATGTTACAAAAGTACAGATATACAAATTGTATGATATTATATTTTTTAACTCTTAGTAAAAGAAAAACAAGAATATCTTTAAACAATTTCTGAAATATGAAATGCATTCGTCTGGTGCTTCAACATTTTCTGTTGCTTATACTTCTTTACACTTTCTCTGAGAATGAATTCTTCAAACTGCATCATGTAAGGTTATTAATAACATTCCTAATAACTATTATCATCTTTTTTCCCGCAAAACAAAGATTAACCACAATAAAATATAAAAGTATGTTGTTTTTCATGTAGTGTTAGTATTATATAGGATTTAATATCATGGGATTAAATATGTAAAAATAAAAATATCCATCAAATTCTTTTACACTTTTTTCTTGATTTTATTTTCTATATTTGTAGTTTTGTACAAGCAAATTTTGTTTAAATAACTTAATTCACAAATTTTATTTATTTGTGGATTCATATTTGCATAATATAAGAATAATAATAAATTTATCATGTCAAGTTTTAAATTTATTTGTTTGTGGGTTCATATTTACATAATATACAAAAAATATTTTGCCATGTCAAAGAAAAGAAAAGTTTGATAATAACTATGGTACATAAATTTTCAAACTTGAGTGACCTTTAAAGATATAAACTCCATATTAAAACTACAACTTAGAATTTTTTATGTAAAAATATAGATAGTTTATTTATTTTTACCATTTTTTCGAATATAAAAGTAAATGGTCTATATTTATTAAATTGAAAATTGACACTTTATGAGCGATCAATTTATTCGGATCACAATTATTTATCCTCAAATAATTCAAGTGAGAATAACAAACATGACGATAAATTTATTGTTATCTTAACTAGTTATTAGCCTAAAAAAAATCTACTTTAACTCAATTGTATGAAATTGAAAATCCCATTAATAATTCAAGGATATAATCGTAAAGAAGATTTATGTCGAATTTTAAACCAAGCACAAGATTTGATAAAAAATAATCCATTATTCATTTTAGTGCTAAACAACCCCGAAGTACTATTATTTTAAAAAGTTCAGCCAATTCAATGTTAACTCAAGCCAGTTGGGACAGTCAAGAATTTAATATGCGCACTGATATAAATTTATTTTTAGAGCGCGGAAGCTTATTTCAGCCAAGGAGCTAGCATTAAACCAGAAACTTTTCAAAAATTAATAATTGCCCATGTAGTGTTGCAGCCAAATTTATTACACCACGATAACAAAATTATGATTCATCACTTAGTGCTAAAAAAATATTCCCAGATTTTGTGTAAGTTATCGTACACTTTCTAATATTATTTATATCACCTTAAATATTTTTTTTCTAATTGACAAGCATGAAATAGCAAAACTAATTATCTTAAATGAAATAAAAGTGACATTTGCAGGCAATTCTCAAAAACAAAAAAGAATCACAAATAGTCATTTTTAACTAGTGCTGTTTGAAATTTAGCTAGAGTTTGACGTGGAAATAAATTTGAACAAGAATTTTTTGTAACAAAACAGTCCAAAGGAAATTTCAAATCAGCAATATTAAGCTCACCCAACAATGCTTGTGTCATAAAGAAGTTAATGTAACTTTATCTCCTCTTTCATCACTGCCTCTCCCAAAAGCCACTCGACAAACAAGCCTTGCAACTTTGTTGTCTCTTTCTACTTAGCAACTCAAGGACTAGCACTACCAGTAATCACATGTTAAAATATAATTAACAGATGATCACAATTCTAAAATAATATACTCAACTTCAAACTAAAAGTGATACTTGTTTTTAATTTGGAAAAAGCAAAAAAGATGAAGCATGCCGCTTTTCCAAGTTGAGGTCTGTATCTTAGCATTAAAAGGTGGCTTGTTTCCTACTTCACAAATACTGGGCATTTTTCAATCACACCCCCCAAAAGTAGCCAACCTGCACTTCTTTTGTGAAAATAACATGCTGTATTCTATAAAGAATCCACATGTCTCGTACCTCAGTAAGAGCAATCAAACGTTTCAAGATATATAATCCACATATACCTATATATATTACTTATATTCCACATGTTATACTACCAACGGATTTTCTCATCACCATACCAAGCAACTCCCCACAAGGTACATTTGTTAATACTTAAAACAAACTAATCCTTTCTATACAGGAGTTGGAAATGCTATAATAAAAAAACAGTCTTATGCCTGCATGTACCTTAAAAAAGTAGTGAATACATGCGGATGAACAATAATGGCCTACTGTGCTCTTGCTTTCCAATAGATTTATATGTCTCCAAATGCCACAAAGTCCGAACAGGAAGGGTAGTACTCATAAGCTTTTGTATATTATTTCAAGAATTTAGACAAGGTCGAGCAACCTGCGCTTGACCTACAGACAGGAAAAAGAAAGTAAAGTCAATTACAATCAAATGAACTACATCAAAGTAACAACATTGAAAGGAAATTTGCAATTTCAAGTTACTGGATTGATGAAGCAGCACACTTATTAGTCTTTCACATTTGTAGTGAGAGTGCTCAACCTGGTCTTTATTTCCATTTGCAGTTTTTCCGCCGTTATTCCAGACTTCTCAAACTTCAGGGGAAGGCACATCAAATGAGAAAACAAGGAATTTCTATCTAATTTAACAAAATTAAATGGTCCTCATCTTTAAGTTTTTGAAATTCCAAACCTCCTCTCTTAGTCATCCCCAAAACTTCTATCTTTCTGACTAATCAACCCAACAGAGACTGGTGCTGAGAAGAGTGGCTGAAAGGGAGGGGGAGAGGCCTGGGCGGGGCTTGGTTAGAGAGCGACACATGTCAAGTTAGGGGAGGAGAGTGCATTTGGTTAGAAAACTACTTCTAAAGGTAAACAAACTTACAAGGTAAAGCGGGAATATACTAGCACTTGGTTGCATAATGTGATTTAGCAGCATCACAAAAAGGAATTGTGGAGGTCCCTCTAAAGACCTACTGAACTATGAAGTTACAATATTTTTCAGATAAAAAATAGAGGTACATTCAGTATTGTCAAACTAGAATATATTTTTTGGTCCATTCTGTATAGTTAAACTAGAATTGAGAAACTAATAGTACTAACAAATATGACCTAGACACATTAGAAGTTATCATCAATTCAAACTGACGGATTCTATGACAAATCACTTCGAACAACAAAATTTCCACCTTAAAGAACTGCTCTTTCTCCTTATCTAAAAGAAGAAGAAAAGAGGAATGCTCTTTCTAAGATCTGCCTAACTATCAGATGTTCAAATCCTTCAGGTTCCTAATGCCCACTCAAAAGGTACTACTTCCTCCGTCCTATTTTATGTGGCACTGTTCAACTTGGCACGGTGTTCAAGAAAAAAAGGGAAGACTTTTGGAACTCATGGTCTAAAACAATCCTTAAATAATTGTGTGGCTGAGAATTCTTTCATTAAGGGTAGAAGAGAAATTCTAAAGTTGAATTGTTTTTAATTATATTAAGGTGACATTCTTTTTAGGACAACCTAAAAGTAAAAGGTGTCATATAAAATGGGACAAAGGAGGTAATATTTTGCAAGACAATGTCAAGTTCGACTAGAGAAGCAGCAGTTTATGGTGTATCTTAGATTCTTTCAGATAAAATTAAAGTTGGAACCATGTAAAGCTAAACAAAACCAGTTTCTTGCAGCTACTAGTGTCAACTGTGCCTCAATAAGTTGAGGTCAATTATATGAATCATCTATATCTTTTGTCCTCTCTTCTAACACATAATATTACAATACTCAAATAAATTATACGGTTTTTAAATCCTACACTTATCCCTATGCTAACATGAGAATCTTGAAACAAAACTAAAGACATTTCTACAAAACACGAGGCTTAATCTAAGTGTTTTTTTTTAACTAAACTTGGGCCAAGTTAAACCAATCAACAAAAGTCCAGGTGAGGGCCAAAGCCTGGACCGTTATTACAATGTTGAGTCCGGTCCACAATGGACCGACTCTGGAAAGATAAAAGAGTATGGGGGGAGGAAGGGTTTCTAAAAGGGGAGCACTTTCCAAGAACGTCTTTCCCTCTCCCCTAGAGTGCAACTGTGGAGTTTCAGGTCTGTGAGGGTGTTTCGGTGGTGTCTCTTTGAGAGCTACCGTCTCATGGCCTTCTGGGTGTGTCACTTGCATGTCCACAATAGTGAATCTCTGATTATCAGCTTCTGAAGGTTTGAATGTCTTCCTGTTCTTCTCTTCTTGGTCTTTTCCTCTCCTTCTCGTCCTGTCTTTTATAGGTGGTTTGACCGGTGAAAAATGAATCATGAAGAACTCCGGTGCCTTATAGCTTCCAGATATTGTGAGTATCTTGTCAGCCTTTGACTGCCTTTCCTTCTTCCTGTTCTTCTTCTGATCCGCTCTCTTCAATCAGGTCGTCCAGGGGAGAAGATGAGTTGCTCGGGTGATTGCAGGAGGGTTCTGAGATTGCATGTGCAAAATTCCAAACTGGTGTAGTTCTTCTTTTTGCTGGCTTTTAGCTGGCTTTTTTCTTCTTTTTGGGTGCTGACTTAGCCTAGGCTTAGTTAGTAGTATCACATGTGTAAGACCACAAATTGAAATGTATATCTGCTTGGATATCCAAGTCGTGGTCATGTTTCCTTTAAGCCTGTACATTTCTGGACTTGGCACTTATCTTCCTTGTTTTGATTCTCAATGTTGGGATGTGCCATTTATCCGTGTTTAAGATTCTTCTTGCTAAACTAGGAAGCTGTGTGAATGACAAGTATTGTTGTATGCTCTCCTTTTGTATTGTTGTAATTGCTATGTAGTCGGCTAACTAGTTTGCCTCTCTGTAAACATGCTCTATGTGCATATTTATTTCCTCCATTAGGATCTGAACCTCTTCTGCAATCTCCACTAGTTCCCATGGAATCTTCCACTCCTTTGTTAACATCTTCTGAATTCAAAGGAATCAGTCTCGAATAGAATGTTGGGCAGGCCCTTTACCTCGCAGAACTGCAGTGCCTTGTGTATTGCTGTTATTTCTGCAACCATGTTAGTAGACACCCCAGTGTAACCTCCTTCTGCATAAATAAGGTCTCCATGACAATCTCTTAGACAATACTCATATGAGCTCTTCCCTGGGTTTCCTCCACTTGTACCATCTGTGTTGCATTTGGTCCATCCTCTGCTAGGCCTCTCCCAATTGATGACTTTATAGTACAGCTTGGGCCTAAAATTGAGGATCATCTCCAGACTATCTGACCACTTTCTAGGAATGTCCTTCCAACTTGGGTAGGTGGCCTTAATTAGTTGGAATACTGTCCTTTCACAATTGGCCAGCAAGGTGATGTATGCTATCTTCTTGCCATGCCTTATGTGGTTCCTCCTCTTCCATAACTCCCAAACCAGAATGGCAGGAATGGCTTTCAAGATGGATTTAGCTCTCAGTTCATCCGTGAAGGTCCACCATTGTGAAAGAGCAATTCTTAAGTTATGTGCCTCCAGCCTGAATCCTGCACAAGAAACAAAATGCCTCCATGGCTTTTGGGTTATAGGGGCTATCAGTAAAAGGTGATTCATTGTTTCCTCCCTTCCAATGTCACAACAGCAACATTTGGAAACAATTGGGATTCTACATCTTTTGAGATTATCAACAGTGGGAATTCTCCCTTTTATCACTCTCCATAGGAAGGAGGAGATTTGTGTGGCAACTTTCCAATCCAGACATTACCATACCAATCCACCTTTTCCTTCTTTTGCCTTAAACCTTGGTAAGCTGTTTTAAGTGAAAACAGCCCATTTGTACTAGCTGTCCACCAAGCCTTGTCATTTTCTGCATCAATGATGGGCTTGATATCTGTGATGATGGAGTTAAGACATTTCTGAGGATAGTGTCTCCCTCAGTTTCTCTGTCCTCCAGGAATTGCCTAGCATGTATTTGTTGACTTCCACCTCTTCTTCCACAGCCAGATCTCCTTCAGTGTAGTATAAGGCACCCATTCTAGTCCAGTTGTCAAACCAAAAGCTAGAATTTCCAGCCTTTAATTGCCACCAGATGAAGGGTTCTAGCTCCTCTCTGATTGCCTGCATACTTCTCCATACTTGTGATGCACCTGAATTAACCACAAAGGCTGGATGTTTTTTCTTGCAATACTTGTTGCCCATGGATATACCCCAAAGAGTAGCCACTGATGTTCTGAAGTTCCACCAAAGTTTTGCTAGCGTAGCCTTGTTATCATCAAATAGGGATCTGAAACCCATTCCTCTTTCCTCTTTTGGATGGCACATTTTCTCCTGAGAAACCCAATATTTTCTTCTGTTTATAGAAGTATTCCCCCAAAAGAACTTAGCAAAAACCTGATGAATTCTCTTTATGACCCCTTTAGGAGGTGTCATTGCTTAAAGCAAGTAAATGGGCATTGACTGTAGCACATGATTAATTAAGATGTACTTTCCTCCAAAAGATAAAAATCTATTCTGCCATGACAAGATCCTCCTTGAGATTTTTCTGATGAAATCCTCAAAGAAAGAACTATTCTGCCTCCCATAGAAGACTGGACATCCCAAATAGATAAAAGGGAAGTCACCTTGCCTTAGTCCAGACAATTTTCTCAATCTTATTGAGAATAGCAGAGGTGTCTTCTCATGAAGATAGAAGTAACTCTTTGATTTATTAATCATCTGTCCAGACACACCCTCATACCTTCTCAAGACATCCATCATCAATATAATGGAATATCTATCTCCTAAACCAAACAAGATTGTGTCATTTTTGGACTCCATTTTGCTAGTCCATAGCCAATATAATACCTATCCATATGCAGATTGTTGAGACTTCTTGACAATACCTCTGTAGCAATAATAAACAGGGTTGGGGATAGAGGAAGCCCTTGTTTCAGTCCTCTAGTTGACTGAAATAACCCATAAGCCTGCCCATTTATAACTACTGAGTACCAGTTTGACAGAAGTCTCTATACCATGTCAATCATCACCTCTGAGAATCCAAACTTTCTCAGGACTTCTGTCAAATACACCCATGAAACCCTGTCATAAGTTTTTGCCATATCAAGTTTTACAACCACATTGGTATGTATATTTCTCCTATTAATGTCTCTTATAATCTCCTGAGCCAAGAGCACATTCTCTATTATGCTCCTGCCCTTCACAAAACCAGATTGATTTGGAGAAATAATCTTAGATAAAACTTGAACAATTCTTTCATGCAAGACCCTTGATATGACACTGTTGATAAAACAACTCAAGACTTATGGGCCTTAAATCTTTGAAAGATCTGACAACTCCTTGGGAAGCAGCACCAAATTGGTGTGAGTAACATACCTTGGCAGAATTTGTCCACAGAAAAAAGCCCTCACTGCATTTGTAATATCATCTGCCACCACCTTCCAGCATTTCTGGAAAACTAAACCTGTGAATCCGTCTGGCCCTGCTGCACTGTCTCCACAGAACTGAAAAACTGCATTCTTAACCTCATCATGTTCTGGCACCTGAACCATTGCCTCATTCTCCTCCTGAGTAATGCTATGGGGAATACACTCCAGCATGGAGAAATCCTGACTGACAGTACTTTCAGTAAATAAATTCTTGAAAAAACTGGTTGCTGCTTCCCCAATGTCTTCATACTTCTGAAGCTGCACCCTATTTTCTGTTAGGATCTCTGATATGTGCAATTTCCTTTTTCTCCCTTAAACATAGGAATGAAAGAGTTTAGTGTTTCTATCTCCTTGAGTGAACCATCTCATCCCTGCTTTTTGTTTCCAGAAGTCTTCTTCCAATTTAGGTATCTCTTCAAGTCAGCCTCAACCTTACTCAATTCCATTCTGTTCTCTGGTGAGGGGTCAATTTCCAACTATGCCTCTTTCACTTTAATAATATCTTCCAGTGTAGCAATGTGAACAAAACTGTTACCAAACTCTTCTCTGCTCCATACTGCAAGGGCCCTTTTAACCCTTTTCATCTTCGCATGCAGCATTAAAAAGGGAAGTCCTTAAAGTCCACCTTCCAATTGTCTTCTACAATTTCCATGAAATTCTTGCTTTTACACCAAAAATTTAGAAAATGGGAAGGTTTAATCAACAGCCTCTCCAACCCCTGACGGATTAGATGTTGCACTTCTACTTTAGGGAATAATTCCTGAAACTCAATATTTACTAGAACTCTGTCCAATCTTCTGAATATGCAAGCATCATAGATCCTACCATGCCACCAAGTATATTTGCTGCCTGTGAAAGTCACTTCTGTTAAAGCATACATGCTGATACAATGAGCAAATCATTAGCTTCTTTTTGGGTAAACTCCAGCCCCCCTAGTTTCTCTTCTTTATTTAGGATGACATTGAAGTCACCCCCTACAATCCAAGGACATCCAGAAGGGTCTATACTTTCAAGATCTTCCCATAATTCTAGTCTATCCAAGGCACTACATCTGGCATAGACCTAAGTTATGAGAAGATGAATTTCCCATGACTAAATTTCATTGTTACATGCTGATAAGAGTTATTCTACTACACCAGTCCATTCCTGCTTCCAAAAAATCCAAATCCTCCCCGAGGGATTGACCAATGCATTCTCAAAACCCAGCATTCTCAAAACCCAGCAATCTTCTATAGTGTTGAATCTCTTTTGGACCCTGAAAAGGCTCCATCAGAGCAATAAAAGAATAGTGATGTATTCTATTCAAGTCTATTAATCTCCCAAAGGCATTTTAGGTGTTAATAGACCTGATATTCCAGAATAAGGGTTTATCAATCATTGATCACACCTAGTAGCCCTACCCTTACTACTCCTTGTTTTGACTTGAAGTGGAATGACTGCTCTTCCCTTTTTTTCCTTAAGGCTGTTGGTATGCCCGGGTGACAAATCCCCAGCCTTACTTACATGCAGTATGTTGTCCAAGTCATTGCTCTGTTGTGACCCTGTATCAGATTGTTCATCCTGATCCGAATTTGCATCCTCTTTATCATCTACAGTTTGCACTTCCCCCTTTTGTATTATATTTGTGGCTGTATCAGCAGTGTCCCCTTGGTACTCTTGGCTATGCCCCTTACTCATGTCTCCCTTCTCTCCTTCTTCTACCACCTTAGTATTTGTCTTTCCCAAATTTTTTGACCCCACTGAATCTTTGCTCTTTCCATCCTTCTCAAATGTATTTTCTACCCATTCTTTCGTGGACTGATCCTCCAACCTTTCTCTTTGTCTTTGCTTTGATCCACCTGATTGTTTGCATCATCTTGTTCATCATTCTTTTCCAGGCTAGCAAACTTATTATGAGTTGCAACTCTTGACTTCCACACCTGTTCAGGTTGTTTGTTTCGACCTCCTCTTCGCCTTTGCTCCACAAAACCCTCATTATTCTTCTCTTGTGGCAGAACATTGGGCTCTTTCTCTGGTACTTTTTCCTTGTCGTCTTGTTGGTTGGTTTCTTCTCCTCCTCACTATTCTTCTCCTCCTGCTTTTTATACAACTCCAGATGGTTGATATAACATTGTTCCTCATCATGCCCCTGAAGCATGCATGTTTTACAGTATTTGGGCATGTAGTCATAACGAATTTGAATCCGCTTCTCCATTACTATCTCATCATATTTCCTTATTCCAATTTTGACACGCTTGGGGAATTTTCTTAATAGGTCAACCTCCACTTTGACCCTTGTTGCCATGTCGACTTGTAATGGCTTATCCACTGCTGCAGCTAATGAAAAAAGTGCCTCTTCCCCAAAAAATTTCGGAGGAAGAAATGGAAAAGATATCCATGCAATTGCCGTAGAAGTCTCCTCCTCCGGGTTAAACATGGGATCCCACTTCAAGGTTCGCATTCAATATGAGGCACCATTATGAGAAATATAGAAAGCCGGTTTTGATAGTAGATGGACGTAGTCCTCCAGTAGTGATGCCCTGATGAGAACATACCAATTGCTTAATAAGCCAATTTTACAATCACCCTTGAGTTCACATTGTTTTGGAATAAGTCTTCGTAAATCCTGGATCACAAGCCATCCATATGAGAATTTCCCAATAACTGCGTATTGGAGGCTCTCATTAATTATCATCTGATCCACTTCTTTTTGATCCCATAATACGATTGGTTCCCCATGTAGATATGAGATCGGCTTCAAAGGAAATGGCTTATGGATTTCAGAAGGTTTCAGCACATTCGCATACGATTTCACCTGGCTCTGTGGTTGGCCAACCACCATCGGAGGCTGGCCATCAAAGTCACTGAAGAGATTAACGGCAGGAGTACTGGGGTTTTTCACGAGAGAGAGCTAACCACAACAACTAAGCACTATTTTGACAACATCGCCTATATATCCTTTTTTACCAATTATATATAATTCTCACCTAAGTTCGCATAAATTTGAAGAGATTATATAATCCCTTAAGACAAGCTTCCTTCATATAATTTGAAGTCTACTCCATCTCCTTTCTTAAACTTTGGTTATCATATTTATCACACCTACAAGCCTCAGCAAACAAAAGACTATTTTTAGGACATGACCAACATCTCATATACTCCCTTACAGTAACAACCCAACCCTTAATTTTGTTTAGATGTGAATGAACTTTTGTTTTGAAACTTTGAGTAAGTTTGTGTACCTATTTGGGACTTGTCAGGACGGTTGGGGTAGAAATCCGAGGGCTCAGGGGTGTTTTGGCACACCTCGAACCATGTTTAAAATTCAAGAGTTTATGTTGGTGTCTAGTACATAGCTATCACGAGGGGTTGACTGCTCAAGAGCATTTTGTGCTTCATGACTCACTACTTGTGATAGCAAAGATGAAACATGTGATTGACCACCTAATCAAATGTGCTCCGCGAACGCGATGGTTGAACAATGACCATGAAGGGTCGATAGAGTTGCAGTTCTTGACCATGAGAGGCCTTTCCACGATTGTGACGAAGGGATGAATATAGCATGTGTTGAGGAATGACAAAAGTCCCACATTGGTGGATAATGAGATGGGTGGTCTCTTTATAAGGCTTGGGCAATCTTCCTTCTTTTGAGCTAGCTTTTGTGGTGTGAGTTAGGCCTAAGACCTAATTTTACACGGTATCAGAGCAGGACCCATCTCACCCAATGTTGGGCCCCCGAATCGCCTACGCACTAGATGCTACTAGGCGTGAGGTTGGGTGTTGAGGAATGACAAAAGTCCCACATTGGTGGATAATGAGATGGGTGGACTCTTTATAAGGCTTGGGCAATTCTCCTTCCTTTGAGCTAGCTTTTGGGGTGTGAGTTAGGCCTAAGACTTAATTTTACAGTATGTAACAATGATGACTTCTAGACGAGGGATTTTGTCATTTTTTAAGAAGACGGAGCACGTTGGGGGTGATCCAAGGTGCAAGTATCGTCTTGAATCATTGAGGTGTCAATTATTTAACCTATTATAGTGACTATACTCTTTTCTGGTGTAATTCAATCCATAAAATCATGAGATTTGAATGTCTAAATAGGAAGTTCTGACCTAATTTCTAAATAATTCTTGGGGATTTCACTTAGCAACTGAACTCAAAACGGATAGTTGATTATAGAACTGAATTCACAAGCTTATGGGTAAACCATGTTGGAATTTGACCAGGTTGACCAACAATTGACTTGATTTTTCACTATATAATGGAAGTGGTCCTTGTAGCCTGATTTGACTCGTCATATGTTTGCATAAATTGATATCTTTGGAGGTCATTTGACTGGAGATTTGGACCATATCAAGTTGGGTGAGTTTGCTCTGTGTCTAAACAATGTAAGATTTTAACCTCCTGGTTACTTGCTTTTCCGGCTTCATGTTTGGAAATTGCATTATTTGACTTTCAATACCCAATGTGTTGTCGGGAGAGAGCATACTAGGGCATAAATATTATTTTGAGCTAACACGATGAATTGTACAGTTTTTATCACCGTGACATGATTTTACTAATACTTAAGCATGATTAAGCCTTTTTTCCCCATAAAGTGAGCATAGCATCCTAGAGATTTAACAATTTTACCACTTAAGGGTATTTGGCATTGTTGTATGCATTTGATTAGTCTTACATGACAATATATGATGACATGATTACTTGTATCTTGTGTTGTACGGAGCCAATTGATTTAGTCGATATTGTTAAAGTGTTCGTGAGGGACCCCATGTATGTTGGTCTAACAAATCCTGAGTATCCAAAGGGGTCCATGAGGTTCGGTTTAGTAGATTATTTAGATTCCACATGGCCCATAGATTAAAATTATCAATCTAAAGGGCTTGACCCCAAGGGCCTACAATTAGATATGTGATACGCCCAAATTACACTCCAAATAGAAGAGTAAAGCGGTCGTTGATCAAATATAGAACTCAACCGGAGTTGAGGTCGATCCCACAGGGAACACGTAAGAATTATTCTATCAGTATCAGCCCCATCTCAGCATGGGGTTCATTTCATGAGGCAATTTCACGGCCTTGGTGTGATTCAAGGCCCGTGAACCTCTCCTCGGAAGTGCCCCATCCAACTTTTTCAAGCTCGTGTAATGAGGTTAATTTGATAATTTCCTCCAACTTTAGGCTCTTTTGGAACGATAAATGACTATATTATCCTTCTAATTCAGCCCCTATGCTCTTCCTAACACTTCATGCATGACTTAAACACTTAGCCTCACAATTCTATCTCTCAAGACACTCTCTAATTCCTACATTCAAGTTCAAACTAAGGATTCATCGAGGTTCAAGCTGATTTCCTCTCAAGTTCTCCAACTAAGCTTAGGTGTGTGGGATTCATCCATGATCTCCTTTCAATCATGGGGCCCAAGTCTATTTTCATCTAATTTCATTTATTTTCAAGCATGATCTAAATTAGTTTTTCATGATTTGATCTTCAAATGCTAAGAATATGTTCCGGGCTATGTTCAAACTATGATTTAAGCATGATTTAAGTTTGATTCTATTAGGTCACATGGTTTTCATGAGATTTGAACTTACATGACTAGATGAACTATGAATTTGTGCATAAGTGACTTCAACTGAGAGTATGCATGATTCTACTCAAATACCATGATTTGAACTTGATACTCATGTATCCATGCTATACCCTCATCTCTCATCCTATAACCATGCATGAGATTTTGACTAAGACTATGAATACGATTTTGGACATAAATATGATTTATGAAATGATCTACCTCGTGTATTGATGAGGATAGATACAACCTTCCCTTTACACTAGCCTGTATGAGTTGATGTGTATTGATAAAGATAGGTACAACCTTCCCTTTACACAAGTTATGAAATACTTATTCCTATGCATGATATTATGAACTATATGTGATCTGGATCAAGCTTATGATTATCTGACAAGCATGAATGTGTGATGATGAAAGGCCAACACTCCATCACACGAGATAAGATCAAGGAGCTATTTGATGTTCTCATGATTTTGTTATGACATGGACGGTTATTACATATTGCCCCTCTCATGGTATGGTATGACATCATTTATGACTCTCACACGTCTTCATGATATCTCACCTATGCTCATGATCTCCACAAGGTTAAAGGTTTTCATACAAAGGCTTATGGCATATTTTCTATGACTCATTACTCTTACTATGATTATAAGTTTCCATTACAACTTATGATATTTTACAAGGCGTATGATTTTCTTAAAGTGATTCATGACTATATTGTGTATAATGGCATCATGGCATTCATGGCATCTTCGTATGATGATCTCTTCTCTACCTTGATTCTATATAGACATATCTTTGTCCATGTATCATGACTATGCAGGTTATCATTATATACCTATATTGCATTGCATACCCGCATACTTAGTACATTCAAACTAACTAGCGCATACTTTATGCCTACATTATATCACAATTAGGTGCTCATCCTCATCCTCATGGCTAGATCCAAGTTATTAGACGATCCAAATTGGGTGAGTCCTCATGCTTCGGGGAAAGAGCCTTCTATCCTTCTCTTTTGTCATGCTATGTATTTTGAGACTGTCTTTTCTTTATAATGAGGGTGAGTCAAGACTTTTCTGAGCCCCCATGTATGATTATGAGGTAGAGGCTTTTGTTGGACCTACGTATCGATTTCAAATTTCAGTTTTTTATACTCTTATGTCATGTATGACTTCTATACCTTGAGTTATGCTAGTATTGCTTCTGCTTATATTATTCTTCTATTGATTACCTTGAATGCTTATGTTATGCTAAGGGTGCTAGTTTGAGGTACCTCAAGAATCTCATTCGCCGTGTTACGACTAGGCCCTAGGCTTGGATCGTGACATTTTACTACCATTGTCCATACTTTTCACCAATTCTTTTACATGAAAAGATAATAATGTGTATTGTTTGACATCTCATAGTGAAAAGAATTAATTTTTCACCAATTGTTTTACATGAAAAGATAATAATATGTATTGTTTAACATCTCGAGTGAGGAAAAATTAACTCTTTTTACTATCACCTTTTTCATTTTAGAATTGTATATGAGTAATGTTGGCTTAGATCTCGATCGACATATTAACCCACATCAAACAATCTCTTGCGCATCATTGTATATTTTTCTAATAGCGGTAAATGGCAGAGACATTTCTTCTTCTTTGGATAGTCTCTTGCTAATCATTGTATTGATGTCGGTTGAAGCAATGTAGTTGGTTGATTCATGGGTCCATTTCACCCATGAAGCCAAACTAATTCATCTCTTCTACTCAATTTCAAAACATGAATTTTATGGGCTTTCATGCATGAACTTCCATAGCTTAACTTATCTTCTAAATAGTGTAATTATGCCTATATATGAATGTTTAAGCTTCAATTACATGAAATTGCATGAACTTCATGATACTACATCTTCAAGCTTATTGGGTTTATGAAATCTATGCATGGGTACTTTCGATTTGTGTTCGAATGATCTTAAACAATTGAAATTAGGTTTGGATCTACTTCAATTACATGGTTTTAAGCTTATATGTCATGAACCCATGATCACGCATCAAGTTCACTCAAGTATGACTATGTTACTACAAGATCCTACGTACGAAAATGACTATGCAAGTACAAGCTCTCAAGTATGAATGTGATTATGGCATGAATATGATCAAACAAGGATGTATTTACACCATCATGAGTAAGAAATTGTGTATTGATGAGAATAGGTACAACCTTCCCTTTACACAAGTCACGAAATGAGCTAATTCTAAGCATGCAAGTATGTATCCGAAACTATGATTAAGGTTATGAACTTAAGTATGCTTTTACTTCACGACATGTGTGTGTGTCTATTATATATATATATATATATATATATATATATATATATATATTCCATAGGACTTCACTTAGCACCAATGAGACTTAAGATGGGGGACTATCCCTAAGTGTCCTTATATAAAACTTTTTTGTCTCATAACTATGTGCCACCATAGGGTTATATTTTAGCTAGTGGATCCACATATAGTGTTATGATTCATGACCCACATAGTAGGGTAGAATTCTACCTTAGCAAAGAGACTCCTCTTTCTCTGGTGTAGAGGCAATATCGGAATTCCATGTTATAGCTCGCATTGTCTTATTATCGGTTATGGTTACTTCCCACATATGTATGACTATTTTACTCATGTACATTCATGGCATCTCATGCATTACTTTCATTACTCCTCAATGTACTTATTATGATTGCTTGTGCACCTTACTTGTGTATGCTATCTTATTGCTTTTGGCTTAGAAGAACTTACTTAAAAGCAGTTTCTAACTTCCATCCAAACAGGCTCTTAGTTACATATCTTAGTAAATAGCATCCAACCCAATCAAAATTAGAACTTTCAAGGGTTACTTGTCAACCTCAAATTTAGTTTGGACCTTTCTGAAGTTTCATCTACCATAAATAGCATTTGCCACATAATGCTACCCCTGTCCTGGGGCGATAGTATGTTTATAAATGGACATGGACTTCAACATGACATGGGAATTTTAAAAAAAAATTAGCAAAAGGAATTAAAGGAAAAAACTTGGGAGACTGGTGTCAAATCAAGACTCACAGTGCAGAGAACCTATTAAAAAGTCAGGAATTTACTTACGTTAGTACTTTCAATTTCTTTTAGAAATTTCTCTGGACAGTCAATATAATTAGCGCATTCTTTTTTTACTCTAACCACAAGCTCTTTCTCTTCAGCCTTTTCAAGGTTCCTTATCAAAATACTCATAGTCAACTTATCTGGGCAGAATCCTGATATCTTCATCAGTTCATACATTTCCATTGCCTTCTCTGTGAGATGTACTCTAAAGTATGCCCCAATCAGCTCAGTGTAGGTTCTGCTATCTGGTTGCAGGCCTTCTTTGATCATGTGCACAAATTGTTGTTCAGCCATTTCAATGAATTTGTTTTTGCCCAGCATCATTATCATACTATTGAACACAGATAAATCAGGAACGTACCAATCCTCGTTCCTGACAAAGTTGAACACCTGAGGTTTCAGATAAAATGCACATTTAAGATAAAATGAGGAAAAGTAGTATTAAGATGGGAGGAAGCCATTCGGAAAGATCCTTCCTGCTTATAATCAAACTCTCCAAGATCCACTTGATGTTAAAAGAGATAAATTGAACAAGTATGGTTGTCCTTCGTTAGGATGTATTCTTAAACCTAAATTGAGGTTATTTGCTAACAACTACAGTAGAGCTGAGTAACCACCACTAGAAAGAAAGAAAAGAGCTATCCTTTTGTCCATATCAAAGTATGAAATGTATCTTTCAAATCCAAATAATAAAAGGTTTATCTCTATCATGCTAGACACAACAAATTGAGAAGTAAATAGTAAGTTTTCCTACCTACTACTACATCAATGAAAATAAAAACTTTATTTGTAGACAAAATTAAATGACTGAGCTGAGCAGAAAGAGATGTTGAAAATACCTTGAGTGCCAAGTGAACTTCATTTTGTCTTTGCAATTCAGTCAAGGTGTCTAATACATCAGCCTTCAATAGCCTACTAAGTTTGTTTTTCAGTATCTCCTCTAATTTGTGGGGTGACTTTGCTAATTTCAGAGACTGAACAGCTTGTATTGCCTCTGAGGACAAAACCCTTGACCTCCACATGGGTTTTCTTGGTCCATTTCTCAACCCACAAACAGTTTTCTCATTTTTCTTTGATAAACTATTGACCTGTCTTCTTGAAATTTCAGTTTCTTTTAGAAACCCCATTTCACAAAATTGAATTCTTAGGGAACCCATGAATGGCCACCGCAGCTTTTACTATCCTTGAAATTTCAGGTGCATGACCATTTTTTGAACTCTTGAAATGTTAATTAATTACCCGCACCAAAAAACAAAAGAAGAATTACACTTCGTTATTAGGGCCTTTGAATTGGCATAGTATTAAAAAAAATTATGATCTAAACCTTTTATTTTATTTTATTTTATTTTAATATGTATGTAGTTGAAAATTATTTGTAAAAAGAATAATTTTAAAGTTAAGTTAAATTATAATAAGATAATTTACGGTTCAATCATAATAAGGTGATATTCTTTTAGGAACAAATTAAACAAAAAGTCATATAAAACGGGATAGAAAGAATAAGAAATAAAAAGTAGGAAGGAAATTTTTCTCTACTAAAAAAAGTTCAAGGAAAAAATTTTAGTAGAAAAAAGTACACATATCTAAAATACGCATTTTGACTGCCTCATTAAAAGTCTTACGAAAAAAAATTATTGAGTTAAAACTTTGTGAGGAAAAAAGAGTATATCGCATATTAACTCTCCTTATGAGAATATCAATCCAAAAATTTGAATCTTCACATTTCAATCTGCGCATCATCTCCTCAAAAGTTGCAATTGGTAGAAATTTTATGAATAAATCATCCATATTATCTCTCAACAAATTTGTTGCACATTGATGTCACTATTTTTTTGGAACTCATGTGTAAAAAAGCTTAGATGAAATGTGATTCAATTTATCTGTTTTTGCAAATCGTCTTTTTAATTCTACTATGCATGTTGCATTATCTCCGTACAAAATTATGAATATTTTGTCTCATTTCAAATTATATTTTTCTCAAATAAGATGTATCATCGATTTCAGTCATACACATTCCCGACTTACTTTATGAATAACTGTTATCTTAGCATGATTTGATGGAGCATTTATGATAAATTGCTTTGTAGAATGTCAAGATATGTTAGTACTCACACATATAAACAGAACATTTAAGATCGAGTCTTTTTATAATCAGATGAATGCTCTATGTATTCATAAACTTAATGATATTTTTAACGATAAAGACATTCATATCAAGATTTACAATTGATCATATTTCAATCTCTCCATATATGAGTAAAATAATAGTTATAACAAGATATCTAAATACATTAATTGCACAAGATATGATATTTTAGGACTAATTAAAATTTACAAGTTTTTCATTTCAACTTCTTTCAGTTTTTTTTTTTTTTTTTGAAAACTCTCCAAGAGATCCAATTCAAGACATCAACTTGATAACAATATGAACTATTCTTGATTAATTTAATCCATATGAGATTTATCCAACTTTCAAGACTTACTCATTCAAGAACAAATTGCAAGAGTCAGATTTCGGGTTCTCCTCTTCAAGTTACAGGTTTTATATTACCAAAGTAAGTTCAGATTTGTTTAGGTTGCCTTTAATTTTTTATTTTCAGATTTATTTTCATTGTTTTATACAAATTTGAGATATTTAGAGTTTTTCTCAACTAATTCCTTTTATTTAGATATACCTTTTTGGTCAAGTTGTTGATTTGTACTATTATATATCTTTTATCCTTTTCTCTTTTATCCATTTTCGGCCTCGATTTATCTCTGCCCTTCGACTATTTATCTCTTGATCAAATTGTATAATATTTTAGTATATCTCATTGTGGTTACTTTTCTTGGAAATGTTTATTGTGAAATTGAATTGATTTTCTCTTCTTTTACTTGTTTGTGTGAAAGTTAAAATTGCTCATTATTATTATTCTTTTTAGTTTTCATTGTTGCATATTGATTATTGTGCACCTAGTGTATATTTTATTGTTTTGTATACTATTGTATCTTCTTGATCTCCTGTAGTGTATTGAGTTAATAGTTCTTAGTTTAGTGGCGTTAGGGTCTAATGGTCTATTAGGGTCTTGTCGTCAGTTGAGGTCGGAAGCAAGGGGTAGTAGTGGTAAGAGGGGCACGGGCTTACTTAAGTTGAGAGTAGGATCATAGAACGTAGGATCACTTACAGGAAAGTCCATAGAGTTAGTGAAGAGTCTTAAGAGGAGACAAATTAATATAGCATATGTTTAGGAGATAGGTATTAAAGCTCGGGATGTAGACGGGTTAAATTATGGTACTCTGGTGGCTCTACGGATAGAAATGTCGTAGATGAGGACCTTGGGGAGTATGTGGTTGAGGTTAGAAGGGTTAATGATAGGATGATGTATATTAAACGTGTGATCGATAGTCATATAGCGAATGTAGTTAATGCCAATGTGTCTCAAGTGGGCCTGGATGAAGAAGTCAAAAAGCTCTTTTGGGAGGACTTGGATGAGGTTGTGAAAGATATACCAGACACAAAAAAAGATCTTCATTGGAGGAGATTTTAATGGGCATATCGGGGCAACTTTCTAGTAGACATTGTTCATGGAGGCTTTGGTTTCGGGGAAAGGAATGGAAGTAGGAGATCTATTTTGGATTTTGCTAAAACCTTTGAGTTGGTTATTGCTAACTTATGTTTCTCAAAGAGGGAAAATCACTTTATTACCTTGCGTGGTATAGTAGCTAAGACTCAAATTGATTACTTACTCCTCTGGAAGAGTGATAGAAGCCTTTTTAAAAATTGCAAGGTTATTTTGAGTGAAAATATTTCCACTCAACATAGGCTTCTAGCAATGGATTTAGAGATTAAAAGGGATAAGAGGAAAAAGACTATCTATGCCCAACCGCGAATTATATAGGGAGGCTTGACTCCTGTCTTTTTTCGAGAGATGGGGGAAAAGTTGAGTAGTTTGGAGGCTTGAAGTAGTAGCAGAAGGTGAATAGCATGTGGGGCACTACTGTTGATTGCATTAGAAAAATAACTACAGAGGTACTAAGGGTTTCGAGAGGGACCTTTGGTGGATATCAAGGTGATTAGTGGTGGAATGAAGAAGTTCAAGGCAAAGTAAAAGCTAAGAAGATTATCTATAAAAAGTGGTTGGAGTGCATAGATGAGGATGAAAAATGAAGGCTTAAGGATACCTATAAGACGAAGAAGATAGAAGTGAAGATGGCTATTAGGAATGCTAAGACATCAGCGTTTGAATACTTGTATGTTAAGCTAGGTGAAAAGGGTGGCAAACTTACTTTCATAAACTCTTAAACGATAAAGGGGACGGAGATATTGAGTTGGTGATTCGGCGCACTCTGATAGTCATTAAGATTTCGGTTACTGTAGGTATTTCACAGATGAGGAGGTTAAATGTGCTATTAGTAGGATGAACAAAGGGAGAGCAATCGAACCCGATGAGATTCTGGTAGATTTTTGGAAGAGTACAGTCAAAGATGGTATGGAGTGGTTGACTAAGTTATTTAATGTTGTTCTGACGAATGGAGGAGGAGGAGTATAATAATTCCATTGCGCAAGAACAAGCGTGATATTCAAAATTGTAACAATTATAGGGATATCAAGTTGCTACGCCATACTATGAGGGTCTAGGAGAGAGTGGTAGAAATGAGGGTGAGAAAAGGAGTGTCTATGTCACTCCCCGGGAGGGTACCCTTGGTGTGACCAGCACTCAGAGACTATTGCTAGTCCCCAAGCGAACCACTTAGCCTCATCACATCATTCAATCAATAAACTCTAATGAACATCGGAAAGTATAAGTAAGTAAATGGGCACATCTCATCTAAAGTCTCAAAATAAGTATATAAAAATAAAGACTAGTAGGAAGAACTAGCTCACAAGTCTCAACATCAACGCTCAACCATCGTCTATGAAGCCTCTCTTACTACTCATGTGGTGTCAATGACAAACCCATGCAAATCAAAATAAATAAGATAGTACAATCTAACTCTAAAGCATGATGAAATAAATGTAGTGGGTCCTCCGGAGTAGGGGAGGCTCACCAAGTTAGCTTCGAATCTCAGATCTTCAACGGAGCGCCTGTTGACGATCTCTAGTACCTGCCCCTGCATCATAAAATGATGCAGTCCAGAGTAGACATCATTACTTGGAATGTACTGGTATGTAAAATAGCTGAGTGAAATAGAAACAGGTAGAATAATATGGAAAGAACATCGACTCAAAATAAACATCAAATCACATCAAATAGTCAAATGTCTATCTATGCAAGAACAAAGAGTAGACAAGTGACCCATCAATAACTCAAACTCATCAATCATCTCAGACTCATCTCAAAGGAGCTCACCTCCTCTCATCTCATCTCATCTCATCTCATCTCATCTCAGAGGAGCTCACCTCCTCTCATCTCATCTCAGACTCAGAGTACTCAAGGTAGGAAATTTATGAGAGTTTCTCTTATCCAACAACAATCACTTATGAGCCAGTGAATGTACAACAATCACGCTGATATTGCCATAGCCGTTCCAAACTTGCCAAGTAGGGAACGAATCGAAACCATATCAGCTCACCCAAAATGGAGCCAGTCATCAATAAGTCCGCTATTGTTTCAGGGACTTCTAATCAAGAGGGAACCACAATATATGTGATGGTTCTAAGCCTCACCTACGTTTGGCGGCGTAGTTAATGAGTTCGAGTGAGACTCACTCTCACCCATTTCAGTGCTCGATACTCCTCCCATGACTCAATGCTCATAAAACCATCATCCAATCAAACCAATCAACTCATAGGGACATTGGCCATATCATCAATCAACGTCTCATAGGGATTTCAGCCCTCTCGTCAATTTACATCTCACAGGGGCTTTAGCTCTCTCATAAATGACTCAAGATTTGGAACCCCCATAGGAAAAAATCGAATAGACACATCGGTGGAGTTCATTTATAGAGACTCATAAGACAATCAATTTCTATCAACTCATCATCATCCTCTCATCATAATCAACAATCTCAACTCAAGGCTCTAGACTCAATTGTCAAGTTCATTATGCATGCTTCCAAGATAGTCATGTAGGGTTATGCAAATTCTCATGGAAAGGTTTAATTCAAGAAAACAAATAGCATGATGATCATCAACATAGGAAAACATGTAATTTCAAATATAATTTTAAGAAAAACCATCAAAGATTCATGCATGTAAACTCTCCACATCATCAACTCATTTATGACCTCTATGGGGAACATGGAAGAACAATCCCATGTTTTTAGTTTAGCCTTACATACCTGGAATGCAGCTATCAACCAAGCACGTCAAGGATCTCTTCTCAAATCTCTCAATTTAAGCTCTTTTTTTCTCTCCTCAAGTCCTAGCCTTAATAATGTATTGGAATAAGACTTAGAGGGAGGGGGGGGGGGGGGGTTAGACCCTTTTTACCTCAAAACGACCTTATTAGATTGTGTATAGATTTTAGGAGGGGTGGGGAATTGATCGGAATACCCCTCATAATGATTTAGAATTTTTCAACTCGGAAAAGACACAGTCCGCGACGCGGACTGATCGCGAATAATGTATTTTCAGAAAAGAGTTTTTGAACAAGTTTTCTCCATCCCTTCGAAAATTTTCAAAAGAATACAGGTGCTGGTCCGCGATGGGTGCACGACGCACCCCTGTCGCATACTAACACTGTTTTGCGCTTCGGATCGAAAAATTATCTTTTGATTGAGTCGCTCTAAAAATTGACCAAGACCATTTCCCCACTTAATTTTTTTGCTGATCACAAATCTGGCCTCGGATTTGCCATATGAGCATCGGAAGATGCATTACGCGCATACCCTCACTCTAGGGGTATTTTGATAATTTTACCGGACGTCACAGTCTATATCTTGAGAATCTGCTCGAATTCATGCCGGGGCAGTCGACTATTAAAGCCATTCATCTTGTTCAGAGACTAGTAGAGAAATATAGGGAAAGAAAGAAGTATTTTTATATGGTGTTCATTGATCTCGAAAAGGCATATGACAAAGCTCTGATGGATGTCCTATGGAGGTGTCTAGAGGCGAAAGGCTTTCTAATGGTGTATATTAGAGTGATAAAGGACATGTATAGCAAAATTTGTGTAAGAATGGTGCAAGGAGACTCAGAGTATTTTCCTATTAAGGTGAGACTTCATCAAGCATCTATGTTAAGCCCTTTTCATTTTGTTTTTGTAATGGATGAGCTGACAAAATCTATTCATAAAGAGGTTCCATGGTATATGCTATTTGCGGATGACATAGTACTGATTGATGAGATTCGGGATAAAGTTAATGGTAAGTTGGAGGTTTGTAGACATACTTTTGAATTCAAAGGGTCTAAACTGAGTAGGACCAAGGCAGAATACTTGGAGTGCAAATTCAATGTTTTGAAGGATGAAACAAACAATGAAGTGAAGCTTGCCACTCAATCTATTCTCAAGAGAGATTACTTTATATATCTTGGGTCCATCATCTATAATAGTTTCACAATCCCAAACCGAATCACGACTAAAGAAAGTAAAATCAAATAAAAGCAACCGTAACACATAAGTTAAATAATCCCAAAACCTAAAGTCATGAGTACAAGAGCTTCTAAGTAGTACGAATAAGTAAATACAAGCTATCTCAAAAGAAAATACATAGTCTAAAATAGGTAACAATAAGAAGTCTCGAAGAAACATTGGCAACTCGAAATCTGAGTCTCACTATTGAATCTGGTAATGACAAAAATCACTGCACAATAGATCAACTACCCTGTGGCGGTCCCTGTGCTTGATCTGCAGGGAGGAAACAATGTAGGGGCAAGTACACCGAAATATACCTAGTAGGTTTCAACTAACTGGGTAGGAGAAATTGGATAAGCATGTAACAACTTAAAGTCCCTATCACCTGCATTAACGGGTATATATATGCGCACACACAGACACACACATATATACACATACAAACAAGTATAAGAACAGTTAAAGATAACAAGTACAATCAATGATGCAATATAAATGGGATGTATGAATGCAATAGTATCACAGGCCATGTCTGAGAGGGAGTCACGACTGTCGCAGGGCTGATGTACACATCTATCGAGCTAAACTTACCAAATAGAACTCGAGGGCATCGTAGGTCATGTACGTGCAATCACGACCATCACAGGGCCAACGTACACATCTATCGAGCTAAAGCTACAAGATAGAACTTGAGGGCATCACAGGCCATATATAAGGTGGAATCACAATCATCACAGGGCCGATGCACATGTACAATATGAGATGAATGCATGCCAATTCCATATATCAAGTAAATAATAACCATGTGATAATATAAGGGAGTTATAATAACCATATGATCAGAAAAGGAAATTCAAAGTATCTCAACCGGTACCACAATGCCATCAACAGTCTCAAATCACCATACTCTCATCAATAGGCAAAATACTAATGAAATCGAACTCCGCAAGTCCTAAAATATGCACATGCTTTCCAAAGGTATCACAATTACCATCAATTTACCACAAAACTCCCCAAATGATATCATAAGTCTCATATTATCTCAATAACATCCAAAATATCTCAAACTTCAAGAATACATCTCAATTTACCTACCGGGTCACAATTTACTCCCGTTCCAACATAACTGATACCGACTTATCACCAAAATACTATCATATCAATCAAATTACTCATGAAACATTCTAAATCTTACTATCATCACATAAACATACTAATAACTCAAATCCAGTCCAAAAAGGTTAGCCAAACCTACCATGATGCCGAAATCGCACTTGAACCAAGATTTTGATCTACTCAAGCTTTCAAATGATCTCCAAATCAACCAACAGCTATCAAAAATAGATAATATGCGTCAAGAGATAACCCATACTGGCATGAATTAGGCTTAGGGGAAAATAGTCAAAATTAGGGCTAAATTCCAAAGTTCTCGAATATGAAAATTGACTAGATATTATGATTCTACGCTTGAAAAGGAGTTCGTGGGTGAAAATCCCAATAAAACTGAGTTCAAATTGAGGGAGAAATCAACAATGAAAGTTTCCAATTCAAAGCCATGAAAATTCCAATTTTTATCATCAAAAATCATGCAATTCAAGACAAAATCAATATAAAAGTAGTGAAAATTAATTAATTTGAAGGAAGAAACACTTACCCAAGAGTTCTCCATAAAAAGTCTCGTCAAAATCGCCTCAAGAAAGCTTGAAATATTGAAAATGGTGTAAAACTGATGTTTTCTCGTATTTAAAACTGATCAGTTAATTTAATACTCTGCGAATGCATAACTGGGTCCACGAATGTGAAGAGGAGAGGAGATTGAGCTCTATGAATGCAGAGCTTAGGCCCGCAAACACGGTGGGAAGCAACCCTGTGCACCGCAAATGAGAAGGTCATTTCACATAGACCTCCACGAATATGGTCCCCTATGCCGCGAACGCAGAGTACATATGGGGGTTGCACCAGATTTCTTTGCACCAACTTAATTTAATTCTCAAAACAGACCCTTATGTTCGTTTAGAACTCGATTTACGCAAACCATTCATGTCTTCATACTAGAAATGACAATTCAAACTTAGAATTTGATTTTGAGATCTTCTCGAGATAGTTGTTGGGAAAACGCAATAAAGCTAGTTTAAAATTTAAAATACCAAAACTGTCCTCAAAAACTCCAAAAATTATAGCGAGGTCATTTCTAGCGTTAGTTTCACCATCTAGAACTACTGGAACTATCAAAATTTCGATCCAGGCTTCCGAACTCCGAATGTTCACCAAAGTCAAACTTTGGCTCAAAAAATAACTGAAAATACAACTTTGGATTCAAAATCCCCGTTTTAAATCAAGATTCAGTTTCATAACTTCTCCTAGACAGGATTCAACGTTCTAGAGCTAATGGAATCGATGAATTTCTTATTCGACACTCGAACCTCAAAATGCTACAAAAACTCACTTTTTTTGAAAAACCTTAAGCTTCTAAAATATCAAAAGTCATATTTTCCACTTTTAAAGCACTAGATTTCAGTATCATCCACACAGATCGTTCAAAATAGGTCCAAAGCAACTTATGAAGAGCAAAATAATAATTTTCACGGATAGACTAAAAATGACCAGCAAGTTCATTACATCATTCACCACTAAAAATAATGTTCGTCCTCAAACATAAGGGAAAAAAGGTACTTGAAGCCTAAAAAGACTAGGATATCTGGCCCACATATTTCACTCCAACCCCTGAGTAGCCCTCTCAATAGGACGGTGACACCACTAAACTTTCATTAAAGGTATACCTTTGGTCCTTAACCTCCGGACCTGCCTGTCCAATATAACTATCGACTCCTCCTCATAAGACAAATATGAACCCAACTCAACTGAGTCATAAGAAATCACATGTGACTCATCTGGAATGTACTAGTGGAGCATAGAGACATGAAATACTAGATAAACTGCTGACAGTCTCGGTGGCAATGCCAACTCATAAGCCACCTCATCTACCCTTTTCAAGTCTCAAACGGGCCAATAAACCTAGGTATGAACTTTCCCTTTTTCCCAAACCTCATCACACCCTTTATAGGTGATACGTTCAACCACACATTATCACCAACCATGAACTCAAGAGGCCTGGTCCTCCTGTAAGCATAACACTTCTGGCGGCTCTGGGTTGACAACAATCTACCCTGAATCAACTGGACCCGATCCATAGAATCCTAAGCAAATCCACACCCAACACATTAACTAAACCTGAATCATACCATCCGATAGGCGGTCTACACCTTCGTCCTTATAATGCCTCAAATGGTATCATCTAGATGTTGTCGTGATAATTGTCTTTGTAAGAAACCTTTGCCAAGGGAAAATATTGATCCCATCTGCTCCCAAAATTTTATCACACATACCTGAAACATATCCTCTGACACCTGAATAGTACACTCAGACTGTCCATTGCCCGAGGGTGGAAAATTGAACTCAAATCCAACCGAGTACCCAAACCATGTTGTAGAGCCTTCTGAAAATAGGAAGTGAACAAAGGTCATCTGTTTGACCCTATAGACACCAATACCCCATGCAATCTAATAGTATCTCAGATATACAACCTAGCCAATTGCTCTGCACTTTAGCTAGTCTTCACTCCGGAAGAAGTGAGACGACTTAGTCAACCAATTAACAATCACCCAAATTGAATCAAACTTACCCAAGGCCATGGGAAAAGCAGAAACAAAATCCATCATGATATGTTTCCATTTCCAATTGGAAATCAGTAACTTCTACATTGACCCTCTAGGCCTTTGGTGATCATATTTAACTTGTTGACAGTTCAAGCACTTTGCCACAAATCCAACAATGTCTCTCCTCATCCCACACCACCAATTATGTTGTTTCAAATCATGGTATATCTTTCGACACTCGGATGGATAGAGTACCTAGCACAATGAGCTTTCTCTAATATCAATCTCACCCAATCTCTTACCTTAGGCACACGAAATTAATCCTCAAAATACCCTCAAAATCAATAGTAACTGCTTTTACCTCACCCTCAACACCTTATCACGAATCAAACACAATCTAGCATCATCAAACTAGTGAGCACACACCTGATTAAGCAATGAAGACCTAGCCTCTACAAAGGCTAAAGTACTCTGAGGAGGAAGAATATCCAACCGTACCAGCTGTCTAGCAGGTGACTGAACCTCCAAAGGTAAGGGCCTCTCCTCAGCCCTTAAGAATGCTAAGCACCTCATACTAGAGGCCTTCTGGCTCAAAGCACTTGCCACCATATTTTCCTTGCCCGGGTGGTATAGAATAAAGATTTCATAGTCTTTAAGAAACTCCAACCACCTACACTGTCTCATCTTTAAATTAGGCTGAGAAAAGATGTATTTGAAACTCTAATGATTGGTAAAGATCTCACAATGCACCCAATAGAGATAGTGTTGCCACAATTTCAACACAAATACCACCACAACCAACTCTAAATCATGGGTAGGTAGTTTCTCTCATGCACCTTCAATTGTCTGGAAGCATCGGCCATCACTTTTCCCTTTCACATCAATACTCTACCCAAACCCATTCCAGAAGTATCATAATACACCATAAAAAGTGATCCCTTCTCAGGCAAAGCAAAATAAGTACTGAGGTCAATAGATTGTTGAGCTTTTGAAAGCTTGCCTCACACTCCTCCGTCCACTTAAAATCTATATCCTTCCGAGAAAGTCTAGTCAATGGGGGCTACAATAGAATAAAATCCATGCAGTAAGCGTCGATAGTAGCCTGCTTGAGTGATAAAACCCCGAATCTTTGTCATAGATATAATGACCTAGCTAGGGACCTAGTCATCACATGATGAATGAGATAATCCAAGGAACTTTACCCAGGTCATCTTAAGCATCTCAAGCATTCATAGACATTTAGGGAAAACAATTTGCTGAAAAAATAAGGGAAAGACGCTATGGGCCATTTTAGTAATGAAGCAACATTACAAAGAAATAGAAATAATTAACAATTACTTTGTCCATAAGCATACCATCTACATCATCGACAAATGGGACCAGTAAGGGCCGATCTCCATCAAATAGAAAGAAATCTATAATAGTGCAACATAGAAATTAAATGCCTCAAAAAGGCTAGAAATAAATCATCTCAAAATAAAACTACAATGCATGATATAATGAAAAGTGGAGGAGTCTTGAACTGAGGCCTCACCACAAATAATAAAGCTAGTCTTGAATGTTGAGTTCTAGCCACGAGCCGGTGGAGAAGTGCCTGTCTCTACATAGTTAAATCATATAGACAAAATATGTGTTAGTACGTTGGAATGTACTAAGTATGTGAGAAGCAATGCATGTATAAAATTATAATTCCATCATTCATAAATATAATATATATAAGTACATATAAAGTGAAAGATACACAAAGTGAGCTGAAGCATGCACAAGGAATATGACTTAATATGAATAAGAGTCTATGCATGAGAAATAACAAGTAAGGGAAACATATCATGGGATCATAAACTTGTGGAAGTAGACCTTAACCAACATTTAAGACTATGTGAGCTACTATATGGAATTCAACATAACCCTCTATATTGGCATAGGGAGACCACTTGGTGGGTGGAACTTCATCAACTTTACATGCATCATATTAACATAAATGGCCTATGTGGATCCACTATCCTAACCTACAAGGGCTCCTATGGTGGCACATAGCTAGGGACATTGATATTTAACTTCAATAGGTCATTCCTTAACTAACGAGATGAAACCCAACCTCAAGTCCACTTGGAATTGAGTCATCCCACAAAATTCTTTAAAATAAAACTTAGAATCATAAGTAGCAATCATAGGAGTAGCTCGAACATTAGGAACCACCATATGAGAATTTTCCTTTCATCTTGGGAACCTTTCTAAAACAACTTTTAAGGGAAATTGTCAACATGCTTATATCTTTGACAAATCATTACTTAAAACTTGACTTTAATGCCCTAATCATCAAAATATATCATAAAACTTTACTTGAAAACTTGGTGGGCTAGGCTTTTTAAATGGAACAATTATATAAGTCATAAGGAAATTTCTCTTTTCAAGGAATATCGAAAACGCCCAACCTTTATTGACATCGAGATCCATCATGGCATCATCATCAATAGTTCAAACATGAATATGAATATACATGAATATATACATACATACATATATACATATATATATACACACACACATACACACACACATATTTAGTAAAATAGGTTTAGGAGCATAAATAATATTTAATTATATAAACATCATGAAATCACTATAAGCATGCACATTAACTTAAGGAACTTAAAGAAAAAATGAAATGCTTAATAAGGAACTTTATAGGTGGAAGGATACCCATAAATCAATTCACATACCTTGGAAAAACTTTGGAGAAACAAACTTAAAGATTTGAAGAAGAAACCTTGGAACCCTAGCCCATGCCCTACCTTGTTCTTAAGAGCCTTTTGCCTCAGTAATTTTGAGAGTGAAGAATGAGGAATTGAATAAGGGAATTAGGGCTTAAAGGCTGATATAGGGTCCCTTTTCCATCCCCCAAATGACATAGTTTAGGAATAAAAAGGATAGAAATGACAAAACTACCCCTCATTAAAACGGCTGAATTTGACCTACGAAACCCCAACTTAGGGCCGTAAGTCAAACCATGGCCATAGGTCCCTTTCATCTGGTAACACATATAAAATTTGTGAAAATTGACTTTGTGGACCCAAAACTATGAAAACCTATTATGGGCCATGTAACAATTTACAGATCATGGTTGGACTCGTAGAGTCTTTCCACACTTAGCCTTTTTTCTTACTTTTTTGGGTCTCATTTCACAAGACTCCTTACGGGTCATATACTATTTCACGTGTCGTCTGATAACACGTAGGTCACCTTCCAGCAAACTCCATATTTCCTTCATGTCTGATAGTCTCACTCACGACCCTTCCTACAGACTATAAATTCTATGGGTGGGTTACCCCACACTTGGTAACTTTTTCCCTTCCTGAAGTCTCATGTTTAAGGGTCGATCCTATGGGCCAAAAGTACACCTATGGGTCATAAGTTTCCCTTGAAAACCAGACCTTAAGCAATTTCGTAGATAAACTTTCCTGCACTTAAAGCTCCTAAACTAGGGGATCGTTACAACAGAAGTCAGCCTAGCCCACTCATGGACTACTGCTACCTTGGTCAGGTCTACCATAATGCCATCTTTTGTCACCACATGCCCAAGGAAAGTCACAGACTCAAGCCTGAACTCACACTTTGAAAATTTGGCATATAATTTCTCTTCCCTCAACCTCTGAAGTACAATCCTCAGGTGCCGCACATGGTTGGACTCACTCTTGGAGTAAACCATGATGTCATCAATAAATACAATCACAAATATATCCAAGTATGGCTTGGACACCCGGTTTATCAACTCCATAAAAGTAGCTAGGGCATAAATCAATCTAAAGGTCATAACGACAAATTCATAATGACTATATCAGGTCTTAAAAGTTGTCTTTGGGATTTCAGACTCCCGAACTCTCAACTGATGATACCTAGACCTCAAGTCAATCTTGGAAAACACTTGAGCTCCCTGCAACTAGGCAAATAGATCATCAATATGAGGCAAAGGATATTTGTTTTTGATGGTCACTTTGTTTAACTAACAATAATCAATACACACATATAGTACCATTCTTCTTCTTCACAAATAACACAGGAGCACCCCATGGAGATACACTCGGACAGATGAAGTCTTTCTCTAATAAATTCTCTAGCTACTCCTTTAACTCCTTCAACTCACTTGGAGTCATCCGATAGGGGCAAGGGAAATGGGCTTAGTGCCAAGCTCTACATCAATAGCAAATCAATATCACAATCTGAAGGAACACTTGGCAAATAAGTAGGAAACGTATCCATAAACTCCCTGGCAACCTTAGTGGTCTCCAATGAAGGTGACTCTTGAGAACAGGCACAAATATGAGCCAAATATGACAAACATCCTTTATCCATCAATTTAAACACACGCATATAGGAGATCACCCCCTTAGGGTAATAACTAGATGCATCGGTCCACACTAACTGAGGCAAATTTGGACAAGATAAAGTCACGGTCTTGGCATGGAAATCAAGAATATCATGATTGGGTGATATCCAATCCATACCTAATAGCACATCAAAGTCGACCATATCAAGCAATATCAAGTCCCCAATAGTATCTCTCCTCAAGAGGGTCACGATACAACCTCACTACACCCAATTCACCACTAAAGACTTGCCTACTAAGATAGAAACACAAATAGGCTCAACAAGGGTCTCACACATAATATCAAGATCCATGGAAAAATAAGCTGATACATATGAATAACTAGAGCCCAGATCAGATAAAATTGAAGTAGAATGGTGGCCCACTGGAACTATGCCTGTAATAACTAAATTGGAGGCCTCTACCTCAGCTCCATTCAAAATTGCATAGCATACTTTATGCCCGCCGCTATCCAGTGGGCCTCATATACTCCACCTCTCACCATGCCCCGACCTTATCTAGTATAACCCCTCATGCCTTGAGAGGTGACCCTGGGTGCTGGTGCTGGAGCTGGAGCTGGTTAGGTCTTTGAGGACTGGGTGGGAGGTGCACGGTGAGGACAATGGTGAGCCCAGTGCCTAACTTTATCACAATGATAACAAGCCCTAGTCTCTCGCCCCTGATGGCTATCTTGAAAAACCACCATGTCTGGCTGCACTAAAAGAGCTATCATGGCCTGTCTGAATAGGCCTAGATCTGCTAATACTATCAGCTGTAGAAATGGCTACATGGATTGCCCTGCTCCAATGGCCCTGTCTCTGAAACTTTCAATCTCATGGAGAGTGCTCGCTGAATTGGCCATGCTAGCGGAATCTCTTCTCTCTACCCTGTTGATCATGTATAATACGCTCAGTCATGCGGGCACAATCCACTACACTTTGGAAAGTTCACTGACCAAAACTAAAAAAGCTAGAGCCTCCTGAAGATACCCTACTAATCTCTTGGAGAAACACCGAATCCTCTCGAACTCTGTAGGGATACTAAACAAGCCATATCTGGACAACTTATGAAACCTAGATTTATAATTTGATACTAAAATCAATCCCTACTGAAGCCTGTCAAGCTCATCTCGATGGTTGTCTCGGAGGTTGTAAGGCACGAACCTCTCTAGGAACGCCTCAGTAAGCTGCTCCCATGTCATAACTGGAGATCCAACATGTCTACGAGCCAAAATTGACCTCCACCACTCCTTGGCTAGGCCAATGAACTGATAAGAGGTATAAGCAACTCTATGTGACTCAAGGATGGTCAAATTACATAATAGTCCTGGCACTCCAATAAGAAACTATAGGCCCTACCACCAGGTGTACTATTAAACCTAGATAGGAGCCAATCGAACAAATATCTCGAAACTCTTCTGCTTAGTAGTAGACATAGCATGACTAGCAGAAGATGGTGGCACCATAAATCTTGGCGATGCAACAGACGAAGAAACAAATAACTTATGAAGTTGTGCACCAGAACTTGACCAAGAAGTCTGAGAAAAATAATAGATGTCATAAGAGGATCCACTAAGGCTAATGAAGGACCAACATGAGCCATAAGTGGATCAACAGGAGCTGTAGAAGGGCCAGCCGACACTATATCAAGAATAATAGGAGTCAGAGAAGCACCCTCAAGTATGGCCAATACTTGTAGAAGTAGCTCCTGAACTGAGGGCATAGCATGATGGTGGAACAGAGTCTGTGGGCCCCTTGACTCATACTTAGGCTTTGGAGAAGCTGATCTAGCCTATCCTTTGGGCCGAGCTACCCCTCTAACACGTCCTTGACCCCAAGTCCCACTGACTGTCGAGCTTTAGTAATCGACAACACAAGAAGGAGTAGATTAGATACATTTCAAAAGAGTTGATATAAAGAAATGCACAAATAGAAGTAAGACTGAAAGCTTTTCCTATCAAGTGCCCCGTAGCCTCCCAAAGACTAGTATGGACATCTACATATCAATCCACAGAACTCTACCAGACACCCCTCTCTTAACTTAGGATCCCAATGAACCTAGAGCTCAGATACCAAACTTGTCATGACCTAAAACTGAATTGCGACTAAAGAAAGTAAATTCATATAAAAGCAACTATAACACTTAAGTTAAATAATCCCAAAACCTGGAGTTATGATTAAAAGAGCTTCTAAGTAGTACGAGTAACTAAATACAAGTTTGTCTCGAATGAAAATACATAGTTTGGAATAGATAACAATGAGAAGAAGTCTCAAAGAAACATCTGTGACTCAAAATCTAAGTCTCACACTAAATCTAGTAATGAAAAGAAACTCTACATAATAAATAAACTCTTGTTGGGGCCCATGTGCTTGATCTGCAGGGAGGAAATAAAATAGGAGTGAGTACACCGAAATGCACCCTGTAGGTTGAACCTACTAGATAGGAGAAATCAGATAAGCGTATAACAAATAAGAGATCATATATATATATATATATATATATATATATATGTAACACCCGATAAAATTACCAAAATACCCCTAGAGGAGAGAGATGCGCATAGAACGTCTTCTGATGCTCAGATGGAAAATCTGAGAACGGATTCGTGATCAGTATAAAAAATGAGTGGAGGAGAGGTTTTAATTGATTTTTAGAGCGATTGAGTCAAAAGATAATTTTTCATTCCAAAATAAAAAATAGTGAGAGTTCACGATAGAGCCACATCGCAGACCCATCGCGAAGGGTGACCTATGTTTTTCCTAAACTTTTCAACGGGGTTGAGGAAACTCGTTCAGGAAGATTTTTGCCAAAAATGAGTTGTACTACAACCAGTCCGCGTCGCAGATTAGGTTATTTCACGGTTGGAAAATTTCTAAAATTTTGAGGGACATTTTAGTCCATTCCTAACATATTTTAAAACCCATACATGACCAATATAGGTCATTTTCATGAAGAAAGAGTCTAAAACCCCATTCTAAATCATCCTCATAACGACACTTATATGCTAAGGCTTGAGGAGAGTAGAGGAAAGTCTAGGTCGAGGAATCAAGAGGAAGTCCCAAAGGAATTGTGTTGATAGCAATTATCCAAGGTATTTAAGGCTAACCTAAAGCATGGGATTGTTCTTCCATGTGTCCCTTTGAGTAAATTGAGTCTATGATTGAAGATGATGAGTTATATGTGAAAATCCTTGAGTATTTTACTGAGATTCTTCTTAATGCATGTATTTTTCTTAAATTGATGATCATCATAAACTTGATTTATTGCATAAGTGTCTTCATGAATGATCTTAAAAAATTCTATGTCTATTTTAATCAAGAATAAAAGAATGAACTTAAGGGAAAGAGTCTAGAGCCTTAACGATGATGATGTTTGTGACGTTGTGATTATGGTCCAAATTGTGGAGAGTCTTGATGATGATGTTAATGAGAGTGATGTTCATGAGTCTTAAAACTTGAAACTAAAATTCTAAAAAGAATGTTTCGAGTCCACGATGTTGATGATATTGATGTTGATGTACTATGTCCCTATGGGTCCGATGATGATGTTGATATACTATGTCCCTATGGGCCCGATGATGATGATGTTGATGTACTATGTCCCTATGGGAAAGATGAGGATGAGGTTTTATGAGCATATCGAGTTCTGGGAGGAGGATTGAGCACCGAAATGGGTGAGAGTGAGTCCCACTCAAACTTATTAACTACGTGGCCCACGTAGGAGAGAGGATTGAATCGCAATGCAGATGGATCCTTGTCCAGAGGACTGGTGTTTTTTTCTTGTGGATTCACTGAGGTTGATGTCCAAAACCCTGGGCAGGGTATTAGATGGATGTGGCAGCGACATCGCTTCATTGTATCATCACCGGCTCATAGGTAATGGTTGTCGGTTACAAAAACTCCCAGCTAGGTTCCATTTTGTTAGAACTCTGATGTTGATGTGACAGTATGAGTCTTGATGGATATTGATGTTCTACTGTCTACTCTTTATCCTTGTCCTAAACGGACATGAGTCCTTTGAGTTGTGTTTAGTTTCCTTGAGATGATTCCGATGTATTGATGATATTGAGATGAGACGTTGATGAGTCATTGGTCTACTCTAATTTCTTGCCTTAGATAGACATTTGACATTCTGATGGAGTATGATGTTGAGTTGATGTTATCCCTATAATGTTATACTAATACTGTTACATTCAACTATCTTACATACCATACATTCCATGTACTGATGCCACTCGGTGCTGTATCATTTCATAATGCAGATACAGGAGTTAGAGGACTTCAGCAGACGCATCGTTGAGGTTCAGAGATTCTGAGTTCAATCATTAGTGAGGCCTCATTGTTATTCGGAGTAGCCCTTTCCTTGATCTGTTATTTCTATTTATTGAGTTGGGTAGCCTTGGCCTGTCATTACCCTCTTTGACTCTCTAGTTGAGTAAGAGGCTTCATAGACATGAGTTGAGATATAATATGGGGTCTTTCCCTCTAAGAGTTGAGACAGTAATATTATTCACTTGTCTTCGATGTTGAGATAGAGTTTATTGGCCATTAGCCCTTCTTATTGATGTAGCCCACTGTCTTATTATATTTTTCCGCTATATTTGATGTTGGATGATTGTCCTGAAAATGAGTGGTTCGCTTGGGACTAGCAATAGTCTCTTGGTGCCAGCTACACCTAGGGTACCCTCTTGGGGCATGACAAACTTGGTATCAAAGCACAAAGTTCAAGAGTCCTAGGGATCTATGAAGCCGTGTCTAGTAGAGTCTTGTTTATGTGTGTGTTGTGCACTACACTTCATAAACAAGAGGCTATAGGATATTAGGAATGATTACACTTCTTTGATGTTCTGAGTTTGTGCGATAGAGTTTAACTATATGAAACCCCCCTAATTCGTGCATTACGCGTTTGCAGAGCATGCCGCCTAAATGCACTGCTGCCCAGAGAGATGCCTCAGCCCCAAATGTTAAGAATCCCCCACCAGAGGTTCCTACCCAATCTGAGATGAGGAGACGGGGCTGACCTGCCAGGGCTACTAAGATCCCACAAGCACCACCTGCTCCGCTAGCCTCCACTTCGGATGCAGACATTAGGGGAGCCATTGCTATGCTCACTCAGTTGGTGGCCTCCTAGAGTAATAACCGAGGTCCCCAAGCCCCTACCTCCAGCTCCTAAGAGACTACGACTGCAACCAAGGTAAGGGAGATAGATTCGACATAGATTTCCTACCTGACACTCAACCTATCTTAATTCCTCTATATAGAATGACTCTCGCAGAGTTGAAAGAATTATAGAAGCAATAGAAGGATTTATTGGAGAACGAATTTGTGAGACCTAGTAGGTCTCCATGGGGTGCTCCAGTTTTGTTTGTAAGAAATAAGGATGGGTCACTTCGTATGTGTATAAACTACCGACAACTTAACTAAGTCACTTTTAAGAACAAGTATCCACTCCCGAGAATAGATGAAATTGCAAGGAGCTACATATTTCTCTGAAAGTGATTTGAGGTATGGATATCACCAACTAAGAGTGAGGGAGAATGACTTTCCTAAGATGGCCTTTTGAACTAAGTATGTTAATTTTAAATTTGTAGTGATGTCTTTCAGTCTTACTAATGCACCGACTATATTCATGGATCTTATGGATAGGGTATTCAATCCCTACCTTGACATGTTCATGGTGGTGTTCGTTGATGACATTATAATCTACTCCCAGAGTGAGGGAGAGCATATGGAGCACTTGAGGGAGATGCTGCAAACTTTAAGGGAGCAAAGATGTTTTGCAAAATTTAACAAGTGTGAGTTTTGGCTAAGTGAGTTTGTCTTCCTTAGCCATCTGGTATCGAGAAATCGTATTAAAGTCGATCCTAAGAAGATTGAAGAGGTGAAAAATTGGCCAAGGCCATTGAATCCTATGGGCACAAGGAGTTTTTGGGGCCTAGCCGAGTATTATAGAAAGTTTGTGGAAAGTTTCTCGTCTATCTCATCCCTACGAAGCAAGCTAACTCAAAAGAAGGTAAAGTTTGTGTGGATGAATGAGTGTGAGAAGAGTTTTCAAACTTTAAAGGATCGACTAACTTTGGGTCTAATCTTGACTTTGCTGGAGGGGAATGATGGCATTGTTGTCTATTATGATGCTTCAAAAATAGGGTTGGGTTATGTGTTGATGCAAAATGGTAAAGTAAGTGCTATGCCTCAAGGTAATGAAGGTACATGAGAAGAACTACCCAACTCATGATCTTGAGCTTGTGACCATATTATTTTCTTTAAAAATATGGTGTCACTACTTGTATGGGATTCATGTGGATGTCTTCACTGATCATAAGAGTATTTAACATGTGTTCACCTAAAAGGATATCAACTTAAGGCAATGAAGGTGACTAGAACTTCTTAAGGATTATGAGATGAGTGTGAAGTATCACCCGGGCAAATCCAATGTGGTAGCTAACATCCTTAGTAGAGTCTCCATGGGTAGTGTATCTCACATAGATGGTGATGGAAAGAGGGAGTTTGCAAAAGAAGTCCATAGATTGGCTTGGTCGGGAGTGAAATTGAATGAACCCAAAAGTGGTGTTGCATTGGTTCTTCATAGGTGTGAATCTTCTTTGATTGAGTATGTTAAGTTTAAGCAAGACCTTGAGCCCGCCTTAGTTGAATTGAAAGTCTTAGTGAAGGAAGGAAAGACAAAAGTTTTCTCACAAGGGGGAGATAGTGAACTCCAATATCAAGGAAAGTTGTGTGTGCCTAACCATGACCCGTAGATCAAAGGACAGTCCATAAGTAGGGGTCTTGTGGTTTGGGTTTGTAAACAATTTTTGAAGATTGGAAATGGAGAATAGGACGACTAGGACCATGACCCGTGGTTCCATCCTCGTCCCGTAATCGAGGTTCCATATGTCCCTTCCAGTAGTTCTAATGAAGGGCAATTTTGTCTTTTCTGTGGCAATTTTGTCTCTTCTGCCAAATCAAATCCTAAACCATGTCATTTTTGGGACTCTAAGCACCCTAAATTAGACCTTAAGCCCTAGGTATTTACCATTCCCTTCATTCTTCCATTCCTAATAGGCAAAGAGATATTCTCTCTAGAAGAACAAGCTAAGGAGGCTTTTCCATATCAGCAAATTCCTTCTTCATAGGCTTACCCAAGGTATGTGAATTTGATTTGTAGGCCTCCTTTCACCCAAAAAGTCCTACATAATGTCTTTTACATTTTCTTTAAGTTCAATGATACTACCATGCATGCTAATGATGATTTTATGATACTTTATGACAGAACATGTTCTCAAAGTTATCATATGATATTATATTATGTATTTTCATGTGTTTCAAATTAATGATGATGACCCCAATGATGTGGGTCTAAGTAATGAAGTGTAAGTTGTTTTACCATGTTTTGACTAAGCATATTCTCCATGATTAAGCGTGATTTTATGATTTATGAATGTTTCAACTTATGAACTAGCCCAATAAGCTTTAAGTAAAGTCTTACATGATTTATGATAAAGATTAGGACATACAAGAAAGGTTTTAAAGTTATGATATGTCAAAGATATAAGAATGTTGACAATGCCTCAAAAGATGTTTAAGAAGGTCCCCAAGATAAAAGGGCAATTCTCATTTGGTGGTTCTGTAAGTTCGATCTACTCCTAAGATTGCTACTTATGATTCTAAGTGTCATAATTTTACTAAGTTATGTTTAAAGGATTTCGTGGGATGACTTAGCACCGGATAAGGCATCGTGGTGGGGTTCAATAAGGGAATCCTGAAAGAAACCCTTTGCCTCCTTAACTATGTGACACCATAGGAGCCCTTGTAGACTAGACTAGTGGAGCCACTTAGAACATATATGTTATATAATGATGCATGTAAAGTGATGGAGTTCCACCTGACAAGTGGTCTCCCCATGCCAATGTAGGGGGTTATGTGGATTCCATGTAGTAGCTCATATGGTCTTATATGTTGATTAAGGTCCATTCCCACAAGCTTTATGGTCTATGTCTTAGTTTCACGCCCAGGGAGGGCACCTTGGCGTGGCCTGAAATCAAAAACCATTGCTGGTTCCCAAGCGCACCACTTGGCTCGACTACTCATTCATCAATAGTGAAAGATTCCGTTTATGTACAAAGAACATACTAGTGGGCTCATCCATCAATGACTTAATGTAATAAGGGTGTTAAAGAAATGATAATCCAACTCAATTTAATATAATGAAAATAGTTTTCAAAAGTATAAGTTTTCAAAAGAAAAACATCAACTCTAATCCATCATTGTCTATGAAGCCTCTATCTTTAAGAATCTAGATGGTGCCAATGATAGGTTCATGGCTACCTTAAATTAAAAATAAAAGTACAAAACTCAAAGCAAAAAATATAAGTGAGGTGTCCTCCGAATGTAGGGGAGGACTCACCAATCAACTGAATGCGAAAAGGTCCTCAATGAAGCACCTGTTGATGCTAATACCTGTCTGTGCATCATAAAACAATCCAGGTCAAATGGACCGGTACATGGAATATGCTGGTATATAAAATGGCTGAAAAAGAAAGGACATAATCAAATCAAATAACTCAAAATTAGCTCAACTCAAAATTTACTTAACTCAGTAAAACATGTAAGTTTAAGAAAATAGTTATGATTTAAAAATAACTCAATAATGTGCAACTCAGACAAATCAGTTATGCAGAACTAGGGAGTTCCTCTAACCGATAGTCATCCCACCACCCTTTTTGGTGATGCACAACGAACACGACGTCATTGCTCGCCTGTGTATTACTTTCCATGGTATGGATGATTAACATCATGAATCTATCATCCCTGTCCATCTTTTATAGATAGGAGTTGCCAGAGTTAACTGCACAAATATCTCATGCGGGCAATATAGTTATGGAGTATTAAACTTTTACCCAACTTGGTGCTGAATACTACTCCCAAAAACATGTAATCTTATCTATAAAGTGAATAGATTACTAAAAATTATCTCATCAAGTCTCATTGGACTTAAATGTTAAATCGTGGATATATATGTACTCTTAAGATATTGAAACGACTACCATTTTTGGTATCAAACCAATAACGATTCATACAAGCTAAATCCTTTAATCGATAATTAGGCCAAAGAATGTTAACATAAAACTCATCTAAAAAATCATCATCATCTTCCATGAATAAATATATTTTGAAAATCATTTACATCATCATCAAAATACTTTCTCAAAACATCAAGTGTTTTCTTTTAAAAATATGCTTAAAAATATTTACGTATTATAAAGACTCTTTCTCAAATAATTACTTATGCTAAAAAACTTGCATTCATGCAGACTCAGTAAAATACGCTAAAAAATTATATGTGTTTAACATGCTTAATATGACCATCAATCTCAGTTCAAAATAACACATAAAAATTAAACATAGCCCTCAATTAGAGTTCATGTGAATGAAGATATGAACATATAACCAGTCAGATACTCGACTTTAAGAACATCATCAAGAAATTGTTGTATACAAGAAACTCATTATAACAATAGAAAACTCAAAAATTTAATTCAAGAATTTAAGGTAAAACTCTATTTGAACTCAATTTCAAAGAATCAACATGCGGGGCTGTGGATGAACACAATCCTACGCTATGAGCAGCCTTACATACCTAAAAGTTTTAAATTTCGAAATAGCTTAGAAGAACTCAATAGATTCTCTTGAAACCGTAGCCTCATCTTTTCTTCTTAGCCCTAGTTCTTAAGATGAATAGCATAAATGAATGAAAAGTCATGCTTAGAAATTGATATAGGGTTGTAAACTACTTCAAATGACATGGTTTTAGTCTAGAATGGGTGGAAAAAGACTAGAAAGTCCTTGCTTTTAAACTGATTGTCAAGTAACAAAATGGGACAAGTCCGCGATGCGGACTTTTCGTGCTTCAGTTCATTTTGCTGATGAAAACTTAAAATGCATGTAAAAACTATTTTTTCCACAAAATAACACATAAATCGCATTTGTCAAATGTGTTTATGTGTAATATTACTTAAATCATTTTCCGATCAATTTTCTATTCCCATAGAAATAAGGGGACCAAAATTAAGTGCAAGTCCGTGACACGGACATGTTGCGCACTTTTCTAGAATTGCATTTTTGCCTTAAAAAATTATCTTTATTTGGTTGTCCTAAAAATCAACCAAGATCATTTTTTCCACATAATTTTTTGTGTTGATCGTGTTTCCGACCTCAAATAGGAGTTTGGGAGGATGCATTATGTTAGCGTCTTTCATCTAGAGGTATTTTGGTAATTTTATCAGGTGTTGCACTTGGTTCTATCCTCGAATGATGATTATGCTAGGAGATTTTTTAAGGCATATATGCAATCAAGAACTCAATAGCTTGAATACTATGACTCAATAGTGAACATCGACTCAAGGATAGAAAACCCAAAACTCATTAGAGGACATCGTTATCTGAAACTTATAACTCTCATCAAAGCCTAAGTCTTAGTCAAGCCTAAATCAAAGTCGCCATGTGCTACCCATAAGTTAATCATACTCTTACAATTTTTATCCAGTAAGATTCTTGTTCTATACCTCAGACATTTTCACTATCAGGCACGAATGGAACATTGAAACTCAAAAAACTTGAATCATTTAAATACCTCGACAATCTATTACTCGAACTCAAGAAAGAAGTCATTAACTCTAATCGAGAATAGGACCATCATGATATATAATACTCTATGGATAACTCCCAATTTTAGCACCTCATCTCAACTACGCTCCTTTTCATAGAACTACACTCCATTACTTGAAGCTTAAAACTACTATCCAAATCTCCGCCTAACGATATCCTCTTATTCCATTTAAGCCTAATTCTAAGCCTCAAAGTGTTATTCCTAAGATGATCATTTTCATAAAAAGCTAATCCTCAAAACTCAAGCTTTATACCTCCACACATTCAAGCCTCACTCTAACCACTTCAACTACATCCAAGAATTATCAAGCCTACTTAGCACTTCTACCAACATAATTAAATGACTCTCGCTCAAAGACACACCAAAATACTCATGCGTAGAGACACTCTAACCTACTCTTACCTATCTATCGCACATCTAAGGCATCATCTCTCTATCCTTCCACATCCATAACTTTAATGAAAAGAGGACATCATAATTATCACATCAAAGAACATCTACCATTACTCATAAGCAATAACCCATCTACTATCATCAATATCGCTATCAAGACTGGAGGAAGGATCATTGGAAAGGCTTGGAGGAAAAGATCATAAGCATGATACATTTGAGACATTTTGGATCAGAGAAAATTCATAATATAATACAATCTCATTAGTATTTTAGGATCTATTTGAGTTTATTGAATCGAACAGGCTGTGAAACTCATGTCATATCTCATATGACATACTCTGAGATTTTTGTGAGATGAAAGCACAACTGTCACTCCTCATCCTTAAAACTCAACATGAACGTGAATCAATATTAAGTCATGGGTCTAGGCCATGGGCATGGCGTTCATACACAAGACAATAATGGAATATCACCTCGACGAAAGTATAAGGAACATATGAGATGGAATGGTGTCTCATCTGATCAATTCATCACTAGCAAAAGCTCAAGACCTACCTTGGTTTATTACCTCATAATCTCCCCCTTAGCTCAAAGGTCATCTCTCTAAGTTTGCGAATTGATTTTCTTTACTAAGTTATAAGTATAACTCTTCACATGGTCAGGGCATCATTATCCCTAAGAACATCTTTAACTTTTCTGTTATACTATACTCAATATATATAAAATTGCTACTAAGACTTTCTTTTGAGATACCACTCTTAGCTTCCTTCTATCACTATGGGTATCTTTGTATACTTTCTGCTCTTATTGGCATACATTACCTCTTTCAACACTCCTTATGACATAAACTCTTCTTTTAGTCTTCTAACACTTAACTTCTATGCTTCTATACGTTTGACTGTAGAAAACTTGAATTATCATGAAAAAGTCCTCATCATTTATACATAAGTCCCCATCGACCTAATTACTAAGGGTTACAAACACTGCTTACATTAGCCTACTCTACATTATAACTCTATTATACCATCTAGGTTCCATATCAAGTCATAACTTGGAGCTTCACACAATTTATACTATCATAGATATACATCTTAGGACTCTTCTTATCTAATGATTTATTCTCAATTCTCTGTTTCCATCTAAGGAGAAACTACACCAAACTCATAACATCACATTCCCCGGAAGTTAACATCTTAACATCAAACATACACTATGGAAAGCCTAATAGGGCAAATCTCCAACTAAGATTACCATTGTCATAATGTTATTTCCTTTTTCACACCGCTCCTCAAAATTCAAGCTTAGAGTCTAGTGCTAACATGTGCATCACATACTTCACTCATATTGTACCAACCTATAACTACTAGGTAAAAGTTTTGGGACATAGGCCCACTAAAATCTCATAGTGAATAATCGATCAACATATCCCCGCTTCACAACTCAAGTACTATTCACCCATTCACTATACCTCCTTGTCTGGCTAAGCTCATAACTCTATGAATCTCATGGGGCTCTCCCTTTAGAATCATAAGCCTAGTTTTGGATCTATCACCTTGAAAGTACTCTATTACCCTATTCAACATATATTCTTCACCTTCACTAATATGATACTATAACACATCAAGATAAGCTTCTTCTAATTTGAGCATATTCTACTCTATCCTAACCATAACTCTTTCTCTATTCTTCATCTTAAAAGTCAGGTAGTGCTTGCTATTCTTTCATCAAGACTTAAGGTAATCAACTCATCATCCCATTATTTTACCTAATGGATACATAACTCTAGTTACATGCCTCAATCAACCATCACTCTCACTATTTGGTCTCTTCTTTTTCATCATCGTCCTTCTAACACTAGGATATCTCAATTTTACTTATGGTTTACAAGACCTCAAATCACACTAGAGTTGCTAACATTACACTTCTTGGAGACATAAGTTTTTCTCTCATGGATAACATCAAAAATAAGGTTTGAGTGCATTTTGATCTCATTCAAATGAATGATTCATATGAATGAGAGTGCATTCTTTGGAATCAATCAATTTGCACACTAATTGGCTTTTCTCAAACCTCGTGCAATCTCTTCACCATTTTGATTGGTTATCACAGAGGAACTCATTAGTAAGGATATAAAAATTAATGTCTCTATCACCTCATAGATTAGACATAGTTGAAAGGTTTAGAGCAACACACAAATCATCGTAGTTTTCTTAAGGGATAGCTTTATCGCACGATTCAAAATCTAAAAGAAGGGAAATTTTTCCTAAATGTCAATAGTCCCTCATTTATAAAAGTAGGGCCCTAATGTAACAACTCAACTTAGGGGCCTAGTCGTCATATGGTGAATGAGACACCCGAAGGTACCTCACCCAAGCTTACATATCATAAGCATTCATAGGCATAAACTGCTAAGATGAAATAGAAAACTAGGGAAATAGGGGCTTAGGGCCACAACTTGAAAATTATAAATGTGTATAAGAATTGGATACCATTATAATATTTGTCCAACAACACCTCCAACATAAACTTGGCAGGGGCTAAGACATGTTCAAGCTCACCCTCAAATATAAACCTAGCAAAAGAAATATACAACTGGAAACTAGAATGTCTTATACATCAATGTAGAAAGAAAGCTATGTTATTGTACATGAACTAGAGGACACACCAACTCTTATCTTCAATGACCCAAAGCTAGCCATGTGGAGGATATCGAGAAGTGTCAGTCCCTGCATAGTTAAATCATGCAGGCATAGAAGTATGTGTTAGTACTTTGAATGTACTGGTATGTAGGTATGCAATGCATGGCATCAAAATAAGTGATGAAATGATTCGTGCTAAGTCTCATGTTAAAAATGATACATTTATAAATGCATTAGTAAGTCATAGTCAAGACAATATCACAAAAACATAAAAAGACAACTTTAGAGAGAACATAATAGGATGCATGGATGAACATAGTTGTGGATAAGAAAATCATAACTTGGAATATACATACAGGTGATCACTTAGACATTTTACTCTCATCATAAAATATGAAATGATGCACATGAGAAATAAAAAACTTACCCTTACTTGAACGCATGATGAGTCATATAACCTTAAATTAGTGAGAAAGTACACATGGTTATAAATATTTAAAATATTAATATCTTTGGGTGAACCATATATCAATTTACATACAAGACTAGTTTATTATTGAAGAAATATTAATAATCATAATGAATACCACCTTAGATACTTGAAGACATAGTCATATACCTTTGTGGGAAATACCATTGAACTTGTGAAACAATGAATTATAGGAGCTTTAAAACATCTTTGAACATAATATGAAGGAACTATCATAAATCATCATCAAGGGACACCTTGGGAACATGAGGAGAACATAAACTTATGTGAGAGAGACCATAACCGACATAAACCATATGAGCTAATCCATGGAGTCCCGACGTTTCCCCTACACTGGAAGACAGGGGGAAGTCAATTTACCTTGGTGAACCTCCTAATGCCTAAGTGGATCCACCAAGCCTTATGTGAACAGGGTACTCCCCTCTAGTTCTTGGACTCGAGCACTCACCTCAAGCCCTCGAACTTGGGTACTCGCCTCAAGCCCTCATATTTAGGGCACTCGCCTCTTAGGAATTTGGGTAATCGCCTTTAACCCCTTTACCTACAGTGGCACATAGTTTCAGGACTTAAGTATTCACCTTTAGTACACTAGGTGCTAGGTAGTGCTATCACAAGAGTAAGAAAATCATAAGTCATAGTATCATATCATAAAATCATTCCAAGTCATATGGGAGGTCAACTTATCCAGTCCCCAACCCATTAATATTATAAAGTCCAAGTCGTGGGATAACTCCTTAATCATACCTTAGATGGGAGACCCTCTACCATCAACTTCATTCATTCTTGACTCCAATGAGTCTAGTCTAATAACATGTAAACAAGAGTATAGTTATGACATGCATAAAATTGTACATCACAACATCATAAAGAAGACCTCTCAATAATGCATAGCTTTCATGTAATTTCTATGTGTTTCATAACATACTTGGCACACTATATCATTCATAACATCCATGACATATAAATAAAGGAATTCATGATGTTACATAAATATTCATAATATTCTTATGAAGCCATATCATAAATGTTGACTCTTCACATTTAGGACCTTATGTTCTTATATAGCATTGATCAGGACTTCCTTCTTATATAAAACATATCATTATATAGGTAAGGTTCAAAACATAGAACTTGCAAGATTGAAGACCCATAATCATGAAATTCATATATATTATGCATACACAAAATAGGATGTAATCATTCAGATTCTACAAATCAACACAACATGATCCTTGTAAAACCCTAACTAGTATAATCATGAATTTCAACTCAATATTCATAATAGACTATAATATGCTACTAAATACATCATATAACTAGGAATGCATCATAAAATAAATATTCAAATCAGTTTCTCAACTTTACAACATACATAAACCATTGGTCAAATTAAAATAAAGAAACTTGAGCTTTGTGAAGGGAAGGGGTTCACAAATCAAACCCACATATATTAGCCAAAGATTTATGGAAGAAATCATTAATTTGTTGAAAAAACCAAAACCCTAGGTGTAAGGACCCGGATCTTTCGAGTGGCGTTACAAAATCTCTTGGTATTGTCCCAAGTAAACTTTCAGGCATCGCTCCACGAAAGGCCCACATGGTCCGTGTGAAGCCATACAGACCATGTGGCCTCCCATGGAGGGACACTTGGTCCAGTGCACGGTAGGGGCAAAATGAGACGGAGGAAATTTTTGACCAAGTGAGGGTACACGGTCACTCACACAGTCCGTATGATGTGACACGGGCCGTGTATCCCTTCGTGTAACTCACTACGTAAAAGTTTTCTCTATATGAAAGTACCGTCTCGTAACTTTATCATACAAAATTATTTTAAGTACTATCACACGGTCGATGTCATGTCTCGTGTGGAGTCACATGGACCGTGAAGTCGTCTGTATGGTACCCCTTAGCCTCGAATAAATTCCCACCATTGGCTCTGCGATTTTTGCTAAGTGACGGTTAAAGGTCACTGTTCACAGTCCGTGTGGCATCTCACAGACCGTGTTAACCCGACGGTTCCAATTTTCGCCCGTTTCATTAATGGCCTTTATGTAATTTTGGTTTATTTTAATTATGAATTATAACCTTTTACCTATCATAAACCCTTAATTCAGTAGATATCCCTCCCCTCTTAATTCATTCTCCTAAAACCTTTTATCCCTCATAAGATCACCTTCTAATTCCTCTCTACTCTCCCCTCTCAAGGTTCAAGGCTAGGGTTTAATTTAAGTCCAATTCATACTAAGTCATTCCTCAAATTCAGCTCCTCAATCAAGGTATGTGACATTGATTCTTGGTCCCTTTCAACCAAGAAGACCAAAAGATTTTTCAATTTATTTCATGAACTTAGTTTACTTTAAATATGAGATTTCATTACTTGATTTATTTAAATCCAATTGACGTATGGTTGTATTCTACATATAATTTTAATTCACTTTGATCACTATTATGATGATTTACATTGAGTTATGAAGTTATGAACATGCATGTCCCCTTTTAAAGTTGATTTATGCATGGGTGATTTGTACTATGTTTTAGACGTTGATTTGATTATGGATTTACTCAATTTAACATTATGATATTGATTTTAACTTGGATCTAGGTTACCCATGCCAGCCTCACATTATGCATTTAATTTGCATTCATGCACATTGGTTTGTATGAAAATTATGAAGTGGGTTAAGCCCAATTAAGTTTAATGAAACTATTATGATATGATCATGGTAAGGCATTGGTTATGACAAGAATGTGATCACATACATGTCAATTATTATAGCTCTTTGAGTATTTTGGGTGCTTTCACAATTCTGTATATTTAGAGGAGCTATTCCTTGCATGAACATTATGATTATAATTCATGATTTGGAATTTGAGCCTAAATGTGCATTGAACGGTTGAAATGAGCATTGTATCTCTTGAAGCACGTATATGTATAAGTATTCATGTGGGATGTTATTGACTTAGCACCAATGGATTGGGGGCATCAGGGCTATCCCCAAGGGTCCTCTCCCTTTCCTTGAATTATGTGTCAACATAGGAATGTTAGACATTACCGAAAAGACTAAGTCGTAAGGAATGGTAATTTGTTTATTATGTTTATGATATGATATGATTATGAAAAATCCTTCTGAAAAGCGGGTCATAAGGAAGGTGACCATCCACTGAAAAGCGTGGTCGTAGGTGTGAAGTAGATTACCTTTGGCTAGTAATCTTCTCCCTACCGGTGGGAGGTCCCAATCGGTCTAATCCATATAATAGCTCGCATGAGTTTGATTTGTCAGTTATAGTCCATCCCGACTCTATATGAGCATTGTTGCATTTCATGCATCATAAATTTCATGGCATCTTGTATATATTTCCATTGGATATATGATTCTTTCTATACTATGTGCCCTTGTCATCTTACATTAAAATGTAGGTTTGGTAAGTCATACACATTGCATGTCCACATACTTAGTATATTCAAATGTACTAATGCATACTCTATGCCTGCATGATTTTACCATGTAGGGACCGAGCACTTTAAGTATCAACTATTTGACGAGTAATTCGATTCAAAAGAGTATTGTGGTGAGTCCCATCCTCCAAGGACGAGCCACCTCCCTTTACCTTTACTATCTTGAGTTCCTTTTTTATTTGAGGGGTGAGCCCAGAACTTGTCCTGGCCCCCATTCCATCTTTAATAGAGGCATTCATTAGAAAATATGTAGACTCTTGTGAAATTCTCTTGTTATGCATGGTATTTGGCTTATGTTTTGTTGGATTGATTTATGGGAAACCATTATTTGGCTATATGTATATTTCGGTGTGTAAATATGGAAAGTCCCTAGCCCCGTATTTCCCCCATAGCGTGAGTCCTATTCTCCCGCCCCTTAGAACTATCTGTTGGTATTTGTATGTCATCCCTAAACCAATGATGTGGATTTAGATACTTGAGGCTTGTTTGGGGACTCTCGAGTTCCTATTCACCGTGTGACGTCTAGGCCATAGTCCTGGGTCGTGACACTAGGTCTTCAATAGAGGACCTTGGGGGACTTGAGAGGATTTCTTGGAATTAGGTTTTGAAGAATAGTTTAGGAATAGGGTCATTTGGGGGAGTTTTAGACTGACATAGAGCGCGCGAGAAGCCAAAAAGATGTGGAATTGGGATTAGGGTATGAGGAAAGGGCTAAAATACCCTTTTAACTGGCTGGATAGTTTCTACGAAAGCCCGTTACGGGCCATAAATCATTCCACGACCTATGGAGTCGGTCATATACGCTGGCAACTTGATAGTGCTTCACTAGAATGGGCATAACTTCTTGGTCTAAACTCCAAATGAGGTGAGCTGGAAAGATAATTCAAAGAGCTTTCAATTGGTAGGTCGTTTAGCATCTAATTCATTGTGTGCTAAGAAATTTGATCATTTAAAGTAGACACATATACGAAATTGTTCTAGAACATAGACGATTGGAATCATTTGCACTCGACTTGATAAGAGAGGGGCTTGGAATTGCATGAGAGGTCATAGAGTGGATAGATGAGGCTGTTAAGGGAATAGGAAGGGTTGGAGCTTCCTCTATAATACCACTGGACAGGACCACGAGACCCCATTTATGAGTTGTGGTCCTTTCTACGGGTCGGAGATAGGGTCTCGTCTGATGCCACTTTTGAACTTTCAGAAACTCTCCTCTAATTCACATTCCATGACCCAACATATGACTCGTAAAAGATTTTATGGGCTGTCTGATAAGGCGTACATCCCGCTTAAGAAATTATCATTTTTACCAAGCCTAACCTTCAACCCACGAGAACCACTTACAACCCGTGGAACTTTTTACAGCTTGTAGAACCACTCGTACATAGGTGGCCTCTCAAACTTGAGTCATTAAAATATACACTTTAGACCCATGAGCCAATTATGGCTCGTATATCAACATACAACCCGTAAGGCCTCTCATAAGGACCACTAATACTTGAAAATTTTCCGGGATCCATTTTCCTTTTTGCACCACCATACGTTTTGACATGTGGGCCTTACACATAAATAAGGTCCTATAGACACAATTTCATAAACACCCTTGGACACTTGAACTCTCTGCTTTGATTCCAAGTTTGTTATGCCCCGGGAGGGTATCCTTGATGTGGTCGGCACTCAGAAACTATTGCTGGTCCGCAAGAGAACCACTTGGCTCAACCTTTCATTCATTAATAGTGGAAGACTTAATTTAAGAATAAGGAACATACTAGTGGGTTCATCCATCAATGACTCAATGTAATAAGGGTTCTAAAGAAATGATAATCCAACTCAATTTAATATAGTTAAAATAGTTTTGAAAAGTACTAGTCTTCAAAAGTAAAACATCAACTCTAATCCATCGTTGTCTACAAAGCCTTTATCTCTAAATATCAAGATAGTGCCAATGACAGGTTCATGACTACCTTGAATAAAAAATAAAAGTACAAAACTCAAAGCAAAAAAGATAAGTGGGGTGTCCTCCAAATGTAGGGAAGGACTCACCAATCAACTGAATGTGAAAAGATCCTTAACGAAGTGCTTGTTGATGACCTCTAATACCTGTCTCTGAATTATTAAACAATGTAGCCCAAATGGATGTCAGTACATGGAATATACTAGTATGTAAAATAACTGAAAAGGAAAGGACATATTCAAATCAAATAACTCAACGAAAAATTAGCTCAATTCAACTCAGTAAAACATGCAAATTTAAGAACATAGTCGTGATTTAAAAATAACTCAATAATGTGTAACTCAGACAAATCAGTTATGCAAAATTAGTGAGCTTCTCTATCCGACAGTCGTCCCACCACCCTCATTGGTGACACATAATGAACATGATGTCGTTGCTCGCCCATTTATTACTTGCCAAGGTAAGGAAAATTAACATCATGGATCCATCATGCCTCTCTATCTTTTTGGGATAGGAGATGCTAAAGTTAACTGCACAACTATCAACCAGGAAATGCAGTTCTGGGGTGTTAAACTCTTACCCAACTCGATGCTTATTAGTACTTCAAAAACATATATTCTTATCTATCAAGTGAATAGGTTGATTAAAGCATCTCATTAAGTATTGTTGGACTTAAATGTGAACATCAAACTCATCTCAATATCATCATCATCTTTCATCAATAAATATATTTTAAAAATCATTTACATCATAATTAAAATACTTCCTCAAACATCAAGTGCTTTCTTCTAAAAATATGCTTCAAAAATCTTTACATATCATATGACTCTTTCTCAAATCATTATTTATGGTAAAAACCTCACATTCAAGTAGACTCAGTAAAATATGCTCAAAAATCATCTATGTTTAACATGCTCAATATGACCATCAATCTCAGTTCGAAATAATGCATAGAAATCAAACATAGTCCTTAATTAGGGTTCATGTGAATGAATACATGAACATACAACCAATCAGATACTCAACTTCAAGAACATCATCAAGACATTTTTCTGTACAAGAAGTTCATTAAAACAATAGAAAACTCAAAAACTTAATTCAAGAATTTAGGGTAAAACTCTGCTCGACTTCAGTTTCAAAAAATCAACATGTGGGGCGCATGGATGAGCTCAATCCAATGCTATGAGTAGTCTTACATATCTAGAAGTTTTTAATTTCGGAATAGCTTGGAAGAACTCAATAGATTCTCTTGAAACCCTAGCCTCCTCTTTTCTTCTTAGCCCTAACCCTAGTTCTTAAGATGAATAACGTAAATGAATGAAAATTCATGCTAGAAAATGATATATAGTTGAAAATGATTTCAAAATGACATGGTTTTAGTCTAGAATGGGTGTGAAAAGGACTAAAATGACCTTGTTTTAAAAACTGATCGTCAACTACCGAAATGGGGCAAGTCCGTGTCGCAGATTTGTCGCGCTTCAGTTTATTTTGTTGATGAAAACTTGATGTGTTCAGAAACTATTTTCACAAAATAACACATAAATTGAAGTCAAACGTGTTTTATGTAAATCATTTTTTGTTCGATCTTTTAATCTTGTAGAAATACTAGGAGGAAAATTAAGTGCAAGTCCACGACAAGTCCGTGACGCGGACATGTCGCGCACTTTTCTGGAATTGCATTTTTGCTTCGAAAAATCATCTTTTGTTATGGTTTCCCTAAAAATAACTAAGACCATTTTTCCATATATATTTAATGTTGATCACGTCTCTGGCCTCAGATTTGCCAAAAGCGTTTTGGAGGATGCGTGCAATTTTATCAGGTGTTACACTTAGTCCCATACCATGTGTCCTGTTTATGCATGATTCTTGTTCATATATAGTGTTATTTCTTGTTCATGCTTAAGCTCATATTTATGTTATTTTTACTGTAATGACCTTGAAGGTCATTTTTGGTATTTTAATCAAATTATCATTTTGATCCTCTTGAAAGTTTCCCCAAGTCTTTTTGGATAAGTCCAATAGTCAATTTTTGAAAATATCGTAAAAAGTTGGAGTTTTGCAAAAGAAAGAGTTTTAAAAAGCCTAAAGTTGAACACTTTGAGTTTTATGGTCATTTTGAGTTTCGAGTGTTGGAATTAAATTCCATCAATTCCATTAATTCTGGAATGCCGAAGTCGGTCTAAGAGAACTTGCAAAACTGAATTTGAAGTTAAAACGGGGATTTTACGTCCAAAGTTGCATATTTAGTTCATTTTGGATCATAGGTTTAATTTTGATCAACATTCAGGGTTCAAGAGCTCGTATCAAAATTCTGTCAGTTTTAGTGCTTTTGGCTGGCAAAACTAATGCTATAAATGCCTTCATTGTAATTTTTAGAGGTTCTATGAATATTTTGAGTTTTTAGATCTGAAACTTATTTAAATGATTTTTCTCTGATTCGAGGACATAGTGGTTTCAGGTTCAAATTCTTACAACTCCATTGAGTCCGGATCGTCATTTTTGGTTGAGTTCTATGTTTGATTTATGTTCACGGGGTTCTGAATGAATTTCTGAGGGTCCAAGTTTTGTTTTTGATTGTTGAATGTTGCTAGTGCATTGTTATTTCTAGAGCATCTAGCATCAGTAGTCCGCGTTCGCGGAGACCCCATAGCCAAACTTCCGCATTTGCGGGGTGACTGCCACATTCGCGGAGAGTTATTCCCCTCTAACTTCCGTGTTCGCGGATATGGCTCCATGTTCGTGGAGCATTGCACGTGCACGAATAGTGTCTCCTTTTAAAATACGTGATTTAAACCTTTTCCACCATTTCTGTCATTAAGGTTTTGAAGGCAAATTAATTGGGTAACTATTTTCTAATCTATTTTAACTATTTTCATTGATTAATTTGTGTTTTAACTTCTAAATTTGGGGATTTAATGGTGGAATTCGAGGATTCTCGAAATGGAGTTTCCTAAACTTAAATCATGGATTTCTTCCTCATCTTAGCTCTGTTTTTAAACTGTTTTCCTTGTTGAATTTCTTCTTATGTCTAGAACATATTCATAGATAAGTTTTTAGTTTCTTGTTATTTTTTCTGATATGAGATTTTTGACAATTTTATCCTTTCTCTCTAAATTATTTGATTTTAGTGTCATTAGATTCATTATGTGATTGTGATGTTATATTTGAATAGATTGTGGTGATATGAAATATCGTACAAGGGGAAAAGTGGTGATTTTGACTTGATTTGAGACTTTATTTGAGGCAAGTAGACTTCTAATCTTTTGTCAAGTATGAATGAACCTTTTATGCTCCTACGTTTGTCAAATTGAGTATTTGAGAGTAGAAATGTATCATTGTAGGCTTGATCATTACTTCTTGCATTGATTATTTGTGTTATGATGATATTTATGAGTTGCTATTCCATTCATAATGAGTAGCCAGAGGAAAATGGTTCCGACTAGTTTTGTGATGATATATGCCATATTGAGACATTGATGATATTGAGACACTGATAATATTGAGACATTCAATGATATAGAGACACTAATGGTATTGAGATATTTTGATGTTGACATCATGATATAATGTGATCATGCACCTTGCATCTATTGTTGTTTGTGCATTGATATTTGTGATGGCTACAACCAAGATATCAGTAAGGAAACAAGTGGATTGGTGGCCGAGGTCTTTACCGGTTAAGCCAAGGTAATATGTCGGTGGTTCAAGTTCATTTCTGGATAGTCTGAGGTTATTTTTGGATAGGTGACATGAGCCAAGGATATTGTCGACCATGATCATAGATACATGGTCCATATGTGGCCCCCATGGGTTCTGTCTAAGGCAGTCATCTGATCAATGGATGTATAATCTAGGACAGACATGCATTACAATTATCTGGCATTGCATTATGTTATATGTATCTCAGGACATCCACTCCATCTCATATCATATCTATTTGTTATAGTCGTATATTATTTATGAGATTATGTACTTATTATATCTCTTATTTTGAGTAAGAGTTGGGTCTACTTATATACTTGTATATTGTGATGCTATGTTAGATATTGTACTGGGACTTTTTTGAGTGCAGGATTGTAGTTCGGCAGATTATGGTTGGGATTTAATGAGTTACTTGTGTTCATCATTGCTTTGTCTTAAGTTACTTCCATTTGTTGAGTACCCCGTTATATGGTGATCACCCTTGCTACACTTTTTGTAGGTTGTGAGCCTAATCCATCTTACTAGACTTTCTTCTTATTGGATCAAGCTTCCAGATTTCTTGCGAGGTAGCTGCTTATGTCTTCAGCAGAACTTGAGGATTCCACTTTTATGTTTTGGTTCTATTTGAGGACTAGACATTATGCCTTGTATTTCATTTGAGTATTCTATATATAGAGGCTTATACATGTGACACCAGTCCTTGGAATAGTTGTAGTTGTTTTCTTCCGCTTATCTATATATATATAGACTATTATCTTCGACTTTTGTTATTGTTAGTTGTTTGACTTTTGGGCTTCCTCGCCTTTGTAGGCAGCTAAGTGCCATCACACTAGAATTTCAGGTCATGACATTTATTGTCTTATATATGTGTGTGTGTATGTGTATGCGTGTCTTTACTTATGAATGATGGCATTATAATATCATGTTTGCATTGCATCTCACTTAGTACATTCCAAAAGTATTAATGCATTTCTTTCCCTACACGGTTTAACCATGTAGGGACAGGTGCTCCTCCGTGGACTCGTGGCTAGTTTTCAGGCATTCGAGACTACTATTTTGTGGTGATCCCTTAGTTCGAGACTCTATATTATTTTCATTCTTGCTTTGTATTTTTTACATTTATGTATATGTTGGCCTTTAAAGGCTTTACATTCTATGTTGTTAAAGTTTTGAGTCTTTTTTATTTGATGGAAACCGACCAATACCGGTTCCATCCATACATGATTTAGTTGGTATGATGTTTGGGAAAATGTTATATTTTTAATGTTTCTTCATTGTCATATGTTGCCCCTTAGACTCTTACATTTTATTCCGCAAATGTTTAAGTTTTTATGCCTATGAATGCTTGAGATATTGAAGATGGCTTGGGTGAGGTGCCTCCGGGTATCTCATTCGTCATGTGGTGACTAGGCCCTAGGTCTAATCATTATAATATTCCATGAATTCATAGCATACTTGGGAGTCTATAATCATTGATAATATTCATAAACTTGCATTATCATGAAAATATATCATTTGAAACCATAATTTGAATAGCCCATAATAAAATTCAAAGACCCGTAGTTAAGATAGGTTATTTTCCAAAATCCATCAATTCATGCAATTGCATGGTAATAAATACTCATTTAAATGTAATATTCATGATTGAGATCAAAACATAGCATTTGGATAAAGATTTAACAATAACCATTTAAGAAATCATCAACCCAATATAGTAATAAAGAAGGTTCTTAAATACCAACTCATTTCATGCATCTTAAATCAATAAATAACAATTTCTAACATGAATAATGCATATAAGTAGGAATAGAAAATACCCATAATAAAATGAACCTTGAAATAAAGATTTCGTTGAAAGGGTTTTGGACTCCATGGGTGGAGGGATCCATGGATGAAGAAACCCACATACCTTAGAGCAAAATAGAGAAGAAAGTTGAAGAGAATCTTGGACTTGATGAAAAGCTTGGGAAAAATTGAAGCTTATTCTTTAATCAAGAATTTGAGTTTCTTCTTAGAGAAAAAAATTTAGAATGACCGAAGGGGAAGGTTATTTGGGCATGAAAATAGGCTTAGAAAGGTGTATTTAGATTTAATGGGTTGAAAACCCTTTTTAAGAATATAAAAGTATCATCAAAAGTCAAAAAATGACATTTTAATATGTCCCAATTTCAGAATCATCGGTCCAGGGGTCCCATCGCTGAACCATTTGGCGGTATGCCAAATGAAACCTTCTGACCACCCTTTTTGACAGTTTCTAAAGCTTTTTGGGGACATTCGACGGTCAAATTGACCGTCGCCCTTTTTGATAGCCTAGATAGTCCTTAGTATAATGGCCATGATATTTTACTTCAAACTAAGAATTAGTCGAAATCAAATATATTGGAAAGCTAATCTAAAGAACTACAATTTGGTAAGTAGTGAGTCACCTAATTCATTATGTGCTAAAAGATATGACCATTTGAAGTTGAACCTTATATAAATTCATAGTGAAACTTAGCCAATTGGAATCATTTGGTTTTGGTTTGATGTAACAGATGCCTTATGATCCAAAACCATATGTAATCCACTTTGAATACCTAAGAATTTCTCCCACCAAATTAGAAGTCATCAAGTTGATCCCATACACGTATGAGGAACGACTCATGTCTTAGCATAATATCTAAGGCATTACAGAATGAATCCCGAGGGTCAATTTCGAGCTATTGAACTAATTAAAAATTTGTTAGGTTCTGGTGCCTCAGACCTCACTTTAGCAATAGCTTAGTCACTAAAGTAATCTCACTAAATCGAGGCAAGGCTCCCTGAAGGGAAGGTCGCTTTTGCGACCACGCTTCGCTAAAGCAAACCCAACCCCTTTAGTAGGTGTTACTTAAGTGACACTTTGTTGCTTTACAGACATCAGATACCTAATTTCAAGTCCCTGGTCATGATTTTTTGGCTATTTTCTCTATTATTGAACTATGAGAGCTCGGGTTGGATGATTTTTACTTGATATTTCAAGTAGATTTTATTGAAAAAGATATTTTCCAACTTCTCTCTTCATTATCCATAGATTATTTCTTGATTTTAACATCAAATTTGGAGTTTTCAATTGGGAAAATTAAGAGTCTTTTGTGGACTTGGATTTTTCACAAAAATGATGATTATTGAGCTCATTTTAGCTCCATTTTAAAATTGATTTTCACCAATATATTTCTAATTACATGGGAAATGTTTTAATATGAAGTTTTTCAAATTTTGGACTTGGTTCCATCATTGAATCTTTGGACTATTTTGTTGTTTTGCTCAAATTGCTTGATCTTGGTGTCATTATTCTTGAAATGTGATTATGAACCTAATTTTGGACTAGATTCTAGTGTGTTGGATTCTATTCAAACGGGGAAGGCACTCTTACTGGATCGATTGTTTGGCTAATTCGAGGTAAGTATCTTTCCTAAACCTTGTTGAGTTTCATTAAACTTGGTATCTTCTTTCTTTGTGTATTTGGGGATTCATAAAATAATTTAAGCGAATAAGATAGAGTAATGGAGATTTAGAAGCGGGTGAGTGAACCATGAAATGAGTTAGTATATGGTAATAAAATAGTTATATGATAATGTGTGAAAACTTGATTTGTGACTTGAAATATGATTGCTAGTATTGCTTGAGTACTTTAGTAATTATAGTTGATGATGTGGGCTTTTGTAATTGAGATAGTTGATTGAATTGTGGTGATTTATATGTTTAATAGTTTTATATCCCTTAGATTGACTCAAGGATAGATAATTGAACTATGCCATTGTTGAAAGCGTTTATTGTGACATTATAAGTGTGAAGTTGAAATGGATGTTATATGAAATTGATATTGTGCTAGAATTTATTGAGGAACACTTGTGGGGATAGTGACTCTCGATGAATATGCTTGAATGGGGATGATATACGAACTATAGATAAACCTTAAGAAATGATGTGGTAATGATTATGAATGACTTCGGTGTTGATTCTATAAATGAAGTAATAACGAGATTGATTTGATTTGATTATTGATTGTGTGGATAGTACAAACTCTATTCATACTCTAATGCCCATATAAAATGTAATTATGTGTGGCATTGAAACATGCCAAAGGGGAAATGGTTCCGACATAAAAAAGAAAAGAAAAAAGAATAGTCAAAGGGAAATGTTTTTGGCTAGATATGGAAGATAAATTCCAAATAAAAATGGTTCCGACGGATACATAATCCATGTGTGGCCTCCGTAGGTTCCAGTCTGTTTATATTAGTGGATGTGTATTATAGGACAGGAAAGCACCACGATTATGTGTCATTGCATTGTGTTGCTCGTAGCATCCCATTTCATATCATTCTTTTTTTAAAATATGTTAATTTATATTAAATGTAATAAGTAGATTGGCTCGATTCTCGAAAATTGTTGAGATTGATTGGTTGAGATGTTCAGTGCTGAGACTGTGAATGCATATATATCTATTCTATGTGTATGTTGGCCTTTCATATGTGTAGGTAATAGTTTTGGAGGTATGTGATTGGAATGGAAGGAGTATTTGAGTTCTTATTCTCTACCTGCATTTAGATCCTCTTATTGGGAACTTATTGGTACTCACCCTTATTTTCTACACATGTATGTATATTGTAAGTCTGGATCCAATTGATGTTTCTATTCACTTTCGGACTGCGCTTGTGATAGATTGAGAGGTAGTTGCTTGTCTGTTCTAGCCAACTCTCAAGACTGGCAAACTACTTTATTGATTTTATTCTATTCAAGAAAAAAAAACTATTGGGACTTGTATTACTTTCTTTTAAACTTTGTTGTAATAGAGGCTTGTACATGTGACACCAATTTGGGATGGTTTTCTATTATCATTATGATCCTTATGCATATGCCTTTGCTATTTAGATAGTATTTTTGATTTTGCTTCTACATTATTTTGTTATTACTTATTTAGGATAACTTGCCTAGCTTGGTACTAATTTTGGGTCATAATAGTTTGGTATCAGAGTCCAAGGTTAATAAGTCTCACATGTACAAGTCCAGTTGAATAGTCTTAAGGATCAACATAGAGATGTCCATTACTTATCTTTGAGAGGCCATGGAGACTACTAGGAAAATCTTCTTTTATTTTTTTCAATTCAATTATGTGTGAATTCTCCTATTTAGTGTTGAGCGTCACATCTTCTATTGGAAAATGGTCAGGGTTAGAGCTTCAACTAGCTGGAGAGAAAGGGAGTAGCTTTTGAGGTTTTGTGGAGACCCCAATTTGGGGTAGAGGTAGAGGTAGAGTTGGAGGCCAAGGTAAGGGCCGAGGCTAAGAAGCATCATCAGTCTAAGATTATGCTGGAGCTATCTCCCTTGAGCCCGAGGTTAGACGAGGTCAGGTTCTTCTGGAGCATACAACTGCATCATTACTACAAAATATCTTACTTAGGATAAAAGGTATGTTCGATAGTCTTGTGTGGGATAGTAGTATCATAGGTACATCAAGAGGTTTTGTAGATTCGTGCAGGTATACAGACTCTTATGCTGTAGGATTCCATAGTTCAAGGTCAGATGGGCCAGCCATCTATGGTTTTTGCACCGATACCAATAGCTCTTACGCCAATTTTTGTAGTGGATAGTCAGCTTAGCTATGACAGATTCCAGGGTATTAAGGGTAAGGATTCTTATGAGTTTTTGACACTATGCCATGAGATGTAGGGGTTATGGGGCTAGTTGATAATGAGGTGGTAGGTTTCTTACTCTTCAGCTTCGAGGCACTGCTAGAGAATGGTGGAGGACTTACATAAGATCGTGACCATCGGGATCTCCCCCGGTGGAGTGGGATGTGTTTTCAAGTGCCTTTCGAGATTGTTTCATATAAGGGAGTAAACAAGAGGTGTGGGATGTGTTTTCAAGTGCCTTTATTTGTCTCTATCAGATCATCTGTCTTCAGACCAGTGCATGGGAGAGTTTCTTTTTAGTCTAGTATGAGCACCATCAAGGAGACAAATATGGTGGTTTGTAGGGAATGTAGGGACCCTAGAGGGACACTTGTCTTCCCAGTTCTGAAGGACCATGTCATAAAGTAGAGGTTCTTTTAGGAGGAGTGATTCTTTTCAGCAAGGAGGGCTAGTTTATGCATCATTGTCAGCATTCGAGGATGGTCCTAGTAGGAACATCAACTTGAAGTCATTAACAATAATTTACTCCTCGGAGGTCCTATTTTTTATGGGACTCTAGGACATCTTGTGCGGCAGTTCCCTATGCAGTATCAAGGGGTGCTAGCATGATTCTACTATTGCAGCTAGGGGGGTCAGTGCCTTATACTAAAGTTCATGGTGGAGCTCAGCTTGGAAGAGGTGGTCTTGCTTTAAGTAGAGGTGTAAGCGATACTTTGATTCAGCAAGGAAGTGGAGGGGATGTTCAGGCCAGAGGAACTTAGCATTATGTTTCTCCTAGGGGACGCGAGGTGGAGGCTTCAAATGTGATTATCATAGGTACCTTCCTAAGATAGTTATTTATATGTGTTATATTGCTTGGCCATGAGTCTTCATATCCCTAAGTAATTCCTAATTTGACTTTTAGGTCAGCTTTTCATGTGATTGTATTGCCTGAACATACGTATCTTTCTTTCTCTGGTAGGTGAGCCTTTTGAGGTGGATCGAGTGTACCGACTATATCTTGTTTTGGGGTGTGTGACCCTTAAGTAGGTATGATTGTTTGAGGTATCGGGAGTTCAATGAGAAAAAATTTGATGATGAACTAAGGTATACAATCTTCAAGGTAAGGATTGTCGAAGTAATAAAATAATTGGTTATATAGATAATGGAGCACTTGTGGAAGATCTTAATGAGCTTTTCATTTGAATAGTTTGGTGTAAGGCGAGAGGCAACCTGTAGTGGAGTTGGTTAAGGAATAATACAAGAGCCTTGGGCATCAAAGAGTTGAACATTTAGGATTGAGTCATAAGTATGGGTTAAGCATTTGAACATCCTAGTAGCATTGTGTGGGATACAAGATAAGAAATGTGATGAAAATGAGATAACATGCATAGAACCTTGATTCAAATTTGAGGATGGTATAACTTTCTTTGCTTTAAGCTTATATGTAGTAATCTGAGATGGGTTGGCTCGACACTGGGTTAAGAAAGATTATGAACTGCTTTTCTGGAAAAAATTGGTTTTGATTTGGATGATAGACAATGATATATGAGAGTTTCTATGTTTTTATGTTAGGTTGGATTGCCCAATCATTTAATTGGGTAGATACTACTTTGTTGATGAGAGTTAATGTGGACTATCATAATGAGTTATGTAGACACTTGGTGGTAAGTAAGTCTTATATGCTTATCATATACAAAACTCTTATAGTGAGCAAGGATTTCTTTAAGTTTTGGATATGAGGGTATGAGTGTTTGAATGAAGGTTTTGCCATGTCATGTGAATAGTTACTTGTTGAAATTGCTTTCTGATTCAATAGTTGTAGCCATGGGGAAAGTACCATCATGATTGGAATTGGTATTATTGGCCTTGGATAGTAGTACTTCATTTTAGGAAAAGAGAGGAGTTATAACTCAAAGTTACAGTCAATGCCAATAAAATTTCCAAGAAGTTTTGGTACTAATTATGGTTTTGAAAGCATGGGTAAATAATTTGTAAGACCATGATATTTTGTTGGAATCAAATTGTTGGTTTTAGTTTTTGAATTATGGTGAATGTGTTGGATTTTATTAAGATGACCATGTTTCACTTTGTGCTGGTGATCAAAAGAGGAATCATGTGTAGAGAAAGGTGTAACATGTGAAATCAAATACTTGGAAGAGTTTTGACTGTAAGTAACAGAGAGGGAGTACTTTGGGTCAGACAAAAGAGGATTCTGGTAATTAGTGTAGTCTAGTACTCAACAAGTGTGAATATTGTTAAGAATGCTTGTATGAGACTTGGTATGGAGTATTGTAGTTTTACGATACTCTTTGTAGTTATCTTGTCGATGAGGATCTGCCTACTTTATATGATTGATCTTGAGGACCGTTGGGCTTGTTTGTGCCATCGTCGGGAGTTATCCACTAATGCAACTACTATTCCAATATCCTAACATTATCATTAGAGGTTGTGTATGCTTTAGAGTAGCATTCACTGGTTGGTTACCTAATTATTACCTTCCTTGGTTTAGATTTGTTGGACTCATTGTCATGACTATTCATTGTCTAAAGATCAAAATTATGTAGCTTAAACTTAGGGGGAAAATTATGTTATGAGAATGAAAGATAACTAAGGTTGCAGTGTGTGTATATTATGAAAGCATGGTAGTTGGTTTAGATTCACTGCGGATATTGTCAAGTATCAGTTCAACATTGCTTCAAGGTCATGAGGAAAGGAGGTTCATATGGTAGGAGATATAGATCACCAATTGGATGGTTCGAGATTGGAGAAGCAGAGTTGATTAAGCCCGATCATGTCCACCAGTCAATGGAGAAGGTTAAGGTCATTAAAGAGAGGTCGAAGACTGCACAGAGTCGCCAGAATTCTTATACTGATGTGAGAAGGAGAGACTTGAAGTTCGAGGTCAATGATTGGGCATACTTGAAAATGTCACCTATGATGGGTGTCATGAGATTCGAGAAGAAGGGAAAATTAAGTCCTTGCTATATTGGTCCCTATTAGATTATGAAGAGGATTGGGAAGGTTGCTTACAAGTTAGAGTTGCCTTCCGAGTTAGACATAATTCATCATGTGTTCCACGTCTCGATGTTGAAGAAATATTTGGAGATCCTGCCTTGGTGATCCCTGTTGAGAGTATTGGAGTGAAGGATAGCTTGTCCTACGAAGAGATTCCTATCCAAATCCTTGATCGTTAGGTTCACAAGTTGAGAACCAAAGAGATAGCCTCAGTCAAAGTCCTATGGAGAAATCAATTCGTTGAGGAAGCTACATAGAAAGCTAAGGAAGAGATGAGAGCTAAATATACACACATATTCATGCCTAGTGATGAGAATGTCGAAGGTAATATCCTTACCCTTGACTTAATTTGATTGATCTATCCTTGAGTTGATATGTCTATTCTTGAGTCTGAATAGAGTTGATTGAGATTGATGAGGAGTCGAGAGTTTGATTGATAGATGTGAGAATTTAAAAGATTCTTGAGTTTATTCGTGTCTTGATATCCACCTTAACTCATCATTCGAGGATGAATAATTCCAAGGGGGAGATGATGTAACACCTAGTGAAATTACCAAAATACCCCTAAAGGATAGGCCTGCGCATAACGCGTCTTCCCATGCTCAGTTTGAAAATCCAAGACTGGATATATGATCAACATGAAAATTTGAGTGAGAAAATAGTCTCAGTTGATTTCTAGAGCAACCGAATCAAAAGATATTTTTTTAGACCGAAAATAAAAAACAGTGTCGGTGTGTGACAGAGGCATGTCACACCTCTGTAGCGGAGCTAGACTTGATGTTTTTCATTTTTTTGACGGGATTAGAAAAACTCATTCGGAAAAATTTAGGGAAAAGATACACTATAGCGCACCCAGTCTGCGATGTGGACTGGGTATTCTGAAGTCAAAATTATTCTGATTTTTGTGAGGGGCACTCCAAACAATTCCCAACCCCTCCTAAACTCCAAACATGATCAAAATAGGTCGTTTGGTCGTAAAAGGGGTCTTAAACCCCATTCTAAGTCTATCCTAAGTCTTGGAAAAAGGTTAGGGCTTGAGAAAAGAAGAGAGAAGCATAGATTGGAGAAGATTAATCATTAGAGCTTCACACCAGGTATGTAAGGCTAAACAAAAGCATGAGATTGTTCTCTCATGTGCCCCATAGATGGTCATAGAAAAGTTGAGAATCTAAAGAGTATACATACATGATTTTTGATAGTTGTTCTTGAAAATTATATTAATTACATATATTTTCCTATGTTGATGATCATCATAAACTTGTTTTCTTGAATTGAATACTTTCCATGACATATTGTATAACCCTACATGATTATTCTTGAAAGCATGTATGATTGAACTTAGGGATTGAGTCTAGAACCATGATTTGAGAATGTCGATTGTGATTGTGATGTCAGAATGATGATGAATTGATAGAACTTGATAGTCCTGTGAGTCTCCGTAAATGTACTCTCATGAATTACCTATTAGATTGTTCCTTAAAGATTGTTCTAAGCCTTGATCTATTGATTCATGAGATGATTAGAGTCTCTATGATATTGATTGAATGATGGTGCCTTTACGAAGCTGATCGAATGATTTGATTGAGATGGATTCTCTTATAAGCATTGAGTCTTGGGTGGAGTATCGAGCACCGAAATGGGTAAGACTAATACCAACTTGCACTTATTAACTACGTAGATAAGCGTAATGAGGATTATAACCACTACATTATATTGAGGTTCTCTCTGGATAAAAGTCCCTGAAACAATAGAGGACTTGTAGATTTCCATCTCCATTTTGGATACCTATTATAGTTTTGATTCTTTCTTTACCTGGCAAGTATATAACGGCCATGGAAACACCGAAGGGATATTGTACAATCACTGGCTTAGAAGTGATTGTTATTGGATAAGAGAAACTCCCAGAAAGTTCCCACATTGAGTACTCTGAGTCGAGATGAGATGGGTTGGGTTGAGTTCCATTGAGTTGAGCCTGATTTAATTTAATGAGAGTTGATTGGTTGATGGGTCACTTGTCTACTCTTTATTTTTGCTTTAGATAGACATTAGATATTCTGATTTCATGATTATTCTGAGTTGATGTTATTATATATTATTCTACTTTTTTTTGCTTTATTCAGCTATTTTACATATTATACAGTCCACATACCGACGCCATTCAGAGCCGCATCATTTTATAATGCAGACACAAGGATTAGAGATCATCAACAAGCGCATCATTGAGGATTTGAGACATTTAGCTTATTCGTGAGCCTCCCCTACTTCGGAGGATTCATAATCTTTATTTCATCTTGTTTTAGACTTAGGCTTGATTAGCTTTATTTTATATTGAGGTAGCCATGGGTCTGTCATTGGTACCATTTGATAGTGATAGAGGCTTCATAGACTAGAGTTGGATGTTGATTGTTAAGATTGTGAGTTAGTTCTTTCTACTAACTTTTTACTATTATATTATTTTGAGAAACTGATGAGATATGCCCATTCATTCTCTTTAGTCTTCCGCTGAGTGTCTTGACTTATTTGATTGAATGAATGTGATGAGGTCAAGTAGTTCACTTCGGGACTGGCAATAGTCTCTGGGTGCCGGCCACGTCTAGGGTACCCTCCCGGGGCGTGACAGTAAAATAGCCCACACTTTAATACTCAAAACCACATCATTGGGATCATCATCATTAACTTGAAAATATGTAAATACTTAGTTAAACATCATAGGATATCATCAAGATTATCTAATAACATAAAATATTATGAAATCACCATTAGTGTGCATATTAACTTGAAGAAACTTAAAGAAAAGGTAAAAAGACATTATCTAGAACTTTGTGGGTGAAAGGAGACCAAAAAATCAAACTGTAACGAGCCCGATTTGAGAGCCTAAGAGTGCAGGAGGATTGGCTTGAAAAATGACCTTGGATCACTGTACGAGGGTGACATACGACCCGTAAGAGTAGTTACAGACCGTAGGTGGCTTTGCAGGTGGAGGGCCTTAACTTGAAAGAAATTGGAGTTTTTCAGGAAAGCTATTCACATGTTAACAGATGGCTCGTGAAAAGGAATACGGCCTGTAAGTAGTCCCATAGAATGAGGCCAAGAGAATAAGAATATTTGGCTAAGTGTGGAAGGACTCGATGAGTCAAACCACGACCCATAAGTCTTTATATGACTCATAATATGATTCATGATTATGGCGCCAAACGTAATGATTTTTGGATCCTTGCTTATGAACGACAATATGTGTTGTGCTTTTTTGTACGGCCAGTACATTAGCTCTCGTAGTTTGCACTACCGGATTCATTAAGGGTATTTCCTATTCCCTTACACCTTAACAGACTTATCTATCCCCTCCATGATCCCTCATGCAATTCTAAGCCCTCAAGTGTAAAGGATTCCAGCCGACTAGGTTCTAGCATGAGCTTGTATATATGTCAACTTCAAATCATTATATATCTTAGCACACAATGAATTAGATGCTAGAAAACCCAGAATATGAAAGCTCTTTGAATTATCTTTCCAACGCAACTGATTTTACCTCATTCAAAGCTCAGACCAAAAGGTTATGCCTATTTTAGTGAAGCCTTATTAGGCTATCAGTTCATACGACCCACTCTATGGGTCGTGGATTGACTTAATGCTTGTAAATGAGCTTTCGTGAAATCTATCCAGCCAGTTCAAAAGGGGTATTTTAGCCCTTTCCTCAAACCCTAAGCCCAATGCCATGTCATTTCGACTTCCCACACGCCCTATATCAGTCTAAAACTCCCCCTAAATGACCCTATTCCTAAACCATTCTTCAAAACCTAATTCCCAAAAGTCCTCTCAAGTACCCCAAGGTCCTCTATCGAAGAAAAGGCTAAGGTTTCGGGTTTATTCACCAACATTAGTAATTTCTTCCATAAATCTTTAGCTAAAGTATGTGGGTTTGATTTGTGAAACCCTTTCCTTCGCAAAGCTCAAGTTCCTATTCTGTTTTTGTTTTAAGGTTTATTCATGTTGTGAAGTTTTGGGAATTTGGTTTAATTAAGTAATTTGTAATGTATTCTTAGTTGTATGAAGTATATGAATATTATGTTATGACCTATGATGCATATCGAGTTGAAATGCATGACTTTCTTGTTGGAATTTACGAGGACCATGTTGGGTTAATTTAAACGATTCCAAATGCTTGTATTATGAATTTATTGATGTTTGTTAGCCGTATTATTATGAAATGATGTTTAATTCCATGAGAAGGATATTATGTCTTGAATTCCTATATCATGGAAGCTGGGGAGTTTGGAGATATGAAGATGATGATATGGATTCCTTAAATTATCCTATAAATTGGTGAATCCTACTATCTCATACATGGATAACTAGTAGTTTTCATGATTCTATAGCTATTTATAACCCTTCCCTACTTATGAAATTTTGGGTTATGAAGTTGATGGAGGGTTACTTGATTCTACGGTTTGGAGTCTTCTTCTTCTTTCTCAGGAGCTTTTACGGTTTGGAGGAAACTTTACAAGCTACTATTACCCCGATTTCGGCAAAACCTAAACTCACCCCTTAAACAGCCTTATCAATGCCTTCTACATGGCTTACACGGGCTCATAGCAGGGGTTACCGTGCATAGCACAAGTTTTGTCATTACGGGAGCTACAGTAACTTCACCTCAAAACCGACCTAGGAATCACCTGAACAATCTTTTTTCTAACAATGGAGCATTTCCATACTACAGATGTCTTAGTGTGTTATTAGTCCAACATAGGTGTTTAGCCTAACATTTAGGCAAATATGATACCAAAAGATAAAATATTCAGAATAATAATAATAATAGTAAAATAATACCTTAATAATAATACCTTATTATTATTATTATTATTATTATTATTATTATTATTATTATTCTTACTATTATTATTCTTATTATTATTATTATTCTTATTATTATTATTATTATTATTATTATTATTATTATTATTATTATTATTATTATTATTATTATTATTATTATTATTCTTATTCTTATTATTCTTATTATTATTATTATTATTATTATTATTATTATTATTATTATTATTATTATTATTATTATTATTATATTTATTCTTATTGTTATTATTATATATGGAAAAAAGTCTAAATCACATTAATTTAATGAATTGGTGTATTGACTCATGTATCTTATTGATTTCAAGTAATAGGGTTGTGAAATGATTTATGGGTTACTTCAAGTATGGGTTGGTTATAATGGATACATATGAGTATGCACATTTCCTTCAAGTTTCAAGATCTTAAAGCTAATTTACATGTATTAGTGCATTGCATCATGAGATATCCCATGATATGACATGCTCTTTGAATGATATTAAAGTTATATGAAAGCTATGTATTATCGGAAGTCTTCTTTATGGTGTTATGATTTGCAAGTTTATACATGTCATGATCATACTCTTCTGTATATGTTATTTGGGACTAAACTCATTGGTGTCAAGAATGAATGAATAAATGAAATGTGAGTCTCCACCTAGTTATGATCATGAGACTATGATGTCCCGTTAGTAGAGGGATATGAAATAATGACCTATTAGTAGAGAGATGTGAAATGATAACCCGTTAGTAGACGGATATGAAATGATAACCCTTTAGTAGACGGATATGAAATGATGACCCTTTAGTAGAGGGATATGAAATGATGACCAGTTAGAAGAGGGATATGAAATGATGACCCATTAGTAGCGGGATATGATGATGATGCTAGACGATAGTATCTTAGCCAAGACAAAGGAGTTATCCTTATGGTGAGGACTAATATTCTAATGTTTATGGAATAGGTTAGTAGAATGCCGCTCCACTAATGATTTCAGGTTCATGCTTTTGATTATTCCATGAGAGCTTTACTTAGTACCGGGTGGACATTGGGATAAATTTGGAAGCTCCCCATTAGAAGAGGCACGAGACCGTTAATAAAATTTCATTGTCCCATAACTACGTGCCACTGTAGGAAATAGGAACTACCCGCTAGTAGAGGTTGATTTCTAGACCAACTGATAGTAGAGGTTGCTCAATAGCAAGGCTTTAGTGGATCTACTTAGGCATCTTAGGAGATCACCTGGCAAGTGGTCTCTCCCTTTCTTCCAGTGTAGAGGATACATCGGTACTCCATGGTTAGCTCACACAGTTTATGTCGGCTAAAAGGTGCTCTCACATATGTTCATGTTCTCCTTATGTTCCTGAGGTGTCCTTTTATGATGATTTATGATGGTTCCTTCATATTATATTCAAAGATGTTTTAAAGCTCCTATGATTCATTGTTTCACAAGTTCAAATAGTATTTCTCCTAAAGGTATATGGCTATGTCTACAAGTGTGTAAGGTGGTCTCCATTATGATTACTAATGTTTCTTCTATAATAAAATAGTCCTTTATGTAAAGTGATGTATTGTCCACTCAATGATATTAATATTTTAATAATTCTTAACATGTATTTTCTCACTAATTTAAGTTTATGTGACTCATCATGCATTCAAGTAAGAGTTAGTTCTTCATTTCTCATATGCATTATTTCATATTTTATGATGAGAGTAAAATGTCTAAGCGATAATACGTATGTATGTTCCAATTTTATATGATTTTCTTATTCACGACTATGTTCATCTATGCATCCTACTACATTCTTTCTAAAGTTGCCTTTTTATGTTTAAATGTTATTGGCTTGATTATGACTTACTAATGCCCTTGTAAATGTATGATTTTTAACACAAGACTTAGCATGAATCATTTCATCATTTATTTCTATGTCATACATTGCATACCTACATACCAGTACATTCAAAGTACTGACATATACTTTTATTCCAACATGATTTAACTATGTAGGAACCGATGCTCATCGATATCCTCAACGTGGCTAGATTTGGATCATTGAAGATGAGAGTTGGTGATTCCTCTTGTTCGGGGACAATAACCTAGTTTTCTTTCTAGATTGATGTATAAATCATTCTAGTTTCTAGTTGTATATTTCTTTTGCTATGTATGTATTTGAGGGTGAGCTTGAATATGTCATAGCCCCCACCAAGTTTATATTAGATGTACTATTAGAAAAATGTTATGATGGTATCCAGTTCTTATATTCCTTTATGATTTTTAAGTTGTGGCCCTTAGCCCCGTTTCCCCTAGTTTTCTATTTCATCTTTGTGTTTTATGCCTATGAATGCTTATGATATGTAAGATGGCTTGGGTGAGGTACCTTCGGGTATCTCATTCACCGTGTAATGAGTAGGCCACTAGGTTGGGTCGTTACACAAACTCACATACCTTGACAAGCTTTAGGAAGAAGGAATTTGCTATTGGTGAAAGAACCCCTTGAAACCCTAAACTCCTTAGCTCGTTTGTCATCTTTAAGGAGTATTTCTTACCTTAGGGATTTAGGTTTTGACAAATAAAAGAAAGGATGGAGTTCCAGGGATTTAAGGTCTGATTTACACCTAAAAGATCATCAAAATACATAGCTTAGAATTAGAATCAACGAAAATAACAAAACTACCCTTCATTAAAATTGTTGAATCTCAGTTACAAGACCCTGATTACGGGTCGCGGTTTGAACCACAGATCATTGTCCGGATCATCTTTTCTTCCTTTACCGATCTTCAGAAACTATTTTTTCTAGCCAAACCATGAGATCCCAACTTATGGGCTATCCTTTAACTTATGGTTCATGATTGGGCTCGTAGAGCCTTCTAGACTTAGTCAAATTTCCACCTTTCTGGGCCCCGCCCCTTTCTACAAGGAAGGACTATGAGCCATGGGATGGAATACGGACCATCTTGTTAATCGTAGACCACCTAAGAAACTTCAAATTTCCTTCATATCTGGCACACTCACCTACGACACTTACAATAGGTCATGCATTGACCTATGGTTCGTAAATGGCTTCATAGGTTACCCCACACTTGGAAACTTTTTCCCTTTACTGATGTTCATATTCACGGGTTGGACCTACGACTCGTGGTCCTTTTTACGGGTTGTGGACTCGACCTCATAAATTGACTTTATTCATTTTTCAGCCCAACGTTTCTACACTCCCAGGCCCCTAATTTGAAGGAAAGGACAAAATAGTACAAAAATTTAATATCGAAAATCAAGTCCAAAATCTGAAAATTTTAGATGAAAATGTTTCCCATGTAATTAGAAATCCATTAGTGAAAATTAATTTGAAAACAAAACTAAAATAAGTTCATAATCACCATTTTTGTGAAAAATTTAAGCCCATGAAAAATCTTCAATTTTCTCAATTGAAAACTCCAAATTTGATGTTAAAATCAAGAAATAATCAATGGGTAATGATAATAGGAAAGTTGAAAAATACTTTTTTCAATGAAATGCACTTGAAAAATCAGGTGAAATTCATCCAACTCAAACTCTCAAAGTTCAATAATAGAGAAAATGGCCATTAGGTCTTTGATGTCACTAAAGTGACAAAGTGTCTCTTAAGCATCACCCACTAAAGGAGAGGGCTTCAGTTTATTGAAGCCTGGTTGTAAAAACAACCTTCGCTTAAGGAGCCCTATCTCGCTTCAACGACCAAGCCATTGCTAAAGTGAATCTTGAGGCACCAGAACACAACAAATATGCAATTAGTTCAAATGGTGAGATTCATTCAAAACTCCATACACAAACCATATATGTAAACCAACTAAAATTGATATTATCGACAAAATGAAATCATCAAAAATCGAATCCGAGGTCTCCTTGACCGAAATCTGATAAGGAAGGACTAAACTAGCTTAGGCCACTTGAAATATCAAAAGATTATCTTGGCACTAAAAACCATGTCAAACCTCATTCTAGCACTAAAATCACCCACTGAGAACCAATGGAACCATTAGAAATTCAATTTGAGTACTGAAACTCAAAATTTTGACCAAAGTCAAACCTAAATCAAACTTTAACTCAATTTTCAGCTTTGGATCCAAATTCCACATAACAAAGATACATCTAATTCTGACAATGTTCCTAAATCAATTTCTACATTTCAAAACTGATAAAATTGATAAAATTTCACTTCAAGACTAGAATCTCTAGTTGACTCAATTTAAAAAATCAGGCAATTTTAGCTTTCAAAATCAATTCTTTAGCAAACATCCACTTTTTACAAGATTCTCAAAAAAACCAACCTTCAAAACCAATTAAACATGGAGGATGCTATCAAGAGAGGTAAAATGGTAATTTGGTCAAAATGCCAAAAATAACCTTTAGAGTGATTACATCATCCACCAATAAAAATCATGCTCATCTTCGAACATAAGGCAAAGGACATACCTGAAGTCTAAAAAAGATGAGGGTAATGGATCCGCATATCAAAGGTTGTCTCCCAAGTAGCCTCTCCCATGGGCTGGTGACACCACTGAACCTTCATTATAGCTATCTCCTTGGTCCTCAACTTCCAAACATGTCTATCTAAAATGGCTACTTAGCCCACTTCGGACACTCGCTCTGATAGTGACCCACTTGGCCACACTTATAGCAGATATCACTCCCTTCATGACATTTTCCAAGGTGCAACCTACCACACGGTGGTTTACTCAGTGAACCTTGAGCCACACTATCTTGTGTCTAAGATCCATGGGCTCAAACATCTAGGACCTCTAATCATTCCTGTTCTAGATGCAGGTGCACTAGCAGATGGTGGTGCTGGCCCCGTCTAAATCTATTTCCATTCCCCTTCTTTCCAACCTTTTGGCTGGATGTCTTAGCCTTTTTATTTCTGAACTCTTCTTTATCATGTTGACTCTCCTAATTAGCCTTTTGCACAAACGTCATCAATCCCCCAATATCCATATCACTCACGTGCATTGTTCCCCTCCTATCTCTCTTTTGCCTTCTGTTCAGCCCATCCACATACATTCCCGTTCTCCCCCTCATATCAGCAACCATATGCGAAGCACATCGAGAAAATTGAGTAAACTTCATCCCATACTTTTTTATAGCCATAGAGCCCTATTTCAGATTCAAGAACTTTCTTACCTTGGCCTCTCTTCGTTCTCTTGGGAAGAAGCGCCCCAAGAAGGCTTCCCTGAACACTGCCCAAGTCAGTAATGGGGCATCCTCTTTCCCTCTACTTTTCTTCCATTGATCAAACCATAGTCTGGCCACACCTTTAAGCTGGTAGGCATCTAGTTCAACTCTGTCCGCATCAGCCACATGCATCACATGGAACACTTTTTGAAGATCCTCCACATAGTTCTTAGGATCTTCTGTGGATGCAGACCCTGTGAACTCAGACGGATTCATCCTCGAGAATTCCTGGACCCAAGATGTGTCCTGTACATCCTGTCAATCCGCTCCTTGTCTCGCAGCAAGTGCTGGGACAACCTAAGCTAGAGTTTGAATAGCCTAGCGTATCTTAGCATCTCATCCTGTAGGGGCTACTCAGTAGGGATAGCTGCCTCCATGGGCTCCTCATGTCCTTGAGGCTCAGGTGGGTTAGCATTCAGTCTGGTGGGACATCCTCTAACTCTGAGGGCTCTTCTGGGAGGCATGGTCACAACTCTGCAACAAGCAAAGCACGAGTTAGAAGAGAATATTTCACAGAGCATAACTCTATCGCACGATTTAGAACATGAAAGAAGTGAAACATTTCCTAAATGTCCTATAACCTCCAAATTATGGATGTGGAGATCTTCACACCAATAATAAAGACTCTACTAGACATGAATTCATAGACTCCTACGACTCTTGAACTTTGTGCTCTGATACCAAGTTTGTCACGCTCCGGGAGGGTACCCTAGACATGGCCAGGACCCAAAGACTATTGCTAGTCCTCAAGCAAACCACTTGGCCCCATCACATTCATTCTATAAAATAACTCAAAATAATTAGTGGAAAACTAACGAGAATGAATAGGCACATCTCATAAGTTTCTCAAAATAATATAATAATAAAAACCTAGTAGAAAGAACTAGCTCACAATCTTAACAATCAACATCTAACTTTAGTCTGTGAAGACTCTATCACTGTCAATTGGTGCCAATAAAATACCCATGGCTACCTCAATCTAAAATAAAGCTAATCAAGCCTAACTCTAAAGCAAGATGAAATAAATATAATGAATCCTCCGAAGCAGGGGAGGCTCACCAATCAACTAAATGTCTTAGATCCTCAATGATACACCTATTGATGATCTCTAATCCGTGTATCTACATCATAAAATGATGCACCACTGAATGGCGTTAGTTGGTGGAATGTACGATATGTAAATTAGCTGAATGAAATAAAAATAGGTAGAATAGTATGGAACAATATCAATTTAGAAAAATCATCAAATCAGACTGTCAAATGTCTATCTAAAGCAAGAATAAAGAGTAGACAAGTGAATCATCAACCAGTCAAACCTCATCAAATCAAATCAGGCTTAACTCAATGGAACTTAACTCAACCCATCCCATCTCATCTTGACTCAGAGTACTCAATGTGGGAACTCTTTGGGAGTTTCTCTTATCCAACAATAATCACTTATGAGTAGTAATTGTACAACATCCCGCTGGTGTTTCCAGAATCATTCTATACTTACCAGGTAGAGAATGAATTGAAACCATAATAGGTGATCCAAAATAGAGACGACAATCTATAAGTCCTTTATTATTTCATTGACTTCTATCCAGAGAGAACCTCGATATAATGTAGTGGTTCTAATTGTAATGACCCGTTAGGTCATTTTAAAAATAAATACTCTCTCTTTCATAAAAGATTCTTTTCGTAAATTTAAATTGAAAATTTAGAGCTATTTGATAATTACGGTCATTTAGTTGAAGGATAATTTCGAATAATTAATTTAATTGATGGATTTAAATTGATAATTACTTAATAACCTATACCGTTTATTCTATATATGTATTTAATTAATTTAGAACGAAACTAAAAAAAAAGAAAGAAAGAAAGAAAAGAAAAGAAAAGAAAATTAATATATATATATATATATATATATATATATTAAGTTGAAGGGCTATGCAGCAGCAGCCCTAAAGCAACGAAAGCAGAAAGCAAAGAAGAAGAAAAAAACGCGCAGCAATGCAGAAGATGAAAAATTTACGGGAAGGAAAAGAAAGAAAAAGAAGAGAAGAAAAATTATGATTTTCATCTCAAAACATCAAGGTAATTATTCGCATCCTTTCTATTAGGTTTTCATGAGATTATGAATAAATTTTTAGGGTAGAAACGTGTATAATTTATACTAAATTAAGAAAATATAGTCCTAGTGTTCTTAGAATAAAATTTTGATTTGGGGGTCGAATAGCGATCCGTTTTAGCTGAAATTTAACATATGAGTTTAGTTTATTATGGGTAAATGTAATCTGAAAGAAATTTTCAGATTCGGATTTAAGGGCTCGGGTAACTTTTTGACCCGATTTTTGAGCTAAAATAAATGCAGCAATATGGGTGTCATTGGATTCGTATTCTTATGTATATTATGTATTTGAACAGATTTTGATCATCTGAAAGCGTTACGAAAGACTCAAGGTTTGAAGTGTCATTCTATTAACTAAGGCAAGTGGGTTTCTAATCTTTTGTTAAATATGTTGAACCTTATATGCTCTAATGTATATAAAATTGAGTATTTTGGGATAGAGGATGAATTAATGTAGGCTTTGATCAAAATATTTTGAATTGAATAATTATTTCTATGGTGATATTTGACTTGTGAATTAATTGTGGAAGTGTATTTTAGGGGAAATAATGAATTATTCGATATTGATATCTAATTGGTACTTGTTTTGAGATGTGACTGTTGTTGAGGTTGTGATGGTATTGAGATATTAAGGATATTGCAACATTTATGGTATTGGGTAATACCCATATTCTTGTAATTTCTTCTATGCGTGATTTATGGAATATTTTAATATTATAAAAAAAATATGAGGCAATTAAATATAAATGTGAGTTGGTGTGTTGTTGTGACACTTAAATTGAAAATGTGGCTAAGTGATGAGAATTCTATTTTTGAGATATATTGTTGTGGTTGGTGATTATGAGTTGATTTGTTTGTGAACTTCATCTCATATTCATTCATTCTATGTCACACATAATTTGCATTGATTCTGGCTATTGATATGAGTGAGATGGTAAAGAAAAAAAATTGGGACCGAGGTCTTTACTGGTCGAGATGTGATGCCGAGGTCTTTGCCGGCGATATTGTGATGCCGAGGTCTTTGCCGGCGATGTTGTGATGCCGAGGTCTTTGCCGGCGTTATTGTGATGCCGAGGTCTTTGCCGACGATGTTGTGATGCCGAGATCTTTGCTAGCGATGTTATGATACCGAGGTCTTTGCCGGTGATATTGTGGTGTCGAGGTCTTTCCCGGCGATGTTGTGATGCCGAGGTCTTTCGGCGATATTGTGATACTGAGATCTTTGCTATTGATATTGTGATGCCGAGGTCATTGCCGGCAATTGTTGCATAAGCATTGCATCTCATCCTTGCATATTGATATTGTGATGTCGAGGTCATTACCGACAGTTATTGCATAAGCATTGCATCTCATCCTTGCATACTATTATGTGACATGGTGTTATTCATGTGATTGATTATGTTATCACTTGTGAGTTATGGCTTGTGGTTTGATAATTGTGATGTACTGAAAAAAGTATCTTTATTGTGTATTATGTGTTGCTGGGCTGGGACTTTTCTGAGTGTAGGTTTGTAGTTCGGCGGTATGTGGTTGGGTGTGAAGGAGTTACTTGGTCCATCATTGTTTTACTCTAGGTTAGTTCCATTTGTTGAGTACCGTGTTATTTTTGGTACTCACCCCTTGCTATATTTTTGTAGGTTGCGAGCCCGGTCCCTTTAGTTAGAATTTTCTCATTTCAGGACCGAGCATTTTCTCATTTCAGGACCGAGCTTCCGGATTATCCTTAAGGTAGCTGCTTATCTCATCGGTGGAGCTTCAAGGAATCCATTATTATGTTACGTTCTATTTGAGGACTAGACATTTGATACATTTATTTTATTCGAGTACTGTGTATTTAGAGGCTTGTACATGTGACATCAGTTCTGGGATGGTTGTAGTTTGATCTTCCTATTATTATTTTCCATATTAGACTATTTTCTCTTCCGCTATTATTATTATATTTGGATCAGTAGGTATTGGGCTGACTCGCCTTAGTGGGTTAGGTGAGTACCATCACGTCCGAATTTCGGGTCGTGACAGTTGGTATCAGAGCCCCAGGTTCATAGGTCTCACGTGTGTACAAGCCGAGTCTAGTAGAGTCTCGAGGATCGGTATGGAGATATCTATATTTATCTTCGAGAGGCTATGAAGACTGTTAGGAAACTTTCTTTTGTTTATTCTTTCTCTATCGTGCGTCCGTGGTTCGGTGTGATTCTTACCATTTTATTTTATTCCCTCTCACTTATAGAGATGATTCGTTATATGAGTAGTTAGTGGGTTATATATAGACTTGAATGTTAGATCTAGTATTAAAGTATAAGTGGCATACTTGTAAAAAGGATGTGTGGTTATATTTAAAAGATTCAATGATTAGAAGAGGTTGAGTAAGGTGATAACTTGATGATACACTTTGAGGATGTTGGAGTGATAAGGTCAAACAGTGGATTGGGGGATTTTATGAATGTGTTATCCTTTTTGGGGTTGGTTATCCAACAACACAAACATTATTAATGTGGTATATATATGATATTGAAAATGGTTCAACAATTTAAGGTGGAATGTTAAAAGGATAGGTGGATCATAAATTTTGTTTTGTAAACTAATACTATTAAAGTTTTCATAATATGTATGGATTGCTTAGATAATGATAAGAATGATCTTGTGCCAATTGAGGTCAGAATCTCTATTATGGTTTCATAGATCGAGTGGATATTAAGGAGTGTCATGAAACGACTATCACCATGATACCAACGCTTACTTGATTAGAGTTAGGGAGTATGTTACTTTTGCTAGTGACTGAATTTATGAAAAGAATGTTTAATTACTTAGGAAAAAGTCATGATGGATTGGATAACGTTTTGCGACTATTGATAGGTAGAAGCGGGCGGGCTAGTTTGGTGCTACTTTCTTAATAGGTATTATATGTTCTAGTGGTGGATCTTTGGTACAATTAATGTATATAAGTCGTGAGGTGTATTCAGGTAATTCTAAATGTGGACTATTACTCCATAATAAGATCCAAGGGAGTTAGTTCTTTATATTTGACCGATATAGTTTTGGTGTCATATCAATGATGAGGGTAACCTTGAGATGATGACAATGGCTATAAGAGCATAATGGTAATAAGAGTTCGTCATAGATTATGATCAAAATGCAATCATATGATTAGAATTTTTTATTGAGTGAATTCAGTATGGTAAACACAATCTGCAGGTATCAAAAGTTACGTTTTCTACTATTTGATGAGTAACGTAATCATAAGAAAGATGTAAAATGTGTTGAGATACTGCTTTGGTAGAATTGAAATGAGCTAGAGTCATAAATGAATAAATTAGTGAGATGTAGGGATATTTACTCTGATGGTAAATGTCAAAAATATATCTTTCGAGAGAGTAGATAATTGAATTTAAAGCCACCCAATTTTATTTATTTTACTTTGGTTATGGTGATAGTATTAAGTATCATTGGTCTTGGCTAGAAAACGATAGGGAAATATTCGAGGAAAAAAAATCTACAATGTTGGGCTTGAATATGGTGATAATCTCTCTTTGTGATTTTGAGTATGGTAATTAGTACATTAAAATTGTTATAAAGGATATGGTAGAGTCGATAAAGAGGTGATCAATATTAAGTTAAAATATATGAATCCATAAAAATCTCAAGTATGAGATAATGCCAATTGATAAAGAAATTGGGGTACAAGTTAAAATAAAGATTCAAGTTTTTCGGTTGTTAGTTTACATTTTGGGCTGTATATTTTGTCATGATATGAATTGGTAAGATAAGAAATAATTGTAGAAATGAGTATTCAACATTTACAAGAACCTGCATGTGGTTTGAGTCATAACTTTAGTTATTTTTTTAATTATCTATTGTTGAAGGACCTAAAAAAGTGCTCCACTAAAGTTTTAGCTTAGAACATGAGGTAAAATGTTACGTGTTGTTGGTCAGAGAATAAAGTGGATAAGCGAGTTAGTGAAGGAATGAGAATCTAATATATTGAAGAGTTCAGGGTATCTGAAATTTGTGTCATAGAAAGAATTTAAGAAAGTGAAGGAATAAGACCTCTTGTATGGACCCTTGGTTCGGAATTAAAGGTTTTACTTATTTTGCCTTTGAGCTCAAACATGATAATGTAATGCGTACTTGAATAGCACAGATTTTCTTGGATGTACTCGTGACTTTTATGAAGACTGAGTTTTGATTCGAGTGACAAATGATGATGTTTGAAATATGCTACATTTTTATATTGGTCTAAATTGTCCAATTATGATAGATGACTTATAAGGGCACTGCGATATAGACCTATAACTCTACATGCATATTGAGGATATTGAGGAGGTTGAAATTACTTTATTAATGGGACTACATAGATTATTGTGATGCGTTACATAGACATTTGATGATGACTAGAGGTTGTGTGCTTATGGCGTGCAAAGTTATTAAGGTGACCAAGGATCTCTCTAAGTTTTGACATGAGGTATATTATGATTTGAATGGTAGTTAAAATTTGGTATGTGAAAGATTGAATGAAACCGACTTTAGGTATAATTAAATAACCTTACCTCGATGAGAAAAATATTATAAAATTTGAAATCAATGCTATCAACTTTGGGTGTGACTCATATCTATAAGAAGTGCTTAAATAAAAAGGGAGAAAGCCATAATTTGAATTATTTGAAGGTGATAATGTCTTGCTAAGAAAACTTTGATACTAGTAATAATTTGAGAGAATGGTAAATGACTAGTATGATTATGATGTTCTGTTAGTTTTAAGAGCATTGTCTTTGATGTAGTATTATGAAGAGTATAAGAAGTTTGATAAATTAAGTATGTGTACGATTGTAATGAGAACCGGACAGGTTGATTGTGAGTAGCAAAAATGGGGTGAGATGAATGAAAACGTTTGATAGGAGTACTATGAAAGTAGTATCTTGTATAATTCGACCTCAATTCTGTGCATTCTTATGTGACTACCTACCTCATTACGAGCATGTTTTAGAGTATTACTCCTTTCCTATTCCTACTCGTGTCTTCACCTTGGTAGACGGGTCCTTAGTGGTGGATCGGGTGAACCAATCCTACAATTTCCTCTTAATAAGATAGGATGCTTATGCAGATTTGATTATTTCAATGTTGACATATTTAGTATTATTTGAGACAGTTGAGGTATACAATTGGTTCTACACACACAACTTTGTGTATGTGAATTTATAAAAGAGCTACCATAAATATTTATAGTTGTCCAATTGTTTTAAGGCTCTTATTGTCGTTGAGGTTATGTTCTGGCTATGTATGAATGAATGTGAGACATATTGGGTCTAGCTCTACCACTCATAAGGGTTGTTTATAATCACTGATATTGATATAGTATTCCTGTTAGTGTTGTTAGAGATTCTGTATGTTTGAATGAATCATTCGCTAAGTGGTTACTTGATCCTTTCTTTCGTCGGGTCAGAAGAATTTGATTTTTTCTATGATAAGTATTCAATGTCTAAAGATCACATTTTTATAACTTAAGACCATGGGAAGATTTGATTATGAGAATGTAATCTTAACAAAATCTATGAGAGTTTGTGCATTAGAAGATTTTGATGGAATGGTCTTAAAGGAGGAGCTTACTTGGAGAGATGAAAAACTGACTTTGGAAGATCTTAACTTACTTAGTAATATTGATTTTTTCTTACTTCTCCTTCTTATGTTCGAGGACGAACATAATTTTTAGTGGTGGATAATGTAATGACCCGTTAGGTCATTTTAAAAATAAATACGCTCTCTTTCATAAAAGATTCTTTTCGTAAATTTAAATTGAAAATTTGGAGCTATTCGATAATTACGGTCATTTAGTTGAAGGATAATTTCGAATAATTAATTTAATTGATGGATTTAAATTGATAATTACTTAATAACCTATACCGTTATTCTATATATGTATTTAATTAATTTAGAACGAAATTAAAAAAAAAAAAGAAAGAAAGAAAAGAAAAGAAAAGAAAAGAAAATTAAAATATACATACATAAATATACATATATATATATATATATACATATATTTAGTTGAAGGGCTGCACAGCAGCAACCCTGTAGCAACGAAAGCAGAAAGCAAAGAAGAAGAAAAAAAGCGTGCAGCAACGCAGAAGATGAAAAATTTACGAGAAGGAAAAGAAAGAAAAAGAAGAGAAGAAAAATTATGATTTTCATCTCAAAACATCAAAGTAATTATTCTCATCCTCTCTATTAGGTTTTCATGAGATTATAAATAAATTTTTAGGGTAGAAACGTGTATAATTTATATTAAATTAAGAAAATATAGTCCTAGTGTTCTTAGAATAAAATTTTGATTTGGAAGTCGAATAGCAATCCGTTTTAGCTGAAATTTAACATATGAGTTTAGTTTATTATGGGTAAACGTAATCTGAAAGAAATTTCCAGATTCGGATTTAAGGGCTCGGGTAATTTTTTGACCCGATTTTTGAGCCAAAATAAATGTAGCAATATGGGTGTCATTGAATTCGTATTCTTATGTATATTATGTATTTGAACAGATTTTGATCATCTGAAAGTGTTACGAAAGACTCAAGGTTTGAAGTGTCATTCTATTAACTAAGGTAAGTGGGTTTCTAATCTTTTGTTAAATATGTTGAACCTTGTGTGCTCTAATGTATATAGAATTGAGTATTTTGGGATAGAGATGGATTAATGTAGGCTTTGATCAAAATATTTTGAATTGAATAATTATTTCTATGGTGATATTTGACTTGTGAATTAATTGTGAAAGTGTATTTTAGGGGAAATAATGAATTGTTCGATATTGATATCGAATTGGTACTTGTTTTGAGATGTGACTGTTGTTGAGGTTGTGATGGTATTGAGATATTAAGGATATTGCAACTTTTATGGTATTGGGTAATACCCATATTCTTGTAATTTCTTCTATGTGTGATTTATGGAATATTTTAATATTATAAAAAAAATATGAGGCAATTAAATATAAATGTGAGTTGGTATGGTGTTGTTACACTTGAATTGAAAATGTGGCTAAGTGATGAGAATTCTATTTTTGAGATATATTGTTGTGGTTGGTGATTATGAGTTGATTTGTTTGTGAACTTCATCTCATGTTCATTCATTCTATGTCACACATAATTTGCGTTGATTCTGGCTATTGATATGAGTGAGATGGTAAAGAAAAAAAAGAAATTGGGGCCGAGGTCTTTACCGGTCGAGATGTGATATCGAGGTCTTTGTCGGGGATATTGTGATGCCGATGTCTTTGTCGGCGATGTTGTGATGCCGAGGTCTTTGCCGGCGATATTGTGATGCCGAGGTCTTTGCTGACGATGTTGTGATGCCGAGGTCTTTGCCGATGATGTTGTGATGCCGAGGTCTTTGCCGGCGATATTGTGGTGCTGAGGTCTTTGCCGGCGATGTTGTGATGCTGAGGTCTTTGCCGGTGATATTGTGATACTGAGATCTTTGCTATTGATATTGTGATGCCAAGGTCATTGCCGGCAGTTGTTGCATAAGCATTGCATCTCATCCTTGCATATTGATATTGTGATGTCGAGGTCATTACCAACAGTTATTGCATAAGCATTGCATCTCATCCTTGCATACTATTATGTGACATGGTGTTATTCATGTGATTGATTATGTTATCACTTGTGAGTTATGGCTTGTGGTTTGATCATTGTGATGTACTCAAAAACTATCTTTATTGTGTATTATGTGTTGCTGGGCTGGGACTTTTCTAAGTGCAGGTTTGTAGTTCGGCGGTATGTGGTTGGGTGTGAAGGAGTTACTTGGTTCTTCATTGTTTTATTCTAGGTTAGTTCCATTTGCTGAGTACCGTGTTGTTTTTGGTACTCACCTCTTGCTACATTTTTGTAGGTTGCGAGCCCGGTCCCTTTAGTTAGAATTTTCTCATTTCATGACCAAGCTTCCGGATTATCCTTAAGGTAGCCGCTTATCTCATCGGTGGACCTTCAAGGAATCCATTATTATGTTACGTTCTATTTGAGGACTAGATATTTGATACATTTATTTTATTCGAGTACTATGTATTTAGAGGCTTGTACATGTGACACCAGTTCTGGGATGGTTGTAGTTTGATCTTCCTATGATTATTTTCCATATTAGACTATTTTCACTTCCACTATTATTATTATATTTGGATCAGTAGGTATTGGGCTGACTCGCCTTAGTGGGTTAGGTGAGTGCCATCACGTCCGAATTTCGGGTCATGACAGTTGGTATTCCTCACCTATTCTTGGCTACGTATTTAATGAGTGCGAGTCGGTATTACTCTTACCCATTTCGGTGCTCGATACTCCTCCCAAGACTCAATGCTCATAAGACAATCCATCTCAATCAAATCATTCGATCTGCGTCGTGGAGGCCCTATCATTCAATCAATCTCATAAAGACTCTAATCATCTCATCAATCAACATCGGAATCAATAGCTCAAGGCTTAGAACAATCATTAGGCTACAATTAAATAGACAATTTATGTGAATTCGTTTATGGAGACTCACAGGACTATCAGGTTCTATCAATTCATCATTATTCTCACATCACAATCACAATTAACATTCTCAAATCAAGGCTCTAGACTCAATCCCTAATTTCATTTATGCTTGCTTTCAAAAATAATCATGTAGGGTTATACAATATCTCTTGAAAAGTATTCAATTCAAGAAAACAAGTTTACGATGATTATCAACATAGGAAACTACATGTAATTAATATAATTTTCAAGAAAAACCATTATGAATCATGTATGTAGACTCTTTAGACTCTCAATTCCATCTATGGGGCACAGGATTGAACAATCTCATGCTTTTAGTTTAGCCTTACATACCTGGTGTGAAGCTCCAATGATCAATCTTCAAGAGTTCACCCTTGAATTCTCCAATCTACGCTTCTCTATTCTCTTCTCAAGCTCTAACCTTTTTTCAAGACTTAGAATGAGGTTTAAGGCCCCTTTTACGCTCAAATGACCTATTTTGGTCGTGTTTTGAGTTTAGGAGGGATTGGGAATTGTCCGGAGTTCCCCTTACAAAAATGAGAATAATTTTGACTTCGAAATACCCAGTCCGCCTCACGGACTACGCGTGCTATAGTGTATTATTTTCCAAAATTTTCTAAATGAGTGTTTCCAATCTCGTTGAAAAAAATTGAAAAAAAAATTCAAGTCTAGCTTTGCTACAGAGGTTGCGCCTCTGTCACACAATGATACTGTTTTTCATTTTCGGTTTGAAAAATTATCTTTTGATTTAGTTTCTTTAAAAATCAACCAAGACCATTTTCCCACTCAATTATTTATGTTGATCGTATATTTGGTTTCGAATTTTCCATCTAGGCATGAGAAGACGCGTTACGCGCATGTCTCTCCTCTAGCGGTATTTCAATAATTTCACCGGGTGTTACATTTATCATGTTTTGAATAAGCATGTTTTTCCATGATTATTCCTGATTTCATGATTTATGAATGTTGCAACTTAAGATGTTAGACCACTAAGTCTTAAGTTAAGTTTTACATGATATATGATGATGATTAGGGCATTAAAAAAGTTGTAAAGAGATGATTTGTCAAAGATATAAGCATATTGACAATTGCCCTAAGAATGTTTAAGAAGGTCCCCAAGATGAAAGGACAATACTCACTTGGTAGTTCGTTAAGTTCGAACTACTCCTAAGACTTGCTACTTATGATTCTAATGTGTCATGAATTGATAAAGTATACGTTTTAAAATTTTCATAGGATGACTTAGCACCAACTGAAGCATCGTGGTAGGGTTTGGTGAGGGAACCCTAGAAGCAAACTTTTGCCCCATTAACTATGTATCACCATAGGAGCCCTTGTAGGCTAGACTAGTGGATCTATGTAGGCCATTGATGTTAAATAAAGATGCATGCAAAGTGATGGAGTTCCACTCGGCAGCTGGTCTCTTTATGCCATCATAAAAGGTTATGTTGGATTTCACGTAGTAGCTCACATGGTCTTATATGTCGATTACGGTCCACTCCCACAAGTTCATGATTCTATGATTTGGTTCCATCACATGTGTTCCTTTATGTGCACAACTTTTACTCATCTTGATATCATGTTCCTTATACATGCTTAAGCTCATATTTAAAGTCCCATTTATCATCCCATGCATGTTCATCTTTACTTATGAATGATAGCATTACAATTTCATATTTGCATTTGCATCTCACATACTTAGTACATTCCAAAAGTACTAACATATATTTTTCTTGCATGATTTAACTATGTAGGGACAGGTGTTCCTCCATGGGCTCATGGTTAGTTTTTAGGCGTTCAAGACTAGTACTTCTGTGGTGAGCCTCTAATTCGGGTCTCTACCAATTTTTATTTTAGTTTCGTACTTAAGACATTGATGTATATGTCAACCTTTTGAGGCTCTTACATTCTGTGTTGTTTATGTATGGAGTCTTTTCTATTTGATGAAAACCAACAATTACCGGTTCCGTCCATCTATGGTTTCGTTGATATACTCTATGGACAAATATGTATGTTTCTTTTAATGTTGCTTCATTATCATAATATGGCCCCAAAGACCCTTTCCTATTTTATGTCCGCAAATGTGTAGTATATGCCTATGAATACTTGAAATATTAATAATGGTTTGGGTGAGGTGCCCTCGGGTATCTCATTCGCTATGTGACGAGTAGGACCTAGGTTGGGTCGTTACACTTGTTTGATTGATAGTTTAGCTAATTCAAGACAAGTGAATTCCTAACCGTTGTTAAGTTTCATGAACTTGGTGCTGTCTTTCTTTGTTTGTTTAGAATTTAGTGAAATGATTAAAGTGAATACGATGGAGTATTGAAAATTTAAAAATGGATAAATGAACCATAAAATGACTTAATGTATGGTAATAAAATGGTTATATATGCATACTTGATTTGTGACTTGATATATGATTATTCATTTCACTTGAGTACTTGAGAAATGATAATTGATGATATGGATTTTCTAATTGAGATAGTTGATTGAATTATGGTGATTTCCGTGTTTAATAGTTGTATAGCCGTAGATTGACTCATGGATTTATAATTGAATTGTGCCATTGTTGCAAGCTTTTGTTGTAACGTAATAAGTGTGAACCTAAAATGAATGTTATATGAAATTGATATTGTGATAGAATTTATTTAGGAAATTTTCGGGGATAGTGACTCTTGACAAGTAGGCTTGAATTGGGATAATAAATGGACTATGAAAAAACCTTGAGAAATAATGTGATTGTGATTATGATGACTCAATCGATGTTGATTCTAGAATTAGAGTAATAATAACATTGATTTCATGTGATTATTGAATGTATGGATAATACAGACTCTTTGCATGCTCGCATGCTTATATGAAATGTGATTATATATTGCATTGAAACATGCTGAAGGAAAATTGTTCCGACAAAAAGAAAAGAAAAGCCAAAGAAAAATGTTTCCAGCTAGATATGGAAGATAAATGTCGAAGGGAAATGGTTTTGATGGATACATAGTCCATGTGTGGCCCTCATAGGTTCCAGTCTGATTATATAAATGGATGTGTATCATTTGACAGACAATCATCACGATTATTTATCAATGCATTGTATTTCTCACATATCATGGCATTCCATATCATTCCTTCTTTTAAATGTGTTAATTTGTATTAGTATGATAAGTTGATCAACCATGTTCTAAAAAATTGTTGAAATTGATCATATGAGATGTTGTGTACTGAGACAGTAAATGTATATATCTAATGTATAGGAAGGTTCTAATGTTGGCCACCATTAGAAAGAATTCAAAATGAAGAGAATTAATTAATACATGCATGCAAATTTTTCAAGAATTACAAATTATCCGATTTCCCTTATTAGTTCTTCACGGTTCTCACAACCCTAGTTGTGGATTTAGCTACTCATGATTTGTGTAAATGCAATATTTATGAATTTTAATAACCTAATAGAAACTTACACAATTGAATTAGAAATCCAACTCTTCAATGAGGATCACAAGATTGTAATTAGAAGATAAAATTAAAGTTTAAAACTGTTTCTTAAACTCTGTCTACTAATTTTTTGTCGTTCTCCCTTCTCTCTCTAAGAAAAATAACTATAAACCTATTTATAGTGTTTAAAATAACCAATCCAAAACAAAATAGGATAGCTAGATCGGCAGGCTCCAACAAGTGCTCTACAGACCCTATAGTAATTTACGGCTCATAGTGGGGCTTTCTTAATCTGTTGATATGATTCTGAACTTAGCTTCTATGACACCCCTTTACGATCCATAGGGGGTTTCATCAAATGAAATTTCAGAAAGTCCTCCTTCTCTGATCCTCGTGGTACGAGAATTGATCTACGAATCATAAAGTGTTTTGCGATTCGTCTACATGTTCATAGACCAAACTTCAGCATCCACCCTTCACTAGAACTGCACATAAAATCTCCTTCATGTCCTATAGAATACTCTACAACCCGTAAAGGGTCTCGTGGATCCACAAAATTGGCAACTTCTGCATATTTTGCCTAAACATTTTGCCAACCCTGAAATCCCGAAAATCAAACACAGAAACACATCAAACCTACAAACATCACATTGAGAACACACAAAATTTCAAGTTTTAAGTATCAAAAGTGTTGCATTTTGACAGCACATTAACACCCTCAACTTAAAATTGTTGCTTGTCCTCAAGCAACAGACTCAATCTATATAAATAGCACAGTAACACACAGATGTCAACCTAACGACATACATCTTATCCAACTTAAACACAAACACCCACACCACTTTTCAAAACACAATCAAGTAGCTATCTAGCAAACCAACACAGATCAATACATGTGACAATGCAACTATGACAAGCGAGGTAATCATCAACAAGCCACAATCACTGAATAAGTCTCATATTGACAATGAAATGCAAGTGCCCTCAAAGAAAGAAGTCCTACATCTCACTCTCAATAATGTTTTCATGTATAATCCCTGGACTGTGCAAAATCACTCACTCTCACAAAAAACATTCATGTATCATGCCCAATACCATATGATTGCTCCTATACTCATGACTAAGACCTTTGACTACTTGGACTAGGATCACTTAAGGACTTCGCAGGCTTGTAACGTATGCTCACGGGGCTTTAGTATGATATTTTCGGAACATAGTGACTAAAGATCCTCCTTGACACTGCATTTTTCTATACTTTTGCCCTACCAACATTGTTACTTTCATTCCATTCTCCTTTTCTCCTATTTCAAGCTTTTCTATGTGCTTTCGTCTCATTTTTCAGCTATTTGCCTTTTATTTACACTTCATTTTTCTTTTTAATTCATAACTAAGGCATCACTCATTTTTCTTGCACCTAGTACACATTTTCACTCCTTTATCTCACTAATTTTCCCCCTTATTTGTGTTTTACCCTTACACCAGTTACCCTTAACTCAGGCTTTTGGCCAGATTTGAGATGCACATTATCCAACTTCGGAACCAAGGCCACTTTTGGTAGCCACCCTCAACTTAGGCTTTTTGCCTCAATCACGGTGCATAATGTTCAAGGAAGGACCCGGGACAATTTTAGAATTTTATAACTAAAAAGGCAAGGTCGCTTAGGTTTTTACAAAGAAAAGGTACATGTTAGGCTCAAACATTAGGATCAAGGGGATATTTCACACATTTGGTTGGTCATTTAGGCTAAGTGGACTATTAATGGCCTAAGATCCTTTCCTAACCAACAAACGTAAAGTCTAAATCAGAGTAACATGGTAAATTCTGAATTGAAGCACAATACATGAATTTAGAAAATTAAGCTCATACTCATATAACACTGATTACATTACTAGCATAGACTTATGGATCATGTTTTTTATCTTAATTTATCCTCACTTATCAGAATAAGCACTGTCAACACACTTAAATATGCATGGCTGCTATCTAGAGTAACTAATCAAAATTTTGGTGGGTATCATTTTTCACAAAGAGCACAGAAACATGTATATGCCACAGATATTAGTACTATATGCTACCAATACTACCTAAACATCTTAAACATGCCGGATCAACAGAAAATAAATATCCATGGGGAAAAGAACACAAGCAAGAAAACCCCTGCGATTAAAAAATTAGGGCAGTTATAGTCCAAGGCTACTCAGACTTCACTGAGGCTCATAACTATCCACACCCCATAAAAGAAGAGGTGCATTGTCCTTAACGCACACAATTAGAACAAAATAAATTACCGGGCTAAAAAAGGAACATACTTGGGCGCCTTAAAACCAATGTCTACCTTGGGTTGCCTCCCAAGTAGCGCCTTATTTATTGTTGCGGCACGACCTATAAAACTTGAGTACTCAGACTTCCTCAAGTGTCTATGCTTCCACAGTTTTCATTTCCTCCGCATTTCCAAGGTACGACTTGAATCTTCGGGCATTCACTTTGAATGTCCCGCCATTTCTCCTCTCTAACTCAATGACTCCTTGACTAAAGACACATGCTATCTGAAAGAGTCCCAACCATTAGGATTTAAGTTTCCCAAGGAACAAGTTTAGCCTAGAATTGTATAGTAACACTAAGTCCCCTGGTGCAAACTCACAATTCTCTATACGATGATCATGCCGCGGCTTCATCTTTTGTTTGTACAAGGCTGAGCTCTCATATGACTTCAAGCAAGCTGTCAGAAATGTATATCTCATATGTGCTGGAAGAGCCTTTAACTCTAGTACCAGTGGTTCTTCTATGGATGCTTGGTGGGTGATGACTCTCGATTCTGCAATTCCAGCTAAAACTTAGTTTGGCTCCTAGGGGCGTAGGATACCCCCAATGCATTCATTGTCTCCTCATAATCTGGGATGCCATCACTATCAAAGTTCATTAGCACAACTTCTAGAGTGTTGACACCTTAGGTGGTACTTCTGGCTAAGCATCATCAATACTCTCAATAACAGAGACTACCCTCAAATCATTTTTTTCTTTGCATGTTGACAGACATTGAACACGACCTAATATATTCCCAATCTGAACTTGAGTTGGCCCCTCTCCTTGTCTACCAAGGTCATCCGGTGGCTAGGAAGGGCCTCCACAAGATGGTGGGGGCTTCAAAGTCAACCTTGTAGTCCAATATCCCAAAGTCTGCAAGGAATATGAATTTCTCCACTTTAACAAGCACATCATAAAGTATCCCTACAGGTTTTTTAACCATGTGGTCAGCCATCAACAACCGCATGCTTGTCGGAGTAAGGGCTTCCAATTCTAGCTTCTTGAAGACCGCAAGGGGCATTAGATTAATGTTGGCACCGAGATCACACAATGCCCTCATGAACTCCACATCTCTAATGGTGTAGGGTATGGTAAAAGCATCAGGATCTTATCTCTTTTGAACCAAGGACCTCGTAGAAATTACACTGCAATGTGGAATCTCATAGGAGGGCTGCTGACTCACGATGCACTTTTGCATAACTAAGTCCTTCATGTACTTTGCATACCCTGGCATCTTCTCCAATGCCTCAATTAGAGGGATGTTGATAGAGAGTTGTTTAAGCATGGAGAGAAAGTTCTTGGACTTGTCCTCCTCCTCCTTCTTTTTAATTCTTTGAGGGAAGGGAGGAGGAGGCCTAGGAATGGCTTTAGCTTTTGTGGCGTATCTGCAACATCACTCACCTTATCCTTGCCACGATCATCTCTAGTATATGTATCTTTGACCTCAACTGTCTCCTCTCGAACATCATCCTCATCTACTGGTATGGGAGGATCAATGGTACTCTTGCCACCACGAGTAGTAACTGCCATGCACTGCCCTTTAGTCTTTGGATTCTGAACTATGTTGCTAGGAAGTTTACCCCACTAACGGTGATTAAGTTGAGTTAACACGACCAAACTATTTCTCAAGTTATTTGATAGCAACAAAATGAGACTCGATTTTTCGATTTAAATTAGAGATCTTAGATTTCATTCCCCTCAAATTCTCGTCCTGTGTCTCAGCTTTCTTCAACAAGCGGTCAAATATCTCCTCAACTCTTGAGCTACTCGCACCTGTATTGCAGTTTTTTTGTAACACATAAGGACCATTTCTATAACCATCTATACGGCTCCAATCTGCATCTCTGTCTTGGCCTTGATTCCTGTTATAGTATCCTCCATGGTTGTCTCATAAAGATCCATCTCGATTAAAGTTCCAAACTTGGTTCCCTTGACCTTGGCGCCAATAGTCTTGCTTGGACCCTTGGGTGTTGGCCTAGAAAACCCTCATCTCATTAGCAATGAAACAAGTGTCCTTCTCATAATAGGGATCATCATACATGGTTGCTCGTAAAGGCTGATGAATAACTGCATTGACTCATTCCTGGATCTGCTTCATCATTACCTCCATTCGTGTATGGATTTAGGAAAGCTCTGGAATAATCTTTTCATTTATAAGCTCCGAGCCAATACTGACAGTGCACGAAGTTTTGGTTAATGATTTGTCTTTTTGCCCTCATGCATGATTGCTCTTGACCACTCTCTCCATCCTTTTAGTGATCTTTGCAAATGGTTGATCCAAGATATGCCCCCCATAATGGTATCAGCACAAGCTTGACTATTCTTATCCAGGACACGGTATAAGATCTCGACCAAGGCATTATTAACAATTTTGTAGTCTGAGACACTCTTAAAGCATTTAGTAAACCGCTCACATGTAGTATGGATCGAGTCACCAGGAAGTTGCATAAAGTTGTTGATCTAGTCTTTCAACTTGAGCTTCTTCGATCTCGGGAAGTACCTCTCCAAAAAGGCTCTCTGCAACTCAACCCAACTGGTGATCGAACTTTGCGGGAGCTCAGATAGCCAAGGTGCTACATTGCCTATCAGAGATAATGGAAAGAAACAAAGTCCCACAATATCCATAAACAGATTCTATGTTCTCATCACACTCTTGCAGACAAATGCAACATTGTGTAGATGGCTATGAGGATCCTCTGATGGTAGGCCCACGAACAACCCACGGTTTTGTAGTATCTGAAGAAACCCACTTGAAACCAATAACTTTGTGTCAGCCGGTAGTGGTGGCAATACAATAGCTCTAGTCACCTCCATAGCCATAGGGTTCAACCGATATTGATTCCACTGATAAGCTTAGGCATTGAAGTCCTGTGGCTGTGGAGAAATGTCCTCAAGATGAGGTGAGTTTTCATTATCGGCATTCTCATTCTCACTCATGTTCAGAGTTGCATTTGCCGCATTGTTGGCATTATCTTGAGCCATTCTTCTCAATATTCTTTAGGTCAAACGGAGTCAAGGTATGCCTCCACTTTGCATGTTGGGCATACACTACACTTATACCCTAAAAGAAAGCAAAAACAACAACAAACGTAAAATGATGGAAACAAAGATTAATTCCCAAATTACTTAAATTGAACAAGCCTAGCATATTCCTCAGCAACGCCGCCAAAATCTTGATGTTGCCCAAGCTACACCTCTTTTTTTAGGCTAAAGATGTCGTTGTCAAGATATAAAATCTAACCAAGGTTAGGGTCGAACCCAAGGGAATATGGTAGACTTCAAAGAAATCTATTTGTGCAATTTCGGTTCATTAACAAACTTTTCTTCCCCAGGGGGGAGGGTAATAATCACTAGTAAAAATAACTCTAAACAGAGACACGTGTTTAATTAATATGAAGAGACACTAGGGTAGTATGCTCCCCATGATTCCCTAACATAGTATCACCAGATAACTGAATTCTTTTCTAGCGTGTAGCATGCAGAATGGTAAGTTAAGTTCACCAAAACAGTTGGCCCAGGCGAGAGGCAAATTTAACCACGTGATTTGGTCCATCCCCGTAGTGTGACATTACTAATCTTTACCCATTGTCCCAGTACAACCTCCTCTTGGCGCAGTTCAGTTGATTAGATGAGAAACATCGATTGAATCCTATTAATTAATCTCTTTTCCTATTCATTACTACCTTGGTCCTGTCAGTAACACTAGGTCAGTCCTAATGTTGGCCAATATCAGAATGCATTCAAAACGAAGAGAATTAATTAATACATGCATGCATACTTTTAAAGAATTACGAATTATCTGATTTTACCTTGTTAGTTCTTCATGGTTCCCACAATGCTAGTTGTGGATTTAGCTACTCGTGATTTGTAAATGCGACACTTATGAATTTGAAAAACATAATAGAGCATTTACACAATTGAATTAGAAATTTAACTCTTCTATGAGGATCACAAGATTGTAATTAGAAGATATAATTAAAGTTTACAAGTGTTTCTCAAACTCTCTCTATGATTTTCTGTCGTTCTCCCCTCTCTCTTTAAGAAAAATAACCTAAAAACATATTTATAGTGTATAAAATATAAATCCAAAACAAAATAGGATAGCTGGGTCGGCATGCTCTAGAAAGTGCTCTATGGGCTGCATAGTGACTTACGACTCGTAGTCGGGCTTTCGTAATCTGTTACTGTGATTCTAGACTTGGCTTCTACAACACCCCTTTATTTCCTTACGAAATGTAGGGGGTTTTGTCTGATGAAATTTTAGAAATTCCTCCTTCTCTGATCCCCAGGGCAGGAGAGTTGATCTACGACTCATAAAGTGTTCCACGACTCGTCTGTATGTTCGTAGACCAAACTTTAAAAAATCTACCCTTCATTGGAATCGCACACAAAACCTCCTTCACGGCCTGTAAAATACTCTACGGCTCGTAAAGGGTCTTGTGAATCCTCAAAATTAGCAACTTCTGCATATTTTTCCCAAACATTGTGTCAACCCAAAAATCTTGCAAAACAAACACAAAAACATATCAGACCTACTAACATCGCATTGTGAATTTCATGTTTTAAGCATCAAAAGTATTGTATTTTAACAGCACATCACATTCTATTTGAAAAGACTAGTAGACATTATAACTTCTAACATATCAAATTAATTTGCTATTGAGGAGGACAAGTAGCCTCCATGAGTTTGTACGTTAGTGCATTTTGAACAATGACTGTCTAAATGAAGATCTTCTCATGTAATAATTTGGTTTGGTTTTTATTGGCATGTTGATGATTTACTGAATTGATATGACATTTACATTTGGTTAGTATGATAATAACTCTCAACATAATGAAGTGAAATTAAATAGTTACATCACTGTTGATTTTATTGAGTTTCATGATTTAATTTATTGGAAAATTTAAACTATTTCATTGATATTATTTCACTGTAATTATCATGACATTAAATTACTTATATGAACTCCTGCTCTTAAATACCCATATATATCTAGTACTAAAAAATATCATTGTTATTATTAATGGCATTAGTCTCTTGGAACATAGGCATGTTTGTGTCCTGATTAAGTTAGCAAACTGAAATGTTAGTTTTTCCTTTCTCATAACAAACAAAAAAATGTGATCTCATAGAGTCTACGTAAAATATAAAAAGCTTCATAATATTATTAAGATTAAAATAAGAATCATAAGTGAATTAAAAATGTTCTCACTGGCTATCGATGCATACCTTCGAGAAAATAAGTTGTAGCCGTGTAATGACTTTTAGTGTATTGATTTCTTTATAGAATCCTACAAGAAAACTAAAAAGTTCAAGTAACTGCGGGAAGAAAAAATTATTGTAACTTCTTTCATAGTAATTAATTTTGGAAAAACTTGAACTTATTAGTAGGGCTAGGCATAATTTGGTTCAAATCGAAAAAATCAACCGAACTATTTTTTTTTAAATTTCAATTTCAATTTTTTGGTTATTTGGATCGATTTTGATTTAAAATGTTAAAAATTTTATAATTCGATTATAAAGTTTTAATCTCGGTTAAACCAAAAAACCAAAATTTAGTATTAGTGTATCATATATTTATATTTAATTATTTATTTCCAAATTAAAATATCAATATTCAATAGTCAATACTAAATAGAATCCCTAATTTACCTAGATCCTAATTGGCCTTGCGGCTTTGCACCCTAATCTTCTTCATTACTTACTCACACAACACACTGCACACATGCTATACACGACAACGCGATGTGCCGATGGACGACGGTGAGTCACTGTGTGCGATGCGGTGACGGATGACTATATGCTTAGATGCTCAGTCGCTCACTGTCATTGAGTCACTGTACGCGACGGCGATGCCACGATTGATAGTGATGACAAGCAACAACTCTTTTTTCTCTGACTCTCCAACTCCAGTAAACACCACCGCACCAGGCAATCTTTTTTCTCCAGCTCTCCGACAGCCTGACTCCACTCTCTCATCAGTCATCTAGTCAATCATCAACTCGTCAAGTGGTTAGAGCTATTCATAAAATCTTGAACTTGCTTTCCCTCCTACTATTTGCTACTGTTACGCTGTGAGCGAAAACTAATTGGATGATCCCTAGCCAATTTAAAGCTTGAAGTTACTCAGATCGTGAATAAAGTGCATTTTACTTAGTATGGCTTTCAGTAAAATTGTACCTTATTTAGAAACTAACTTTAATTTTTTTCATCTCTTTCTGCTATTTTCTCTTAGGGAACTTTCTGTTTTTCCTATGCTTCCCTTATATTTTGCATTTTAATAAACTAGTAATTTTTATCAATTTCTTGAAATAATATTGTTAATATTTTGGATGGTCTGAAATACAATTTGTTGCAAAGAATAGCAACAATAAAACATTCCATTCTTGTGTCAATGCAGCAACTCACATTCAGCTGTGTGCAATGTTTAAATATTCTTGTTTGTTTTTGTTTCCACGGATGGAAGAAATTGGAAGTAGAGTGAGTGAAGATGGGGCTTCAAATAAAAGCTTACCTAACACTTCATCTCCAAATGATGCTTCTGAAGTTGAAGTTAATGTTGATACTTCAAAGAAAAGGAAAGTCATGGAACCCGGGGTGGCTTGTTGGAAACATTTTGATAAATTCATAGATGAAAATGGTGCTCCGAGAGCAAAATGCGAATATTGTGGAAAAATCTATGAAGCTGCTACAAAAGGTAATGGTACTACGACAATGAATAACCATCTACCGAATAAGTTCCCTAAACTTCCTCGTAATGTAGATGACGGTCAAAAACTAATAAGTCTTTACCTTCTTCAACGGAAGCTAACAAAGGAGTGATTAGCACTTGGCAATTCGACCAAGCACTAAGTATGAGAGATTTAGCCCAAATGGTTATTGTTGATGAGCTTCCATTTAGTTTTGTTGAGAAAGAAGGTTTTAAAAACTTCATGAAAGTAATAATGCCACAATATTATATTACTTCTCGTAGAACCTTGGCGAGAGATTGTTATGAATTATATAGTGAACAAAGACAAGTTAGAAGTGTGTCCAAAAGTTTGTCTTATGACAGATACTTGGATCTCTATACAAAGAATCACATACATGTATTTGACAACCCACTTTATAGATAGAAATTGGACATTGCATAAGAGAATAATAAACTTTTTTCCTATTTCTAGTTATAAGGGTGAGGATATAGCGGTTTGCATTACCAAATGTTTGCTTGAATGAGGTTTAGATAATGTATTCACTATTACAGGTGATAATGTTAGTTCTAATGATGTTACGGTTAAAGAAACGTCAAATCAATTGACTGACTGGGGAACTAACATAATGGGAGATGAACACCTTCATGTAAGATGTATGGCACATATTATCAATTTTATTGTGCAAGATGGGTTGAAAGAAATTGGTAATTTTGTCAAGCGAGTAAGGCATGTTGTGAAATATATTAAACAATCTCCTGCAAGAATTAGAAAGTTCAAAGAATGTTGTGAATCTCAATTGATTACTTGTAAGAAATCATTGTGTTTGGATGTTTATACTCGATGGGATTCTACTTACTTGATGCTTGATATAGCACAATATTTTGAGCTTGCATTTGAAAGGTATAGTTTTTATGTTATTGGATTCTTGGATCATCTTCGTACTTATCCTTGTGAAAATGGAACTAGTGCAGGTATTCATACAAGGGATGATTGGGAGAGCGTGAGGTAAATGGAAAAGTTTCTTGAAATTTTTTTATTTTCTTACTTTGAAGGTCTCTGGTTCAAAGTATGTCACTAACAATGTGCATTTTGTAGAAACTACTGAATTTGATCTTATTTTGAAAGAGATGATGGAAAATGAGAATGTTAATTTGAAAGAAATGGCAAAAAATATTGAGGACAAAGTTAAGGAAGTATTAGGGTGAACCATAAAAATAAAAATAAAAAATTATCTTTATTTCATATGTGTTGGATCCCCCTAACAAGCTTGAGTACGTTCATTTTGCAACGGTGGATATGTTTGAAAAAGAAATTGGGGAGAAGCTAATTGAAGCAATGAAAACATACATGAAAGATATGTTTGATTATTATGTTAAAAAATTATTAAAAGACTCTTTGTTTCCATCTTCACCTATATCATCTGGCAAATCATCAAGTATATCTACTGTGATTGGTTATGGAAACTTTAAAAAAAAAAGGAACAATGAGAACAAAACAACAATTTGAGAAGCATAAAGAAGTTTGTGGAAGTTTAGATAGTAAACCAAAATTTGATAGATATCTTGACGAAGATATTGAGCCAGATATTGATGACTTTGATATATTAATTTGGTGGAAAGTTAAAGAGGCGATATTTCCTATTCTTGCGGAGATGGCTCGTGATGTGTTATCCATTCCCATTTCAAGCGTCACATCAGAATGTGCATCCAGCATATGTGGTCGCATTCTTGATCCTTTTAGGAGTTCATTAACTCCTAAACTTATGCAATCTGTTATTCGTTTTCGAGGTTGGCTTAGAAATGAGCCTATTCCAATCAATATTGAGGAAGATTTGGAGTTTCTCAAGGAACTTGAACTTGGTATGAAACTCATAATAATGTATTTTCAATTCATTATATCGAAAATAATTTCTTTATTTATGTTTCATAACAATAACAAGTTCTTTTATTTATTTTAGATATAACTTGTAGTGGAAATGAACCTAGTATTGTGGATGTAGTAACATCTATCAACTGATGAGATGTGTTAAGTAAAACATACTATATATGTTTTTATATATAGTTCACTTTGTAGTTTGTATCACTTTCAAGCTAGTATTGTAAATTGCAACTTATTTATAATTTTCCACTTATAGCCATGTAGTAGTACAACTATGCATACTACAGTAGTCTGAGTGTGTTTCATTATCTCTTACCTGCTATTGTTTCATTTGACCCCTCTAAATGCGTTATCCACAATGGCTTCTTACAAATATATTCGACATTTGTAGAATGGAATCAATAGACTGTACTAGATCCAGAGGACAGGTGACTCAGGTGAGGGTCTAACTCAGCTAACAATATAATATTCACACAAATGAAATAGTGAAACTGACTCTATATTAAAGGTATATAGATGAGCATACTGGTTGGAGAAGATATGTGAACCTGAAGTGATCTAAGCTAGGAAGATACTTACTGTGTGTTGATCTCTTGTTATCTCCACTGCATAGTTACTATGTAATAAACATGTGCTGTGTTTGTTTTTTATTGCATTAAACAATGTGATGGATAGTTGAAATTTTTTGTACAATATATGTTTAAACTAAGTATCAAACCTGTTGTCACGAAGGTGTAATTGGTGCATAGATGTTAAGAATGCAGTAAATTAGATCATGGACCTGTTGCCGCTGATGCAATGCTTTAATAGGTGAAAGTATTGGTGTCAAGACCCAAAAATGGACGTGATGACACTTGCTCAATCCACTAGAACAAGTAGCCTAAATCCAATGAGAAACAGAAATAACGTGCGGAAGTAACTAACTACGATAGGTAACTAAAGCTGAAAATCTTCACAAACGTAAACACTTTCCAAGGATTGGTTGTCACATGTGCAAGCCACTAGCAACGCAGAAATCAAAAGAATTACATGTCTGAATTGTCTTTCTTCTCAAATAGAACAAAACAAAAAAGAAATAGGAACAAGAGAGTCAGCCAGACGACAACAGCTACATCTCTAAATCTCCTGGGAAGCCTTGGATGATCAAGGAGAAAGGATACTCACTGTCCGGGCTCAGAACCTACACAAGTGTAGAAGCAAGAGTGAGTACCAAAAACGTGGTACCCAACAAGTCAACTAACAAAACAAAATAAGTCCCATAGAATACACAAACTTCTTTCCTCCCAACCAACCTCCACAACTATAACCTGCACAGAAAATCAGCCCAGCCCAGCAACACATAATACACAATAAAGATAGTTTTTCCACATATCACAAGTCAAAATCGCAAGCCACAACTCACAAGTGATAACACAGTCAAACACAAGAATAACATCATGCCACACAAGACTATACAAGGATTAAATGCAATACTTATGGAATAACCGTCGGTAATGACCTTGGCATCATACTATCACTGAAAAATATCTCAACATCACAATATCTCTGGTAAAGAGCTCGGCATAATATCATCATCAGAAAATCCCTCAGCATCACAATATCACTAGTAACAATCTCAACCTCATAATCTCGCCGATAAAGACCTCGGCCTCATATCTCGACCGGTAAAGACCTCGGCCCCAACTTTTACCATCTCAATCATATCAATATTCAGAACCAATGCAAATGTGTGTGACACAGAATGAATGAACACAAGATGAAGTCTACAAAAAAATTCACTCATAATCGCCAATCATAATAATATATAAGAAAAATAGAATTCTCATCACTTAGCCACATTTTCAATTCAAGTGTCACCACACCACACCAACTCACATTTACATTTAATCACCTCATTTTTATAATATTAAAAAAAACATTTCATGAAACACACATAGAAGAAAGGATAATTTGAGAATTTTACTAGAATTACAAAGTTTTGAAAGTTCACTTGCCTTAGTCAAATCACGATCAATCAAATACTTGAGCCTTTCCCGTCAAATCACGATCAATCAAATACTTGTGCCTTTCCCTTTTGACTAGAATCTGTAGCACCATGATCTAGTCAAATAAATTATCACAATAAGATTTCAAAACTAACAATACCTATATTGCTATACATCTAGCTTAGACCCAACGCTAACCAATTCCATAGTTAATTTCCAAAATTTCAAGCCTAGGGTTTAGTATTAATGTCTTTAATATTTAAAATCTAATGGTTACCAAAAATACATATATATATATATATGCATCCCAAAGGCGCTCCATATCGTTTTTAAGTTCGCCTAAACGAAGAACCAAAAGCACTGACCAAAAGTGTGCAATTGAACATGATATGTTGCACCAGTGCTATCAGATGAGGATGAAGACATTACAAACACAATGTAACATTTTAAAACTCTATAGAAGATATAGATGCAGTGATGGTAGAAAGTTTTCGTGCCTACTGGTGACAATTCTTACTGTCCACTTCCTAGGAATAATCAAATAATAATCTGCACCTTAGCTTATGGAATCACACGTCACAGCCTCCCTTCCTTTTCATGTATGTAAACTAATGTAAGGATTAATTTCCACTATGTTAGGCCCCTACTTAATTGTTTGTTCCATTATTTTACAAGCTAAAACCTTAGAAAATTGCTAACCCACAGGTAATCCTCTAACCTAATGCCACTTCTATATGTAATTCACATTCTTTACCTACATATATGTATATGTATATATATATGTGTGTGTAATAATTCATGCCAAAGTATATTGAAAGATATGATTACATAATTGAGGAAAGTTGAATTGTTGGAGTAAAAATCAATCTACCTTACTCGGAGATTTCAGACGCCACATGGGTTGTTGCTTAACCCTTGCATAACCCTTTCTTATTCTTTTTAATTAATCAAGTATCGAAAGTGTTTAACTCTTCTTACTTTATTTTAATATATATATATATATATATATATATAAATCAAGGTGTATAGGGTATTACATAAACTGGTTTAACCCCTTAACTAGATTAGTTATCTAATTAACCCTTAATTCAAATAAACAAAGTTATTGAGTAGTCCGAGATACCCACTTAAATTTTTCGACAAGGATATTTTATAAAATAAGAGGACTAATCCTCAAGATGACCTAATAGGTCATTACTATTGGAGTGTTGTTTTTTTTGAAAATTGAATGTTCTTTAGAGCATAATTGGCTTCTTAAGCTTACATAATGCTACATTTTAGTGTGTTTGATTGTCTCTTACTTGATATTGTTTCATTTGACCCCTATAAATGTGTTATTCATTATGGCTTCTTACAAATATATAAAGAATGGAATTTGTAACCAGTTAGAGAAGGTAATGTTGGAGTCTGAGAGGGAGGCCAAGAGGTTGCGCTGACTACTGGGATACTGGCTGGCTACTATTCTTCATTAAACTATGAATATCTTTGTTACTGCCTTGGATTTATTCCGTATGGAATAGTCTTTGATTTTGCATATGTGTAGATTCATTAGTCTGGACATGGCAATTTTGAGATTTGAACTATGACTCGTGTAATTTTGGTACACTTGAAAGTTTTTAGAGTTGTTTAGGTGTGTTGTGGATGGTCATCCAACTATCATTGTCACGACCCAGGAGGGTACCTTAGGCGTAGCCGGCACCCAAAGACTAATGCCCCAAGCGAACCACTCGATCTCAAGTTAGTCATTCAATATCAAACATAGCGGAAAGTAGTAGGATAAAAAAAATAAAGGTAGTTAGCGTCTCGGTCAATTCTACATCAATAAAAAGGCCCATAAGTAACCAACCTCAGTCTCAACATCTAATTATAAGTAAATATTATTACTAACTCAACTCAAGGAGGGGAAAACCCGACCATCAAATCCTCAACTCTAGTCTATGAAACCTCTACCTCAACTCAACAGTCTAAGATTATACCATGACAGGCCATGGCTACCCAACTCAATAAAATCAAATAACTAATTAAGGAAAAAGGCTCCTCCGGATAGCAAGAAGCGCTCACCAATAGCTGGAATAAGAAACCCTGGAACCTCAATGATGCATCTAACAAATTTCTCTACCTCCTGTATCTGAATCATGAAACAATACAGCACCGAGTGGTGTCGGTACATGGAATGTACGGTTTGTAAGATCGCTGAATATAACAGCACAAGTAGAATAATGTAGGCATAAAATCAACTCAACATCATACTCCATCAAAATGTCAAATGTCTATCTAAATCAAGAATAAAGAGTAGACAAATGACTCATCAACATCTCATCTCAACATCATCAATACATCAGACCCGTCTCAAGGAAACTCAACTGAACTCAACTCGAAGGACCGATGCCCGTTTAGGAAAAAGATAAAGAGTAGACGGTAAATGATCAACATCCATCAAGACTCATACCATCACATCAACATCAAAGTTTTACCAGTGACGAACCTAACTGGTAGTTTCTCGAACCGATAACCATCACCTATAAGCCGGTGATGATACAACAAAGCGATATCGTTGCCACATACATCCAATACCTTTCCAAGGTAAAGGACATCACCATCACTGGATCCACAGTAAATAACATCAGTCCTCTTTTAGGAAAAAGTAAGCATCTATTTTACGGTTTAATCCTCTTCTACACTAGCCACATAGGTAATGAGCCCGAGTAAGGCTCACTCTTACTCATTATGGTGCTCAGTACTCCTCTCAGAACTCGACATGCTTATAAAACATTAACACCAAGATTTCTCATTATCAGTTCCATAAGGACATAGTACATCAATTCATCTCATCAATATCAACTCTTGGACTCGAAACATTCTTTTGGAATGAAGTTTCAAGATTTTTTAGACTCAAAGAACATTATTCTCATCAACATCATCATTAGCACTCTTAACATTCAGACCACAATCACAAACATCAAGTACATCATTATTGTCAAGGCTCTAGACCTATCTCATAAGTTCATTCTTGCAATCTCTAATAAAATACACATAGAGTTTGGTGAAAACATTCATGAAAACCATTTATGAAGTAACTCAAGTCTGTGATGATAATCACCTTAAAAAAATACATGGAATAAGTAAAATCTCAGTAGAATACTCAAGGATTTTCACATATAGACTCATTATCTTTGATTATGAACTCAATTCAATCAAAAGGCGGCATATGGAAGAACAATTCCATGCCTTTAGGTTAGGCTTACATACCTGGGATGATTGCTAACAAGTCTCTCGTGAGATCTCCTCTTGGACTCTTCAATCTCAATTCTCCTCTACTCTCCTCAAGCCCTAGCTTGTTAACGTGGTTAGGAAGAGGATTTAGGATGGGGTTTCAAACCCTTTCTTCGTGAAAATGACTTATATCAGTCGTATATTGAGTTTTGAAAGTGTTAGGAATGGACCAGAATGCTCCTAAAAATTTTTAGAAATTTTCCTTACTTGGAGTGATGCAGACTGGTCGCGTACCAGTATATTTTCTGTAAAAAATTACTGAATGAGTTTTCTCAATACCATCGAAAAATCTTGAAAAAACATAAGTCCCTCTCCGCGATAGGTGTGCAACATGGCTCTGTCGCGCACCTCCACTGTTTTAATTTTGGAACAAAGAATTATCTTTTTCACTCGGTCGCTTTAAAAATCGATCGAGACCCTTCCCCCACTCAATTTTGTGTTGATCACAAATCCAGCCTTGGATTCGCCATACGAGCATCAGAAGACGCATTATACCCACCTCCCTCCTCTAGGGGTGTTTTGGTAATTTTACCGAGCGTTACATTATCTTCCCCTTAGGATCATTCATTCTCAAATGATGAGAAGGGGTGGAAATATGGCACGAATAGACTCAAGACTCATCTTGATACTCACTCAATAACTCAAACTCTTAACTCTTCATCAACCTTGGCAACTTTACTCACAACATCTAGAATGGAATCATTAACTCAAGATGGAAACATCAAGTTAAGGATAGGAATATCACCTTTGATCATCATCAGGCATGAATAGGTGCGGGTATTTAGCTCTCATCTCTTTCTCAGCTTCCCATGTGGCTTTCTTAACAAATTGATTCCTTTACAAAACCTTAACGGAGGCTATCTCTTTGTTTCTCAATCTGCGAACTTGTCGATCAATGATTTGGACTGGAATTTCCTCATAGGAAAAGCTATCTTTTACTCCAGTGCACTCAACAGGGATCACCAAGGTAGGATCTCCCAAACATTTCTTCAGCATATAGATATGGAATACTAGATGGATTCCGTCTAACTCAGAAGAAGAGTCTAACTCGTAAGAAACTTTCCCAATCCTCCTCAATGTCTGATAAGGGCCAATATAGCGAGGACTTAATTTCCCCTTCTTCCTAAACCTCATGAAACCCTTCTTGGATGATCCTTCAAGTATACCCAATCACTCACCTCGAAATCTAAGTCACTTCTCCTCATATCGGTGTAAGATTTCTGTTGGCTTTGTGCAGTCTTCAATCTCCCTCTAATAATCTCCACCTTCTCCATGGACTGGTGGACAAGGTCAGACTCAATAAACTCGGCTTCTCCAATCTTAAACCACCCAATGGGTGATATACACCTCTTCTTATACAAGGCCACATACAGGGTCATTCGAATACTTGCATGATAATTGTTGTTATATGCAAATTCAATCAATGGTAGGTGGTCATCTCAATTCCCTTTGAAATCAAGGACGTAAGCTCTCAACATATGTTCTACTGTCTAAATGGTGTGCTTCGCCTGACCATCCTTCTATGGATGAAAGGTTGTACTCAAATTTACCTTGGTACCCAATCCCTTCTGGAAAGATCTCCAGAATTGAGAGGTAAATTGAGCTCCTCTGTTTGAGATGATGGACAAGGGAACTCCATGTAACCTTACAATCTCTTGGATGTACATCTTGGCATACTCCTCTGTAGTAATAGTTGTCTTGACTGCTAAGAAGTGTGCTGATTTAGTCATCCTATCTACAATCGCCCATATTGAATCATGTCGCCTCTGAGATCTCAGTAGGTCGCTGATGAAATCCATGTTAAACATCTCCCACTTCAATCTGGAATCTCAAAGTTCTGAGCTAAGACACTTGGCCTTTGATGCTCAACCTTCACTTGCTGGCAATTTGGGCACTTTGAAATGAACTCAGCAATATCCCTCTTCATTCCACTCCACGAATAGAATTCTCTCAAGTCGTGGTACATTTTGATAGAGCTCGGATGAATAGAATATCTAGTGTTGTGGGCTTCAACCATTATCCTCTCTCGGACACCATCAACATCAGGGCCATACAACCTACTCTAGTATCTCAACACCCCATCTCCCGCTTTGGAGAAGACCATCACTTTTTATTTGTGGACAACCTCCTTCAATTGGAGTATGATAGGATTTCAATCTTGTTTCTCCTTTACATCTGCTACTAGGGATGATGAAGACCCACTCTGAACCTTGATTCCTCCTTTGTAATTCTCCTCGAGTTGGACTCCCGATCGAGCCAATCTATGCACTTCCTTTACTAGCTCTTTCTTCCCTTTCTCAACATGGGTTGTGCTACCCATAGACAACCTGCTAAGAGCGTTAGCAACAATGTTAGCTTTATTAGGTGGTACAGGACGCTCATGTCATAATCTTTGAGAAACTCCAACCATCTTTTCTGTCGTTAATTGAGCTCCCTCTAACTGAAAACATACTGCAAGGTCTTGTGGTCAGTGAACACATCCACATGCACTCTATAAAAGTAGTGGTGCCAGAGTTTAAGTGCGAACATCACCACCGCCAACTCGAAATCATGGGTCGGATAATTCCTTTCATAAACTTTAAGTTTCCTGGAAGCATAAGCTATCACATTCACCCTCTGCATCAACATACAACCTAACCTAACTCTTGATGCATGACAATATATTACAAAATCTTCCGTCCCATTGGGCAATGTCAAAATAGGTGCAGTAGTCAACCTAGTCTTCAACTTTTGGAAGCTCTTCTCACATTCCTCAGACAACTGAAACTTAACCTTTTTCTGAGTCAATTTGGACAATGGTGCGGATAGGGAAGAAAATCTATCAATGAACCTACGACAGTATCTTGCCAACCTCAAAAAGCTTCTTATGTCAGTTGGAAAGGTCGGTCTTCGCCAGTTCTTAATGTCACGCCCCAAAGAGGGGGGGGGGGAGCGACTGGCACTCGATATCGTTATTGGTCGGGTAAGCCACTAAACATGTTAGTTAACTAAACTAGGGACCAGAAGAAAATCGGGCAGCATGACATCTGGAAGATTAAGCCCGGACATTTTAGGTCATGACATGGTCAACAGTAAATCATGTACATTAAGAAAGATAAACCAAAATGATAGAGTACTAGTTAGCCGACAAGGCTACAATAATGGAGGTATAGGCACACACAATATATACATGCCAATCGGATGACTGGAGACTGAAAGTCACAAAAGAACCAACCCACAATAACATGCCCACAATAGCCTCTAAGAGAATCACTAACACTGCCAGGATAAGGCCCCAACTATACCTAACTGTACAACAAAAAGTAAGCATCCTGTGAAAGCTTTAGGAAGAGGTGGAGCTTACCATCTCACAGTTGAAGGGGGCTCCTAGTGGAGGAGTAAATCAAAACCCCTAACTGAACCTGCACGCACGAAATAAAAAGCAGTGTCCCCAGGCAAAGGGACGTTAGTACAATAAACATGTACTGGTATGTAATGTGGGGATTAAAATCATAGATAATCATAGTAAAAAGGCTAATAGAAATATCACTTGTAACTAAAACTCAAGTAGCCTTATTGGCAAATAAGAAACCTCCTAGTGATCAAATATGCATGGTATGCTCGAGCTTCACATGTCGTGAATACATATATATAGATGCAAATACATAACATACCCAACCAAATGTTAGCAATGGTGGTCCTTTCCGGTAGCTAACCGGCATCATCTTTGCCAACCTGTGGTATTATGTACCATATATATATATATATATATATCATTTGGGCAAATAGGCCCCATACCTTCGATTATAGCTCGAAGTCCATGCATAACTTGCAATGTATGATATGAATATTAAATGCACATAGTATGCCATAGCAATAACTTAGCCAATCTTGGCTCGTTGGTACACTTATTCTCATAGCATCATAATCATTTTCATTTAGCCAATCTTGGCTCATTGGTACACTTATTCTCATAACATCATAATCGTTGTCATAACATATACACATGACTCGCGGGATCTTCTATGTCTTTTTAACAAGTTTGGGAACTTAACCCAATATTTAGAGTGAATCCTTAACTTTGAGAATGTTCATAAAGGTGCTTTACATAATGCTTATACTTGATCCCATGTAAATTGGTAAAAGAAAGTATTTAAATAGGATCAAGTGCCTTAGTCGTTTAAATAGGAGCATTTCACAGGAGAATATTGGAACCCAATACGTTGTTAAATGCTTCAATTATGTTTTTTGTATAGAAGGACTAATTATGATACTATAGGCCCTTCGTATTCTACATTTATTTTAATGGCACTACACCAAGAAGAGAAACACCTCGAACATATGAATAGGTAGCCTGGAAAACCGACAAAATGACACTTACATATTGAATATCCAATTTAAGCGAATCAATGGAATTTCAACCTAATACCATCATGATAATAACTCAATTGTAATCCCAGTGCCTTTCACAAGAGGTTTTTCTAGCAACAGAATAGTAAGATATCGCATTGACGTTTTGGGAAACTTTCCGGATTTTGTGCTAAAAAGAGGGACGAGCTTAGCCTTAACATACCTCTCCAACGAACATTCAATAGCCAAAAGTTTCTTCATTAAAGTTGTTCCTTACATCCTAAGCTTCGCAACAACTATATATACGCATCTCAAAGACACTTATAAACAGTGAAATATTTAGCATTAATGACCTGATTCGGCAAGGAGCATTTACGCGAGGAAATGTCTGTAAAACATCCTAAAAATTATTACCTGAACACACCATCTACAAACCAACAATACCAGCAAGAACACAACTTTTTTTCAGCCCAAAAACATCCCTAAACACAGCTAATACGAGGGGAAAATAATTCCAAAGCGTAAGGCGCGCATTTCTAAGCATGAGGATGAATTTTAACAGTAAAAACACAAAAAAAACATACCTAAATCACTTAGAGAACTTTTGAGAGCTTTGTATTCAGTTTCTTACTGTTTTGGGACGAAAATGGTTCATTTTTAAGCTTTAAAATGTCAAAATAACCGTCTTATAGTTGGGCTTGACCCGACCCAACCCATGATCTGGATTTTTGCTCGGGCAATCCCAGTAAAACTGTCATACCTTTTTATTCTGAGGTCGGTTTGATGCGCGGTGATGCGTTGAAAACTAGACTTATAGATCTTCAATTTGATAGGTTATGGACCTTCTAACTTCTTATATTTTGGGAGATGTGGACTATTACATGTGACCCAAATTTAAGAAGGATTTCTTAAAGAAACTTATGATAACTTTGGCCAACCTTTATCTTGCAACTTTCTTGATTCCAAAACTTAATATATGACATTTGTGCTATTAAAATAACTTTACAAAAATAATTATTAGCAAATTATAAAATTTTAGTCCCACCCGAAAAATGAAACCTAATTTAAACCTTCCAAAAAGGGCGAGGTACCACTTTGGTCATTTCTTTAATCCCGAACATGTATTTAGGGTATTCCTTTAGCTTAAAACTTTAGGTCCTTGATATTACCACTTATTGGCAGCCTTATTATCCTTAGGGGCCAGCAAAAATCACATATTCCTTATATAACGCCACACTATTTTTATAATGGAAGACGAGAAACACGGGGTCTCACAATCTTCCCCCTTAAGAACATTCGCTAGCGAATGTGTCAAGACAGCCCCTTGGTTGAATTACTATCTACTAAAATGTTATTTTTTTGGATACATCTATTACCCTTGCAAACCATAAATCAACTTCCAATAACTCCAATTACTAAGCTTTGTGTAGCTATCCTGCGACAAAACATACAAGTTACACCTCCAAATCCTTTAAAACGTAAGTTACTAAAAGAATGATAACTGCCAGTTTGGGAACATGGTCCACCTTAAGTTATAAATAGCTGGGGATGATTCCTCATCATTTCTTCTTTGGCTTCCCAAGTTATTTCCTCAATATTTTTGTTCTACCACAACACTTTCACGAAGGCTACTTTTAATTTCGAAGCTTTCTTATTTGTCGATCTAAAACAACTACTGGTACCTCATCATAAGTTAAGTCTTCAACAATACGGGTATCCTTAATGCAAGTAATGCACGAAGGATCTCTAATGTACTTCCACAACATAGATACATGAGACACTGGATTGACTGCTTTCGATTCTAAAGGAAATTTAAGCTCATATGTTACCTCATTAATTTCTCCAATAATCTTATGCGGTCCAACATATCTAGGACTGAACTTTCCTGTCTTTCCAAACCGCATGATTTCCTTCATAGGTGGTACCTTTAAGAAGACCCAATCTTCTACATCAAACTCTAAGTCTCGTAGTCAAACATTTGGATAAGACTTCTGCTGATTTTGGGCCATTTATGGTAAGTCTCTAATAAGTTTCTTTTTTTTGTTGCTTGTTGAACTAGATTAGGGCCTAGCAATTTTTCCTCCCAAACCTCAAACCAACCAATCTGTGACCTACATCTTCACCCGTCTAGTGCTTCATAAGGCGCCATTTGAATACTAGCTTAGAAGTTATTATTATAAGAAAACTCAATAAGAGGTAGGTGATCATCCCAGCTTCTTTTAAAGTCCAGCACACATACACGTAATATGTCCTTATCGGTTTGGTTGGTACGCTCTACTTGCCCATCAATTCGTGGATGAAAAGCGGTGCCGAGCTTTACCTGAGTGCCCATACCCTTCTGAAAAGACTTCCAAAAAGGTATATAAATTGAGCCCCTCAATCAAATATAATAGATAATAGATTCCATGAAGGTGAACAATCTCTTGAATGTAAAGCTTACCATAATATTCCATTGAATATGCCATTCTTACTGGCAAGAAATGAGCAGATTTTGTCAACCTATCAGTGATTACCTAAATAGAGTCATATGTATGTGGAGAACAAGGCAAACCAATGATGAAGTCCATATTTATCATGTCCATTTCCATAGAAGAAGCTCAATATACTGAGCTAGGCCTCCAGGTTTCTGATGTTCTGCTTTAACTTGCTGGAAAATGGCACATTGGGCTACCATCCCTGCAATATCATTTTTCATGTTATTCCCCCAATAGATTTATCGAAGGTCCTGATACGTTTTTGTTGCTCCAAGGTGGGTTGAATATCTATAATAATGGGCCTTAGAAAGAATCCTGGCATGGAGTCCTCCAATATCGAGCACACATAAGTGGCCTTGGTACATAAGGACTACATATCCAGTTAGCTCAAATGATGGATGTTGTTGTTGTGAAATGCTCTCCCTCGGTGTTCTAAGCTCAGGATCCTCGCGCTATTGCTCTTTTACTTCAGTAGCAATGGAAGACTCTGTTGTGTTTTGAACAATCACACCTCCACCTTTCGCATCTTCTAATCACACCTACAAACTAGTTAGATGACCTAAATCTTTTGTCGTTTCAATCTTATCAGCTTCAACATGACTTAGACTACCCATGGAGTTTCGGTTAAGTGCATCAGCAACAACATTAGCTTTAACGGGATGGTATAAAATGACAATATCATAGTCTTTTAGTAATTCTAGCCACCTCTTTTGTCATAAGTATAACTCCTTCTGTTTGAATAAATATTGGAGGCTTTGGTAGTTGGTAAAAACATCAATATGAACTCCATATAGATAATGCCACCAAATCTTTAGGGCAAAAACAAGTTCGGCAAACTTAAGATCATGGGTAGGATAGTTCTGTTCATGTTTTAGTAACTTTCTGGAAGTATATGCAATAACCCTACTATGCTGCATAGGAACATAACCTAGGCCAATTCTAGAGGCATCACAATATACAATGTAGCATTTCGTTCCATTCGAAACAGCTAGGCTAGGTGCAGTGGTAAGCCTTTTCTTTAGCTCTTAAAAACTCTGTTCACATGATTCAGTGTACTGAAATTTAGTTTCTTTATGCGTCAACCTCGTTACTGGTGTAGAGGTAGTGGAGAATCCCACAATAAACATCCTATAATATCCTGCCAAGCACAAACAACTATGGATCTCTATCGCATTCAAGGGTCTTGGCCAGGCCATTACTGCTTCAATTTTCTTGCCATCGAGCTTGATACTATCACTAGTAATAACATGGCCACGAAAAGCTATAGAAGTTGACCAAAATTCACTTTTAGAGAATTCAACATATAAGTTGTTGTCTTGGAGATTCTGTAATATAACTCGCAAGTGGTCTGTATGCTTAGCTTCTAACTCATCCTAAATATTGCCTTTGGAATATCAACATCCCTGACTCGTAACTGGTAGAACCTGGTTCACAAGTCAATCTTTGAAAAAAAATCAATCCATATAAAAAGATACATATTCTTGATAGTGACTTTATTTAGCTATCTGTAACCGATACAAATCCGTAAGGAGTCATCTTTCTTTCAAGCAAAGAGCACTGGAGCACCCCATAGAGAGGTGTTTGGCTTAATAAGGTCTTTATCAAGCAAGACCTTCAGTTGTTCTCTCAAGTCTCTTAGCTCTACAGGAGCCATTCCATAGGGAGGAATGGATATAGATTGCTTATCACGAAGGACATCTATAACAAAATTGAGATCCCTTTCGGGGGATCCCTGGAAGCTTATCTAGAAATATTATCGGGAATTCATTCACAGTAGGGACTGACTAAAGGGCTAGTTGCTAATAAAATGTCTTGTCTTCCCATAATGGTAACATGCACTTGAACTCTTTCTACACATCCTAGTATGAAGCTTACTGCATTGTGTACATGGGGGATTAGGTTGTCTTATTTGTGTAGAACACTTCTGTCAATGGCTATCAAGCTAGCCTAAACTTTGCCCAGCCCTGACTAAATATAACGACCAAATCGCTGGCCCTGCATCTGTGGTGGGGAAACTACCTACTAACGAAGGAGGGTATTAGTGAAATGGGGGCCTAAAACCCTGTAGCTCCTTATAAGACCTCATAGTATGAGCCCTCTTATTCTTATCCCTATCTTTACGAGTATCCTGAATTCGACGAGAAAGGTCCTCTGTAGTCTGAGGAAAAGCCTAAATACGAGAAATATCTAACCATCTTGTAAAGAGGCTATCCTGCAATCTTTATCAAATGATCCCCCAAACCATCCACATAACGATGAACTCTAGCACTCATGGTACGTATAATATCTGGTGCATGCCTAGCCAAAGAATTAAACCTAAGGCTATACTCCCTTACACTCATATCCCCCTACCTCAAACGGATAAACTGGTCAAGACGGGCCTTCCGCACCTCCGGTGGTAAGTAATGTGATAAAATGCCTCAGAGAAGTCCTCCCACTCTACTGGCGGAGCATCAAACTCTTTAGATCTCTCCCACACATTGTACCACAAGATGGCGACATCATGTAGTCGAAAAGAAGCCAACTCCACTGCCTCAGTGACAGAGGCATGCATCACCCTCAATACTCTACACATATGGTCTATAATGTCCTGTGGATCTTCAGTAGGATTGGACCCTGTAAATATTGGAGGGGCCAAGTGAAGAAACTCTCCTACCTTTGAGCTTTCTGTTTGATCCCTTCTAGTGTTTGCTCTCGCCTCTGGTTGTCTCTCATAAATAGAAACTATCCTATTTAGTAGCTGAATAGCCTCCTTCATCCCCTGCTCCCTAGTCTCTAATAGGGCTTGGGGTACTACATCTCCTTGGGCCCCAACAGGTGTTAGTGAATCTGGTACTGTGGGCATTGGAGACTCCCTATATGCCTTAATGGGGAATATATCCACCTCACGAGGCAAGACATGATTAGTACCTTCTCTCGAATCCATAGTTATCTAAGGTTGTGCTATCTCTGGAGCTTAGGCAGCCCATTAAATAAGAAAAACATAACATGATATAGATTTCATATGTTCCTATAGGTTTGCTCTATAGCACAATCTATTAAGTGAAAGAAATGTAACCATCACTAAATGCCTCGTAGCCTCCTGATTATAAGTGTGGTGCACAACACACCCATAAGCAAGACTCTACTAGGCACGGCATTGTCGACTCCCTAGGACACGACCTACTCTGATATCATGTTTGTCACACCCCAAAGAGAGGGGAGGCATGACTGGCACCTGATACCGTTATTGGTCGGGTAAGCCACTAAACATGCTAGTTAACTAAACTAGGGACCAGAAGAAGTTCGGGCAACATGGCGTTTAAAAGAATAAGCCTGGATATTTTAGGTCATGACCTGGTCAACATTAAATCATGTACATCAAGAAAGATAAACCAAAATGATAGAGTACTAGTTAGCCCACAAGGCTACAACAATGGAGGTACAAGCACACACTATATATACATGCCAATTTGATGACCGGAGACTACTAGCCACAAAAGAACCAACCCACCATAAAATCTCCACAATATACTCTAAGAGAATCACTAACACTGCTGGGACTGGGCCCCGACTATACCTAACTATACAACAAAAAGTAAGCATCCTGCGAAAGCTCCAGGAAGAGGTGGAGCTTACCATCTGACAGTTGAACGGGGCTCCTAGTGGAGGGGTAAATCAAAACCCCGACCTAAACCTGCACGTACGAAATAAAAAGCAGCATCCCCAAGCAAAGGGACGTTAGTACGAATAAACATGTACTGGTATGTAATGCGGGAAGTAAAATCATAGATAGCGTAGTAAAAAGGTTAATAGAAATACCATCTGTAACTAAAACTCAAGTAGCCTTAATGGCCAATAAGAAACCTCCTAGTGATCAAATATGCATGGTATGCTCAAGTTTCACATGTCGTGAATACATATATATAGATGCAAAATACATGACATACCCAACCAAATGCTAGCAATGGTGGTCCTTTCCGGTAGCTAACCGACATCATATCTGCCAACCTGTGGCTATCTGTACCATATATATATATATATATATATATATATATATATATATATATATATATATATATATATATATATATATATATATATATAATCATTTGGGCAAATAGGCCCCATACCTTCGATTATAGTTCGAAGTCCATGCATACGTGCAATGTATGATATGAAGTTAAATGCACATAGTATGCCATAACAAGAACTTAGCCAATCTTGGCTCATTAGTACACTTATCCTCACAGCATCATAATCATTTTTATTTAGCCAATCTTGGCTCATTGGTACACTTGTTCTCATAACATCATAATCGTTGTCATATCATATACACATGACTCGTGGGATCTTCTATGTCTTTTTAACATGTTTGGGAACTTAACCCAACATTTAAAGTAAAGCCTTAACGTTGAGAATGTTCATAAAGGTGCTTTAAATAATGCTTATACTTGGTCCCATGTCAATTGGTAAAATAAAGTATTTAAACAAGATCATGTGCCTAAGTCGTTTATATAGGAGCATTTCACTGAAGAATATTGGAAACCAACGCGTTACTTGTTAAATGCTTCAATTATATTTATGTATGGAAGAAGAATTGATTATGAATACTACATTCCCTTCGCATTCTACATTTATTTTAATGGCACTACACCAAGAAGAAAAACACCTCAAACATATGAATAGGTAGCCGGGAAAACGAATGAAATGATATTTACATATTGAATGTCTAGTTTAAGCGAATGAATGGAATTTCAACCTAATACCATCATGAAAGTAACTCAACTGTAATCCCAGTGCCTTTCACAGAAGGTCTTTCTAGCAACAGAATAGTAAGATATTGCATTTGACGTTTTGAGAAACTTCTCAGATTTCGTGCTAAAAGGAGGGATGGAGCTTAGCTTTAACATACCTCTCCAACGAACGTTTAATTGCAAAAAGTTTCTTCATGAAAGTTGTTCCTTACGTACTAAGCTTCAAAACAACTATATATATGTAGCTTAAAGACACCTATAAACAGTAAAAAAATTAAGCATTAATGAGCAGATTCTGCAAGAAGCATTTACGCGAGGAATGTCCATAAAACATCGTAAAACAATGACTGTAAAAGAGCCCCAAAATTATTACCTGAACACACCATCTTCAAACCAACAATGCCAGCAAGAACACCACTTTTTTACAGCCCAAAAACAACTCCAAACACAGCTAATACGAGGGGAAAATAATTGCAAAGAGTAAGGCACACATTTCTAGGCGCGGGGACAAATTTCAATAGTAAAACCATGAAAAACTTACCTAAATCACTTAGAGAACTTTTGGGAGCTTTCTATTCAATTTCTTACTATTTTGGGACGAAAATGGTTCATTTTTGAGCTTTGAAATGTCAAAATAGCTGACCCGGCCCATGACTCGGTTTCCTGCTCGGGCAGTCCTAGTAAAACTATCATAACTTTTCATTTTGAAGTTGGTTTGATGCGTGGTTTAATGCGTTGCAAACTAGAATCATAGATCTTCAATTTGATAGGTCATGGATTTTCTAACTTCTTATATTTTGGGAGATATGGGTTGTTACATTTGACCCAAATTTAAGAATGATTTCTTAAAGAAACTTACAGTAACTTTGGCCAACCTCTATCTTGCAACTTTCTTGATTCCAAAACTTAATGTATGACATTTGTGCTATTAAAATAACTTTTAAAAAATCATTATTAGCAAATTATAAACTTTTAGCCCACCCAAAAAGTGAAACCTAATTTAAACCTTACGAAAAGGGGGAGGTGCCACTCGGGTCATTTCTTTAATCCTGAATGTGTATTTAAGGTATTCCTTTGGCTTAAAACTTTAGGTCCTTGATATTACCACTTACTGGCAGCCTTATTATCCTTAGGGGCCAGCAAAAATCGCATATGGCTTATATAACGCCACACTATTTATATAATGGAAGACGAGAAACATGGGGTCTCACACTTAACCACTTCAATCTTCTAGGCATCTACCCGAATACCATCACCCAAAACCACATGGCCTAGGAAAGCCACTGAGCTGAGCCAAAACTCACATTTCGAGAACTTTGGATACAACACATGGTCCTTAAGAGTATGAAGGACAACTCTAAGGTGATTGTCATGCTCCTCTTCATCCTTCGTATACACCAAAATATCGTCGATGAACACGATTACAAACATGTCAAGATAGGGTCTGAACACTTTATTCATCAAGTCCATGAAGGTTGCATGTGTGTTTGTCAACCAAAAGGACATGACCAAGAACTCAATATAGTCATATCTAGTCCTAAAAGTTATCTTTGGAATGTCACACTCCCTCACTTTCAATTGATGGTAACCCGATCTAAGGTCTATCTTTGAAAAGCATGAGTCACCCTAAAGTTGGTCAAATAGATTATCTATCCTGGAGAGAGGATAGTTATTCTTGATCGTGACTTTGTTTATTTGCCTATAGTTTATCCACATTCTGAGAGACCCATCTTTCTTTCACATAAAAAGAACGGGAGCACACCAAGGAGAAACACTTGGCCTACTAAATCCCTTCTCTAATAGATCCCTCAATTTCTCTTTTAACTCATTCAACTCAGTGGGGGCCATCCTATACAGTTGAATTGAAATAGGCTGCATATCAGGAAGAACATCAATCCCAAAGTCGATCTCCCTATAAGGAGGGACTCCAGGTAAATCCTCACGGAACACTTCAAGAAACACGTTCACAATCGAAACTACATCAAGGGTAGGGGACTTAATATCATCAGACTTAACTTGAACGATGTGGTAAATACATCCTTTAGAGATAAACTTCCTAGCCCTTAAGTAGGGAATAAACTTACCCTTGGGTGCAATAGAACTTCCCTTCTACTCTAGGATCGATTCATTAGGAAATTGGAACTTGACAACTCAGTTACTACAATCTATTAAGGCATAAAAGGCATGGAGCCAATCCATACCAAGGATTACATCAAAGTCAACCATCTCCAACTCTACCAAGTCAGCTAGAGTATCCCTATGATAGATGGATAATACACAATCTCTATAGACCCTCTCAATTAAGATTGACTCACTAGTTGGAGTGGAAACAATACAAGGCTCAAGCAAACATTTTGGAAGAATCTCAAATCTATGGGCCATATAAGGAGTCACAAAAGATAAAGTGGCACCCGAGTTAAGCAAGGCATAACAATTGTGAGAAAAGACTCGAAGCATACCCATAGCAAGATCTGGTGCAACCTCATGATACTGTTGATTACCCATCACATACAGTCGGTTTGTCTTGCCTCCTGTACCTGTAGTAGTACCCTTCTGATGGTTACCTGCAGGGGGCGCTGCAGACGACTGCACTTTGTTTCTCCCATCACCCCAACTTCTCGTAGGACACTCACTCTAAAAGTGGCCAGTCTGTCTGCATCTATAACAAGAATTTTTGCCCTCACGGCATGCACGTCGGTGAAGTTTGCCACATCTGCCACAGGGTGGATTTTCTCTCGAGCCTTGGGTCACGTTAGCTTGGGACTGAGGACCCTGAGCTCTAAAATTCTGGTCACCATAAGATTTCTGATCATACTTGTTTTGTTGAATGGGAGCACTGCCATAGAGGGTGCATAGCTAGAAAATCTTCTTTGAAAGTAAGTTTTGTCACCCTTATTCTGCTTATGTTGGCTAGGCCCATGCCCTGCCGATTTGGCCTTCTTGCTTTGTTGCTCTTTCTTGTCTCTCTTCTTGTCTTCCTTAGTTTGTTGGGCATAGACCATATGTCTAGAGATATCCATACCTGGGATCAGCAATGTTTCCTTACACTCCCTCTTTACATGCCCGCCTAATCCAGACACGAACTTTCTCATTCTCGCCCTTATATCCAGGACCATCTCTGGGCATATCGAGACAGCTTAATGAACTTGAAGTTGTACTCTTTGACAGTAAACCCCTCTTGCTTCAGGTTCACAAACTCCTCAACCTTTGTCTCCCTCAACTCTTGAGAAGTGGTCGAGGAAAGCACTCTCAAACTCATCCCACTCAGCAGGCTCAGCATCCTCACCTCGACTATCTTCCCATTGGTTATACCAGATGTTCAAAACATCCTTAAGCTGATAGGAGGCAAGTTCAACTCCCTCAACCTCATTCGCATGCATAGTCCTCAAGACCTTGCACATCTCATCAATAAAGTTTTGTGGGTCCTCTTTAACCTTTGACCCCATATAGACTAGCGGGTTCATCCTCAAGAAATCTCTAAGCCTGGTTGCAGCTGTGGGCTCTTGGAAACAGAGCTAGAGGCCTAGGAACCTCGGATATTACTCTGGGAGGCCACTATTTAGGTGAGCATAGCAATGGCTCCTCTGAAGTCCACTTCTGTGGCGGAGGTTGACTGAGCAGGAGATGCCTGTGGAATCTTAGTAGCTCTGGCAGGTCGACCCCTCTCCTCGTCTCAGTCTTGTAGGGGCTTCTGGTGGGGGATTCTCAGGGTTTGGGGCTGAGGCATCTCTTTGGGAAGCAGTACCTTTAGGAGGCATGATATGCAAACGTGTACTGCACGAATTAGAAGAGAGTTTTGTAGAGTCAAACTCTGTCGCATGAACTCATAATACAAGAGAAGTTTAACCATTCCTAATGTTCTATAGCCTCCTGTTTATGAAGTGTGGTGCACAACACACACATAAACAAGACTCTACTAGACACAGCTTAATAGACTTCCTAGGATTCTTGAACTCTGCGCTCTGATACCAAGTTTGTCACTTCCCCAGAGGGTACCCTAGGCGTGGCCAGCACCCAGAGACTATTGCTAGTCCCCACACGAACCACTCGATCTCAAGTCAATCATTCAATATCAAACATAGCGGAAAGTGGTAGGATAAAAAAATAAAGGTAGTGGGCCTCTAGGTCAATTCTACATCAATAAAAAGGGCCATAGGCCAACAACCTCAATCTCAACATCTAAGATAAGTAAATACTATTATTAACTCAACTCAAGGAGAGGAAAACCCCAACATCAAATCCTCAACTCTAGTCTATGAAGCCTCTACCTCAACTCAATAGTCTAAGATGGTACCATGAAAGGCCATGGCTGCACCTGCTATGAACATTTAAGAGGTTCCCATATTCAACATGTTGTCAGAAGAAAGTAAACCGCATTAACAAGCCAAAAGTAAATGCATGAGACTAGATTGTTGGAGCCACGATGTCTACAGTATGCTACTTAGCCATACTCTAATTTACATAGTCTACAAAGCCTCTAGGTAAGGAACACTATCTATATGGGTCGGGAAAGGCCCAGCATTATGACCAACTATACAATACAAAATACAAGTTCTAAACACACAAGCCCCGAAGCAACTTGGAGCTTAGTAATAGTAGCTGAAAGTCCTGTACTCTTACTGGAGAAATCTAGTAGCTCCTATACCTGCAGCATGAAATGCAAGTCCCCCATAAAAGACGTCAGTATGAGATAATGTACTGAATATGTGAGGTAGGAAATATTGTATGTAAAATAAGAACTCAAATGATATCACACACTGGTGTATAAGGATGAACAGACCACCTTTAGTCATACTGTGGAATCATATACTTTATGTGTTCTTATTACTTTACCATTCTTTACTGTATAATCTGTGCACAATATATCATGTAAATAACCATCTGATCAGTGGTAAATCAATAACGGGATCGACCCATGCTAGGCTTTCCTTCCCCTCCCCCCCGGGATACCCCCCGTAATATGGGATCGACCCATGCTAGGTGATTCTTCCACCCCTGGGATACCAACCATTAATAAGCAACTGTGTGTTATCTTTTATTTACTTTTCAGATGATTATTTTGGTGGTCATAACCTTTAAAACTATAGGAATATAGACATATGACATATAAACAACCATACAAGATAATACCACAATGAAAAGAGAGATACACAACTAATGAACCGTATAGGAGATTAAACAACACATGGACTTTGTTTGGTAAAAAGGAACTCATGTATATTTGGTATCCAAGTACGTATGCAGGTTTGACAATGGCTATGTGTGGGAACATATGAACATGGTAAAGAGTAGAGACACAATTATTAGTTATGCCGTAGTTGGTATGTTCCCTCTATGTATCAAGGACGGACGTAGATTCCATGCCAAGTAATAGGAAATCAAGTAGCCTTACATAACTCGTTGTACTATGTCGTTATTACCTCAGAGTAGTATATCTTTCCTCCAAACACTTATCTACAATATAGTAGGTGATAAAACTAGTATTAACAGCTAATAAACGCATCTTGGTAATCCAATTTCACCCAAAAATAATATCCGGGCAGCAAGCTCGGAATTAGCAACCAAAGAGTATTCTTTCAACATTTCCACTCCTAATCGTATTTTCTAATACATGTTCTCATATACATGTCTTATCCAGCTTGTTTAAGTCCCATAACAGTGTTACAACAGCTCATAAAGTACAACATACAACAATTCTACACAACACGCAAGTAGGCAACGTAACATTACATCCTTTCGCTACATTTCAGCGTCAACAATTCCAAATCTGTTTCAATCTCAACCAAGCTGTCCTCAACGTATTTACGCACAAATACAGTCCTAAAACAGTACAAAAACAGTCCCCAAAGTGGATGGAAAACATGAGACAACCATTCCCAATATTCGGTCCACAAATTCCTACTAAGAGCGCAATTTAGGTATCATATAAGAACTCGTTTTTGCAGAAGATAAAAATGGTCTAGCAGCCTTCTTAGATCATTACAGACCCAAGACTTGTTAAAAACATATATATTACTTCATAATACATCCAACCAACAAGAGAGAAGCCTCTTAATTAACAATAAAAGTGGACCACAATCTTTGGAACACATGTTGTCCCAAATCCCTGCACAAGTACAACCAGCATACTCTTCATGTTTTTCATGGAAAAATTACACCAAACCATAGGTATTTTTACTTACCTTAACCCTCAAGGATTAGGTTCTCTTCAAGAACCCTAGAGGTGTGCCTTGGCTGCTTTAGAAAATGAAGAGAGAGCAAGAAGAAACTTGGAGAGAAATCTGATTTTTTGGCTTGAGAAAATGACTAAAGGTTGCTGGTTTTTGCTCCCTTTTATAGGGCCACTTTTGGCCGACTTTCTTTTGGATTTATAGCATTACTTTATTAAGGTTATAATGCAGCAACTTGGCCTTTTCACTTGGGCCTTATTGGGCTTCAATTGGATGGGCTTTGCTGCAAATTTTCCTCCTTTATACCCACTTAGTTGTAGCCCTAGTTGTGAATTGGGTTGTGAATGTAATTTGGCTCTTTTCTTATTCATCTTGGGCTGCAAATGTTGTCCTTGTATGATGCTAAACTATGGGCTCAAATGACATTCTTAACTTGGGGTTCATTCGTTGTCGGACTTGAACAAATTCGGTGTTGGGCCTTGAATCCGTTTACCTAGCCTATTTAAGCTAAGCACGTAGGTGTCTCACCTTCTAGCTTCCTAAGTCCCACAAGCACCTCACTTATTTCATTTCATTTAAGGTCACACTCTCCTTAACTTGACTTAAAAATTATATACACTCGGGCATCTTAAGCGTTAGACGTACATATACCCCTTTAATCTAAAATTCACGCACTTTAAAATGTGTGTGGATTTGACCCCGCCGTATCATGTTTCATCTACGTTGGAATAGTACATGTAAGATGTGGGGTGTTACATCCTCCCCCCATAGGAACATTCGTCCCCGAATGTAAGCATAATTGAATAGGTTAAACAAGTTTGATCTTTCGTGTAAATAAACTTTTGAAAACATAATAAGAATTCATATTCACGTACCGACTCATCCCTCAACTCTGTATCTTGGACATCCTCTTTAGCTTCAAATAAATAAGGGTATTTAGACCTCATTGCTTCCTCAGCCTCCCACGTCATCTCTTCTACCTGCTGGTTCCTCCGAAGCACTTTTACTGAAGGTATTTCTTTATTCCTTAGCTTTCTAATTTGACGATCTAGGATAGCAATAGGTACCTCTTCATAGGTGAGGTCTTCCGTAACCTGCATATCTTCAATAAGAGTAATACGAGATGGGTCACCTATGCATTTTCGAAGCATTGAGACATGAAAAACTGGATGAACCATTGAAAGCTCCTGGGGTAGCTCTAATTCATACGCAACCTGTCCAAACCTTTTAATAATCTTATATAGCCCTATGTAACGTGCGCTTAGTTTTCCTTTCTTACCAAATCTGATAATACCTTTCATTGGGGACACCTTTAAGATTACCAATCTCCTACTAAGAATTCCAGTACTTTTCTTCTAGCATCTGCATATGATTTGTGACGACTTTGGGCTGTTTCTAGCCGTTGTCGTATTCCTTGACTTTTTCCATGGCTTGTTGGACTAGATCTGGACCAAGCAAGGTGGTTTCACCCACTTCAAACCATCTTATAGGTGATCTACATTTTCTTCCATACAAAGCTTCATATGGTGCCATCTTGATGCTTGAATGGTAGCTGTTATTATAGGCAAATTCAATAAGTGGCAAATGGTCCACCCAACTACCTTTGAAGTCCAATGCACAAGCCCGCAACATATCTTCAAGTGTTTGAATGGTGCGTTCTGCTTGACCATCTGTCTGCGAGTGGAAAGTGTGCTTAAATTCACTTGTGTCCCCAAGCTCCTTTGGAAGGATTTCCAAAACTTTGCGGTGAATTAAGCTCCCCGATCAGATATAATTGAGATTGGGACCCCATGTAGCCTAACTATCTCTTTGAGGTATAGCTTTGCATACTCTTCAGCTGTATAATCACTCCGAGCCGTCAAGAAGTGTGTTGACTTTGTAAGTCTATCAACTATCACCCATATGGAGTGAAACTTCTGAAATGAGCAAGGCAACCCAGTAACAAAATCCATATTAATCATATCCCACTTCCACATTGGAAGCTCTATGCATTGCATATAACCTCTCGGCTTTTGGTGCTCTACCTTAACTTGTTGGCAATTCGGACATTGAGCCACAAATTCTGCAAGGTCCTTTTTCATGCCTTCCCACCAAAACATTCCCTTCAGGTCATGATACATCTTAGTTGATCCTGGATGGATAGAATATCTTGAATGATGAGCTTCCTCCATTATCCTCCTTCTTAGTCCATTTATGTTAGGAACTCATAATCTATTTTGGCAATAAAGAACTCCATTTTGGGTAATTTAAAATCTCTTCATTGTACCTTGACCCACTTTCTCCTTAAGTCGGCGTAGAATAGGATCTTTGAACTGTTTTTCTCTTACCTCTATTACCAATGAAGATTCTGCAGCATTATGCACAATAACCCCTTCCTTTGGAGTTTCAATAAGGCGAACTCCTAAATTCGCTAGTTGACATAGATCCTTAGCGAATCCTTGACTTACCACGGTCTGATCATCAATATTCACAATTCCCTTGCGGCTCAAAGCATCAGCTACCATATTTGCTTTCCCTGGATGGTATAGTATATCAACATCATAATCCTTTATTAGCTCCAGCCACCTCCCCTGCCTTAAATTAAGGTCTTTCTGTTTAAATATGTACTGTAGGCTCTTATGATCAGTATATATGTCAACGTGAACTCTATACAAATAATGGTGCCATATTTTCAAGACAAACACAACAGTTGCTAGCTTAAGGTCATGTGTTGGGTAGTTTTTCTCTGGAGGGGCATCTATACCCTTAGATTGCTTCCAAGCTTCATAGCACAATATAGCCACACCCTTCAATCTATATGTTGCCAGCTCCACAGCTTCTATACCGCTCACATGCATAACATCCAAAATGTGTTGGATCTGGTCGATGAAGTCTTGTGGATCTTCATTAGGATCTGACCCGGTAAAAGATGGAGGGTCTAAATTAAGGAAGTCACGTATCCTCGTGCTAGTTGCCCTATCCACACCACCTGCACCTATAGCTGGACCTTCTTGTCTTTGACTCTGGCCAGTGACTATCCGAGTCAATAACTGGACAACATTTCTCAGATCCTACACGGTAGCATCGATAGGTGGTTCTGGGGGAGTTTCACTACTTCCTAGTTCGTCAGGAGCTGGAGGAGTTGGAGATATTTGTGATAGAGACTCATCCGGGGCCTCATTTCGTTGTCTCATCCGACTGGGTGCACCAACTACCACTTCCACTTCCTTCCCTTTGCCTTTACTTTTCCTTGTTTCAGGCATACTTGCTATACAAAATGATTTAGAAATAATCAACCTACAACACTTGGCTCTATGGCACGATCTAAAGAATGAAAAGAAAGTGACAACTCCTGAATGCCATGTAGCCTTCTACTTATAAATGTGGTGCACAACACATCCATAAACAAGACTCTACATAGACACGGCTTTGTAGACTCCCTAGGACGACCCACTCTAATACCACTTCTGTCACGCCCTAAGTCCCATTAAGACGGACTGGCACCCGTTGTCGACAAGTCTCGAGAGAACCAACATATAACTATGCACCTGCTATGAATATTTAAGAGGTTTTCATATTCAACATACTGTCAGAAGAAAGTAAACCGTATTAACAAGCCAAAAGTAAATGCATAAGACTAGGCCATTGGAGCCAAAAGTAAATGCATAAGACTATCTATATGGGTCAGGACAGGCCCCTCATCATGACCAACTTTACAATACAAAATACAAGTTCTAAACACACAAGCCCCGAAGCAACCTGGAGCTTAGTAATAGCAACTAAAAGTCCTGTACTCTTACTAGAGAGATCTAGTAGCTCATGTACCTGCAGCATGAAATGCAGGTCCCCCATAAGGGATGTCAGTATGAGATAATGTACTGAATATGTAAGGTAGGAAATACTGTACGTAAAATAAGAACTCAAATGATATCACACACTGGTGTATAAGGATGAACAGACCACCTTTAGTCATACTGTGGAATCATATACTTTATGTGTTTTTATTACTTTACCATTCTTTACTGTATAATGTGTGCACAATATATCATGTAAATGACCATCTGATCAGTGGTAAAACAATAACGGGATCGACCCATGCTAGGCTTTCCTTTCCCCTCCCCCCCGGATACCCCCCGTAATATGTGATCGACCCATGCTAGGTGATTCTTCTACCCCTGGGATACCACCCATTAATAAGCAACTGTGTGTTATCTTTTATTTACTTTTCAGATGATTATTTTGGTGGTCATAACCTTTAGAACTGTAGGAATATAGACATATGACATATAAACAACCATACAAGATAATACCACAATGAAAAGAGAGATACACAACTAATGAACCGTATAGGAGATTAAACAACACATGGACTTTGTTTGGTAAAAAGGAACTCATGTATATTTGGTACCCAAGTACATATGCAGGTTTGAAAATGGCTATGTGTGGGAACATATGAACATGGTAAAGAGTGGAGACACAATTATTAGTTATACCGTAGTTGGTAAGTTCCCTCTATGTACCAAGGACGGGCGTACATTTCATGCCAAGTAATAGAAAATCAAGTAGCCTTACATAACTCGCTGTGCTATGTCGTTATTACCTTGGAGTAGTATATGTTTCCTCCAAAGACTTATCTACAATATAGTAGGTGATAAAACTAGTATTAGCAGCTAATAAACACATTTTGGTAATCCAGTTTCACCCAAAAATAATATCCGGGCAGCAAGCTCGGAATTAGCAACCAAAGAGTATTCTTTCAACATTTCCACTCCTAATCGTATTTTCTAATACATGTTCTCATATACATGTCTTATCCAGCTTGTTTAAGTCCCATAACAGTGTTACAACAGCTCATAAAGTACAACATACAACAATTCTACACAACACGCAAGTAGGCAACGTAACATTACATCCTTTCGCTACATTTGAGCATCAACAATTCCAAATCTGTTTCAACCTCAACCAAGCTGTCCTCAACGTATGTACGCACAAATACAGTCATAAAATAGTACAAAAAGGTCCCCTAAGTGGATGGAAAACATGATACAACCATTCCCAATATTCAGTCCACAAATTCCTACTAAGAGCGCAATTTAGGTATCATATAAGAACTCATTTTCGCAGAAGATAAAAATGGTCCAGCAGCCTTCTTACATCATTACAGACCCAAGACTTGTTAAAAACATATATATTACTTCATAATAAAGCCAACCAAAAATAGAGAATCCTCTTAATTAACAAGAAAAGTGGACCACCATCTTTGGAACACATGCTGTCCTAAATCCCTGCACAAGTACAACCAGCATACTCTTCATGTTTTTCATGGAAAAATTACACCAAACCATATGTATTTTTACTTACCTTAACCCTCAAGGATTAGGTTCTCTTCAAGAACCCTAGAGGTGTGCCTTGGCTGCTTTAGAAAATGAAGAGAGAGCAAGAAGAAACTTGGAGAGAAATCTGATTTTTTGGCTTGAGAAAATGACTAAAGGTTGCTGGTTTTTGCTCCCTTTTATAGGGCAACTTTTGGCCGACTTTCTTTTGGATTTCCAGCATTACTTTATTAAGGTTATAATGCAGCAACTTGGCCTTTTCACTTGGGCCTTATTGGGCTTCAATTGGATGGGCTTTGCTGCAAATTTTCCTCCTTTATACCCACTTAGTTTGGGCCCTAGTTGTGAATTGGGTTGTGAATGTAATTTGGCTCTTTTCTTATTCATCTTGGTCTTCAAATGTTGTCCTTGTATGATGCTAAACTATGGGCCCAAATGACATCCTTAACTTGGGGTTCATTCGTTGTCGGACTTGAACAAATTCGGTGTTAGGCCTTGTCTCCGTTTACCTAGCCTATTTAAGCTAAGCACGTAGGTGACTCACCTGCTAGCTTCCTAAGTCCCACAAGCACCTCACTTATTTCACTTCATTTAAGGTCACACTCTCCTTAACTTGACTTAAAAATTATATACACTCGGTCATCTTAAGCGTTAGACGTACATATACCCCTTTAATCTAAAATTCACGCACTTTTAAAATGTGTGCGAATTTGACCTCACCATATCATGTTTCATCTGCGTTGGACTAGTACATGTAAGATGTGGGGTGTTACACTACCCAACTCAATAAAATCAAATAACTAATAAAGGAAAAAGGATCCTCCGAATAGCAAGGTAGGCTCACCAATAGCTGACATTTGAAACCTCGGAACCTCAATGATGTATCTGTTGAAGTCCTTTACCTCCTGTATATGCATCATGAAATAATGTAGTGTCGAGTGGCATCAGTACGTGGAATGTACAGTATGTAAGATGGCTGAATATAACAACACAGGTAGAATAATATAGGCATAACATTAACTCAACATCATACTCCATCAAAATGTCAAATGTACATCTAAAGCAAGAATAAAGAATAGACAAATAACTCATCAACATCTCATCTCAACATCATCAATACATAAGACTCATCTCAAGGAAACTCAACTCAACTCAACTTGAAGGACCAATGCCCGTCTAGGACAAGGATAAAGAGTAGATAGTAAATCATCAATATCCAGCAAGACTCATACCATCACATCAATATCAGAGTTCTATCAGTGAGGAACCTAACTGGGAGTTTCACTAATCGACAACCATCACCTATGAGCCGATAATGATACAACGAAGCAGTGTTGTTGCCACATCCATCCAGTACCTTGCTAGGGTAAAGGACATCACCATCAGCGGATCCACAGTAAATAACATCAGTCCTCTTTTGGGACAAAGAAAATATTCGTTTTACTGTGCAATCCGCTCCTACACTAGCCACATAGTTAATGAGTTCGAGTGGGACTCACTCTTACCCATTTCGGTGCTCAATACTCCTCCCAGAACTCGACATGCTCATAAAATATCAATATCAAGATTTCTCATCATTAGTCCCATAGGGACATAATACATCAATTCGTCTCATCAACATCAATTCTTAGACTCGAAACATTCTTTTGGAATTAAGTTTCAAGATTTCTAAGACCCAAAGAACATCATTCTCATCAACATCATCATTAACAATCTTGACATTCAGACCATAATCACAAACATCAAGTACATCATTATTGTCAAGGCTCTAGACCCATCCCCTAAGTTCATTCTTGTAATCTTTAATAAAATACACACAGAGTTTGGTGAAATCATTCATGAAAACAATTTATGCAGTAACTCAAATTTGTCATGATCATCAATTTAAGAAAATACATGGAATAAGTAAAATTTCAGTAGAATACTCAAGGATTTTAACATACAGACTCATTATCTTCGATTATGGACTCAATTCAATCAAAAGGGGGCACATGGAAGAACAATTCCATGCCTTTAGGTTAGCCTTACATACCTGGGATGATTGCTAACAAACGTCTCTCTTGAGATCTCTTTTTGGACTTTTCAATCTCAATTCTCCTCTACTCTCCTCAAGCCCTAGCTTGTTAGCATTGTTAGGAAGAGGAATTAGGATGGGGTTTTGAACCCTTTCTTCGTGAAAATGACTTATATAGTCGTATATGGAGTTTAGAAAGTGTTAGGAATGGACCGGAGTTCCCCTCAAAAATTTTAGAAATTTTCTAGACTCGGAGTGACTCAGTCCGCGATGCGGCTTGGTCGCGTACCAGAATATTTTCTAAAAAAGTTTTCTAAATAAGTTTTCTCAATCCCATCAAAAAATCTTGAAAAAACATAAGTCCCTCTCCACAATAGGTGCGCGATGCGGCTCTGTCGCGCACCTCTACTGTTTTTCATTTCAGAACAAAAAATTATCTTTTGACTCGGTCGCTTCAAAAATCAATCAAGACCCTTCCCCCACTCAATTTTTCGCGCTGATCACAAATCCGCCCTTGGATTTTTCATACGAGCATCATAAGACACATTACCCGCACTTCCCTCATCTTGGGATGTTTGATAATTTTACCGGACGTCATAATCATGTTGAATCTATTCTCCAGTATTTATTATTTATTGGCTTCTTTTGTTCTTGACAAGAGTATCGAATAGTAACTAATTATTTATCATATCAGTCTATTAAAAATGAAATTTATTCAATTGATCTCACAAACCGAAAACCAAATCAAAACAAACCAAACTGAAATTGTAAAAACCAAACTAAATCAAATTTATTTTAGTTTGGTTTGGATTGACATTTTCACTAAACTGAAAATCAAAAAACTGAACCAAATATCTTAAATCGAACTTAACTGACCGAATGCCCAGCCCTACTTATTAGGCAAAGTATTTATCCAAATTGGACCCAATTAAATATATTTATCCTGATTGTATCCATGATCCAAACTATTTATCTAACTACCCAATTGCTAACTCATTGTTTCTTCATCTTTGATACCGTAGGAGTATATGTACGTTCACACCCAATTTTAACCGACTTATAACACATTTTAGATCGTCATTTGAGTAAAATAGGTATTTTTTAAAACTTTTTAACTAAATGAGTTTACATTTAATTTTTATCAAAATAATTGTGCATTTTTAAATATTTCTTAATTTTTAAAATTTGTTCGTTAATTATTTTTTCATTACAAAGTACTTTCATCATCATCATTTAATATTATTATGAATTTCATCATTTATTATTTTTATTCGATAATATACTCATTATTATTATTAGTACCATATTTTAAATATGTTATTATCAACTTTTAATTTAAAGTAATAATTTTAATATGTTCAAATATTCTACATAATTATTACGTACAAGTGTGAGTTTTAATATTACATGTGCGTGTCTTACTTACAAAAATTATATTTTATAAAATATTGTATATTTATATTTGTGTATATATTATGGACATTAATTAAATGACCATCAATTCAAATTTATTCTAATTTATTCAAATCATAGTCCTTTTTGCTCATTTCATTCAAATTCGAGTCAATCTCTTCACAATCTATTTCAATTCTTGCATAATTTATTTTGATTTTAGCTTAAAATAGAGTCAATTTGGGGCTCAATTTTTAAATCCCTATCCAATTTCATTTAATATAAATTTGGGTGACTTGTTTTGAACTAGATCCAACCCATATTCCTGAGGTTCAATCTAATCCGTTCTTTTGTTTAATCCAGTAGTCCATATTAGGGCCCTCTTTATTTCCTTTTTAGTCAAATAACACCAGAAAACCTACTTCTTTTTCCACTTTTCCTTTCCTCAGTGCAGTCGCTGACCCTCCGCTCCATTCCAGCGAGATCTCACCAGAAAACTCCTTCTCTCCCCTCCGGCGAAACCCATATACCCCTCATCTCTCTCTCCTTTTTTCCTCTTTTCACCTGAAACTGACCAATCACCAGCCTCCCTTTTTTTTCTTGCCAGAAAATAGCCCAGTTGGTGACCTTTTTTCCCGTTGTCCTCCATTATTCTACCACCGATGTCACCCTCTCCTTCCTCTTCTTTCTTTCTTCTCTGTCAGTAACGGGTGACCTCTCCCTTCTCCCTTTCCATCTCTATTCGAACACCTCTGGACAGCAACCATCACGGCTCCCTTTCCTCCTCTTTTTGCCGCCTTTCCTCTTCGTTTCCGGCGAATCTTGTCAGAAGACAACCCCATAACTAACCACCCCTTTTTCTCTCCTTTCCTCACCATCCAGCACCACTGGAAAAATGCCTAACTCCCGCCTCTTCTCTCCTCAATTTAACGTCTACCTCACTAACTCTAGAAAGGCTAAGATTAAGACGGTCTGAAATAGAAGCATTTACTAAGAACTGTATAAAGACTGAAAATATTTTATCAGTTTTGGTTTTTGAATACCAAGAAAGGATCACAAAGACATGTATTTGATTTGATCTCTTGTTACATATTATTATCTATTATTTTTGAGTTGCGTAATTATTATATGTTGGTTGTATGTGTATAAGTTGACGTATATGTGATTTCAAGGATTTTTACACTTCTCTTTTCTCCTCTGTTTCTCTGTTGCACCTATACTTCTTTGCTCGATAAGTTGTGCAATTCTTATTGTTCCTCTTGATAAGTAATATTAATTGATTTTGGTGTTAAGTTATCTATAGATATGTGTTCATATATTTATCAAATGATGACTTTATTGTGTGTAGCTAAAATCTTAGTATTGATAAGCTTATTTCCTTGTATGATTGCATAATCATACACTTGATTGATTTCTAAAAAAAATAGAAAAACGGGTTATGGATAGCTTTAACACTTTAGTGTTCATGGAAGGTTTTCCAAGATCAATCCACTTCCCTTATTTTTACTTCGCTGTTGGTTAATTTTGACTAATTTTTTGCTAATCTGTCTTAGAAAATGTATCGAATAATTTGAGTAAGTTGTCCAGTTTCTTTTCCCTAATTTTAATCAAGAAGTCGTAGTACTTGGTTAACATATTGGGAACTTTACATTATTTTACTTTTAAATTGATTTTCTTTCCATATTAGTTTGAAAATAATGTACTAATGAGTGAAAAACTTTACTTGCCTAGCTTTTGTTTCTTTTCTGAGCATGGATGATTTTTTTAAAACATCCTTTTATTGATTTAATTGACGCTCTTAATTGATTTCCTTGGTTATTTAAGTATAGATAGATTTTTATCTGGCATGATTAGTAATACGATGATTTCTTAATCCTCCATTCTTGTTAAGAAAGTTTTCCTCGATTTACTCTTTAATTATTTGTTTTCCTTCTAATAAGGATCATCTATTCACTATATAAAAGAGACTTCTTCCCTCACCCAGGATTCATTCAGAGACTCTACTCTACATTCTTCTCCTCTATAACAATTCTCACCATTTTTCCTCCACATAAAATACTTCATAGAACTTCACACGATTGTACAGTCACATGCCCAAAATTTTAGATGTAACCTCTTAAGTTTTCTCTTTTATTGACAATTGAAAATAACGTCAACCCTCGGTGTACCCTCCACGACGCAAGCACTGCTCAGAATTCTTGAGATTTTTGTGATCTTAAGGTGTCGGGGATTGGGTTTCAAATATTGTTGCTTGGACTATTCTGGTAGGTCAACTACTGGATTTACTTCTCCTTAATTGTATTACTTTAATTGTAACCATATCCATGTTCTTTTTTATGACTTCATCTTGCACATTATTATGTTATCTCACGTTTCGTATAGTGGATGTTCTTTTTAGCAGGACCATTGTTCATTCAAGACATCGAAGAGCTCGCCTGGGATGGGATTCAGATGGGAAATATTTATATTTTATTATTTTTGTATCTTTTCCTTTATTTATTGTTTTTGGTATTAGTTTGTAATATTGTAATTCTAATAATAATAATTTGGGTAATGGGTTTGGGGGTTGGGGGGGGGGGGGGGGGGTAAAGGGAATCAATGTGCTACTTGTTTATTTTATTTTTGTTTTAATTTTCTTCTTCTGTTATTTGAATGTGTAATAGATTTTCTTTTAATCACATTTAGATAAAGTTTTGTTAAATATGTTACTGATTTAAAAAAAATAAGTAATAATAACATCAAGCTTTTGGTGCAAATTTCTTTAAATGTTTTTAGTAAAATCGTTTAATTAGAATTCATTTTTAACACTTTTGTTGTGTTGCATAATATTTTATTTGTAATATGTTAGTTAACTTCATAGTTAGACTTGATAAACACTTTTAAGTATTTGGTCACTTAGCAAAAGTCATGTATTAATTCTTGTCACATCATATTATTTAAAAAATCATGTTTATAAGATTCTTTTAGTATAAAGAAGTATGCTCATAGTATTTAATATTTTAATCCTAATCCTTAGCCGAAAAGATATGTGGCCATGAAAAAGAGATTAAGTGGAATAGAATTGACTGAGTGGTGAAGTCGTGGAAACGCTTGTTTCTTTCATATTTTGGACCTTAGCTCCAGGAAGAACATGTTAATGCTAAAACACGGAAGAATTGAAATCTTAGATCAAAACACTATGTATCGTTAGTGTTGACACCCGATTTTGACCGACCCTTAACGTATTTTACGTTTTATTTATTTTTAAAAATTAGTATTGGCCAAAAAAAAAATGATTGTCATAAATAAAGTCCATGTCAATTTCGGCCAAATCTTTGAAATCCTATTTCAATTTTGACCAACTTACTTGAATTTATTTCGATTCTAGCCACCCATTTGTAAAATTTTACACTTTTATCCAACTTGAGCCAATTAGCGCCTCAATTTTAAAGTTTTAAAATTTTTGACTAGTATTTAAATGCAATTTACTAATTTGAGGCTCGATTTTTAAATTCCTACCACTTTTGACTAGTATCTAAATTCGATTAGCTAACTTGTGGCTCAATTTTTAAATTCTTGCACTTTTTGACTAATATTTAAATTTAATTTACCAATTTATGGCCTAATCCTTGATATTTTACAAGTAGGGGCTAGTATTTAAATCTGAATTATCAATTTAGGGCCCTATTTTGAAATATTTTACAATTTGTGGCTAGTTTTTAAATTCGAATTATTAATTTATGGCTAGTTTCTTAATTTTGGCTATTACTCAAATTCGGGTACCCACTTTCAACCCGGATCCGACCCGAGACCCGTTTTCCCTCTATTTAAACCCCCAAAGCACAAACCCTAATTTTTCTTTCCATTTTTAACCCTTCAGCCGCCCCTCTTCTCCACCAGGCGGCGGCCGGCGCCGCACCACCACGGGCAGCCATGGCTGCCGCCTTGTCTCTCTCCTCCTCTCTCCGTCTCTTCTCTCCTTCTTTTCCCATCTTCTCCATCGCCACCCCAAAAGCCCCGACGCAGCCACGCAACAACCGCCACACACCGCCGCCGCGACCACCAGGAGCGGTGTGCCGCTCTTCTCTTCCTCCTCTCGCTGCCGCGCGTCGCCGCCACCCTCCACGCGACGCCGGCAGCCCCTCTCTTCTCCTTTCTCGCTGCACCCATGGCAGCGACGCAGCCACCACAGCAACACCCCCAAGCAGCGGCAGCCTTGCGCCGCTGCAATCTCCCTCTCTCTCGCCGCATCTCCTCCATCTCAGTCCCAAAACCCACACGCTTCCAACAACACCCCCACAACCACCACAGCCACCAAACCTCCATGCAGCCGCCAAGCGACCGCCCCGGCAGCCCCAGTCGTGGCCCTCTCGCCCTTTTCCGGCCTCTCGAAGACAGTTCCATCTCCGTACTCCAAGGGACACAACTCCGTACAACTACATAAAAATCGCGAAGGCCACGTTACAGTTCGGAAAGATAAGTAGTCGATTTTTTTTCTCTCTTAGTTATAGTGTTCATAATTCATGTCATTTTGTTTTGATTATTGTGTTATCTCATACAACACTATTAAAGGAGTCTGATTTTTTATTTTCGGAAGCTCACTGGATTTCAAATTTTGTCTAATTAGTGTATCGTATGGGTCTTGGTGCATAACATAATTGATTTCTGGCAGAGCTTATGCATTCTAGTTGATTTCTATTTAGAATGAATACTTTGGGTTTTCTTGTTTCTGATATACGGAAATTTTGTCCGTGATATTTGATTTGGATATTTTGTGATTGCCTTAAGAGATCTCCAGTTTTACCTTATTTGTGAAGTCGTGATTATTGGTAATACGTTATTAATAATTTCCCTTTTTACGCCATTCTGGTATCTATTTTCCTTAATTGGTTTACTCCTCAATTAATGAAAGAATTAGCATAATTTTCTTTTCCTTAACTACTTTTACCTTCCTTTCACGGGATCACCCTATATCTACAATATAAGAGGGGGCGATTATCAATTGGGGATCATCAGAATATCACTACTGCTACTCTTTTCTAATTACCCCACCTCTTTCATCTCAAGGAAAATCGTCAGAAATCAATCGAGGCTGTTTGATTATTATTTTTTTGGTCAGTATATTTTACTTGTTTCATCTAGGCACATATTACCTTTGTTTTTCTGTTCGACAGGTCTGGGGTTTCAAGACGAGGGGTATGAAGAGTCGCCAGGAGGGGATGGGATACAAGCTTTAGAAGTTCTTATTTTATATTTTATATTCATGCTGTATTTCTCTGAGCTTTGTAATAAACATAGTGGAATGGGGATATAGTAAAAGGGGGAGGGGATTTACTTGTTTGCTTTCATCCGTATAACTCACATAGGCAAATATTAACTTAGGATTCGGAAAATATATAAAATAAATAAATGATGTAAAAGTTGCGACTAGCATGTTTAACGCCTTCCTCCCTGCTTAATTCAACTAAAGAAAATATGATATCGCACTTTAGTTTAGACGCCTTGTTTAAGGCATTTATCTACCCAGGTTTAGAAGTGTTGTGTGTATGTGGATTCCTGTTAATATCTTTCCTTCTATGTTTCGATCAAATTATATGGTTAAGTTGCATTTTAGATCGTTAATATAAGAATTGCATTGTCTTATTTGTTTACCTTTAAAAGATAATGTTCCAGGTCATTTGTGGCATTAAAAGCTATATTTTGAATTTTTTTTAGATCTCGAGAACATATTTCATGTAATAGAAGTCGTGCCTATAGGAATACGTAAATAAGTGTTTATTTTTATAGAAATCATGTCCTTGAGTTGTTTATTTTTATAAAAATCATGTTTAATATGCTTAAGTTTTGTTTAATTTTATAGAAATCATGTCTAATATGCGTAAGTGTTTATTTTTTAGAAATCATGTCCTTAAGTTGTTTATTTTTATAGGAATCATATCTAATATGCTTAAGTTATTTTGTTTTATAGAAATCCTGCCTAATATGCTTAAGTGTTAAATTTTATAGAAATCATGTCTAATATGAAGTTATTTTATTTTTATAGGAATCTTGCCTAAGTGTTTAATTGTATAGAAACCATGTCTAATATGCTTAAGTCGTTTAGAGATCATGCCTAAGATGCTTAAGTTGTTTATTTTATAGAAATCATGCCTAAGATGCTTAAGTTGTTTATTTTATAGAAATCATGCCTAAAGATGCTTAAGTTGTTTATTTTATAGAAATCATGTCTAATATGAAGTTATTTTATTTTTATAGGAATCCTGCCTAAGTGTTTAATTGTATAGAAACCACGTGTAATATGCTTAAGTCGTTTAGAGATCATGCCTAAGATGCTAAAGTTGTTTATTTTATAGAAATCATGCCTAAGATGCTTAAGTTGTTTATTTTATAGAAATCATGCCTAATATGCTTAAGCTGTTTATTTTATAGAGATCATGCCTAACAGGTTTAAGTGTTTATTTCTATAGAAATCCTGTCTAATGTGCTTAAGTGCTTATTTTTATAGAAAATCATGTCTGTAGGAACTCACAGTCTTATTTCATTTATATATGTATAGTAAAACATAAGATTGTCTGGAAAAATAGCATGAATAAGTTTTAACATGCAAGAATATTTGTTTTTGCAATCATTCTAACCTCTAAAATATAGACATAAGTTTTAAAAGTTTTCTAGTCAGAATTTTTCCTTAAGGTAAATAAATAAATAAAATAAGTAAAAATCATGTTCTACTCAACCTCTTAGAGTAGTTTTTCTTCGCTTTTCTTAATTTAAAGTTTTTCTTTTAACCCATTTTATGCATGGATCTGGAGGCGTACTTGATCCCTTTCGTGTTATTTGATTACTTCGATTGATACGAGTCTAATAGGAAACCTAGCTTAGGAACCCTACCAAAATAGAGGTCCAACGCCTCTTGGACGTTAGGAAGGACGATCGGCATTTTTAGGAAACGTTAGATTTTTTCATTAATGCGCCTTTAAGTTAACTAATAAAAAATGAACTTAGGAGGGGGGTAGGGGTAGATAGGACTCGGAAGGGATGATATACGCTTGACCCCAACAGGATGGAACCTTGGTTTTCATCCTGGGGCTTGGTAATAAACCAAGTGCGTCTGATCCGAGAATTTAATAACCCAACTTGTTTAAACATTTATTATTTGATCAAACTCTTGTCACTTAGGATTAATTTAGAAAATATTAAAATATATGAGACCTTTATTTGTGTTTTCACCCCTACATAAATACGAGACACGGTCGGGACCCGCCTTTGCGGACCTCGAAGGGTGCTTAACACCTTCCCTTCTAGGTAACTTGAGCCCGAACCCTCCTCTCTGGTTTGACCTTTGAGCCTAGGATAGAATGGTGTCCTAATGCACTCAATCATTAGGTGGCGACTCTAAAAAATGAAAATCCCAAAAGAGTCATTGCCACGACGTCGTCCAGGTTCCTATTTCTCCGCGAGGAAAAAATAGGGCGCGACAGAATGGCGACTCCGCTGGGGACTAAGGCTCTTACCATAACGCGTCTCGTGTTTATTTTTCGCAATTTTCTTTTTTTATTTTATTTAATCCTTACTGACTTGTTTATTTTTTTTCCCTTTTAACCCCTTTCCTTACCCCTCTAACTCCCTTCCTTATCCCTCTAACCTCCTCCCCTATTCCCTCTAACTCCCTTCCCCTACCCCGCTAATTTCCCTTCCCCTATCCCACTAACTCCCCTTCCCTTATCCCCTCTAATTTCCCTTCCCCTATCCCGCTAACTCCTTTCCCCTATTCCCTCTAACTCTCTCCCTCTTTCCCTTTAGTCCCTTTCCCCTCTCCTTTTCTTATTTACTGCTTTAATAACACTGCTATTTGCTAATTGTTTACATTTAATTTTAAATTGGCATTCCGTTCATAAAACTCCCCCACTTGGGACCCTCTTAATTTCTCTTTAAGGTGATGTCGTGCCTTTGCACTTCTCCCTACTCTTTTCAAACCAAAATTTAGAGAGTAAGCGCTTGCGTGGTGAATGGCGGATAGTCTTACTACCGTTGGACCACGTGCTTCTCGCATAAGAATACCCAGTCTGTGTCTAAGCCCACTCTTTAGAAACTTAGGATAGAGCTATCCACCCCAAAGTTAAGATCATGCATGCGTAAGCCCTAGGTAGTTTGACCCCTAGGGGGTCAATCTACGTAATAGTAGCCACCTTGTTAAGTCTAGAGGGTCCAATCACCCTCCAAGACGGAATATTGCATACTATGTGTTTATGTGGTCACAATAGTCCAATCCAAGCCTAAATCTGTTAAAATTGAATTTAGAAACATTCCTTTTTCTTTTGGTGTGCAGGAAATGGCTTCCCCAAACTTCGCCAATACTCAGATGGTTGTAGGTGTGGACCACAGGTTGAGGAGGTGGTGGGAGAACATTAAGAAAGACTGTGCCATAGAGGTAGCTCAACTCTTGGGAGGGCTAACATACCTAATATATGTTATCCCTGATCGCTACCTTATCAAAGCATTTCTGAAATTCTGGGACCCTGCCAGGACTGTGTTCAAATTCCGGGACTTCGAGTTGACCCCCACTATTGAGGAGATCGGCGGGTTCATCGACCTGCCTTACTGGGACCGGAGCATGATTGTACCTCACAGACAGACTGCAAAGAAATTTATGAAGAATCTGGGACTAATTTATAGACCTAAATTAGCTTGCCTGGACTTTGAATGGATCTCATTGGACTACCTATATGCTCGTTTTGGCCATCAGGATAGTTATGAAAACTTCAAAAATGACTTCTCCTGTTCAACAGCCAAATGGGAAGTGCATCGAGTGAACGCCTTCGCAGTCGCACTATTAGGCACCCTAGTCTTCCCAAGAGAAGACAGAAACATAGACACCCGCCTGATCTACATCGTGCGCACCTTATCCAAGGGAAAGGAGGTTGGAGGAAATACTATCGTGCCTATGATAGTAGCAGAGATTGTGAGGGCACTGTCCAAATGCGTCCGGGGGAAAAGGTTCTTTGAGGGATGCAACCTCCTATTACAGCTATGGGCGGTTGAACATTTCTACAAACGGGGAGGTGTGATAGACGCTCTTGACGGAGTAGGAAACAGAATTCACTCCCACCCCTCGAGGATGCGCAAATTTATCAGGCCAGCAGGGGCTGAAGAATGTTTCAGATTCATGACAGGGTTATCAGGGTACAACATCCAGTGGAAATACCCTTGGCAAAACATCTCACGGGCCATAGCTAGAGGAGATGAGCTATACTACATTGAGCTCATTGGCTTGAAAGGGGTCCAACCATATGCCCCTTTGCGGGTCCTTCGACAGTTCGGCTTGATTCAAGTGATCCCTTTGCGTTCCAACATGAGTTTAGCTGGTATGAGTTCGGAGAGGAAATCCCACAAGTACATAACATATGCCGGGGGTGGGAAAGAGCAATGGCCATCGTCGTCGAAGAGGATCGCCCTTATTGCACTCCGGAGTACTACGTGTGGATTCTGGAAGATGCCGAGAAGATAGACCTAGACCAAGGAGGACGGCCAGGGTACGAGGATGTAGAGGAAAAAGTCTGGGCTCGGAAGCTGCTGAACAAGGATTATGAGGTCACTCCGGAGATGAAGGAACAAATTGTCCCAACCTATGGAAGCCGCCATATTTGAAGATTTATTTCCTTTTCAGCTATTTTCCCCTTGTTATCCCTACTTCCCTTAGGATTTGAAAGTTTGATGTAATGTTTTTCTTTTTCCTTATTCAATAAAACAATGGTTCCTTTTCTTATGTCTCTTATTCTAAATTTCAATAAACAAATTAAGGCTTGGATTGACTATCACGTGCCACTTGCTTGTCGTATTAGGCCTACCTCTGGCTCAATGAGGTCCCTTGCATTTTAGGACGATTCTTTTGTTGAATTACATGTCTACTATTATTATTACCCTTACTTCTAACAAGACTTTGCTGGTTTTGTTGTTTGTTTTTCCCCTTCCCAGGGTTGATCTGTCCGTGCATTCTGGCCTACTACACCAGATCCAAAGGGGCTCCTCCTCCTCCTCCGCCACTCCAAAACCTGAGCAAAAAGAAGGGTAAAATGGCCGACGACCACAGCAGCAACGAGAACTCCGACAAAGGGGCTCACTCCACTGACTTGGTCCTAAGGTTAGAAAGGAAGATTTTGGAACTAGAGGAGGAAATGGCTAGCATGCGAAGTTTGGCGAGGCTGTCAATTTCTCTTGGCACCCCTTTTGGGGATAACATGGAGGAACAAATCAATACTACTCAAACCACATTGCCAATTACACAACCTACTCCTCAGAAACAACCTAACCCCACTAGCTTACCACCCATAAATACCCAACCTCCAAATTACCATTTCCAAAACCTGCGCCATGCAGGCCCTTCCGAGCCAACCCTACACCCTCTAAATACTAGCCCCATCCCAAATATGCCTCCCAAATCTACCGTCAATACCACATATACCCATGCTCCAGGAAATTACTACCAGAATCCGATATTCGTGGAAACCGCTCCCTATACCCACGAATATCACGAATCAGAATCCTCCCAAAAGGATAAGCTGATTAAGTCCATGGCCGAGAAATTGGACAGCCTCACTAATCGCTTGCAGCAAGTCGAGTCCAGCAAAAAGGTGGTTGGTTTGAGTTATGAGGACCTATGCATACATCCCGACGTGAAGCTGCCAGAGGGATATAAACCTCCCAAATTTGAATTGTTCAACGGCATCGGAGATCCTAAAGCCCACCTACGCATGTACTGTGACAAGCTCGCTGGGGTGGGAAGGGATGAAAGGATCAAGATGAAATTGTTCATGAGAAGTCTTACCGGTGAAGCTCCTACGTGGTACATCGACCAAGATGCCCGAAAATGGTCGAGTTGGGTAGATATGGCCTCAGACTTCATGGACCGATTTGGGTTCAACACGGAGAATGCACCCGATTGGTTCTACATCCAAAACTTGAAGAAAAAGCCCGGTGAGACTTTCAGAGATTATGTCGTCAGATGGAGGTCCGAGGCTGCCAGAGCCAGGCCTCCCATGGATGAGTCCGAGATGAAGGACTATTTTATTAGGGCGCAGGAGCCCCAATATTATGACAGGATGATGTTAGTCGCAGAGAAGAGCTTCGCCGACATTATCAAACTTGGCGAGAGGATTGAAGAAGGTATCAAGAATGGTACCATTATCAACTTGGAGGCTTTACAGGCTACCAACAAGGCATTACATTCAGGAAACTTGCCCGAAAATCAGAAGAAAAAAGAAGTGGGTGCGGTCATTTTGGCGCACAAAAGCCCTATTAAACCACAAACCCCAATCTCACCCCTCCCTCACTATCCTACATCACCTTATCCTATGCACTACCCTCCTTACCCAGCATATACCCCTTACCAAGCTCCACCTCCACAATACCAACAACCAACATACCCCATTTACCACACCCAACCAGCTTACTATCAAACTCCTTCACCACCACCACTATCTCCTCGACAACCAAATTACAGAAACCGTCCCAATTTTGACAGAAGACCCACAAAATCCTACACTCCCTTGGCCGAACCTATAGCCCAGCTCTACAAGAGACTAAAAGCAGCCGGTTATATAACGCCCATCCCTGCCTTACCCGTTGACACCCAAGCCAAATGGCACGACCCCAACAAGGTATGCGCCTATCATTCTGGAATGAAAGGACATACCACAGAGGTCTGCCAATCCCTACGAGATAAAATCCAAAAACTTATAGACACCAAAACCATACAGCTCAAAGAACCCGCGCCTAATGTGTCCAACAACCCACTTCCTAATCATCAGGTAAATATGTTGGAAGTAGGAGAATCAACAGGTGCACCAGGGCCCATATGGTTGGTAGGGCAAAATGAGCTAGTGGCAGTGATGATAACTCAAACACCTTTTGTGGTACAAGGGCGCCGACCGTTTGAAGTAGAAGTCGCCACGCCCAAGCTCCCTTTTGTGGTCGCAATGGCCCCTCAGCAAAGTTTCGACACACATGCAATTCCCTGGAGCTATGACAAAGGAAAAGCAGTGGTGGAAGAGAACGATGTTTTCCGGGGGACAACCCACTCCGAACAGACGGATGCCTCCAAACTCATGACACAAGGTAGTTCAAGCGGGACTAAGCCGCCTATCATAGAAGTGGAAGAAGACGGGGAATGGAAAAGGATACAGGCCACGGAGCACCCTGTCACAGGCCAATTAAGTAAGGGATCCTCTCAGGTCTCCATCTTGTCCCTCTTGCAGACTTCGGAGCCTCACCAGAAGGCGTTGATGAGAGTGCTGAGTGAGGCTTATGTTCCGTCCAACATCACTGAAGGAGAGATGGCCCACATGGTGGGACAGGTATTTGAAGCTTATAAGATATCCTTCCACGAAGACGAACTCCCGGTTGAAGGGACCACTCACATCCGAGCCCTTTACATCACCACCAGATACCAAGACAGGTTGATTACTAAAGCATTGGTTGATCCGGGTTCCGGATTAAATATCTGTCCTCTTAGCACTATCACAAGGCTAGGCGTGGATTTGGCAAGGATTCAGAATTACCAGATGAACGTGAAAGCCTTTGATGGATCCCAAAGGGACATGATAGAGGAGATCACTTTGGACATGACCATTGGTCCGGCCACCTTTCCCATTGCATTCCAGGTATTGGACATCCCAGCTTCCTACAACTTATTGCTGGGGCGCCCGTGGATTCACATGGCCGGGGCAGTGCCATCCACCCTCCATCAGTGCCTGAAGTTCGAATGGGAACATGAAGAAGTGGTAGTGCATGGGGAGAAGGGACATCCCGTCTATGCTGTTGAAGGACCGGGCTGTATGGATGGAGGAATGTTCCATACCGTGGAGTTGGTGGGAGGCATCGAACTAACGCCATGGTACAATCAGAAGGTCCTGAGCATGATGTTATGGCTAGGCTATGAGCCAGGCAAAGGATTGGGAGCCAAACTCTAAGGCATTCCCGACCTAATCTCTCTTCCTTTCAAAAATGATACTATGGGTTTGGGGTATGAAGGAGAAATACCCATGAAGAGAGAAAGGTTGGAGCGTCCTATCCCATCTTTACATCTGAACTTCCAATCCGCTGGTTTTCTCAAGAGCGACCTAGAGAGGGAAGAAGAGGAACTGCTAGAAAGTATAAGAAACCTGTTCATCACAGAAGACTTTCTTTCTGGGGCAAAAAGAGAGACACTAGAAGCAGACACAGAAGAAGAAGAGGTGGGGTTGATGGATGTGATGAACGTGATGCAGAACTCAGGTTATGAACCAGGAAGGGGCTTAGGAGCCAAACTGCAAGGGATCATCGAGCCTATAAAGCCTTCACATCACTTAACTACATTTGGCTTGGGATATGCTTACACTATAGAAGAATACCTGGATTGGGAACCACTCCCAGAAGGGTGTTATTATCCTTTGCCAAGCCCCTTGCCACTGCTGAGCCAAACTTTCCAATCCGCTGGATTCCGGGATGATGGTATTGATAACCTGTTGAATGGATTGCAAGGTTTGTCCCTTTCAGAAGCTGAGGAAGGAAGCTGCAATGTCGTAATCAACGAGGAGGAGAAGAGAGCCCCAGTGTAGGAGGAGATCACAGGGATCGTCATCAGCAGCTGGACCACTGCACCATCCAGACCGCGTCGGGCACTTGGGTAGAAACAGAAATTGTCACCAACTCATGATGTTTTCAAATAAAGACTCTTAATTAAGATTTTAATGTTTTACTTATGCCATTATTATGACAAGTTTTTTTTTTATGAATAAAACTTGCATTCATTTCACGATGATGTTATTTTATGTTTACTTTTGTTGTTTTCTTTCAGAAGAATTACTTTTAATAATGTTGAATCTGAGATTGTGGCACATAATGAGACTATCCAACATGACACAGCTGAGACAGAGGCTACAGACGAATCTTGCGAAGAGGTTGCTAGAAAGGTCAATGAGTTTGAGGAAAAGCCGAAAGCAAATCTAGACGAGACAGAAACAGTGAACTTGGGTGATGACGAAACAATCCAAGAGACAAGAATCAGTGTTCACATGACCGAGGAAAAGAAAAGGGAATACATCCAATTCTTGAAAAAGAACAAGGATGTCTTTGCTTGGTCCTATGCAGATATGACAAGGTTGAGCACTTCAATAGTGGCCCATCGATTGCCTACCGATCCATCTTGCCCGCCAGTGAAACAGAAGCTCAGAAAATACAAGCCTGACTTGAGTTTGAAAATCAAGGAAGAAGTATCAAAACAGTTGGAAGCTCAAATTCTGGAAGTAACCAAGTATCCGACCTGGCTCTCCAACATTGTGCCCGTACCTAAGAAAGACGGTAAGGTCAAGGTCTGCGTGGATTACCGGGATCTCAACAAGGCTAGCCCTAAGGATGACTTTCCACTCCCAAACATCCACATTCTGATAGACAATTGTGCTAAACATGAAACACAGTCATTTGTGGATTGCTTTGCTGGGTACCATCAAATCAAGATGCATGAGGATGACGCAGAGAAAACGGCTTTCATCACACCTTGGGGTGTCTACAACTACAAGGTAATGCCATTCGGACTAAAGAATGCCGGGGCCACCTACATGAGAGCCATGACCACTTTGTTTCATTACATGATCCACAAGGAGATTGAGGTTTACGTGGACGATGTCATCATCAAGTCAAAGAAAGGGTGTGACCATTTAATTGATCTTCAGAAATTCTTTGACAGGCTACGAAGATATAATTTGAAGTTAAATCCCGCAAAGTGTGCTTTTGGGGTCCCCGCCGGGAAATTATTGGGTTTTATTGTCAGTCGCCAGGGTATAGAGCTGGATCCAACAAAAATCAAGGCTATTCGGGAGCTTCCCCCTCCAAAGAGCAAGAAAGAGGTGATGAGCTTCTTGGGTAGACTCAACTATATCAGTCGCTTCATAGCCCAATCTACCGTCATTTGTGAACCAATCCTTAAGCTACTAAAGAACGACGCTGCTATCAAATGGACTCCAGAATGTCAAGAAGCATTTGATAAAATCAAGGACTATTTATCCAATCCTCCAGTGCTGGTTCCCCCTGAGGCAGGTCGACCTTTGCTGCTATACTTATCGGTCATGGATCAGGCATTCGGGTGTGTTTTGGGACACATGATGAAACAGGAAGGAAGGAGCAGGCAATCTACTACATGAGTAAGAAGTTCACACCATACGAGGCTCGGTACTCTTTGCTTGAGCGTACTTGTTGTGCTTTGACTTGGGTAGCCCAGAAGTTGCGCCATTATCTCTCAGCGCACACGACGTATCTGATCTCGCGGATGGATCCCCTAAAGTACATCTTTCAGAAACCTATGCCCACGGGTAAGCTGGCTAAATGGCAGATATTGTTGAGTGAATTTGACATAGTCTATGTCACACAAAAGGCGGTGAAGGCACAAGCACTAACCGACCATCTAGCAGAAAACCCCGTAGACGAAGAGTACAGGCCTCTGAAGACTTATTTTCATGATGAAGAAGTAGCTTTCGTAGGAGAAGATATCTTTGAAGAATATGATGGGTGGAGGATGTTCTATGATGGGGCCAAGAACTTTAACGGAGCAGGCATTGGGGCTGTATTGATCTCACCTATGGGCCAACACTACCCGGCATCAGCAAAGCTCAAGTTTCATTATTCCAACAACATGGTTGAATATGAGGCTTGCATCTTAGGCCTCCGACTAGCAGTTGATCTGGACGTGCAGGTTATCTTGGCAATTGGGGATTCAGATTTAGTGATCCGTCAGGCACAGGGTGAATGGGCAGTAAAAAACCGAAAGCTTCTACCATATTTGGACTGCGTGCAAAAGCTCTGCAAAAGATTCACTATGGTGGAATTCAAACATATTCCACGACTTCAGAATGAGTTTGCAGATGCTTTGGCCACCCTATCTTCCATGATTCGACATCCAGATCAGAATTACATTGATCCCATCCGCAGTCATCTACATGAACAACCTGCATATTGCTTTCACGTGGAGGAAGAAACGGATCAGAAACCGTGGTATGATGACATTCAAGGGTACTTGAAGAGTGGCAGTTATTCGGAGAGCGCAACAAAAGTCCAAAAACGCACAATTAGGAGACTAGCAAATCAATTCTTCTTAAATGGAGGAATCCTATATAGGAGGACTCCCGACTTGGGTTTGCTAAGGTGCGTCGGAACTAAAGAGGCATCCAGACTTGTAGAGGAGATTCATGCAGGAACATGCGGGCCACACATGAACGGTTTCACCCTTGCAAAGAAAATCCTCAGAGCAGGTTATTTTTGGTTAACAATGGAAACTGATTGCATCCGCCATGTTCAGAAGTGCCACCAGTGCCAAACTCACGCAGACATGATCCGAGTTCCTCCCAACGAACTCCATGTCACTAGTTCGCCCTGGCCGTTCGCAGCTTGGGGCATGGATGTCATTGGGCCTATCGAGCCAGCAGCCTCGAATGGACACCGGTTTATCCTTGTGGCAATTGACTACTTCACCAAATGGGTCGAAGCTACATCTCACAAGTCTGTCAATAAGAAAGTTGTCGATGACTTCATCAAATATAACATTATTTGCCGGTTTGGGGTCCCTGAGACGATCATCACTGACAACGGAGCCAACCTCAATAGCAATCTGATGATGGAAACCTGTGACCGATTCAAGATCAACCATCGAAACTCCACTACATACAGGCCACAGATGAATGGAGCGGTAGAAGCCGCAAACAAGAACATCAAAAGGATATTGCGGAAAATGATTGACAATCACAGACAATGGCACGAAAAGCTACCATTTGCATTATTGGGATATCGCACCACCATCCGGACCTCCACTGGGGAAACCCCGTACTTCTTGGTCTATGGGAACGAAGCAGTGATTCCTGCAGAAGTCGAGATACCGTCTCTGAGGATCATTCAAGAAGCAAAGTTGAGTGACGCCGAATGGGTACAAGGCAGGTTTGAGCAACTAGCACTGATCGATGGAAGATGGATCAACGCCATATGTCACGGGCAACTTTACCAGAACAGGATGGCCCGAGCATTCAACAAAAAGGTCAGACCGAGGTACTTCTCGCCCTGTCAATTAGTCTTGAAGCGGATCTTCCCAAATCAAGATGAGGCCAAAGAAAAGGTCGCACCAAACTGGCAAGGTCCGTACATGGTTCACCGCGTCTTGACTGGAGGAGCACTCATACTCGCAGAGATGGACGGTGAAATCTGGCCCAGACCTATCAATGCAGATGTTGTGAAAAGATACTACGTCTAGGTTTTATCTTTTGCTCTTTGTATTTGGAACTACGTCAGACCTGATTCCCGTTTAAGAGGGATACGTAGGCGCTCCTGTGGAGCTCGGTCTCACCATAATAAAAATTTTATTTCCCCACTGGATCACTGACTGGGGCAGAATTTTTGAGAGGATCTCAAAAATTCTTTTGCAAAAGAGCACAAGCAGACAAGATAACTGGGGCAGAATTTTTGAGGCCAGCTCAAAAATTCATGACAGACCGAACGAGGAAGTTGTAACTCTACATCAAGCAGCCCGAAGATCCTCACTCAGCTGAATGTCGGATCTGTCTCAAAATGTGCCACTATCAAAAGATTCATTAATAAATTATCAGTTGTTTTTCAAACGTTTCAAATATATATACATATAAAGTATATACACATGTACACATTATATGCATACTTTTTTTTAATCTGAAATGCTACGCCATCCCGTCCCAAGAGAAAAGCCCCGACAAAGGTCTGGATATCAGCAATCGATGAGAATACCGGGCCACGACAAAGGACAGATCAACCCCCCCCCCCCTTTTCTTTATCTGACTATTTTTCTTTGAACGCAGATGTGATAGGCACACATCCCCTGCATTGTCCGAGCAGACGACAATCTAGTAAGATAAAATATTACTTTATGCTTTGCATCGCATCGGCCCAAATTCACACTGCATATGCTTGATAGGTATATCATAAATATCGCATATTGCCAGCATTTGCATTACATGCGCCCGATATTTGCATTTGCATTGTGCCCGATACTTGCATCATAAAGGCCCGATATTTGCATTTGCATTACATGCGCCCGATATTTGCATTTGCATTGTGCCCGATATTTGCATTATAAATGTATCTGCATTCGCATGTGCCCGATATTTGCACCACAAAAGCCCTAGATTTGCATTGCATCGTGCCCAAAAATCACGTCTTGCATAACTTTGGCCCGAGAAATTTGCATATACTCTAAATTTGCACTGCATCGTGCCCGAAAATCATGTCTTGCACAATATGCATAATTTGGCCCGAGAAATTGCACATACTTTAAACTTGCATTGCATCGTGCCCGAAAATCACGTCTTGCATGACGTTGGCCCGAGAAATTGCATATACTCTAAATTTGCACTGCATCGTGCCCGAAAATCATGTCTTGCACAATATGCATAATTTGGCCCAAGAAATTGCATATAATTCGCGTCGCATTATGCTCAAAAATTTCATTTTCACATGACACCGGCCCAAGATTCCTTATAGGCATCACATAGTGCCCAAAGTTATCTTTGCCTCAGCCTGAGAACAACATAACATATTATACCCCTAAGGCGTCATAGTCCAAAGGCGTCATTTTCATGGCCCACGGACATCATTTCATGGCCTAGGGATTTAATTTCTGCTTATCATGCCCTTAAGGCGTCATGGTCCAAAGGCATGATCTTCATGGCCTAAGGACATCATTTCATGGCCTAGGGATTTAATTACATTCATCATGATCCGAAGGTATCATCGTCCAAAGGCACCATCCCTCATGGCCTACGGACATCATTTCATGACCCGAGGATACAATTTATGATTATCATAGCCCTAGACGTCATAGCCTAAGACGTCATCCTTATCGTCTTACGGCAAAATTCATGGTCTAATAGGGAACTTGCATCACATTTTTTATTCTGCTATTTAATATATATGCTCTAATAATTTTCATTTACGAAGCGTCTCTTTTAACTATAAAGCCCGCGAATGTCTGTCAACCTCCTGTTCTTTTGGCATCTAAACATTTTCTATACCGCGAGCATTTTAATTCAAGTTTCGAAATTCGTACGGTTTTGTTCATTTTTGGAATTTCAGTCATTCCTAAATCCAGAACTACACACGGCTTGATTCTCGTATAACCAGAGATATGCAGGCGACTTCTAAACCGAAGTCTCGGCCGTAAACCTTTTGTTTTATCCGGTCCCTTCGATAAATGCCATCGGTCAGACAAAATCGGCTACTCCGTCAACTTTCTTTGCTCAACAATTCATCCTTCATTCCCGAGCAAAGAAGGGGCAGCTGTTGATACCCGATTTTGACCGACCCTTAACGTATTTTACGTTTTATTTATTTTTAAAAATTAGTATTGGCGAAAAAAAATGATTGTCATAAATAAAGTCCATGTCAATTTTGGCAAAATCTTTGAAATCCTATTTCAATTTTGACCAACTTACTTGAATTTATTTGGATTCTAGCCACCCATTTGTAAAATTTTACACTTTTATCCAACTTGAGCCAATTAGCGCCACAATTTTAAAGTTTTACAATTTTTGACTAGTATTTAAATGCAATTTACTAATTTGAGGCTTGATTTTTAAATTCCTACCACTTTTGACTAGTATCTAAATTCGATTAGCTAACTTGTGGCTCAATTTTTAAATTCTTGCACTTTTTGACTAATATTTAAATTTAATTTACCAATTTATGGCCTAATCCTTGATATTTTACAAGTAGGGGCTAGTATTTAAATCTGAATTACCAATTTAGGGCCCAATTTTGAAATATTTTACAATTTGTGGCTAGTTTTTAAATTCGAATTATTAATTTACGGCTAGTTTCTTAATTTTGGCTATTACTCAAATTCGGGTACCCACTTTTAACCCTGATCCGACCCGAGACCCGTTTTCCCTCTATTTAAACCCCCAAAGCACAAACCCTAATTTTTCTTTCCATTTTTAACCCTTCAGCCGCCCCTCTTCTCCACCAGGTGGCGGCCGGCGCCGCACCACCACGGGCAGCCATGGCTGCCGCCTTGTCTCTCTCCTCCTCTCTCCGTCTCTTCTCTCCTTCTTTTCCCATCTTCTCCATTGCCACCCCAAAAGCCCCGACGCAGCCACGCAACAACCGCCACACACCGCCGCCGCGACCACCAGCAGCGGCGCGCCGCTCTTCTCTTCCTCCTCTCGCTGCCGCGCGTCGCCGCCACCCTCCACGCGACGCCGGCAGCCCCTCTCTTCTCCTTTCTCGCTGCACCCATGGCAGCGACGCAGCCACCACAACAACACCCCTAAGCAGCGGCAGCCTCACGCCGCTGCAATCTCCCTCTCTCTCGTCGCATCTCCTCCATCTCAGTCCCAAACCCCACACGCTTCCAGCAACACCCCCACAACCACCGCAGCCACCAAAACCTCCATGCAGCCGCCAAGCGACCGCCCCGGCAGCCCCAGTCGCGGCCCTCTCGCCCTTTTCCGGCCTCTCGAAGACAGTTCCATCTCCGTACTCCAAGGGACACAACTCCGTACAACTATATAAAAATCGCGAAGGCCACGTTACAGTTCGGAAAGATAAGTAGTCGATTTTTTTTCTCTCTTAGTTATAGTGTTCATAATTCATGTCATTTTGTTTTGATTATTGTGTTATCTCATACAACACTATTAAAGGAGTATGATTTTTTCTTTTTGGAAGCTCACTAGATTTCAAATTTTGTCTAATTAGTGTATCGTGTGGGTCTTGGTGCATAACAAAATTGATTTCTGGCAGAGCTTATGCACTCTAGTTTATTTCTATTTAGAATGAATGCTTTGGGTTTTCTTGTTTCTGATATACGGAAATTTTGTCCGTGATATTTGATTTGGATATTTTGTGATTGCCTTAAGAGATCTCCAGTTTTACCTTATTTGTGAAGTCGTGATTATTGGTAATACGTTATTAATAATTTCCCTTTTTACGCCATTCCGGTATCTATCTTCCTTAATTGGTTTACTCCTCAATTAATGAAAGAATTAGCATAATTTTCTTTTCCTTAACTACTTTTACCTTCCTTTCACGGGATCACCCTATATCTACTATATAAGAGGAGGCGATTATCAATTGGGGATCATCAGAATATCACTACTGCTACTCTTTTCTAATTACCCCACCTCTTTCATCTCAAGGAAAATCGTCAGAAATCAATCAAGGCTGTTTGATTATTATTTTTTTTGGACAGTATATTTTACTTGTTTCATCTAGGCACATATTACCTTTGTTTTTCTGTTCGACAGGTCTGGGGTTTCAAGATGAGGGGTATGAAGAGTCGCCAGGAGGGGATAGGATACAAGCTTTAGAAGTTCTTATTTTATATTTTATATTCATGCTGTATTTCTCTGAGCTTTGTAATAAACATAGTGGAATGGGGATATAGTAAAAGGGGGAGGGGATTTACTTGTTTGCTTTCATCCGTATAACTCACATAGGCAAATATTAACTTAGGATTCGGAAAATATATAAAATAAATAAATGATGTAAAAGTTGCGACTAGCATGTTTAACGCCTTCCTCCCTGCTTAATTCAACTAAAGAAAATATGATATCGCACTTTAGTTTAGACGCCTTGTTTAAGGCATTTATCTGCCCAGGTTTAGAAGTTTTGTGTGTATGTGGATTCCTGTTAATATCTTTCCTCCTATGTTTCGATCAAATTATATGGTTAAGTTGCATTTTAGATCGTTAATATAAGAATTGCATTGTCGTATTTGTTTACCTTTAAAAGATAATGTTCTAGGTCATTTGTGGCATTAAAAGCTATATTTTGAATTTTTTTTAGATCTCGAGAACATATTTCATGTAATAGAAGTCGTGCCTATAGGAATACGTAAATAAGTGTTTATTTTTATAGAAATCATGTCCTTGAGTTGTTTATTTTTATAAAAATCATGTTTAATATGCTTAAGTTTTGTTTAATTTTATAGAAATCATGTCTAATATGCGTAAGTGTTTATTTTTTAGAAATCATGTCCTTAAGTTGTTTATTTTTATAGGAATCATATCTAATATGCTTAAGTTGTTTTGTTTTATAGAAATCCTGCCTAATATGCTTAAGTGTTAAATTTTATAGAAATCATGTCTAATATGAAGTTATTTTATTTTTATAGGAATCTTGCCTAAGTGTTTAATTGTATAGAAACCATGTCTAATATGCTTAAGTCGTTTAGAGATCATGCCTAAGATGCTTAAGTTGTTTATTTTATAGAAATCATGCCTAAGATGCTTAAGTTGTTTATTTTATAGAAATCATGCCTAAAGATGCTTAAGTTGTTTATTTTATAGAAATCATGTCTAATATGAAGTTATTTTATTTTTATAGGAATCCTGCCTAAGTGTTTAATTGTATAGAAACCACGTCTAATATGCTTAAGTCGTTTAGAGATCATGCCTAAGATGCTAAAGTTGTTTATTTTATAGAAATCATGCCTAAGATGCTTAAGTTGTTTATTTTATAGAAATCATGCCTAATATGCTTAAGCTGTTTATTTTATAGAGATCATGCCTAACAGGTTTAAGTGTTTATTTCTATAGAAATCCCGTCTAATGTGCTTAAGTGCTTGTTTTTATAGAAAATCATGCCTGTAGGAACTCACAGTCTTATTTCATTTATATATGTATAGTAAAACATAAGATTGTCTGAAAAAATAGCATGAATAAGTTTTAACATGCAAGAATATTTGTTTTTGCAATCATTCTAACCTCTAAAATATAGATGATGAGTCATGAAAATACGACTTTTACGACGCTTAAAACATAGAATTATTGGGTGTTCTCGAGCGGTGTTATTGGTTTAATAGGTATGTTTTGTTATTGTGCTGGAAAATGACTAAGGCATGGGAAATGGCGGAAAGCACAAGGAACGGGTGAAAAACGAAGCCAAGTGTCGGAACACGGAAGGCCCACACGGGCCGTCTCACGCCAGACGGTCCGTGTGACCGACCGTGGCACGACACGAGTCACACGGTCAGTCCACACGGCCCGTCTGACACTAGACGGACCGTGTGACGGACCGTGTACTTGACGAAGCTCGGAAGACAACCCGTCAAAAATTAAAGAAATCGTGCAAGGAGATTTACACGGAGGAACCACACGGTCCGTCTCACTCCATACGGACCGTGTCACGGGCCGTGTAACTGACGTAGCTCGAAGGGCCTTCGTCGAAAATATCAGAACTCGTGCAAGTGGATCGACACGGAAGAGCCACACGGCCCGTCTCACGCCACACGAGCCGCGTCACGGACCGTGTGGGCACAGTCAACCGCCAGACGGTCCGTTCACACGGACCATCTCACCTCAGACGGTCCGTGTAACGGACCGTGCCCCGTGCCGAAATTATTTTCCTAAATTATATCAACTTAGTTTTTACTTTGTATAAATAGGATGTTATTTTATTTTATTAGAAAACTTCGTTTTGACGATAGAAACTAGAGAGAACAAGGAGAAAAACATTAGTTTGGCTTTTGTAATTCGAGAGAATCACGTTTGTGATTATTGTTCAAAGCTTGTAACACGGATTCTTGTTCTTCAATCGTAAGTCCATCTTTATGTCTTCTTCTACTCGTTGTGGGCAAATTATCAACAGTATGCTAGGCTAAATCCACAACTAGGGTTGTGGGAACCATGACGACCCAATTAAGATAACGCAAACTGGGGGTAATTCGTTCAAATAAACAACACATGTATTGTTAAATTCTTCGTTTTAACTTCTCCTTAATGAGTCGACGCATTGGGGTAAGCCTGTATTCGTTACATGCCCGAAAGGGATGTAGTGATTGGGAAAAGGGTCTAACAACAGAGATTCAAGGTCATGAACCTAGTCTAAGTGCCTGAGACCGAAAGGTGAGGGTATTCTGAGATCAGAAACAATGGTTAGCATTGCATACACTCGGAGACCGAGAGGAGAGGAGTGAGATATACCTAGAAAGGACCGAAAGGTGACCTAGGTATTAATTAAGTTGTAGATTTTGCATGCATCATTAGGAACGAATTCACAGATCCAGTTTAGTTGTCGTAATTGTATGTCATGGGGAACACAACCCTAGCCTCTCTCTATCTGTCTAAGAATCGGAGCGTCTTTATTAATTACTTTACGAAATTAGTTAAATTAAATAACGCAACCCCCCATTTACTTTATGTTCGTTTATCTTGGGAATAGCATTTACAACTGAAAGCCGGTACTAATAGAATAATTCTTACGTGTTCCCTGTGGGATCGACCTCAACTCTGGTTGAGTTCTATATTTGACCAACGACCGCTTTACTCTTCTATCTGGAGTGTAATTTGGGCGTATCAAATTTTGGCGCCGTTGCCGGGGAACGCGGCAAGGAACTAGTCTATTAGTTGCTACTTTCATCTTGTAAGTCTAGTCCCTGATTTTACTTTGTTTCTTGTTTTTGTCCTTGTAGGGGTTCAGCTTTGTATGCCAAGTACCCGAAGCAAGGGTGCAACACTTATTCCCTACGATCCAGAGCTTACCAAGTCAATTCACAGAATGAACGCCCAAGATCGTGAAGCCGCAAGGCAGAGGGAGTTGGCAGTGAATCCTGCAGCTGGAGGTCAGGATGGGTTGGGTATGGATGATCTTGCTGGTAACGTGGTACCACCAGCAGCACCACTTCGCCAGGTACCACTTGTACCACCTCAGCAACACCAACCCCCGGTGAGACCTCAAGGCCCTCAGTACCCGCCAGCTGTGCAAGATGATGATGATGATGCCGGGTCTACTGGGGCTATAGTACTCCCACCACTGCCTGCTGGGATCAAATTCACGATCACTAGCACCATGCTGCAGATGTTGCAGTTGAAGGGGATGTTTACTGGAGCGGCCACCGAGGATGCAAATCAGCACTTGATTAATTTCTTAGCTACCTGTCAGTCCTCCGAAATTCCAGGAGTTAGCCAGCAAGCGTTGAGGCTGAGGTTATTTCCATTGTCTCTGTCTGGGGAGGCAATAAGGTGGCTAAACGAGCTCCCCCACGATTCCATCCGCACATGGGGGGAACTAAAGGAGGCATTCCTGGAACGATTCTTCCCTGCTTCACGGCAACTGAAACTCAAAGATGAGATTGGATCCCATAAACAAATGCCGAATGAAGCGTTGTATCAGTCTTGGGAGAGATTCAGGCAAAAGCTCAAACAGTGCCCCAATCACCATCTCACTGATGAACACTTGAAGGCAGTCTTCTACAAGTCCTGCAACTTCGTTACCAAGCCTATCATTGATGCAGCTTGTGGAGGGTCATATATGTCCAGGATTTTCCCGGACATAGTGGTCATCTTAGACCAAGTGGCAAAGAACAACAGGGCATGGTATACTAGAGAGGTAGACTGCTCAGGGATGGTATTTGAAATGAGCGAGGCGCAGCGCAAGAAGGAGGAAGAACGGGACCAGGACATGGCCCATATGCGGACACAAATTGATTTGCTGTCGAAGAAGTTCCTTGGTGGGGGCACTGAGAAAGTCAAAGCAATGGAAGCACTACCCAGGTACGACGATCAAGGCAGCGACTATGATGAGGAAGCACAGTTTCTTGGTAGTCAGGGGGGTTACCGAGGTTTCAACTCCGGTAACCAAGGTCAGAACTTCAATCGGGAGAATTACCAAGGGAACTGGCAGAACAGGGATGGCTACAGAAACCGTGATCGCCAGAACGAGGGTGGCAGCAACTCCAAACTAGAGGATATGATGACAAAAGTCCTAAGCAAAGTGGAGGCCACTGAGGCAGGGGCGCGAGATGTCAAGAGCGAAATTTCCAATGTCAGGCAGCTGGTAGATTCGCACTCCACCTCAATCAAGCAGTTAGAGCAGCAGATGGGGCAGCTTTCGGTGGCATTTAATCAGAGGAAAGCTGGGTCACTCCCGAGTGAGACAGTGCAAAACTCGAAGAACGATGGCCACTGTATGGCAATCACCACGAGAAGTGGTCAGGTACTTGCTAACCCAGTTGTTGTTTCTAATGCAGGTCAGGTGAAAGTCAATGACAGCATGCCTGGCCCTATGGAGGGTCAGGTTGACATTGAGAGTAATGAACCTGAGGCGGTGGTAGCAGAGCCCGAGTTGACCAAGAAGGCAGTAGTGACAGACTCCCCCAGTGGCCCAAGTCTGCCAGCCATCCCAAAACCAAGGCCGCCATTTCCCCAAAGGCTGCAAAAGAAGGCGGAGGATGGCAAATTCCAGAAGTTCCTATCCATGTTGAAGGAGCTGTCTGTGAACATACCTCTGGTGGAAGCACTTGAACAAATGCCTGGCTATGCTAAGTTCATGAAGGACTTAATCACTAAGAAGAGGACAGCCACGATCGAGCCAGTCGATAATTTACACCACTGTAGCACCATCGCTACGAGATCTTTGGTAGAAAAGAAGGGAGATCCGAGGGCGTTCACCATCCCATGCACCATTGGTGCTTATGACTTTGCACGGGCTCTTTGTGACCTTGGTGCCAGCATTAATTTGATGCCGTTGGCAGTTTACCACCAGTTGGGCTTGGGAGCCCCCACACCCACGACCATGCGGCTATTGATGGTAGATAGATCAGTAAAGAGGCCCGTGAGAATCCTGTATGATGTCCTTGTTCGGGTGGGAAGGTTCATCTTCCCTGCCGACTTTGTCATCCTTGACTGTAAAGTGGACTTTGAGGTACCAATCATCCTTGGAAGGCCATTTTTGGCAACTGGCAGGGCACTGGTGGACGTCGAGCGAGGTGAACTCACATTCCGGTTAAACACCGAAGAGGCGAAATTCAGTGTGTGTGCTGCCATGAAAAGGCCTACAGAGTTAGCTGTGATGTCCATCCTGGATATTGATGACGAAAATGTTTCTGAAGCCTCGTTGGAGGAAAAGATGACTTTTGACACACTAGCAGCAGTGCTGATGAACTTCCCAAAAGATGGTGTTGAGGGGTACAACGACACCATCTATGCCTTGCAGGGCATGGGAACCAGACCGTTCGTGCCAAGAAAGTTGGACTTGGATTTGCAAAATAGGCCAACACTTCCGGCGAAACCCTCTATCGAGGAACCGCCCGTTCTGGAGCTCAAGGAGTTGCCGCAACACCTCAGGTATGCATTTTTAGGTACTAACAACACTCTTCCTGTGATTGTGGTTGTAGATCTTCAGGAACATCAGGTGGAGGCATTGTTGGGGGTCCTACAGAAGTTCAAGCGCGCCATTGGATGGACCATTGCTGACATAATTGGCATCCCTCCAGGCATCTGCACTCATAAAATCAAGCTTGAGGATAACTGTATGCCTAGCATTGAGCATCAGCGAAGGCTTAACCCACCCATGCAGGAGGTGGTGAAGAAGGAGATCATTAAGTGGCTGGATGCTGGGGTGGTGTATCCAATCTCAGACAGCAAGTGGGTGAGCCCAGTGCAGTGAGTCCCCAAAAAGGGGGGCATGACGGTGGTCGTCAATGATAAGAACGAGCTCGTCCCACTGAGACCTGTCACCGGATGGCGAGTGTGCATGGACTACAGGAAGTTGAACAAATGGACTCTAAAGGACCACTTTCCCATGCCGTTCATGGACTAGATGCTAGACAGGCTAGCAGGGCGCGGATGGTATTGCTTCCTCGATGGATACTCGGGGTACAACCAGATCTCAATAGCCCCAGAAGATCAGGAGAAGACCACCTTCACGTGTCCGTATGGGACGTTTGCTTTCAGGAGGATGCCGTTTGGGCTCTGCAATGCCCCAGCCACTTTTCAGCGCTGCATGATGTCCATCTTTTCAGACATGGTCGAAGACACCCTTGAGGTATTTATGGACGATTTTTCAGTAGTGGGTGATTCTTTTGATGATTGTTTGCAGAACCTAAGCAAGGCACTGCAGCGTTGTGAAGCGGCCCAGTTGGTTCTAAATTGGGAGAAGTGTCATTTCATGGTCAAGGAGGGCATAGTCCTTGGTCATAAGGTGTCAGAAAAGGGGATAGAGGTGGACAAGGCAAAGATTGAGGTCATTGAGAAATTGCCGCCTCCTATCTCGGTCAAAGGGGTCCGGAGTTTCCTTGGGCATGCTGGATTCTATCACCGGTTTATTAAAGACTTCTCTAAGATTGCATATCCATTGTGCAAACTGTTGGAGAAGGATGTCAAGTTCCACTTTGACGATGCGTGTCGACAAGCGTTTGAGACCTTAAAACTGAAGCTCATCTCAGCGCCTGTCGTGGTTGCTCCTGATTGGGACGCTCCGTTTGAGGTTATGTGCGACGCAAGCGGAGTTGCTGTGGGTGTTGTGCTAGAGCAGAAGCGGAACAAAATTTTCCATCCTATCTACTACGCCAGTAAGACGCTGAATGAGGCTCAAAGGAATTACACTGTCACAGAGCAGGAGTTGCTAGCCGTGGTGTATGCCTTTGAAAAGTTTCGAGCATATTTACTGGGCACGAGGGTGATCGTCCACACCGACCATGCCGCACTCCGGTACCTCATGGCCAAGAAGGACGCTAAGCCTCGCTTAACCAGATGGGTGCTCTTGCTACAGGAGTTCGACTTCGAGGTCCAGGATCGTAAAGGCACGGAGAATCAAGTGGCCGACCATCTCTCCAGGTTAGAGGACGCAGCCCGAGCCAATGAGTGGTTGGACATCGATGACTCGTTTCCCGATGAGCAGGTATTAGCCGCTTCTGCGGACCTAGTCCCTTGGTATGCTGATTTTGCTAACTTCCTGGTGAGCGATATTATGCCGGAAGGCCTTAACCCTCACCAGAGAAAAAAGTTTTTTCATGATGTGCGCAGGTACTTTTGGGATGATCCATATCTATTCAGAACATGCGCAGATGGGGTTATCCAACGATGTGTCCCTGAGGCAGAAATGTTGAGCATCCTGGAAGCCTGCCACTCCTCTCCAGTGGGGGGGCATCATGGTGGTGCTAGAACTGCCAAGAAGATCCTGTAGTGTGGGTACTACTGGCCCACCATCTATAAAGATGCCCATGACTTGGTGCAGGGGTGCGACCAGTGTCAGCGCCAAGGGAACATTTCAAGGCGTCAAGAGTTGCCTATGACCCCCATTTTGGAGGTGGAACTGTTTGATGTGTGGGGCATCGACTTCATGGGCCCGTTCGTGAGCTCTTATGGGATGAAGTATATCTTGGTGGCTGTGGACTACGTCTCCAAATGGGTGGAGGCAATAGCGCTGCCTAACAATGAAAGTAAGAGTGTGGTACAGTTCCTGAGGCGGAACATCTTTGCTAGATTTGGGACACCCCGAACTATCATTAGTGATGGGGGCTCCCACTTCTGCAACCCGTCCTTCCGGGCTGTACTGGCGAAATATGGGGTACGCCAACACAAGGTGGCCACGCCCTATCATCCGCAGACAAGTGGACAGGTCGAAGTATCCAACCGGGAAATTAAGGAGATCCTGACCAAGTCTGTGAACGCCACAAGAACGGACTGGGCTAGGAAATTAGATGATGCATTGTGGGCCTATAGGACAGCTTATAAGACACCCATTGGTATGTCTCCATATCAGCTGGTGTTCGGTAAAGCCTGTCATCTACCAATTGAGTTGGAGCACAAGGCACTGTGGGCCCTCAAGGCCCTGAATATGAATTGGAAGGAGGCAGCCAACATGAGGTTGGACCAGATGAATGAGCTGGATGAGTTTCGTCTACAGGCTTACGAGAGTGCTGCTCTGTACAAGAATAAGATGAAGTCTTACCATGATAAGCTCATTGCCCCACGAAGCTTTGATGTTGGTGATAAAGTGCTACTCTACAACTCCAGATTGAGGCTATTTCCAGGGAAGCTAAAATCAAGGTGGTCTGGCCCGTACAAGATCACCCTAGTGCTGACTAATGGAGCAGTTGAGTTAGAGACGGATGACGGGCACCGCTTCAAGGTTAATGGGCAGCGCGTGAAAAAGTACTTGGGCGCTGCAGAGGAATCCTCGGTGATAGAGGTTCTCCATCTTGACGAAGTCTGAGTAGTCAAGACCTTCACGTCGAGCCGTGACGTTAAACCAAGCGCTAAATGGGAGGCAACCCATCAATCAAAAAAAAAAAGAGAAGTACACTGACTTATGTTTTTTTTTCTTGGCTTATATTGTCTCAGGGAAGGATGCGCATGGTGACAAGGAAGGCCAATTAGGCGTACGGGCAAAAAGGACGGACAAAATTCCCCAAAGGGGTACCGCACGGCCCGTTTACATGGACCGTCTGACCCCAGACGGACCGTGTAACGGCCCGTTGAGGCGTCCCCCTCCAGGTGAGTGAAATTCCCCAAGGCACCGCACATGGCCCGCTCACACGGTCCGTGTGAGGTTGAACGGACCGTCTTTATTAATTACTTTACGAAATTAGTTAAATTAAATAACGCAACCCCCCATTTACTTTATGTTCGTTTATCTTGGGAATAGCATTAACAACTGAAAGCCGGTACTAATAGAATAATTCTTACGTATTCCCTGTGGGATCAACCTCAACTCTTGTTGAGTTCTATATTTGACCAACGACCGCTTTACTCTTCTATCTAGAGTGTAATTTGGGCGTATCAATAGACATAAGTTTTAAAAGTTTTCTAGTCAGAATTTTCCCTTAAGGTAAATAAATAAATAAAATAAGTAAAAATCATGTTCTACTCAACCTTTTAGAGTAGTTTTTCTTCGCTTTTCTTAATTTAAAATTTTTCTTTTAACCCTTTTTATGCATGGATCTGGAGGCGTACTTGATCCCTTTCTTGTTATTTGATTACTTTGATTGATACGAGTCTAATAGGAAACCTAGCTTAGGAACCCTACCAAAATAGAGGTCCAACGCCTCTTGGACATTAGGAGGGACGATAGGCATTTTTAGGAAACGTTAGATTTTTTCATTAATGCGCCTTTAAGTTAACTAATAAAAAATGAACTTAGGAGGGGGGTAGGGGTAGATAGGACTCGGAAGGGATGATATACGCTTGACCCCAATAGGATGGAACCTTGGTTTTCATCCTGGGGCTTGGTAATAAACCAAGTGCGTCTGATCCGAGAATTTAATAACCCAACTTGTTTAAACATTAATTATTTGATCAAACTCTTGTCACTTAGGATTAATTTAGAAAATATTAAAATATATGAGACCTTTATTTGTGTTTTCACCCCTACATAAATACGAGACACGGTCGGGACCCGCCTTTGCGGACCTCGAAGGGTGCTTAACACCTTCCCTTCTAGGTAACTTGAGCCCGAACCCTCCTCTCTGGCTTGACCTTTGACCCTAGGATAGAATGGTGTCCTAATGCACTCAATCATTAGGTGGCGACTCTAAAAAATGAAAATTCCAAAAGAGTCATTGCCACGACGTCGTCCAGGTTCCTATTTCTCCGCGAGGAAAAAATAGGGCGCGACAGTTAGTATGAATTGCCTAAACAAGAAGTCTTGAACAACAAACAACCATTTCAGATATTCATGACCAAGAAGTACTGGATTCTCTTTCAGATAGGCCCTGAAAGGAGAAGAAAGGCTAGAATGTCAACAGGCGTCTATTATATTGAAGTTACCCAATAGTCCCCATTTTGGGAACGTTTAGTGCCAAAGTCACTGAATGGGTAAGTTGCCAATCCCTGGACTATGTAATGTACTTCATCTGCTGGATTTCAGGCGGACGATTTTAAAGAGGACTCCCCATTCATTAGATAGAGAAGATACCAAGATTTCGCGATCAGGTGCCGAATTTATTCCAATTCCAAGAGCTCGGATCGAATCGGTATTGATATACCGATTGAGAATGCTCATAAAATTTACTTCACTTCATTTGAAAAGCTTGTCATATATTTTAAATAACTTTTAATATGAACTATATCACTTGTTTTAGATTTTATAAACACTTTTATCATGCTTTTGATTTTAACATATATAATTATTTCCTCGAAATCATGTCTATAGGTCTTAAATCATTTTAGATAACATGTTTATAATTCATGTATGAATTTTGGTATGTTAATTATATAAGATTTTCTTTTCTTAAATAATTCTTAGCATAATTTAAGAAATCACGTTTATAACGTTTCATTGAATTTTTTTTCCTTTCTTAAAATATATCACGTAGTTTAAATATATTTTGATAAGTACTTTAGAATGTTATTCTATTTTAAATGATGCCTCAACTAATATCATTATTATTATTTTCAATGCTTTTTAAAGAAGTAAGTTCTATATGATAATCTTTTGTTTAGTTTTAAGAAAATATTTGAATATAATTTTTGCACCCACTTAGCATGAGACAACCTTGCATTAATTATGTATTTTCCAGCATGTTAATTAGGTGACGGGAATACTTGAGAATTATGCGCTAACTGCTTGTCCAGTCCATTTTGTATTGATGCAGAGTATAGTAGGAAAACCTAGATTGTCTTTTAGTCTAGAACCATCAATCTTAGAAGTCTAATGCCTCTTGGACCATAAGATGGGACAATAGGCACATTTTAGGAACAATAGATTTTTCATTTTCTTTAGTGCGCTCTTAGGTAAACAATAAATCAACCTAGAAGGGGTAGGGGTAAATAGGACCCTCATACATGATGTGAAATAACTCAATCTTAAATGGGACCAAATCTTGGTTTTTTTTTCCTTTGGCTTTAATAAGCCAAGTGAGCTAAAAATGACAAATTTAATTTTGTCTTCCGAAAATAAAAGTTGAGTAACTGATCCGAGTGGAAAATAAATTGCTTAGTTTAGCTTTTCTCTCTTTTGTTTATTTTTTTAATTTCTAATTGTTTAGGGAAGATTAGTTTAATTATTTTATCTATTTAATATATTATTATATTTTGTCATTTAGAATAATTTAGGATAATTTTCTAAATTAAGAGACCTTATTTGAAAACCTTCACATAAAATATGAGATACTACCGGTATTCGCACTTGCGGACCTCGAAAGATGCCTAACACCTTCCCTTCAGGGTAACTTGATTTCTTATCCAATCTCTGCTAACTCGACCATTTTAATTTAATATTAGGTTAGAAGTGGTGTCTTAATGCACCCAAAATATTAGGTGGTGACTCTTCTTTTCAAATCCCAAAAGAGTTGTGTCACGGCGTCGTCTAGGTTCGTATTTCTTTGCGAGAAAAATGGGGCGCGACAATAAATACTTTAATGGTATATATTTGGTCCGATGACATGTATATACTCTAATTATATCAAGCAGTAATTGAGCAATCCCACTAAAGCGCTACCTGTTCCTCCTTGATGCCATAAGAGTATATATATTCTAATGATATCAAAGAGTAAATGACTAGTACTTTCACCGAACTACTACTTCGTCATCCTTGATACTATCAAGTCATACTTGAGAAATATTTTCAGTGAAGCACTTCCTGTTTCTCGTTGATGCTATTAGAGTATGTATACTCTAATGGTATTCAAGAGTAACTGAGGAGTGTTTTCGCTGAACCACTGCTTCTTTCCTTCTTATACCATCAAAGTACATATATGCTCTCATGACATCAAACACATGAGAATAGTTAAAAACAGGCATGAAAGTAAGGAGGTAACCTCTTTTAAATTATTTTCCTTTTTGAGGTACAAGTGTTATTTTTTAAAATTATTTTTGGTGCTTATTTAATATTTAATAGACATTTCACTAAGTTACATGCCATTACTTAATCTTAAACTACCTATACTTAATCATGAAATGTGTAAAGGTTTGCACGTTAGAGGGCTTGCAAAATGGTAAAATGTACTTTTTATGTAACACGTTATCATTTAGGTATTATTAGGCTTAAATTTAATTCATCCAAGAAGCTGTAGGATTTTGTTTCTGTAAACATGTTTATTTTTAGCCATAGGGCTTTGATGTTTAACAACCCGACCTAAGGCCTAGTCGTCACACTATGAATGAGATACCTGGAGGCACCTTACACAAGGCATCTTACATATCATAAACATTCATAGATATAAAAAGGTAAAATAGAGAACTAAGGGGAAATGGAGCTAAGGGCCACAAATTAAGACCATAATGTGATGAAAAACTAGATACAATCATAACATATGTCCAGCAATACCTCTAACAAAAACTTGGCAGGGATGTTCAGACTCACCCTTAAATACAATCATAGCAAAAGGAATATACAACTAGAAACTAAAATATCTAAATACATCAATATAGAAAGAACACTAGGATGTCACCCCAAAACTAGAGGATTCACCAACTCCCGTCTTCAGCTATCCAAAGCTAGCCATGTGGAGGATGTCGAGGAGCATCGATCCCTACATGGTTAAATCATGAAGGCATAGAGTATGCTTCAGTAGTTAAAATCGACTGGTATGTACGTATGCAATTTATGTCATGAAAGCAACAATAAGATGGTTCATGCTGAGACACATAGTAAAATCATATATTTTGTAACACCCCAATTTGTTTTCTAAGCTAAGACCGAGCCATCCTTCATATGATATACGATTTTAATTGATAATTCTTAATTGAACATAGATGTTAAAGTTAATTTCTTAGAGCGAGAATAGAATTGGAGATGATAAAGGATCTTTTACATCAAGTCAAGTCCAGAGAATTGCTACCGACTAAGTTTTCATGTGAGTTGATAGAAGAGTCAATTTCAAATGATCATATCTCCTAAAGTACAATGAGTTAGGTAACCCATAATATATCAAACTAAAGATCTTTGAATTAGCGTACCAACGCATCTTATTTCACCCTAATTAGAGTTCGGAGTAGAATGTTATGACAATTTTACTACAGACCTATAGAGCTATCTGAAGAGCCGCGATAGCTTCGCGTCGCGGACCTATCACGAACCCTTTCTGAATAAGCTAAATGATGTTCTTTTATTTTACTTTGAGCGTACTTTTATTCTAAAACCTTTAGGGTGTCTATTTAAGGTCCGAAAATGCATAAAACATGAGTTTCATAATTAAAACCCTCTCCTTCACTCCGAAACATAAACGCTCAAGAATCATCAAGAGAATCATCAAGTTAAGGATAGCTTCCAAGATTCATCATCTAGGTAAGCTATTCTTCATGAATTTCAATCTACCCAACCCGAATTTCTTCATCTATTCATGAATCTCTAATAGAATCTTAAATCATAACCTAGGGTTTCAAGAAAACGAATTTAAGAATTCTAAGAGAGGATTTCTTGATTCTTCTTTTTCAAGAATTAGGGTTCTTCATCAAGAACTCTAAAGATTCTAAGTCAAGAATTCAAGAATCAAACAGAAGCCCTTCAAGCAATGTCTTTCCAAGTTCTTCCACTCGAAAAGAACTACCAAGATCAAGGACTTTCTCCAACAAGGCTAGTAATTTGTCAAATTTTGATTGTAATATCAACTTTTTAGGTATGTAAGGCTAAACTAAAACATGGGATTGTTCTCTCATGTACCCCATAGAGGTCATAGATGAGTTGATGATTGAAGAGTCTGCATGCATGAACCCTTGATGGTTTTTCATAAAAATCTCATTTTAAAATTACATGTTTTTTATGTTGATGATCATCATACTATTTGTTTTCTTAAATTGAATATTTTCTTGAGAATTTGCATAACCTTACATGACTAATTTGAGAAGCAGGCTTAATGCACTTCAGAATTGAGTCTAGAGCCTTGAGTTGAGATTGTTGATTGTGAATGAGTTGATGGAATTTTGATGACTAATTTGAAAAGCATGCATAATGAACTTGAGAATCAAGTCTAGAGCCTTGAGTTAAGATTGTTGATTGTGATGATGAGTTGATGAAATTTTGATTGTTTTATGGGTCCCTATAAATGAACCCTACCGATGTGTCTATTCACTTGTTTCCTAATGATTGTTATACAATCTTGAGTCATTAATGAGATTGATTGATGAGAGGGTTAAAGCCCATTTGATATACCAGTCGTTGACGGGGAGTGAGTCCCTATGAGTTATGTTGAGATGGAGGTTTTATGAGCATTGAGTCATGGGAGGAGTATAGAGCACCAAAAAAGTGAGAGTTTGTCCAACTAGAACTCGTCAAAGTACGTTACCAAATGTAGGAGAGGCATAGGACCATCACATATATTATGGTTTACCTCGAGAGTAATGGTCCCTGAAAGCAATAGAGGACCTATTGAGTTGACTCCATATTGGGTGAGCTAATATGGTTTTTAAGTGTTCCCTACCTGGAAAGTTTGAAACCACTGTGGCAACATCAAAGTGATTGTTGTACATTCACTGGCTCATAAGTGAGTGTTGTCGGATAAGAGAAACTCTTATAAAATTCCTACCATACTCCGAGTCTAGATGAGATGAGAGGAGTGAGCTCCTCTGAGATGAGTTTTGTGATGAGATGAGAGGAGGTAAGCTCCTTTGAGATGAGCTTTGAGATGAGTTTGAGACTATTGATGAGTTTGAGTTATTGATGTGTCATTTGTCTACTCTTTATTCTTTCATAGATGGACATTTGACTATTTGATATGATTTGATGTTTATTTTGAGTTGATGTTGTTTCCATATTTTTCTACTGGGTTTCTATTTCACTCAGCTATTTTACATACCAGTACATTCCAAGTATTGATGTCCACTCTGGACTGTATCATTTTATGATGCAGAGGCAGGTACTAGAGATCATCAACAAGCACTCCATTGAAGATCTAAGATTTGATGTTGATTGGGTGAGCCTCCCCTACTTCAGAGGATCCACATGCTTTAGAGTTAGATTGGACTATTTCTTTTATTTTGATTTGGGTAGCCATCGATCTGTCATTGGCACCACATGATTAGTGATAGAGGCTTCATAGACGATGGTCGAGCATTGATGTTGAGATTGTGAGCTAGTTTCTTTTACTAGCCTTTATTATTTTATATATTCTTTTAAGACTTTAGATGAGATGTGCCCATTTACTTACTTTTACTTTTCGCTATTCAGTAAAGTTATTTGATTCAATGATGTGATGAGGCTAAGTGGTTTGCTTGGAGACTAGCAATAGTCTCTGAGTGCCGACCACGCCAAAGGTACCCTCCCGGGGCGTGACACATTTACTAAGGCTTTAGTACATCATATACAAGCCAATATCATTTAAACATACAAAGGCAACTTTTAGAAAGAACTTAGTAGGGTGCATGGGTGAACTTAGTCATGAAAAAGGAAAATATATAATCTTGGAACATACATGAATTATGGGGATTTAAACTGTACCATAGCATAAATATTTTCGAAGTATAAGGAGCACAAACATATAGGTGATCATTTAATATATTACTTTAGCCATAGAACATGAGATAGTGCATATGAGAAATAGAGTACTTACCCTTACTTGAATGCATGATAAGGCACATATACTTAGGATAGTGAGAATATACATATCATTGTGAACAATTAAAATCTTAATATCCTTGGGTGAACAATGTATCACTTTACATAGAAGACTGTTTTATTATAAAAAAAACATTAGTAATCATAATAGAGATTACTTTACATACTTGAATACATGGTCATATATCTTTGGGGGAAGCACGATTTGGGAGTAACAAGATGCCACAACTTATGTGAGAAATTCATTTGAGATTGTAAAATAAAGAGTTATATAATCCTTTAACCATCTATCATGGTATAAACATCCTTGGATATAATAAAAACTAGTCATCATATATCATCATACAAGAACATCATCGAGACATGGACAAAACTTGACAATATATAAGAGCACCATTTAACCAACATAAACCATGAAAGCTAAACCACGGAGTCTCAATTTTTCCCCTACACAGGAAGAAAAAGGGGAGATCACTTGCCAAGATGACCTCCTAATATTCCTAAGTGGATCCACTAAAGCCTGCTATTGAGCAAACTCGACTATCGATTGTTCTAGAAATCGACCTCTACGAGCGGACGACTCTTATTTACTATGGTGGCATGTAGTTATGGGATAATGAAATTCTAATAATGGTCTCATGCCTCTTCTAATGGGAAGCTTCAACATTCATCCCAATGTCCACTCGGTGCTAATTGAAACTCTCATAGAATAATCATAAGTATGAATTATGGAATCATCAGTGAGGTATTCTACTAACCCATCCTATAAACATTTAGAACATTAATCATCATCATGTGGATAGCTCCTATGTCTTGGCTATGCCTCTACTATCCGCTAGCATCATCTTATATCTCTCTACTAACACACTGTCATAGTGTCAAATTCATAGCTGGGTGAAGGAACTCACACTTCCACCATTCATTCATCCCCATCTTTATTAAGTCTAGTCTCATGGAGTAGACAATCATAAGATTATTTATGACATACATATAGGGCTCCATACACTTGCACAATTCACATAACATCTTCGTGAGTTCATAACATAAATGGGTAACTCTTACCATTTTAAACCTTCATCCTCTTACATATTTAAGATTGAGAATTCTTTCTTTTATAAAGCATTATTTCATATAGCTTAGGCCCCAAACTTGGGGGTTCATGCTCAAAGACTTGAAATCATACAATTCGTATATACCTCATGCATACATAAGATAGAATATAATCATTTAGAACTTTTCAAATCAACCCAACATGATCCTTGTAAACTCCTAACTAGAATAAACATAAATTTCAACTCAATATCCATCATAGGCCATAACATGATACTAATATATTTCATATAACCAAGAGTGCATCATACACTTCATGATTAAATTAAATTTTCAACATAACATATATAAACCTTGGATCCAAGGTAAAATAACGAAACTTATTCTTTGTGATGGGAAGAATTCCATAAATCAAGCCCACATAGCTTAGCCGAAGATCTATGGGAGAAATCATGAACTTTGAGGAAGAAAACTTGAATCCCTAGCTTTGTCTTCAATAGGGGACCTTGGTACGTTGAGAGGATTTGGGACTTGGGTTTTAGAAGAATGGTATAGGAATAGGGGTTAACAAGGAAGTATAAAACTAATATAGGGCATATAAAAAGTCAAAACAACGTAGTATTGGGGGTTAGAATGTGAGAAAATGATAGAAACACCCTTCATGGAAAAATTTGGATCGATCCACAAGGTCTGATTATGGGTCGTAGATCAGTGTATGACCTGTTAGGGTTGGGCGTTCGGTCGGTTTGGTTCAATTTAAAAAATTCAATTTGATTTTTCATTTTTTGATTTAGTGAAAATATCAATCCAAACCAAACTAAAATAAATTTTGTTTTCACATTTCGGTTCGGCTTATTTCAGTTTAGATTTTGATTTAAAAGATTAATTCAAATTCATTTTTAATAGACTGATACGATAAATAATTAGTTACTATTTGACACTATTGTCGAGAACAAAAGAAGCCAACAAATATAAGTACTAGAGAATAGATTCAACATGGTAGTTGGATGACCATCCACAGCACACACCAAAACAACTCCAAAAACATTCAAATATACCAAAATTACACGAATCATAGTTAAAATCTCAAAATCTCCACGAATCTACAAAATTAAAGACTATTAGATATGGAATAAATCCCAGCCAGTATCAAAGATATTCATAGTTTAATGAAACAATAGCACCCAACCAGTATCCCTACAGTCAGTGCAACCTCCTGGCCTCCCTTTTAGTCTCTCACTGGTTACAAATTCCATTCTGTATATATTTGTAAGAAGCCATTATTGATAACACATTTAGAGGGGTCAAATGAAACAATATCAGGTAAGAGACAATCAAACACACCAAAATGTAGCATTCTGTAAACTTAAGAAGCCAATTATACTCAAAAGAACATTCAATTTTCAAAAGAAACAACACTCCAACACTTTCACCTATTAAAGCATTACATCAGTGGCAGATCTATGATCTAATTTACTACATTCTTAATATTTATGCACCAACTACACTCCGTGACAACAGGTCTGGTACTTAGTTTAAACATATACTGTACAAAAAAATTTCAACTATTCATCACATTGTATAATGCTATAACAAACAAACATAACATATGTTTATTACATAGTAAATATGCATTGGAGGTAACAAGAAACCAACACACAGTAAGTCATTAACTTCACATCTTAGATCACTGTAGGTTCACATATCTCCTCCAACCAGTATGCTCATCTATATACCTCAAATATAGAGTCAGTTTCACCATTTCATTTGTGTCAATATTATATTATTAGCTGAGTTAGACTCTTACCTAAGTCACCTGTCCTTTGGATCTAGTACAGTCTACAATATTCGCATTTTGCTTTTGAGCACCATTCCATGAGCTTATCGAAATGTTTTTAACAAGCCACCCTAGGTTCCATGATTTCCCTTTTCTTTGAAGTATCAACATTAACTTCAACTTCAGAAGTGTCATTTGGGGATGAAGTGTTAAATAAGCTTTCATTTGAAGCTCCACCTTCACTCACGCTACTTCCAATTTCTTCCATCTACGGAAATAAAAACAAACAAGAAGATTTAAACATCGCACACAGCTGACTGTGAGTTGCTGCATTGACACAAGAACGGAATCTTTTATTGTTGCTATTCTCTGTAGCAAATTGTATCTCAGACCATCCAAAATATGAACAAAATTATTTCAAGAAATTGACAGCAATTACTAGTTTATCAAAATGCAAAATGTAAGGAAGCAGAGGAAAAACAAAAAGTTCCCTAAGAGAAAATAGCAAAGAGAGATGAAAGAAATTAAAGATAGTTTCTAAACAAGGTACAAGTTTATTGAAAGCCACTCCAAGTAAAATGCACTTTACTTATGATCTAAGTAAGTTCAAGCTTTAAATTGGCTACAGATATCCAATTAGTTTTAGCTCACAGCATAAAAATATCAAATAGTAAGAGGGAAAGCAAGTTCAAGATTTTATGAATACCTCTAACCGCTTGACTAGTGAACGATTAACGAGATAACTGATGAGAGATTATAGTCGAACTACCGGAGAGTTGGAGAAAAAAGACTGCCTAGTGCACCGGTGCCTGTTGGAGTTAGAGAGTCAGAGAGTTAGAGAAAAAAGAGTTGTTGCCTGTCATCACTGTCAGCCGTAGCGTACAGTGACTTAGTTACGGTGAGAGACTAAGCGTTTGAGCGTAACATCATTCATCACCGCATAACATACAGTGACTCACCAACGTTTGTCTCTGCGTCGCGCCATCTCATATAGCATGTGTGCAGTGTGTCTTGTGCGTAAGTGAAGAAGAAGATTAGGATGCAAAGCCGCAAAGACAATTAGGGTCTAGGTAAAATAGGGATCGCATTGAGTATTGACTATTGAATATTGATATTTTAATTTGAAAATAAATATTAAATATAAACATATAATACAATAGTACTAAATTTTGGTTTTTGGTTTAACAGAAATCAAAATTTTTAAAACAAAAAACTGAACCGAATTATAAAATTTTTAAAATCTTAAACTAAAATCGATCCAAATAATCAAAAAACCAAAATTGAATTTTAAAAAGATTTAGTTTGGTCAGTGTTTTTGGTTTGGACCAAATTATGCGCAGCCCTATGACCTGTACTTCGAGTCTCATTACCCTTGGCACCTTATTACTGCTCTCTGACTCTCACTTTGAAAGGACCCGAACTTGGTATGACCTTAACGATGCTTGGAATTTAGTTTCGAAAAGTTTTTGACCAAGGTGACATCTTATGGGCACTTGGGGCCGTGTGGAGGGGCCTTGAGGTCACCATTGGACTTGTGTATCAAGTATTGGCCTTAACATGGAGTTTAAGACCAAGGCACGCACCACATGAACCCCACACGGCCCATGTGGCATTTTATGGACCATGTGATGGCTTGTGTGAGTGGCCTTGGACTTGAAAATCACATTTTGGCTAAGGCTTGAACCACATGAAATTCTCACGGACCATTTACCTCTTCACCGGCCGTGAGGCTCTCCATATGGGCATTGGTGTGAAAAATTTTTAAGTACGAAATCACTGTCTTGGAACTTCGTCAGTGAAAATTTTACTATGACAATTTTACTAAGTATGGTTTCACGAAAAGGTATATGGTATGTGTGCCTTTTTACGGACCGTGTGACCCTTGTACGGGACCCCTGGCAATGTTTTAACCTCCATTTCTTTAATGTTGTTCTTGTAATTTTGGCTACTCCTAAATGTCTTTTGTAACTTTCTATCCTATCCTAAGACATTCAAATGACCTACATTCTTCTTCTCTCATTCAAATTCATTCACACTCTTAGAAATAGATTCAATCTCTCTCTTAAGAACTTCTCTCAAGAACTCTAGTGGAGGCTTAGCTTGGGAATTAATGAAAGACTCTCTTCTTCATCAAATTCTTCTTGTTTCTTTTTGGTGAACTAAGGTATGTGGGATCGATTCATGGTCCCTTTCAACCACGATGACCGCAAACTTTTTTATTTTAATTTTTATAAAATTTAGCTTACTTTAAATATGGGTTTTTAATATTATATTTTATTTAATTCAATTGAGATATGGGCTATGTTTTATTGCTGATATAAAGTGAATTAAACCCTAATATGTTGAATTGCATTGAGGTTATAAAGATTTGAATATACATTTTCCCTTTAAAATTTGATTTGAGCATGGGTAATCTAAATTGTGATTTGAATGTTGATTTCAGATATAGATTTACTTGAATTTCCTATTGTATTGTTGATTTAAGATCGAACCTCTATTGCCCATGCTATTCTCATATCATTCATGACATATGTGTCACACCCAAAGTCCTATTAAGGCAGACTAGCACCCGTTGCCGACAAGGGTCGGGAGAGCCAATATATACCCAGGCACTTTCTATGAACATTGAAAAGGGATTTCCACATTCAACATGCTTTCAATAAAGAAGATAGTAATAACAAGCCAAAAGGAAATGCATATGACTAGGTCGTTGGAGCCACGATATCTAAAGTGTGATACATGACCACACTTTGCTTTACATAGGCTACAAAGCCTCTAGATAAGGAAAAATATCTATAAGGATCAGGACAGGCCCCACCAACTATACAATACAAAAATATAAGCTCTAGACACTCAAAGCCTCGAAGCAACCTGGAGCTCAATAACAACAGCTAGATATCATGTACTCCTACTGGGAAGATCTAGTAGCTCCTGTAACTATAGCATGAAATGCAGGTCACCGTAAGGGACGTCAGTACGAGATAATCTACTGAATATGTAAGGCAGGAAGTATTGTATGTGAAATAAGAACTCAAATAAAATCATACACTGGTGTGTAAGGATAAAAGACCACCTTTAGTCATACTTTAGAATCATGTACTTTATGTCCTTTTTATTACTTTACCTTTCTTTACTGTACAATCCGTGCGTAGTATATCATATAAATGACCAAATGACCAGTGGTAAATCAATATCGGGGTCGATCTATGCTAGGCTTTCCTTTCACTCCTGGGATACCCCCCATAATATGGGATCGACCCATGCTAGGTGATTCTTCTACCCTTAGGATACCACCCATTAATAAGCAACTATGATTTATCTTTTATTCACTTTTGAGATGATTCTTTTGGTGGTCATAAAATCTAGAGTTGTAAGACTATAGACATAACATGTGACATACAAACAATCATGCAAGACAATACCACAATGAAAAAGGTGTTACACAACTAATGATAGGAGATCAAAAAACACATGGACTTTACTTAGTAAAAAGGAACTCATGTATCTTTGGTATCTAAGTATGTAAGAAAAATTGACAATGGCTAGGTATGGGAGCACGTGAACATGTTAAAGAGTAGAGATACAGTTATTAATTAGGCCGGAGTTTGTAAATGCTTTTATGTGCCAAGGAAGAACTTAGATTCATGCCAAATAATACGAAAACGAGTAGCCTTACATACCTCATTGTACTACGTCGTTATTACCTCGAGGTCATCTCCTTTTCCTCCAAATATTTATCTACAATAGAGTAGGTGATAAAACTAGCATTAGCAGCTAATAAAAACGTCTTGGCAGTTCAATCTCATAAAAAATAATGCTCGGGCAGCAAGCTTGTGATAGTCAATCCAAGAGTATTCTTTCAATCTCTCCACCTCTAATCTTATTTTTAATACACATTATCATATACATGTCATATTTAACTTGTTCTGCTCCCATAACATTGTTACAATAGCTCACAAAGAACAACACATAACAATTCTACACAACACACAAGTAGGCAGCATAACATTACGTCTTCTCGCTACATTTTGAAGTCAACAATCCCAAACCTATTTCAACTTCAAACAAACTGTCTCTAACATATTTTCACATAAAAATAGTCCTAAAACAGTCCAAAAATAGTTCCAAAAGTAGAACAAGAACATGCAACAACAATTTCCAATTACTAGTACACAAGTTCCTACTAAGAGTGCGATTAAGATATCATACAAGAACTCATTTTTTGAGGAAGATAAAAATGGTGCAGCAGCCTTCTTACATCACTTGCAGAATTAAAACTTGTCAAAAACATAAATATGACTTCATAATCCATCCATCCAAGAGTAGGTGATAAAACTAGTATTAGTAGCTAATAAACACTTCTTGGCAGTTCAATCTCATAAAAAATAATGCTCGGGCAGCAAGCTTGTGATAGTCAATCCAAGAGTATTCTTTCAATCTCTCCACCTCTAATCTTATTTTTTAATACACATTATCATATACATGTCATATTTAACTTGTTCTGCTCCCATAACATTGTTACAATAGCTCACAAAGAACAACACATAACAATTCTACACAACACACAAGTAGGCAACATAACATTACGTCTTCTCGCTACATTTTGAAGTCAACAATCCCAAACCTATTTCAACTTCAATCAAACTGTCTCTAACATATTTACACATAAAAATAGTCCTAAAACAGTCCAAAAATAGTCCCAAAAGTAGAACAAGAACATGCAACAACAATTTCTAATTACTAGTACACAAGTTCCTACTAAGAGTGCAATTAAGATATCATACAAGAACTCATTTTTTGAGGAAGATAAAAATGGTGCAGCAACCTTCTTACATCACTTGCAGAATTAAAACTTGTCAAAAACATAAATATGACTTCATAATCCATCCATCCAAGAAGAGAAAAGCCTCTTAATAAACAAGAAAAGTGTACAACAATCTTTTGAACACATGTTGTCCAAAATTTCAGCACAAGTATAATCAACATACTCCTCATGTTTTTCATGGAAAATTTATGCTAAACCATAGGTATTTCTACTTACCTTAGCCCTCAAGGATGATGTCCTCTGCAAGAACCCTAAAGATGCGCTTTGTCTGCTTTGAAAAGGCAAGAGAGAGCAAGGAAAAACTTTGGAAGGAAACCTGATTTTTTGGCTTTGTAAAAATGACTTGAAGTGGCTGGTTTTAACCCCTTTCTAAGGGCCACTCTTGGCGGTTTCTTTTTCATTTTAAGACTTATTTTATTAAGGTGGTGATGCAGCAGCTTGGCACTTTCACTTGGGCCTTGATGAGCTCCAATTTGATGGGCCTTGGCTGCCCATTTTTCTCTTTTCTTTTCACTTAGTTTGGGCCCTATTTGTGAAGTGTGTGATAAACGTACTTTGGCCCTTTTTCCTATTCATCTTGGGATGCCTATATTGTCCCTTTATAATGCCAAACCATTGTCTAGAATTACATCTTTAACTTGGGCGTTATTCTTTATCGGGCTTGAACAGATTCAGTGTTGAGCCTCATCTTCGCGTCCTTTTCATTTTTCTTAATTTTGGGCCTCAAGTGAGTTCACTCATGATGAATTAATATTCTATGTATACCTTGCCAATTTAAGCTAAGCATGTAGGTGACTTCACCTGCTAACTGCCTAAGTCCTACAAGTACCTCACTTTCGTTCACTTTGTTTAAGGTCGTGATCTCCTCAATTTGGCTTAGAACTTATATACGCTCACTCGTCTTAAGAATTAGACGTAAATATAGCCCTACAGTTTAATAATTAGGCACTTTCAAAATTGGTTCTCCTTCTACCCAATCATATCATGTTCCATATGCATAGGACTAGTACACTTAAGATGTGGGGTGTTACAATATGCATTCATGAGCATTGGTTTTTGATGAAAATTACCAGTGGGTTAAGCCTACATATGTTTATAAATATAATTTTCATAAAAGTATAGTTATGACAAGAATGTGATCACATAAATATCCATTGTTAATGGCTCTTTGAGCATATTGGGTGTTTACACCATATTGTTATAAGTGAATGAGCTATTCTTATGTATGAAAAGTATGGATTGAATTATGATTTGGCTTTTTGCCCTAAGTATGAATGATTATGAAGAATGTTTGGCTTTTAAGCCCAAGTATGCATTGAAATGACTCATACCTCTTTGAAAATATGTATATATATATATATATATAAGTATTCTCGTGGGATGATGACTTAGCAGCGAATGGGATTGGAGGCATCAAGGCCATCCCAAAGTCCTTTTCCTCTCTCTTGAACTATGTGCCAGCATAGGTATATGGTAGCCATCACCGAAATGACCAGGTCATGAGGGATGGTTACACATTTGATATGATATGTTATTGAAATCCTTCTGAAATGATCGGGTCGTAACGAAGGTGGCCATCATACTGAAATAACCAGGTCGTAATGTGTGGTGTATATTACCTTTAACAAATAATCTTCTCTCACCTGATAGGAGGTCTACATCAGACAAATTCATATAATAGCTCGTATGAGTTTGAGATGTCTGTTATGGTGACATCCCCTCTATGTTGAAGTATTATGGCATTTTATGCATCATGAATTTCATGACATATCGTATATTACCCTTTTTGTTATGTACTTCATTCTATATATGTGCGTTTGTCATCTAACAGTGAATGTTGGTTTGATAAGTCACATGTATTGCATGCTCGCATACTTAGTACATTCAAGCATTCTAATGCATACTTTTGCGTACATGATCTAAGCATGTACGGATTGGAGACTATATTCATCCATCGTGTGACAGCTAGTTTGTATTTGAGAAGTTGTAGTGGTGAGTCCTATCTTCCAAGGACAAGCCACCATCTATCTACCTTATGTTGCTTCCGTTTATGCTATTTACTTTATGGGTGAGCCCAAGACATGTCTTGGCGCTCGTCCTATTCTATGATTAAAGGCATTGTTGGACATCTTATAAACTCTTATACGGATATATGTTATGTGTTGTTATTCATAGATTATGGTTATGGTATGTATCGGATATAGTTTTTATGATATGGATTTATGTTATGATATGGAAATATGGAAGATCCTAAGTCCCGTTTTGCCCCCATAGAGTGAGTCACACTTACCTACCCCTTAGTTCTTATGTGCTATGTGTTATGTGAATCCATGTTAATCCCTCTCCCTATGGCATCCCCATAGCGTGAGTCCTACTTTTTCGTCCCTTAGAACTATGAGTTTACAATCTTTTATATGATTCCAAACTGATGATGTGAATATTGATACATTGAGGCTTATTTGGGGACTCTCGCATTCCCATTCATTATGTCACTCCTAGACCCTAGGTTCGGATCGTGACACACTCTACAGACACCTTCTACAGTCTATAATTGAGTTCACAACCCATCCTGCATCATGAACTAAGATCCAAAAAACATCCTAACAGGCTTCAAAAACCACGAATTGCTCCACGGTTCATAAAATGTTCCACATGCCGTAAAGCTCTTAATAGTTCTATTCTATAACAACAAAATTTCAAATTTCTAGGACCCCATCTGCGATCCACTATTATGACCTATAGGACACTCCACAGCCCGTAAACTATTCTTGTACTTCACTTCCAGACTTCAAACTTTTCTAACTAAAACCCAATCTACGAGACCTTTGTACGATCCGTGAACCAAACAACAGCTCGTACTTAGCTCTTGTGGTTCAATTCTAGTAGCTAAATTTCCAAATTTTGCCTTGCATCCACTTCAAAGTTGCAGGATGTTACAATATCCCCCCTTAGGAATATTCATCCCCAAATGTTAATCACGCTAGCACCATAAGAGGGAAATGAACGTACAACAAGCCATTACGAATGTAATGTGCAATCCAAACATCATTTTCATGCAAAGTTTTAAATCATTAGCATTAACATTATTCTAAGTGCACACATAACGTATTTTCATGATTGCACATAAAATTCTAATCAAAACCAACTTCGTGAATATGCATGTACAATAAACAAAGAGTCAAGGCTAAAATAAACGATGCATAGGGATGAACATTAAGACTATCAGTTTACCATTGCCTTAATACATCCACTTGCACCCAAATATCAACTATAGCACCGCCATTATCACTTTCAAGGAGACATATACATACCAAGAAAAGCATTACTAGCTCTTTCTCTTCCCTTCCTAGAAGCCACAAGGTAATTCCTTCTCTAATGTCCCATTTCATCACACTCAAAGAAACCTTCTTGTCCAATCAAACACTTCCCAAAATGCATTCTACCACACTTGTCACAAAGGGATTTCTCTCCCTCTTGCTCCGAGGCTCCAAGGTCTTAGCAAATGATGATCCACCCTCATCAAAACATGTCCTCTTTGATTCTCTCTCACCCTTCCTTGTTTTTTCATCCTCAATTTGTTCTATATAAGTCATAAGCCTTGAAAGGTCTATCTTCTTTACTAGCATGGCGGTCTGGCACTCTTAAACAAGCAAATCAGATAATATCGACATGAATTTGGCTCATCCTAGCACAGGGTTCGACAACCAATGATTGGGCATGTTTGGATATGTCACGCCCAAAAGAGAGGGAAGGCACGACTAGCATCGGATACTGCCATTGGCCGGGTAAGCCACTAAACATGCTAGTGAACTAATTAGGGACCAAAAGAAAATCGGGCACTAGGGACTAGAAGAAAATCGGGCAGCATAATGTCTAAAATGCTAAGCCTGGACATTTTAGGTCATGACCTGGTCAACAGTAAATCATGTACATCAAGATAGATAAATAAGAACGATAAAGTACTAGCTAGCCGAAAAGGCAGCAAGGTGCAGGCACACACCATATATACATGCCAATCTTATGACTGGAGACTGAAAGATACAAAAGTACCAACCCACAATAACATGTCCACAATAGCCTCTATGAGAATCACTAACACTGTCGGGACAGGGCCCCGACATACCCAACTATACAACAGAAAGCAAACATCATTTGAAAGCTCCAAGAAGAGGTGGACTTACTAACTTATAGCTGAATGGGGCTCCTAGTGGAGAGGTAAATTAGAACCCGTACCTGAACCTGCTCGCATGAAAAAAATACAGCGTCCCTAGGCAAAGGGACGTCAGTACGAATAAACATGTACTGGTATGTAAGGCAGGAAGTAAAATCATAAGTAACAGTAGTAAAAAAGTTAATAGAAATACCACCTATAACCAAAACTCAAGTAGCCTTAATGGCACATAAGCCACCTCCTAGTGATAAATAAATGCATGGTATGCTTGAGTATCGCATGTCGTGAACACATATATATGGATGCAAATGCATGACATACCCAATCAAATGCTAGCATTGGTGGTCCTTTCTGGTAGCTAACTGGCATCATATCTGCCAACATGTGGCCATCTCTGCCATATACATATATATATTTGGGCAAATAGGCCCCATACCTTCGATTATAGCTCAAATTACATACATAACGTGCAATGTATGATATGAATGTTGAATGCACATAGTAGACCACAAAAGAACTTAGCCAATCTTGGATCATTGGTACATTTATTCTCATAGCATCATAATCATTGTTATTTAGCCAATCTTGGCTCATTAGTACATTTATTCTCGTAACATCATAATCGTCGTCATAGCATATACACATGACTCGTAGGATCTTTTATGTCTTTTTAACAAGTTTGGGTACTTAACCCAACATTTAGAGTGAAGCTTTAACTTTGAAAATGTTCATAAAGGTGCTTTACATAATGCTTATACTTAGTCCCATGTCAATTAGTAAAGGAAAGTATTTAAACAGGATCAAGTGCCTTAGTCGTTTAAATAGGAGCATTTCACTAGAGAATATTGGAAACCAACGTGTTACTTGTTAAATTCTTCAATTATATTTTTCATTAGAAGAAGGACTGATTATGAATACTACATTCCCTTCACATTCTATAATTATTTTAATGGCACTACATCAAGAAGAGAAACACCTCAAACATATGAATAGGTAGCCGAGAAAACCGATAAAATCATATATAGAAATTGAATGTCCAATTTAAGAGAATGAATGGAATTTCAACCCAATACCATCATGAATATAATTCACCTGCAATCCCAATGCCTTTCACAGAAAGTCTTTCTAGCAACAGAATAGTAAGATATCACATTTGACGTTTTGGGAAACTTCTCGGATTTCATGCTAAAAGGAGGGATGGAGCTTAGCCTTAACATACCTCTCCAACGAACGTCTAATTGCCAAAATTTCATCCACGAAAGTTGTTCCTTACGTCCTAAGCTTCGCAACGACTATATATATGCATCTTACAGATACCTATAAATAGTCAAAAATTCAGCATTAATTACCAGATTTGGCAAGGAGAATTTACATGAGGAAATGTCTGTAAAACTACGTAAAAATGACCATAAAAGAGCCCCAAAATTATTATCTAAACACACCAGCTGCAAACCAACAATACCAACAAGAACACCACTCTTTTTACAGCCCAAACACAACTCCAAGTACAACTAAAACGAGGGGAAAACAATTACAGAGCGTGAGGCACGCATTTCTAGGCACGAGGACAAATTTTAATGGTAAAAACGTGAAAAACTTAATTTAAATCACTTAGAAAACTTTTGGGAACTTTCTCTTCAGTTTCATACTGGTTTGGGACGAAAATGGCTCATTTTGAAGCTTTAAAATGTCAAAATAGCCGACATTAAGTTGGGTCAACCCAACCCGACCCATGACCCCGGTTTCCAGCTCGGGCAGTCTTGGTAATATGGTCATAACTCTTTATTTTGAGGTTAGTTTGATGCACGGTTCTGTGCGTTGCAAACTAGACTCATAGACCTTCAATTTAATAGGTTATGGACCTTCTAATGTCTTATATTTTAGGAGATATAGCCTGATACATTTGACCCAAATTTAAGAAGGATTTCTTAAAGAAACTTACAGTAACTTTGGCCAACCTTTATCTTGCAAATTTCTTGATTCCAAAACTCAATGTATGACCTTTGTGCTATTAAAATAACTTGAAAATAATCCATTATTTGCAAATTATAAACTTTTAGTCCCATCTGAAAAGTGCAACCTAATTTACACCTTCCGAAAAGGGCGAGGTGCCACTCGGGTCATTTCTTTAATCCCGAACGTGCATTTAGGGTATTCCTTTGGCTTAAAACTTTAGGTCCTTGATATTACCACTTATTTGCAGCCTTATTATCCTTAGGTTCTAGCAAAATCCCATGTGCCTTATATAACGCCACACTACTTAAATAATTGAAGACGAGAAACACGGGGTTTCACAGTCTCCCCCCTAATAACATTCGTCCGCGAATGTGTCAAGAAAGCCCCTTGGTTGCATTAACATCTACTAAAATGTTACTTTATGGATACATTTTTTACCATTGCAAACCATAAAACAACTTCCAAAAACTCTAATTGCTAAGCTTTGTATAGTTATCCTGCGACAAAATATACAAGTTTCACCTCCAAATCCTTTAAAATTTAAGTTACTAAAAAAAAAAATTGCCAGTTTTGGAACACGACCCACCATAGGTTATAAATAGTTGGGGTTGATTCCTCATCATTTCTTCTTTGGCTTCCCAAGTTATTTCCTCAATATTTTTTCTTCCGCCACAACACTTTCACGAAGGCCACTTTTCATTTCGAAGCTTTCTTATTTGTCAATCTAAAATAGCCACCGGTACCTCATCATAAGTTAGGTATCCTTAATGTGTGTAGTACATGAAGGATCCCTAATGTACTTTCGCAACATAGATACATGAGACACTGGATGGACTTCCTTCAATTCTAAAGAAAAATTAAACTCGTATGTTACCTTGCTAATTGCCCTAATAACCTTATACGGTTCAACGTATCTAGGACTGAGCTTTCCAGTCTTTACAAACCGCATGATTCCCTTCATAGGTGAAACCCTTAAGAAGACCCAATCTTCTACATCAAACTCTAAGTCTCGTCGTCGGACATCTGCATAAGACTTCTGCTGATTTTGGGCTATTTACTGTAAGTCTCCAATAATTTTCTTTTTTTTTGTTGCTTGTTGAACTAGATTAGGGTCTAGCAACTTTTCCTCCCCAACTGCAAACTAATCAATTGGTGACCTACACCTTCGCCCGCATAGTACTCCCTAAGGATCTATTTGAATACTAGCATGGAAGTTATTATTATAAGCAAACTCAATAAGAGGTAGATGATCATCCTAGTTTCCTTTAAAGTCCAGCATATAGGCACATAACATATCCTCAACGGACTGGACAATATGCTCTGCTTACCCCAACAATTTATGGACGAAAAGCAGTGCTGAGATTTACCTGAGTGCCCAGACCCTTATGAAAAGACTTCCAAAATGTATGGTAAATTGAGCCCTTCAATCAGAGATAATAGATAATGGAACTCCATGAAGGCAAACAATCTCTTGAATATAAAGCTTAGCATATTCCTCCGCTGAATATGTCCTTCTTACTGGAAACAAATGAACAGATTTTATCAACTTATCAATGATTACCCAAATAGAGTCATACCTGCGTGGAGTGCGAGGAAACCTAGTGATGAAGCCCATATTTATCATGTCCCACTTTCCAGAACGGAAAATCAGTATACTTAGCTAGGCCTCCAGGCCTCTAATGTTCTGTTTTAACATGCTGGTAGTTGGAGCATTCGTCACCATCTTAAAAATATCTTTTTCATGCCATTCCACCAATAGCTTTGTCGTAGGTCTCAATACCCCCCTTTTTTGTTGCCCCAGGTTGAGATGAATATCTAGGATAATAAGCCTCAAATTGAATCTTGGCATGAAGCCCTCCGATGTTTGGCAAATATAAGAGGCCTCGGTACTGAATGATTCCATCTCAAGTTAGCTCAATTTGAGGATGTCGATGTTGTGGAACACTTTCCCTCGATATCATAAGCGTAGGATCCTTACGTTGTTGCTCTTTTACCTTAGTAACAATGGAAGATTCAATTGTATTTTGAACAATCACACCTCCACCTTTTGCATCTGCTAATAGTACTTACAAACTAGTTTGCTGACGTAAATATTTTGTCATTTCAATCTTATCAATTTTAACAAGACTTAGACTTCCCATGGACTTTCAGCTAAGTGTATCAGCAACAAGATTAGCTTTACCGGGATAGTACAAAATGTCAACATCATAATCTTTTAGTAATTCTAGCCATTTTCTTTGTCATAGGTTCAACTCCTTCAGCTTGAATAAATATTGGAGGTTTTGGTGGTCGGTAATATCAACATGAACTCTGTATAGATAATGCCACCAAATTTGTTTAGGGCAAAAAAAACTGCGGTGAACTCAAGACCATGGGTAGAATAGTTTTTGTCATGTTTTTACAACTGTTTGGAGCATATGCAATAACTCTACCATGCTGCATAGGAACACAACCTAGGCCAATTCTCGAGGCATCACAATATACAATGTAGCCTTTGGTTCCATTCGGAAGAGCCAAACTAGGTGCGGTGGTAAGCCTTTTCTTTAGCTCTTGAAAACTCTGTTCACATGATTCAGTCTACTGAAACTTAGTTGCTTCATACGTCAACCTCGTTAGTGGTGTGGAGGTAGTGGAGAATCCCACAAAAAACCTCCTATAATATCCTGCCAAGCCCAAAAAGCTATGGACCTTTGTCGAATTTAAGGGTCTCGACCAGGCCATTACTGATTCAATTTTCTGGCCATCAACCTTGATACTATTGCTAGTAACAACATGGCCACGAAAAAGCGTAGAAGCTAATGAAAATTCACATTTGGAGAATTCAGCATATAACTTGTTGTCCTGAAGAGTCTGTAATATAAATCGCAAGTAGTCTGCATGCTTAACTCCTGATTCATCCTAAATATTTCCTTTGGAATATCAACATCCCTGACTCGTAGCTGGTAGTACCTGGGTCACAAGTCAATCTATGAAAAACCATCAATCCACATAAAAAGATACTTATTCTTGATAGTGATTTTTTAGCTATCTATAACCGATGCACATCCATAAAGAGCCATCTTTCTTTTAAGCAAAGAGCATTGGAGCATTCCATGGAGATGTGCTTGGCCTAATAAGGTCTTTATCAAGCAAGTCCTTCAGTTATTCCTTCAAGTCTCTTAGCTCTACAGGAGCCATTATTTTTAGAGGAATGGGTATACGTTGCATATTAGGGAGAAAATCTAAAGAAAAATTGATATCCCTTTCGGGGAATCCCAGGAAGTTCATCGGGGAACATTTTCATGAATTTATTCAAACTAGGGACTGACTAAAGGGCCAGTTGCTAATAAAATATCATGTCTTCCCGTAATGGTTACATGCACCTTAACCCTTTCTACACTGCCTAGTATAAAGCTTACCACATTATGTACATGGGGGAGTAGGTTGTCTCATTTGTGCATAATGTTCCTGTCGACGGCTCTCAGGCTGGTGTAAACTCCGCCTCGACCTTGATCGAATATAAAGATTAATTCGCTAGCCCTGTATTTATAGCGGGGAACTACCCACTGATATAGGAGGATATCAATGAAAAGGAGGCCTAAAATCACCCCGTGGCTCCCTATAAGACCCCATAGTACAAGCCCTCTTATTCTTCTCCTTATCTCTATGGGTATCCCGAATTCGACGAGAAAGATCCTCTGTAGTCTGAGCAAAAGCCTGAATATAAGAAATATCTACACCATCTTGTAAAGAGGGTATCCTGCGGTCTCTGATCAAATGATCTGCCAAACCATCCACACAATGATGAATTCTAGCACTCATGGTACATACATTTTCTGGTGCATACTTAGCTAAAGAATTAAACCTAAGGCTATACTTCCTTACTCTCATATCCCCCTACCTCAAACTGATAAACTGGTCAAGACGGGCCTCCCGCATCCCCCGTGGTAAGTAATGGGCTAAAAATGCCTTAGAGAAGTCCTCCCATTCTGCTAGCGGAGGATCAGGCCCTCTGGATCTCTCCCATGCTTCGTACCATAAGATGGAGAAGTCACATAGTTGAAAAGAAGCCAAATTTCACTGCCTCGGTGATAGAGGCATGCATCACCCTCAATACTCTATACATATGGTCTGTAAAGTCTTGTAGATCCTCAGTGGGACTGGACCCTGTAAATACTGGAGGGGCCAATTGAAAAAACTCTCATACCATTGAGCTTTCTGTTTTATCCTTTCTGGTGTCTACTCTCACCTTCAGTTGTCTCTCATGAATAGAAACCATCATAGTTAGTAGCTGAAAAGCGTCATTCATCCCCTGATCCCCAGTCTCTAATGGGGCTTGGGGTACTAGATCTCCTTGGGCCCTAACAGGTGCTGGTGACTCTGGTACCGTGAGAATTGGAGGCTCCCTATATGCCTCAATAGGGAATATATCTTCCTCACCAAGCAAGACATGATTGGTACCTTCTCTCGGATCCATACTTATCTCATGTTATGCCATCTCCTGAGCATAGGTAACCCATTAAATAAGAAGAACATAACATGATATAGATTTCATATGTTCCTATAGTTTTACTCTATAGCACGATCTATTAAGTGAAAGAAATGTAACCATCCCTAAATGCCTCGTAGCCTTCTGATTATAAGTGTGGTGATCTATTAAGTGAAAGAAATGTAACCATCCCGAAATGCCTCGTAGCCTTTTGATTATAAGTGTGGTGCACAACACACCCATAAGCAAGACTTTACTAGACACGGCATTGTGGACTCCCTGGGACACGACCTGCTCTGATACCATATTTGTCATGCCCAAAAGAGAGGGGAGGCGCGACAGGCACCCGATACCGCCATCGGTCGGGTAAGCCACTAAACAAGCTTGTGAACTATCTAGGGACCAGAAGAAAATCAGGTAGCATAACATCTTGAAATACTAAGCCTAGACATTTTAGGTCATGACCTGATCAACAGTAAATCATGTACATCAAGATAGATAAACCAAATCGATAAAGTACTAGCTAGCTGATAAGGCTGCCACCACAGAGGTATAGGCACACACCATATATACATGTCAATCTTATGACTGGAGACTGAAAGACACAAAAGGGATAACCCACAATAACATGTCCATAATAGCCTCTATGAGAATCACTAACACTATGGGACAGGGCCCCGACATACCCTATTGTACAACAAAAAGTAAACATCCTGTGAAAGCTCTAGGAAGAGGTAAAGCTTACCAACTTATAGCTGAATGGGGATCCTAGTGGAGGGATAAATCAAAACCCCTACCTGAACCTGCACACACGAAATAAAATACAGTGTCCTCCGCAAAGGGACGTCAGTACGAATAAACATGTACTGGTATGTAAGGGAGGAAGTAAAATCATAGATAACCGTAGTAAAAAGGTTAATAGAAATACCACCTGTAACCAAAACTCAAGTAGCCTTAATGGCCAATAACCCACCTCCTAGTGATAAAAAAAATGCACGGTATGCTCGAGTATCACATGTCGTGAATACATATATATAGATGCAAATGCATGATATACCCAACCAAATGCTAGCACTGGTGGTCCTTTCCCTTAGCTAACCGACATCATATCTGCCAACCTATGGCTATTTGTACCATATACATATATATATTTGGGCAAATAGGCCCCATACCTTCGATTATAACTCGAAGTCTATGCATAACGTGCAATGTATGATATTAATGTTGAATGTGCATAGTAGACCATAGAAAGAACTTAGCCAATCTTGGCTCATTGGTACATTTATTCTCATAGCGTCATAATCATTGTTATTTAGCCAATCTTGACTCATTGGTACACTTATTCTCGTAACATTATAATTGTCGTCATAGCATATACACATGACTTGTAGGATCTTTTATGTCTTTTTTAACAAGTTTGGGAACTTAACCCAACATTTAGAGTGAAGCTTTAACTTTGAAAATGTTCATAAAGGTACTTTACATAATGCTTATACTTGTTCCCATGTCAATTAGTAAAGGAAAGTATTTAAACAGGATCAAGTGCCTTAGTCGTATAAATAGGAGCATTTCACTGGAGAATATTGAAAACTAACGCGTTACTTGTTAAATTCTTCAATTATATTTTTGTATCGGAAGGACTGATATGGATACTACATTCCCTTCACATTCTACATTTATTTTAATGGCACTACATCAATATGAATAGGTAGCCAGGAAAACCGACAAAATGATATATAGAAATTGAATGTCCAGTTTAAGCGAATGAATGGAATTTCAACCCAATACCATCGTGAATATAACTCAGCTGCAATCACAATGCCTGTCACAGAAGGTCTTTCTAGCAACAAAATAGTAAGATGTCACATTTGACATTTTGGGAAACTTTCCGGATATCTTGCTAATACCTCTCCAACGAACGTCCAATTGCCAAAAGTTCCTTCATGAAAGTTGTTCCTTACGTCCTAAGTTTCGCAACGACTATATATACGCATCTGAAAGACACCTATAAATAGTAAAAAATTAAGCATTAATGACAGATTTGGCAAGGAGCATTTACGCGAGGAAATATCCGTAGAACTTAGTAAAAAAGACCGTAAAAGAGCCCCAAAATTATTACCTAAACACACCAGCTGCAAACCAACAGTACCAGAAAGAATACCTCTTTTTTTACAGCCCAAAAACTGCTTCAAACATAGCTAATACGAGGGGGAATCAATTGCAAAGCGTACGACACATATTTCTAGGCACAGGGACGAATTTTAATGGTAAAAACATGAAAACACTTACCCAAATTACTTAGAGAACTTTTGGGAGCTTCCTCTTCAGTTTCATACTTGTTTAGGACGAAAATGGCTCATTTTTGAGCTTTAAAATGTCAAAATAGCCGACATTAAGTTGGGTCAACCCAACCCGACCCATGACCGATTTCTAGCTCGGGCAGTCTCGGTAAAACGGTCATAACTCTTTATTCTGAGGTTAGTTTGATGCGCGTTTTTGTGCGTTGAAAACTAGACTCATAGATCTTCAATTTGATAGGTCATGTACCTTATAAATTCTTATATTTTTGGAGATATAGCCTGATACATTTGACCCAAATTTAAGAAGGATTTCTTAAAGAAACTTACGGTAACTTTGGCCAACCTTTATCTTGCAAATTTCTTGATTCCGAAACTTAATGTATGACCTTTGTGCTATTAAAATAACTTGAAAAAAATATCCATTCTTAGAAAATTATACACTTTTAGTCCCATCTGAAAAGTGAAACCTAATTTAAACCTTCCGAAAAGGGTGAGGTGCCACTCGAGTCATTTCTTTAATCCCGAACGTGCATTTAGGGTATTTATTTGGCTTAAAACTTCAGGTCCTTGATATTACCACTTATTTGAAGCCTTATTATCCTTAGGTGCTAGCAAAAATCACATGTGTCTTGTATAACGCCACACTATTTAAATAATGGAAGACGAGAAACACGGGGTCTCACAGGATAGTCCGGTGAACTTGAGGAAATACTCTCTCACACTTATATTCTCTTACTTAAGGTTGATAAATTCTTTCATAATGGCTTCCCTCACTTTCAAGGGAAAGAAGCGATCTAAGAATGCATCTTTGAACTCTCCCCAAGATATAGGACCCCAATATTCATTCCTCTCACTTTTCCATCGAGTGTGACATACTTGAGCCGCTCCTTTTAATTGGAAGGCCACTAACTCCGCCTTCTCCTCTGAAGTTACTACCATAATGGCTAACACTTTGTGCACTTCATGCACAAAATCTTGAGCATCCTCCTCCACTTTTGATCCATGGAATTTGGGAGCATTCATCTTAGCGAAGTCCCTTATTTTTGAAGCCGGAGTGGGAGCATTTGGAACGTAGGCTCCTTGGTTGGCTTGGTTGATCACAATTTGTGCCAACATAGTGAGAGTGGCTTAGAATTGTACATGAGTTACTGCTTCATCTTAAGGGCTTGAGACATTCTTCTTGGAGGCATTATCTAGAAAAGCATAACGAACGGAAGTTAGATAAAAGGAACCTTTGGACAACTCTAAAGCACGACATAGACCATGAAAGATGTGAGACAACTCCTAAATACCTTATATCCTCCTTCTCATGTGGCGCTCTTCACACCCATGAATAAGACTCTATTCTATGCGGTATGTTGTTCTCTGAGGACCATTACAAAACCTCATGTTCTAATACCAAGTTTGTAATGACCCGACCTAAGGCCTAGTCATCACACAACAAATGAGATACCCAGAGGCACCTCACCCAAGCCATCTTACATATCATAAGTATTCATAGCTATAAAAATGCAAAGATGAAATAGAGAACTAGGGGAAACGGGGCTAAGGGTGGCAACTTAAGACCATAATGTGATGAAAAACTAGATACAACTATAACATATGTCCAAAATACCTCTAACATAAACTTGGCGTGGGCTAAGACATGTTCAATCTCACCGTCAAATACAATCAAAGCAAAAGGGATATACAACTAGAAACTAAAATGTCTAAATGCATCAATATAATAAGAAATCTAAGATGTCATTCCTAAACTAGAGGACTTACCAACTGCTGCCTTCAACGATCCAAAGCTAGCCATGTGAAGGATATCGAGGAGCATCAGTCTCTACATGGTTAAATCATGTAGGCATAGAGTTGCGTTGGTACTTTGAATGTACTGGTATATAGGTATGAAATGCATGTCATGGAAATAATAATAAGATGGTTCATGCTAAGACTCATATTAAAATCATACATTTACCAAGGCATTAGTAAGTCATAATCAAGTCAATATCATTTAAACATACAAAGGCAACTTTTAGAAAGAACTTATGTAGGATGCGTGGGTGAACATAGTCGTGAAAAAAGAAATCATATAATCTTGGAACATACCTAAATTATAGGGATTTAAACTGTATACCATAGAAGAAACATTATTAAAGTATGAGGAGCACATATATACGAGTGATCATTTAACACATTATTTTAGCCATAGAACATGAGATAATGCGTATGAGAAATAAAACATTTACCCTTACTTGAATGCATGATAAGCCATATACACTTAGGTTAGTGAGAAAACATATGTCGTTGTGAATAATTAAAATTTTAATATCCTTGGGTGAAAAGTGCATCACTTTACATAGAAGATTGTTTTATTATAAAAGAACCATTAGTAATTATAATGGAGATCATTTTACATACTTGAATACATAGTCATATATCTTTGGGGGAAGCACTATTTAGGAGTAACAAGAGACCGCAACTTATGTGAGAAAATCATTTGAGATTGTAAAATAAAGAGTTACATAATCCTTGAACCATCTATTATAGTAGTAAACATCCTCAGATATAATAGAAACTAGTCATCATAGATCATCATAAAAAGAACATCTTGGGGACATGGAGAGAACTTGAACATTTATGAGAGCACCCTTTAACTGACATAAACCATTGAGCTAAACCATGGATTCCCGATGTTTTTCCTACACCAGAAGAAAAGGGGAGATCACTTTCCAAAGTGACCTCCTAAGATGCTTAAATGGATCCATTAAAGCCTACTATTGAGCAACCTTTAATATCGGTTGGTCTGGAATCAACCTCTACTAGCGGGCAACTCCGATTCCCTATGGAGGCACATAGTTATGGGATGATGAGATTCTACTAACGGGCTCATGCCTCTTCTAACAGGGAGCTTCCACATTAATCCTAAAGTCCACTCGGTGTTAAGTAAAACTCTCATAGAATAATCATAAATATGAATCATAGAATCATCAGTGGAGAAGTATTCTACTAACCTATCCCATAAGAATTTAGAATATTAATCATCATTATATGAATAACTCTTATGTCTTAGCTATGCCTTTATTATAGGCTAGCATCGTCTCATATCCCTCTACTAACGGGCTATCATAGTGTCAAATTCATAGCTAGGTGAGAGAACTCACACTTCCATCATTCACTAAACCTCATTTTATTAAGTCTAGTCTCATGGAGTAGACAATTATAAGCTTATCCATGACATACATATAAGGCTTCATACACTTGCACAATTCACATAACATCTTCATGAGTTCATAACATTAATGGGTAACTCTTATCATCCAAAACCTCCATGTTCTTACATATTCTAGCTTGAAACTTTCTTTCTTTCATAAGACATTTTTTCATATAGCTTAGGCCCCAAACTTGGGGGCTCATGCTCAAAGAATTAAAATCATGCAATTTGTATATACCTCGTGCATACATAAGATAGAATATAATTATTTAGAACAAATCAATCCAACATGATCCTTCTAAAACCCTAACTAGAATAAACATATTTCAACTAAATATCTAGCATAGGCCATAACATGATACTAATATACTTCATATAACCTAGAATGCATGATGAACTTCATGACTAAATCAATTTTTTAAAACTTCACAACATACATAAACCTTGGATCCAAAGTAAACTAAAGAAATTTGAATTTTGTGAAAGGAAAGACTCCACAAATCAAACCCACATACCTTAGTTGAAGATCTATGGGAGAAATCATGAACTTTAGAGAAGAAAACTTGAAACCTTAGAATTGCTTTCAGTGGGGGACCTTGGGAGGTTGAGAGCATTTGGGACTTGGGTTTTAGGAGAATGGTTTAGGAATAGTGGTTAATGGGGAAGTAAAAAACTGATATAAGATGTGTAAGAAGACAAACAACCTAGCATTGGGTTTAGAATGTGAAGAAATGATGGAAATATGCTTTATAAAAATATGTTGGATTGATCCACTACGGCTCGATTAAAAGCCGTAGATTAGTTACGAACCGTACTCTGAGGTCTCATAAACCTTGGCCCCTTACTGCTGCTCTCTAACTCTTATTCTACGGACACCTTCTATGATCCGTAACTGAGTCCATGACCCATCCTGCATATCCTGAATCAAGATCCAGAAACATCCTAATAGGCTCCAAAAACCATGAATCACTCCACGGTCTATAAGACCTTCCACATGCCATAAAGCCCTTCATAGTTTCATTTTGATACTTAATTACCGAAATTTCAAAATTTAAGAACCATGTATGATCCACTTTACGATCTTTAGGACACTCCATGATCCGCAAACTCTTCTTGTACTTCACTTACAGAGTTTTACCTTTCCCAACTAACACCCAATCTATGAGATCTTTGTACGGCCCGTGAACCAAACAACGACCAGTTCTTAGGTCTCGTGGTTCAATTCCATTGGATAAATTTCCAACTTTTGCCTTGTTTCCACTTCAAACTTGTGGGGTATTACATTTTTATAAATACGTAGCATTTTTCTTTAAATGATAGGTAATTTAGTTGATCAGCGACTCGTAAACTAACATTCAACAATAGGGTTTTCCTTCTTTCTTTCTTTCTTTTTGTATATGTGTATATATACACACATATACATATATGTGTGTTTATATATACATACACATACACATATATATATATACATATATATATATATATCTATATATGTATATATATATATACATATATATACATATGTATATAATTACATAGATATTTTATTTAGTGTAGAGATAAAATAGTAATCCAACTTTGAACTTTGAAACTTCCCACTTTTAATAATATATGATGATATGATGTTGGGTAACATTAAAAAGTAGGTTTTAACTGATGCAAAAAGCTACAAGGTACTACAATTATTTCTTGAAATTTGGTGAGCTATCTTGTTGTTCAAAATAAACTATTGAGTAATTCTATGATTGTCTCTGACTTTCACTTAGCTATTCTCTAAGCTTGTGGTCCGATCTATCTTCAAAAGTAGAGAAGATTTAGTATCAATAAGAAACTCCTTTATATCAGTTTTAGATTATATTATAGGTTTGGTTATTATTTCATTCATCTTAGAGACTCCATGGACAAGTGTTGACATTCTAGGTAGTATTTTGTTTCGTCATCAATTGATTTATAGGTTATTGAAATACATATCATTTATTTAAGTATAGATTATTGATGATTGACTTTTGAGAATTGATTTTAAGATAAGTGAGGACATTGATCAAAATGTGCACTGATTTTAACTATATGCTACAAAAACATTTAATGAGAAATGGAAGACATTTATGATGTTTGCTATTTATATATAGTGTTTGTCTGGTGTGATTCTTAGAATCAAATATCTATTATGCCACAATCACATCTAGGGCATAATAATAATATATAAATTATTTTTTCAAAAAGGATGCAGTGCACAAGAATTATGAAATACTTTTATAAAGAATTTAGCATTATTTTTTAAGTTAACTAGATAGATGACATTAAAGATTATAATGTTCGAGCATCTACTAACTTTATTCATCAAAAATTAAATTAGTTAATTTTCTACATTCCTTTTTATGTTATAGAGTCTATCTTATTATACTTTTTATTTATGAATTTAGGGATAAATAAGTTTATGTATTCTTGACGGATCAGCTGACGCGATCTGTAACGCCCGATAAATCACCAAAATACCCCTAGAGAGAGGGTATGTGTGTAACGCATCTTCCAATGCTCATATGAAAAATCTAAGGTCAGATTTGTGATCAGCACGAAAAATTGAGTGGGGCGATGGTCTCGGTCGATTTTTAGAATGACCCGATCAAAAGATAATTCTTCGATTCGAAGTGCAAAATAGTGTTGGTGGGCGATAGGAGAGGGTCGCGCCTATTTTGCGGACCTGCACTTATATTTTTTTGAAAATTTTTTACGGGATTGAGAAAACTCATTCAGAAAGTTTTTCTGAAAATGCACAATATGCGACCAGTCTGTATCGCGAACTGCGTTTCTCCAAACTGGGAAAAATTTAAATTTTACAAGGGGTATTCCAATCTATTCCCAACTCCTCCTAAACTCTATACACGATTTAATTAGGTCATTTTGACGTAAAAAAGATCTAAAACCCTCATTCTAAGTCTGATTCAAATAATCTAACAAGGCTAGGGCTTGAGGAAAGAGGAGTAGAGCTTGAGGTTGAGCAATTCGAGAGGAGATCTTTGATGTGATTAACTGATAACTTCATCCCAGGTATGCAAGGTTAAACTATAAGCATGAGATTTTTCTCTCATGTGCCCAATAAATGGTCATAGATGAGTTGATGGTTCGAAGAGTCTACATACATGATTCTTGATGGTTTTTCATGAAAATGTATTTAAATTCTCATGTTTTCCTATGTTGGTGATCATCATAAACTTGTTTTTCTTGAATTGGATATTTTAACAAAGAATTACATAATCCTACATGACTATTTCTGAAAGCATGCATGATGAACTTAGGAATTAAGTGTAAAGCCTTGAGTTGAGATTGTCGATTGTGATTATGATTGTGATGAAAGAATGATGATTAGTTGATAGAATTTATGAGCCCTATAAGTTTCTATAAATGAAATCAACCGATGTGTCTATTTGATTGTTCCCTAATGATTGTTCTAAATCTTGAGTCATTGATGAGATTGATTGATGAGAGGGCTAAGGTCCCTATGAGATGTTGATTGATGAGAGGGCTAAAGTCCCTATTAGATGTTGATTAATGAGAGGGTCAAAACCCCTATGAGATTGATTGATGATAGGGACAAAGTCCCTATGAGTTGATCGGATGGATGGTTTTATGAGCATTGAGCTATGGGAGGAGTATCGAGCATCGAAAGAGTGAGAGTTAGTCTGACTTGAACTAGTCGAACTACGTCACCAAATGTAGGTGAGGCTTAGAACCATCACATATATTGTAGTTCCCTCTTGATTAGAAGTCCCTGAAAGTAATAACGGACTTATTGACGACTGACTCCATATTGGGTGAGCCAATATGATTCAATTTGTTCCCTACCTAACAAGTTTGGAATGGCTGTGGCAACATCAGCGTGATTGTTGTACATTCACTGGCTAATAAGTGATTGTTGCCAGATAAGAGAAACTCCTATAAATTTCCTACCTTGAGTACTCTGAGATGAGATGAGAGGAGGTGAGCTCCTTTGGGATGAGTTTGAGTTGTTGACAGGTCACTTGTCTACTCTGTAATCTTACATACATAGACATTTGACGATTTGATATTACTTCATAATTATTTTAAGTTGATGTTGTTTCCATATTATTCTACTTGTTTCTATTTCACTTAGCTATTTTACATACCAGTACATTCCAAGTACTGATGTTCTTTTTGGATTGCGTCATTTTATGATGCAGAGGCAGGTATTGGAGATCGTCAACAGGTGCTCCATTGAAGATCCAAGATTCTCAGCTGATTGGTGAGCCTCCCATACTTTGGAGGATCCACTATTATTATTTCATCTTGCTTTAGAGTTAGATTTGACTATTCTTATAATTTGATTTGGTTAGCCATGGGTTTATCATCATTGGCACCACCTGATTAGTGATAGAGGCTTCATAGATGATGGTTGAACGTTGATGTTGAGATTGTGAGCTAGTTCTTTTACTAACCTTTATTATTATCTATGTTATTTTGAGGCATTAGATGAGATTATTTACTTATATTTCCATTGTTCAATAGGGTTATTTGATTGAATGAATGTGATGAGGCTAAGTGGTTCGCTTGGGGACTAGCAATAGTCTCTAGGTGCCGGCCACACCAAGAGTAACCTCCCAGAACATGACAAACTTGGTACCAAATACAGAGTTCAAGTGTCTTAGGGAGTCTATGAAGCCGTGTCTAGTAAACTCTTGTTTATGGGTATGTTGACCACATTTCATAAGCAAGAGGTTATAGGATATTATAAATTGTTAAACCTTTTTCTTATTCTAATTCGTGCGATAAATTTAAGATCTATGAAAGCTCTTTTCTAATTCGTGCTTTATGCGTTGTAGAATTGATATCATGCATCCCAGAAGAGCCGTCAGAGGAAGAGGACATCCTGCGAAGCAAGATATTAACCCATCTGAGCCTCAAGTACATGAGGAGCCTGCGGACCAAGCTGTCCCTATTGAGTAGCCCCCTCAAGATGAGGTCTCCAATGTTGAGCTATCTAGGTCATTCAAACTTTCCCAGGCTGTCACAGCACCTGTCGTGAGACAAGGAGCGGGTTGAAAAGATGCTCATGACACCTCCAGAGTCCAAGTATTTTTTAGGATGAATCCGCCTGAATTCATGGGGTCTGCATCCACTGAAGATACTAAGAACTATGTGGAGGAACTTAAGAAGGTGTTCTAAGTATTGCATATGGCTGATGCTAATAAGGTTGAACTAGTTTCATACCAACTCAAGGGTGTGGCCACACTGTGGTTCGACCAATGAAAGAAAGAAAGAGGGGACGATGCTTCATGTTTGACTTGAGCAGTGTTCGAGGAAACTTTCTTGGGACGTTTCTTCCCAAGAGAATGAAGAGAAGCTAAGGTGAGAGAGTTCCTGAATCTAAAATAGGCCTCTATGACGGTGCAAGAGTATGGATTAATGTTCAAGCAACTATCACGCTATGCTTCGGACATGATTGTTGACATAAGGGGAAGGATGGGGATATATGTTAATGGGTTGGATAGAAGACCCAAGAGAGATCGGAGGGGAGCAATGCTCGTGAGTGATATGGACATCGGGCGGCCGATGAGATTTGTACAACAAGATGACGAGGAGAGACAACATGACAAGAAAGAGTTTAAGCATAAGAAAGCTAAGACATCCAGCCATGAGGTTGGAAGGAAATGCAATGGCAACCGATTTCCTGCACTATCATGTGTTGGTGCACCTGTGCCTAGAGGCAGGTATAATTAAAGATCTCAGAATGTCAGAAACCACGGACCTCAACCACAAGCTAGTATGGCTCAAGGTTTGAAAGGTAAGCCACCATGTGATAAGTGTGGCAAAATGCACTTGGGGAGATGTCGTGATAGGAATGATGTGTGCTACGTGGCCAAGTGGGTCACTACCAAAAAGATTGTCCAAAGTGGGTTGAACGGGCTCAATCTGCTACACCAGCCCTGTAAGCTAGAGAAAACTAGAAGGGTGCTACGTTAGGCGCAAGCGGAGCTACAAACCGTTTGTATGCCATGGGTAGTTTCCAAGATTAGGAGAACTCACTAGATGTTGTGACTAGTAAGATTCGAATCTTTACTTCTGATTGTTATGTTTTGATGGATCCTGGCCCCGCATTGTCATTTGTAACTTCTTATGTGGCCAGTAGATTTGATAGAACCCCTGAGAGCCTTCTTGAACCCTTTGATGTTTCTACTCCAGTGGGTGAGTCTATTTGAGTTGCGAGAATCTATAGAGCTTGTGTAGTGTCCATCTATCATAGGGATACTCTTGTTGATTTGGTTAAGTCAGAGATGGTTGATTTTGATTTGATTCTTGGCATGGATTGGCTTCATGCCTATTATGCCTTCGTTGATTATAGATCCAGAACTGTTAAGTTCCAATTTCTGAAAGTAATGGTTCTTGAGTGGAAGGGCGGTTTTGTTGCACCTAGGGGAAAGTTTATCTCATACCTTAGGGCCAGAAAGCTGATTTCCAAAGATTATATCTATCACCTCGTGTGAGTTAAATCTGATGATATTGAGTCTCTTACTCTTAAGTCAGTCCAGATCGTGAATGAGTTTCCAGAAGTATTTCTTGATGATCTGCCTGGAGTCCCTCCTGATAGGGAGATTGACTTTGGGATTGATGATCTTTCCGATACCCAGCCTATCTCAATTCCACCTTATAGGATGGCCCCCGCTAAGTTGAAAGAACCATTGAAAGATTTGCTAGAGAAGGGCTTCATTAGGCCAAGTGTTTCTCCTTGGGGTGCTCCTATCCTATTCATGTGAAAGAAAAATGGGTCCCTCAGAATGTGTATTGACTATAGACAACTGAACAAGGTCATGATAAAGAATAAGTATTCTCTTCCAAGGATAGATGCTTTATTTGACCAACTTCATGGTGCCTCTTGTTTCTCAAAGATAGACCTCAGATCTGGCTACAACTAGTTGAAAGTGAGGGAATGTAATATTCCAAAGACAGCCTTTAGGACTAGATATGGCCATTTTGAGTTCTTCGTCATGTCCTTTGGGTTGACGAATGCACCTGCAGCCTTTATGAACTTGATGAATAGAGTATTCAGTATGTATCTCGATATGTTTGTGATTGTCTTCATCGATGATATTTTATTCGAGAGATGAGGAGGAACATGCCAATCACCTCAAAGTTGTCCTCCAAATACTTAAGGACCATGAGTTGTATGCAAAATTCTCGAAGTGTGAATTCTGGCTTAAGTTAGTGGCTTTCCTAAGCCACGTGGTTTCTGGTGATGGTATTCGAGTGGATGCCCAAAAGATTGAAACGGTTAAGAACTGACCCAGACCGACCTCTCCGACTAACATAAAAATTTTCTTGGGGTTGCTAGGCTACTACCGCAGATTTGTTGAGGGAGTTTCTTCCCTATCCGCACCATTAACTAAATTGACTCAGAATAAAGTCACGTTTTAGTGGTTCGATGAATGGGAGAAGAGTTTCCAAGAGTTGAAGATGAGATTGACTACTGAATTGGTTCTAAACTTGCCTAATGGGACAAAGGACTTTGTAATCTATTATGATGCTTCGAGGGTTGGATCGGGATGTGTGTTGATGTATAGGGGAAAGTGATAGCCTATGCTTCCAGACAACTTAAGATTCATGAGAGAAACTATCCAACCCATGACCTTGAGTTGGCAGTGGTGGTGTTTGCACTTAAAATCTGGCGCCACTACTTATATGGAGTGCATGTGGATGTGTTCACTAACCAAAAGAGCTTACAGCATGTCATTAGTTTAAAAGAGCTCAACCTGCAATAGAGGAGATGGTTGGAGTTGCTCAAGGATTATGACATGAGCATTCTCTACCACCCAGGTAAATCTAACATTGTTGTTGTGCTCTTAGCAGATTGTCAATGGGTAGCACAACCCATGTTGAGGAAGGAAAGAAGGAGTTGGCCAAAGAAGTGCATCGATTAACTCGATTGGGAGTTCAACTTGAGGAGAATAATGAGGGAGGAGTTAATGTTCAGAATGGGTCTGCTTCATCCTTAGTGGCTGAGGTAAAAGAAAAACAAGACCAAGATCCTATCATACTCCAATTGAAGAAAGTTGTCTAGAAATAGAAAATGATGGTTTTCTCCAAAGGGGGAGATGGCGTGTTGAGATACCAAAGTAGATTGTGTGTCCCAGATGTTGATGGTATTCGAGATAGAATTATGGCTGAAGTCCATAGCACTAGATATTTCATTCATCTCGATTCTACCAAGATATACCACGACTTGAGAGAAGTCTATTGGTGGAGTGGAATGAAGAGGGATATTGCTGAGTTTGTTCAAAGTGCCTGAATTGTCAGCAAGTGAAAGTTAAGCATAATCCACATGTGGATTGGCTCGCAACTTTAAGATTCTTTAATGGAAGTGAGAGATGATCAATATGGACTTCATTACTGGTCTATCAAGGTCTCGAAAGCAATATGATTCGATATGGGTGATTGTAGATAGGATGACCAAATCAGCTCACTTCTTAGCGGTTAAGACGACCAACACTACGGAGGAGTACAATAATTTGTACATCTAGGAGATTGTGAGGTTGCATAGAGTCTCATTTCCATCATCTCAGACAGAGGAGCTCAATCCACCTCCCAATTTTGGAGATCATTCCAGAAAGAATCGGTTACTAAAGTGAACCCGAGTAAAACCTTTCATCCACAGACAGATGGTCAGGTAGAGCGCACAATTCAGACATTAGAGGATATGTTGAGAGTCTGTGTTTTTTATTTAAAAGGAAATTGGGATGATCACCTACCATTCATTGAATTTGCATATAACAATAGTTATCATGCAAGCATTCAAATGGCTCCCTATGAATCCTTGTATGGAACGAGATGTAGATCACCAATTAGGTGGTTCAGGGTTGGAGAGGGGGAATTGATTGGGCCTGATCTCATCCACTGATTGATGGAGAAGGTTAAGGCCATTAGAGAGTGATTGAAGACTACCAAAGTCGCCAGAAATCTTATACCGACGTGAGGAGAAGAGTCTTGGAGTTTGAGGTAAATGATTGGGTGTAGTTGAAAGTGTCACCTATGAAGGGTGTCATAAGATTTTGGAATAAAGGATAGTTGAGCACACGCTATGTTGGACCATATCAGATTGTAAAGAGGATTGGGAAGGTTGCTTATGAGTTAGAGTTTCCTTCCGAGTTAGATGGAGTTCATCCGGTATTCTATGTGTCGATGTTAAAGAAATGCTTGGGAAATCTTGCCTTGGTGATCCATGTTGATAGCATTGGAGCGAAGAATAGCATATCTTACGAAGAGGTCCCGGTCCAAATCCTTGATAGTCAGTTTTCAGATTCGTAAGTTGAGGAACAAAGAGATAGCCTCAGTCAAAGTCCTGTGGAGAAATCAATTTATTGAGGAAGCCACATGGGAAGTTGTGGAATAGATGAAGGCCAAATATCCGCACCTATTCGTGCGAGATGATGAGAGTGTTAAAGGTAGATTCCTCACCCTTCACTAAATTAATTGATCTATTCTTGATGTGACTTTCTATTCTTAAGTTTGAGTAGTATTGATTGAGGTTGAGGAAGAGTTGAGAGTTTGATTGATTGAGTTGAGTGTTGAGATGAGTCTTAAGTCTATTTGTGCCTTGATATCCACCTATACTCATCATTCGAGGACGAATAATCCCAAGGGGGAGATGATGTAAGTCTCGGTGAATTACCAAAATAACCCTAGAGGGAGGGTATGCGCGTAACGCATCTTCTAATGCTTGTATGAAAAATCCGAGCCTGGATTTGTGATCAGCATGAAATATTGAGTGGGAAGATAGTCTCGGTCGAATTTTAGAACGACCCGATCAAAAGATAATTCTTCGATCCGAAGTGCAAAATAGTGTTGGTGCGTGATAGGAGTGCGCCGCGCCTGTGTCGTGGACCTGCACTTATATTTTTTTGAAATTTTTCGATGCGATTGAGAAAACTCGTTCAGAAATATTTTTTGAAAATGTACAATACGCGACCAATCCGCGTCGCGGACTAGGCTTCTCTGAACTGGGAAAAATTCTAAATTTTACGAGGGGAATTCCGGTCTATTCCTAACTCCTCCTAAACTCTATACACGATCTAATTAGATTGTTTTGACATAAAAAGGGTCTAAAACTCTCATTCTAAGTCCTATTCCAATAATGTAACAAGGTTGGGGCTTGAGGAAAGAAAAGAAGAGCTTGAGGTTAAGCAATTCGAGAGGAGATCCTTGATGTGATTGATTGATAACTTCATCCCGGGTATGTAAGGCTAAACTAAAAGCATGACATTGTTCTCTCATGTGACACATAGATGGTCATAGATGAGTTGATGGTTCAAAGAGTCTAAATACATGATCCTTGATGGTTTTTCTTGAAAATTTATTTAAATTCTCATGTGTTTCCTATGTTGGTGATCATCATAAAATTGTTTTTCTTAAATTGGACATTTTCATGACGAATTGCATAACCCTACATGACTATTTTTGAAAGCATGCATAATGAACTTAAGAAATTGAGTCTAGAACCTTAAGTTGAGATTGTCGATTATGATTGCGATGAGAGAACGATGATGAGTTGATAGAATTTGAGAGCCCTATGAGTTTCTATATATGAACTCCACCGATGTGTCTATTCGATTATTCCCTAACGAGTGTTTTAAATCATGAGTCATTGATGAGATTGATTGATGAGAGGGCTAAGGTCCCTATGAGATGTTGATTGATGAGAGGGTCAAACCCCCTATGAGATTAATTGATGATAGGGACAAAGTCCCTATGAGTTGATTAGATGGATGATTTTATGAGCATTGAGTCATAGGAGGAGTATTGAGCACCGAAAGAGTGAGAGTTAGTCCAACTTGAACTCATCAAACTACGTCAACAAAAGTAGGTGAGGCTTAGAACAATCATATATATTGTGGTTCCCTCTTGATTAGAAGTCCATTAAAGCAATAACAGACTTATTGACGACTGACTCCATATTGGGTGAGCCAATATGGTTTCGATTCGTTCCCTACCTGGCAAGTTTGGAATTGTATTGGCAACATCAGTGTGATTGTAGTACATTCATTGGCTCATAAGTGATTGTTGTTGGATAAGAGAAACTCCCATAAACTTCCTACCTTTAGTACTCTGAGATGAGATGAGAGGAGGTGAGCTCCTTCGACATGAGTCTGAGATGATTGATGAGTTTGAGTTGTTGACGAGTCACTTGTCTACTATGTAATCTTACATAGATAGACATTTGATGATTTGATGTTATTTGATGATTATTTTGAGTTGATGTTGTTTCCATATTATTCTACTTGTTTCTATTTCACTCAGCTATTTTATATATCAGTACATTCCAAGTACTGATGTCCCGTTCAGACTACATCCTTTTATGATGCAGAGGCAGGTACCAAAGATCGTCAACAGGTGCTCTATTAAAGATCCAAGATTCTCAGCTGATTGGTGAGCCTCCTATACTCTGGAGGATCCACTATTATTATCTCATCTTGCTTTAGAGTTAGATTTAACTATTTTAATACTTTGATTTGGGTAGCCATGGATATGTCATTGACACCACTTGATTAGTGATAAAGGTTTCAGAGACAATGGTTGAACATTGATATTGAGATTGTGAGCTAGTTCTTTTTACCAACCTTTATTATTATCTATATCATTTTGAGACATTAGTGAGATGTGCCCATTTACTTACTTTTATTTCCGTTGTTCAGTAGGGTTATTTGATTGAATGAATATGATGAGGCTAAGTGGTTCGCTTGGGGACTAGCAATAGTTTCTAGGTGCCGGCCACGCCAAAGTACCCTCCCAGGGCGTGACACGATCTATCCAGGAGGAGGTTCCATAGTGTATGATATTTGCAGATGACATAGTACTGATGATGAGACTCGACTAAAGTTAAGGATATGTTGGAGGCTTGGAGACACGCCTTGGAGTCAAAAGGATTCAAACTGAGTAAGACCAAAACAGAATACTTGAAGTGCAAATTCTATGCTGCGAGGGATACTGAAGCAAACATTGATGTGAGGCTTGGCACTCAACCTATCTCCAAGAGGGAAAAATTTAAGTATCTGGAGTCTGTCATCTAGAGTAGTGGCGATATCGACAATGATGTCACACATCATATTGAGACAGCATGGACAAAATGGAGGCTTGCCTCTGGAGTATTGTGTGAAAAGAAGATACCACCTAAACTCAAATGTATGTTTTACAGGATGGTAGTTAGATCATCTTTGTTGTATGGGTGGAGTGTTGGCCAATCAAAAATGCACACGTTCAGAAGATGCAAATCGCAGAGATAATGTCACACCTTGGGAGGGTAGCCAAGACGTGGCCGGCACCCAAAGACTATTGCTAGTCCCCAAGTGAACCACTTGACCTCATCACATCCATTCAATCCAACAATATTGCAAATCAGCAGAAGTAAAGGAAAGTAAATGGGCTCATCTTATCTAATATCTCAAATAATAATAGATTAATAATAAAGGCTAGTAGGAAGAACTAGCTTACAATCTCAATATCAACGTCCGACTATCATCTATGAGGCCTCTATCACTAATCAAATGGTGCAAATGATAGACCCATGGCTACCGGAATCGAAATATAGGACTAGTCTAGTCTAACTCAAAGCATGATGAAATAAATAATAGTGGATCCTTCGGAGTAAGGGAGGCTCACCAATAAGTTGAACATCCTGGATCTTCAACAATGCGCCTGTTGACGATCCCTAATTCCTATATCTGCATCATAAAACGATGCAGTGCCGAGTGGCGTCAGTATGTGAAATGTACGACATGTAAAATAGCTTAATGAAATAGAAACAAATAGAATAATATGAAACAACATTGATTTAGAACAATCATTAAATTAAAATGTCAAATGTCTATCTAAGCAAAAATAAAGAGTAGACAAGTGACCCATCAACTTCTCAACCTCATCAATCAAATTAGACTCATCTCGATGGAACTCAACTCAACTCAACTCGGAGTACTCAAGGTGGGAACTTTTGGGAGTTTCTCTTATCCAACAACAATCACTTATGAGCCAGTGATTGTACAATAATCCCGCTAATGTTGCCACATCCATTCTGTACTTCCTAGGTAGGGAACGAATCGAATCCCCTAAGGAAAATAGCCTCAACAAGTCCTCTATTGTTTCAGGGACATAAACTCAAATCAAGAGGGAACCACAATGTAATGTGATGGTTCTAATCCTCACCTACATTTGGCGACGTAGTTTGACGAGCTCGAGTTGGACTATCTCTTACTCTTTCGGTGTTCGATACTCCTCCCAAGACTCAATTCTCATAAGACCTCCATCTTAACCAATCTCATAAGGATTTTAACCTCATCATCGATCAGTATCTCATAGGGACTCTAGCCCAATCATCAATCAACTCATAGGGACTTTGACCTTTCCATCAATCAAGCTCATATGGACTTTAACCCCATCACCAATTAAAGTCATAGGGACTTTAACCCTTTTATCAATCAATCTCAATTAATAGCTCAAGACTTGGAACAATCGTTAGGGAACAATCGAATATACCATCATTAGAGTTTGCTTATGGCGACTTATAGGACTATCAAGTTCTATCAACTCATCATCATTCTCTCACTACAATCACAATCAACAACCTCACGTCAAGGCTCTAGACTCAACCCCTAGATTCATTCATGCATGCTTTCAAAACATAACATGTAAGGTTATGCAATTTTTCATGAAAATATCTAATTCAAGAAAATGAGTTTATGATGATCACCAGCATACGGAAGTACATGAAAATAGGCATAATTTATAAGAAGATATCCAAGAAATCTATTTAAGAACATGTATGGGGACTCATGAATACTCAACTCCTCTATGACCATCTATGGGCACATGAGAGGACAATCTTATGCTTTTAGTTTAGCCTTACATACCTGGGATGAAGCTCTCAACAATCACTTCAAGGATTTCCTCTTGAATTCCTCAATCTCAAGTTCTTCTCCTCTCTCCTCAAGCCCTAGTCTTGTTAGATCATTGGACTTAAATTGGGGTTTTAGACCCCTTTTTACATCAAAACGACCTAATTAGATCGTGCATTGAGTTTAGGAGGGTTGAGAATTGACCGGAATGCCTCTCACAAAATTTAGAAACTTTTTAGCTTCGAAATAACCCAGTCCGTGATGTGAACTGGTCGCGTATAGTGTATTTTTCTCCAAAATATTTTTGAACGAGTTTTCCAATCCCGTCGAAAGTTTTTGAAAGAATATAAGTGTGGGTCCACTACAGAGGTGCGACGCGCCTCCATTGCACGCTGACACTGTTTTGGTTTTCAAATCGAAAAATTATCTTTTGATCTGATCGCTATAAAAATCGACCGAGACCATTTTCCCGCTCAATTTTTCATGCTGATCACAAATACAGTCTTGGATTTTCCATACAAGCATGGGAAGATGCGTTACACGCATACCCCTCCTCTAAGGAAATTTTGGTAATTTTTTAGCGGCCGTTACAAATAAGGATGGTGAGATGGATGTATGGTCACGCCAGGAGTGATAAGATTAGGAATGAGACCATTCAGGAGAAGCTAGAGGTGGCCCCTGTAGCTGATAAGATGAGGAAAGCGAGATTGCGATGGTTTGGACATGTGCAGAGAAGGAATACCGATGCTCCTGTTAGGAGATGCGAGATGCGAGATGCTGGATTTTGGAGTTACGGAGGAGTAGAGGTAGACCGAAGAAGTATTGAGGGGAGGTTCTTAGACAAGATATAGAGAAACTTGATCTCACTGAGGACATGACCTTAGATAAGAAAGAGTGGAGGTCGCAAGGTAGAGTAGTAGGCTAATAGGTTAGTAGTTTGATGCCTGGCCGTGGGATGTAGTAGGGTAGTAGGAGTTGTCCGGTGTGATCTTTATCTGCCTTACATATGTTAATTGTCTCTTATTTACTTGCTATCATGTGCTTTTCATTATTAGTGGTTCTTTCTGTTCACTTTCTCTTTCTCTTCCTTTCATATTTTTCATATCTAGTTTATTCTGCTTATGAGTTTTTGTGATGAGGATTTCCAAGAAATAACTTCTCTACTTCTATGAAGTAGTGGTAAGGTCTGCATACATTCTACTCTCCAGACTCTACTTATGAGATTCTACTAAGTATGTTATTATTGTTTGAATAAATATAATAATGTGTATCTACAAATAGTAAACCTGTTAACCAATAAAGTAAAACTAGAAAACTTATAGTTTATCAAATTTTTTTATCAAAAAGAAATGAATAGAGAGGCCAATTTTTTCAACAATAGATGCCATTTGCCATATGATGTCAATTTTTGTGATCGCACAAGATAGAAAAATTAGGGAGGCGTGCATGACATGCAACAAACCGCTTATAAGGAATGAGCACCAGAATTTGAAAGCAAAGATTATTTCTCATCACCCTTAACCCACCCACTATTTTTATTATTATTTATAATAAAACACAAAACAAGAACAACAACACGAACAAGAAAGGTTATTATTATATTTGGGTTGGGTTTGTGTGAGAAGAAAATTGGAATCATGAAGTTTGGAGAAACTTTCACGGAGTACCTGCAGGCGGAAGAAGGATCCGACAAATTTTGTCCGCATGTCGAATACAAAAGGCTCAAGAAGGTTCTCAAGAGTTGCAGGACTGCTTTGAAGGAATCCAATTCTAATGGACAACAACAGGATCATCATCAAGCTTGCCAGTTTGAATCTTGCCAATGTACCTATTTCTTTTACCCTTTCTAATTCTAATTTTATCTCAAATATTACCTACTACATTCAATTTCTATTCTTGCTTTCTTCTATTCCTCCAATTTCATATTCCTAGCTTCTAAGTTGTATCCAAACAATTAAACGAGGTTCACATTTTTTGTTTTCTTACAAATTTCGCAGCCTATGATGAAATAGAGATTTTATTGATGATTATTTGTGAGTACAATTTCGTTCCTTCTTTGATTCTTCTCTCCCCAAATTTGCGAGGGTTTCTAGCATATTTCTTGAAAATTGGATGATTTGGACCTCCTTGTTATGTAGTTGATCTCTAAGAATGTCGGGCTGCGGCTTTAACAAAGGCAGTATTGGATGCCTTATCTCTTCATGAATAACAAAAAGTTATGAATTTTGAGGTGCATCTTCAAGGGAATATGTTACTCTATATGGAGGGATGAGCTAGGGTTTAGAACAGAGTAGCCTTCCAGACTCCAACAAAGATTAGGATTGTCTTGTAGAGCCCCGGAAAATTTTTCCATGTCTACATCTCCTGATATCTTTCTTGGAAAAAAGACATGCCAGTAGTTTCACTTAAGACCAAATGCATCCTAGAGTGAATAAGCAAATACAACAACATACCCACTCTAATCACACATGCAAGTGGAATTTGTGGAGGGGGTGTATGCCAACCTTACTCTGCCTTGTGAAGACGGGGAGGTTGTTTCTGAAAGACATTGAATAAATGAATAAAAATGGAAGGAGATTTTCATCAGTTAATGTAACTAGCGGAAGGTTTCATATTAAGTATAACATATAATTATTGTCAGAAGATGGCTAACCTCATATGTTTGAGTACAATTTTGTATTCATGAACTGGTTTACATTGAACTTGGAATGTGAAGTTAGCTTAACCTTTTTGCTGCTGGGTAATAGCTCCTTCATTCTCTCAGACATGTTTTATGAGGTATTTCAAAATTGAAAAGGAATCTTTATTCGGTACAAAACTCTAGGGAGATTTTTGTGGGGTACACCTTTGATCATTTTCTTTTATATGTTGAGAAAGTGTAAACAAGGACAATATTTTTTCATGAGGTTATGTATAATAGTGTGTGGGGCAAGCCCGGTGCACTAAAACTCTCACTATGCGCAGGGTTCAGGGAAGGGCCCGACCACAAGAATATATTGTACGCAGCCTTACCTTGCTTTTCTACCATAGGCTATTTCCAAGGCTTAAACCCATGACCTCCTAGTCACATGACAACAACTTTACCAGTTACTCCAAGGCTTCCCCTCATGTTATGTATAATAGTGAAAAAGAGAAAGCAAATGAGGGATATAAGATGTTGCATATATTTAAAGAAATAAAACGCATGAGAGTCACTTTTAATTTAAGGGATGATATTGCAATGCTTGACCAAAACTTGCTTTACGTGGCCCGTGGAACATTTTGCTAGTAGCTCTTTACAAGGTAATGCTTCGAGTGATCCTTCTGTAGAAAGAGCAGAAGACAATCATATAATTGTATGTTACAGATTATTTAATAGAGAACATCCAAATAACAGAACACTAGCACTTCAAAGGAATAACACTGGGTGCACACTTTGTTCATCCAAGTTGGCGGAGCTAGGTTCTTGATAAAGAGGGAGAGCTTTTCCATTTCTTTGATGCACACGACTTGTCCAATTATAACAATACTTCATTCCAAGTCTATTCATGAGTAACTCAGTCTGGATCTCTATGTTTGAGGATAACTGCAACCTGCTCTAAAGGCTTTTAGAAAAGGAAGAGAAAGTAGGTGCTTTTTTAGGCACTAGTCTCTCTATACATGTGTGACATGTGTAGTTAAGCTTATTTTTCTGAATCTATTAATCTAAAGTATTTAATTCATAGAAAGATATTTTATTTAGTTATAAAATACAATATCGATAGAAAGCACATCTTACTATGTTTTAACCATCACGCTATCAATTAAACTTTGATATATTTCCTTTCTAAAATTATTTTTCTAGTAGACAATGTTGAAAGTCGCATTAGTTGATAAGCTTTAGATTCTCTGTAATCTTCAAACAATCAAGAGTTAAGATCTTTAATCGAGATTCAACTCATTAAATGGCCATAAGATTTTGTTAAAAAATAAATCTGAGAGAGAATTGCTGATAGGACATAAAATTAAGCAGTAGATTGAAAGAAGGAACAATCTTTATTTAGGTAAAAAAAACCCAACGTCAAAGAAAATGTAATATTTTTTGGAAGTTTGTTTTGAAGTGTTTGTTTCAAAGGACTCAAAAATGTTAGAATTTTTTTATTAGTTTTCACTGGTGACAACACATTTACATGACCAAATAACTGCCCAAGCCCACAATGTATTTACGCATATTTCTTTACTTTTGGTAGTGAAGTAATAAGTATAGGGATAGGAAGAACGAGTTTTTTTTTTTGGTTAAAATGTTGTTGGTTGCTGGAATCACATTTAAATGATACCGTCTTCATTTCTAAACCAAGGGGTGTCTCCAATTTATTGAGAGAAGTTAGTTCCTTACCATAAGAACACAACTTTTGGCTGAAAATACTTCATATTAACGTGATGTTTTAAGTTGTCATTTTTTATTCATTTTTATATGTAGGATATTAAATTATTTAAAAACAATATTTAGGTAATTCAATTTTTTGGTTTAGAAAATTATACTTTTATGATAAAAAAAAATGCAAAGGTATTCTTTTGTTAAATTATTTAGAATGTAGATGTAATAAAAGAATTTGCTCTATCCTCTTCCTTAAATGCATATTTATTTTTTATTGTCTCCATTAAGAGATAGAGAAGATCAAAAGCTTTAGTAAAATCTAGCTTGAGAATGAACAAAAGGTGGACAGCTAGGGCTTTTTTTTTTGTGACAGCTAGGGCTATATATAGCATTAACATGATCTTTTAAGATAGTGTATTTTTTCCACAAAAACCTGTAAAATACTTCTCTTCGTACGTAACTCACTCAAATGAACGAGGGTGGACACTTTTGAACTTGAGAATATTATAATATTTGTAATAAAATGAAGTAACATCAATAACTAATAAATTAGTTGTACTAATAAGCAAGGGTGGATTTACAGGGTAGCGAGGGGTTCATCCGAACCTCCTCAAGCAAAAAATTACACGGTATCTATAAGATTTTCTTAAAAATTTTATTTACATGTATAGATTTTTGAACCTCCTAAATATTAGATTAGAGGCGATCCAATGTTTTAGGGGTTAAAAATTCACTTTGAGGTTCCAAGTTTGTATCTCAAGCACTACATTCTTATTTTTGAACCCCCTTTTGATAAAATCCTAGTTATGCCATTGCTAATGAGCAGCTTCAGACATAACGAAAAGTTGAAAACACTAAACTTATCGAAGTGTTGAGAATACCCATCATTTTTTGAATTGCACGTAATTAATAGAGCTAGATCATTCTTTCTATGTATAATGTATATAGAAATCACCCTCTAAGCTATGCTTAATACAACGGCGTATTATCACGATAATAAATTTAAGAGTTTCGGTTTTTCTCTTTTCCTTGCTTAAAACAAAAATGAGTTTTCGCCTCAGAAGTAAAGCTATAGTTGACAGTTTTGGGTGCACAATTGAAATAACCAAGAACAAAGATTAATAAGCAAGGAAAGATGACAATGATATATGGGATGTGAACCATAAATAATGAACAATTTGTTACCTGAAGACGTATTATGCTTTTGTGATTTGATGTCTCACAGGTTAAAAAAGAAGAGCAAAAACTAATTTGGAGATGCTATTCTCGATCTCTGGCCTCTCTACCTCATGTGGTAGTGGTAAGGTCTGCGTACATCTTACCCTCCCCAGACCCCACTTATGGGATTTCACTGGGTATGTTGTTGTTGTTGTTTATTCTCGATCTCTGGGTTGTCTTGATCAAGGTAGTTCTGGTGTGAATTGAATATTTGTGGCTATTGACCAAGGTGTGAAGCAGTAGCATTTTTTCTTTTATAAATAGGACATTTAAATTATTTAGAAAGATATTTTAGTAATTTAACTTTTAGCTTAAGACCTTCCCACTTTTAATATAAAACATAGATATAGATGTATGGGGAGATATGATGCTTCACTTCTGCTGGTTTTGTCACGGCTTTTCTCGAGATTTATAGGGATATTTCCAGGTCCACTCAAAAGACTATTTGAGGATATTTATGGTGTTAAGTGTGTTAGAAATGATTTATCAACTTTACTTTGATCTGGCTTGTTCAGCGTAAGTCAATTCTGTACAAACAATGTCTTTGGACCCTATCAACCTTGGGTTCAGACAGATTTCGTGTTATGAAGGCAGCAACTTGACGTGTCATGGTTGATAGTGAGTTGGTGGATAATCTTAGGAGTAAGGATGAATCAACTGTCATATTCAAAGGACCTCGAAAATGCTCGTGAGAGGGGTTGAAGAAGCTTTCTGGATAAGTTGATAAGCAGAAGAAGGTGTAGTGAATGCAGGACTGCTAATATCTCTCTCATGATGATTAATGGAAAGCCTAGGTTCTAATTCTATGCATCTCTACCTCTTTTGTTGCTTTTGTTGATGGCGTACGTAGCTTCAGATTTCTCAGGAGGACCACAGAGCGGACTGTAGGATGCTGGGGACCACAGGGTTATTACTTCCGGTTTGCAATTTCATGGATGTAGCCATCTAGTTCGCTTTCTCATGATTGGAGCATCTTTATGAACACTATTGTTTCTTAGTTTCATGATGTTTCCAAACATGGGCTTTGAGCAGTTTTCAAAGACTGACTATATGAGCATTAAAACAGTGAATTAATATGCTATTGATGATTCCATTACATAGACCTGGAGTGTGAGGGCTTCTAGAAGGTTTTTTCGGAATCAAGGTGAATCTAGGGGCGGGAGGGTGGTCACCTGAACCCCCTTGGTAAAAAATTACATTGTATGCATAAAGTAATTTTTTTGTGTAGATTTTGAAGTCCCCGAACATAAGACTAGAGGTATATCTAAGTGGTTTAGGGATTCAAAATTCATTTTGAGGTTCCCAGTTCAAATCTCATGCACTACATTTTTTTTGGACCCCCTTAGTGAACCTCGTTGTTCTGAATAAGTCACTGCATTTCCGTGAAAGGCATTTGGAAACATTCTGTTTATGTTATTGTAAGCTATTAAATAAAATATTTGTATCTTTTCGAAAATGATGATGTGTCCACACTACAGAACTTTTAGCGAGTGTACCATTAGGTAAAACAAGTCAATTTGAATACCCTAAAAGCTCACTCTTGACGCCTGACCAAATGTATCTTCAGGAATTGAAGTCAAAGTTGAGACACATTCTTTTCTGAAGGACCTCTAGCAAAGCAGCAGTTTATCTATATATGTTGCCTATATTTTCGTTTATTTTTCAATATCAGTTACAAGTTATACCAGATGGTATTGTTCATTTTAACGGGGAAGTTTGTAAGAGTATTCTCGCTGTTGCTATATCCAGAAACAGGATCTTGCTGCAGCTAATTATGTATTTTAGAACCAATTTTTGTTTTCTCAGCCGGAGTCTGCATGTTCTTTTTCTTTATACTTTTTACCTTAAACTAGCATTTTAGATGTGTAATATTTTCTCCGTTCGCTAGTTTTGCACTATCTAGATACTTCAATTTTTGGATACCCTTTATATTTAACATTCTTCATTTGATTATACTTTGTGACAGTCTTTAACTATGCAAATTCTTCTAGTGTGTGATCAGAACTTCTTCTCTGAATTGAAAAAGGAAGCTTCTGATATAGCTGGTTGCTTCAGTTCTAGAGTGAGAAGACTTCTCCAACTTCATACTGCTCCAGGAATACAAAAATACCTGGTAACATTGCGTCAATGTTTCAAGAATGATCAAAAGGCCATGATGCAAGAGTGCCAAATACTAATTGAATATGCCATGATGAATGCTATTGCTATGCGAAAGATTCTCAAGAAATATGATAAAGTAAGCAACTGTTCTACATTTTTCTTAAGCAGAAGTTTTATGTGTTCTCTTTTTAAATAGGTACATCTTTATGTAGGTTCACTGCTCTGTGAACGGAAGGAACTTTAAGTCAAAGATGCGTTCTGAGCACCTTGAGATTCTACAATCACCATGGTTGATAGAACTAGGGGCTTTGTATTTGAATTTCAATGAATCGAATGATGGGAAGACTAATGAGATTTTTAGCCAATTTTCTTGCAGTCTCAGTGATACAGGGTCTATTATGACTTTGATGTTTCAAGATTCTGCGAAATTAGAGTACGATCTAACTTGTCCAATCTGCTTGGTAAGTACACCTTTCTTTTTTGGTTAATCCATGATATGCAATCCCTTTCCTTGACAGGATAATAATAACTCACTTATTCATGATATCTAGGATATGGTCTTCAATCCATATGCTTTAGGCTGTGGGCATCTTTTCTGCAAATCTTGTGCTTGCACTGCAGCTTCTGTGATGATATTCCAAGGTATTAAGTCTGCAAGTAACACGTCAAAATGTGCTGTTTGCAGAGAGGTTAGCACTGTTACACAATCTTATTTCTTTCAGTTAGTTTGAGAGTATATATTATGTAGTAGTATCATTTCTTAATTCTAGAGTGCATGCTGGAAACATTCTTTTAACTCTTCTCCTCCAACTCTGCGCATATGTGGCATCCCTTTTTTAACGAACTCTGGGATCTCGTAAGCTTTGGATCCGTCATATGACTATGCGTTTCCTGTACAGCATGTACAAAAAATAAAAATAAAAATAACCAAGTAACAAATTTATCGAATGCAAATAGAATCAATTGGCAAGAGGTCAATGATTAATACCACTTGGAGTTTCTGTCTTAGCCTAGTCAAGGTTCTGGTATGTCTTCATTGTGAAGCTGTTACGGTCCCTTGTAATGGATCTAGTTGTGGGATGTTGCAAGACAAAATCAGAGTTAATGTAGAGTGATTTAGGAGTTTGGAAAGAGGTTTCTTTTTTTGACCTATGGTCCTGGTTCGTTAAGAGAGAACCTGCCATCTCGAGTTAAAGTACTCAAAAACTAGATAATTTTCTGCACATCTTTTCATTGGGTTCTGTTAGAATAGAAATAGGAATATATAATTCTATTTAGAATTGGAATAGGAATAGAATGTTGTTTCCTAGTTGGATTTGGATTAGGTTGTAGTATCTATAAATAGGGTTTTTATGTAATAATGTAGATACACAAGTCAATAATATATTTTTCTCTTATATTTCTCACATGGTATCAGAGCATTGGTGAGAAATTTTCGACAAACCACCGTACGTCAGTTTTCGGTGGTTGTCAGGGCTGATTTGTGTCGGCATTTTTTTTCAATGGTGTGTGAAAATTAACACTACCACTGGGTCCCCCATCCTCCGACGACAAGATTCCAGCCAGACCCACCGGAAAATTGCACCCCACGCGCCCACACATGCCGATCGGAGGTTTAGTTTTTCGGGTAAGATTTGACCATGCGCTGGTGCGTGAGGCTAGATTCGGCCACTTTCTGGTCTCCTTTTCTTTTCCAGTTGGGTCACCTCTTCATCCCGAGGCTACCCATGCAATTTTCCCCTAATTCCGGAATTAGGGTTCCGGCGATTTTTAGCATTTTCCGGCAACTATTTCGTGTTTCCGGCCAATTTTCTTTTAAGTTTTTCTTATCAGTGAGGTCGCCTCTGCATTCGAGGCCAGACCACATATATTTTTTAATTTTTTTAAATCAATTTTTGACTACAAAATTTTTGATTTCAAAAGATGTCTTTTGGGTTTGATTCGTTTGGCTCCAAAGGTCGTTCTGGAAGATCGAGATCTAAGTGTAGTTATTGCCACAAGTCTGGACATACTCGGGACATCTGTTATACTTTGCATGGTCCATCGCACAGTTATGATCCTATTGTTATAAAGGAATAGGCGGAATGACCTAATAGGCCCTTATACTTGGTCCTGTTTGTCACCTAAGACCTTATACTTAGAACTTTGCCAACTAAACCCTTAAACTCGACAAATTCAACCTTTTAAACCCCTCCAATTTATCGTGTCTCTCAATCACGCTGATGTCACACTTTATGTCAGATCAGATTTGCCACATCAATTTTTATTTTTTACAACAACTTTTTTTAATCAAAAAATCAAAATTCTCATAATTTTCAGCCTTTTTCCCTTCAAACATAAGTACACCAACCCTTTCTTCTTCACAGCCGCCGTAAAAAATGGTACCTTGACCGAAGATTCTCCCGAGCTCATATTTACCATACAAAGCAGCACATTTTTCTTCTGGCGCCATTGAAATCAAATCATGATTTTCAGCAACTTTTCTAAAGCAAGATCGAAAAGGGTGTTCGATTTTTGAAATAAAAAAAGAAGATAGATGGGTCTAATAAGAAGTGAAACAGGGTTGGGTAGATGGGTGGGTGGGTTCACTCGTCTCCGACGTGTTCCCGGTGGAAACTCCGGCCGCCGGCGAAAGAAATTCGAAAAGGGTATATGGTTTTCGTTAAGAAAAAACAAATGGGTTTATACCGGAGATGAAAACGAGGTATGGGTTTGTGGGTTTCACCCGTCTTCAACGTGTTTCCGGTGACAATTCAAATGGCAATCCGGCGAGTGAATTTTAGGGCTTAAAGCCTCCTAAAACAAAATTATAAAGAAGGGGATTTGCTTCTCATCTCTCTGCATTCCCAAAATCTGAACAAAATCAGATTTGCTACATCATTTTTTATTTCAATTCAGCTCAAGAAACAAAAACCCACCAAAAATCTAACTCCAAATTACCCAAAAAACTTGTCTTTTCCAGGTCAGATCAAATCCAAATCAAGAAAAAAAGACCATTTATGTAAAACTCTGTAGGAATGAGTTGAAGAAGAATGGGTAGTACAGTTATCCATTGTGTTAGAGAAACAAAATGGATGAACTTTTTTTTGATATAGATAAGAGAGAAAAAGAGAAATTGAACTTGAAATCAAGAGAATGAGAAGAAAAATGGAAAAAAAGGACTGCAAATGGAGTGGCTACTAATATAGGGTATGGGTTCTTTGAAGAAAATGAGAATCGAAACAAGAGCAAGAGCAAAACCCACTTACGCAGAAAAAATAAATTTCCAAGAAGAAATTATGGCCAACAAGAAGAAATTTCATTTGGAGAGACAAAAACAAGAAGAAAATTGAAGAATTTTGAGAAGAAGAAATGGGGATTTATAATATTTGGGGAAGAAGATGACCGTTAAAGGGGTTTTTACAAACCTTTCACGCTCTAAAATGGAGTGAATCTCACGCACATGACCTGGTATGCCACTTAGGATGTCAGGTCAGAAAAAAGTGTTTAAAATGTACCTTTTGAGTGGGTATAAGGGTTTAGTTGGCAAAGTTCTAAGTATAAGGTCCTAGGTGACAAACGGGACCAAGTATAAGGGCCTATTAGGTCATTCTAACGAGTTCCTTCAGTATCGAGCAAGTAAGCAACTGTCTCCACAAGCAGCATCGGTTACTCAGCCTACTGTTCTTGTTGCGGGTAGTTCTTTTGCTTGTGTTTCACAGTGTAGTACTCTTGGATCATGGATTATGGACTCCGGCGCTTTTGATCATATTTCTGGTAACAAATCGTTTTTGTCTGATATATATTTACTCACAATCTCTTTCTACTATTACTTTAGCCAATGGGATCCAAACAAAACCAAAAGGGATTGGAAAAGCCCAACCCTTACCTTCTGTCACCTTAGATTCTGTTCTTTATGTTCCTGGTTCTCCTTTTAATTTGGCATCTGTTAGTCGTTTGACGCGGGAGTTACATTGTGGCATTTATTTTTTATGATTTTTTCCTTATGGAGGACCGCAGTACGGGACAGATAATTGGCACAGGATATGAATCACAAGGCCTTTACTATCTTACCTCTTCAAATTCCTTCACGGCATGCTCTGTCACAGATCCCTAGACCTAATTCACAAACGTCTGGGACATCCTAGTCTATCTAAACTGCGAAAGATGGTTCCTAGTTTGTCTGGTTTATCCTCATTAAGTTGTGAGTCGTGTCAACTTGCGAAACACACTCGTGCCACATTTTCACATAGTATTGAGGGTCGTTTTGAGTCTTATCTTTTCTTTAGTTCATTCTGATATTTGGGGGCGTAGTCGAGTTAGTTCAACCTTAGGATTTCGTTATTTTGTTACTTTCATTGATGATTATTCAAGATGTACATAGGTTTTCTTAATGAAAGATTGTTCGGAGTTATTTTCTATATTTAAAAGTTTTTTTGTTGATTACAAAACCAATTTGGTGTTTCCATTTGTACGCTTCGTAGTGATAATGCATTAGAATACATGTCCTCTCAATTTCAGGAGTTTGTGACTCACCATGGAATTATTCACTAGATAATTTGTCCGTACACTCCTCAGCAGAATGGTGTAGCAGAACGAAAGAATAGGCATCTTATTGAAACTGCTCGCACTCTTCTCATTGAGTCCCATGCGATTTTGGGGTGATGTTGTCCTTGCATCTTGTTATTTAATTATGGAATGCCCTCATCTTCAATTCAGATACAGGTTCCACATTCCATATTGTTTCCTTTATCACATCTCCACCTATACCTCCTCGTGTCTTTGGGAGCACATGCTTTGTTCTTAACTTAGCTAGAGGAAAAGATAAATTAGCCCCTCGTGCTCTCAAATGTGTCTTTCTTGGTTACTCTCGAGTTCAAAAAGGGTATTGTTGTTATTCCCCTGACCTTAATCGATATCTATGTCCGTTGATGTCACATTCTTTGAATCTCAACCTTATGATACATCATCTGATCGTTGTGATATCTCTGAGTTCATACCTCTACGTCAGGTCTTACTTGTACCGACCTTTGAGGAATCTACAATCGTAGTGCCACGTCTCTTGACTTATCATCGTCGTCCACGTCCAGCACCAATTCCAGATGATTCATGTCATGCGCCAGACCCTGCTCCTACTGCGGACTTGCCTGCTCCTAGCTAACCGAGTGCACTTCAAAAAAGTATATGGTCCACTCGAAATGCTAACCCACATTTTCCTTTCTTGAGTTATCATCATCTCACATCATCCTACTATGCTTTTGTATCATCTTTGTCCTCTATTTCCATTCCTAGAGTACAAATGAAGCACTTTCTCATTTGGGACGGAGGCAGGCTATGCTTGATGAGATGTTGCTTTACATACGAGTGGTACTGGGGAACTTGTCCCCCTTCCTGCAGGTAAATCCACCATTGGTTGTCATTGGGTTTATGCCGTAAAAGTTGGTCCAGATGATCTTAAGGCTTGCCTTGTTGCCCAAGGATATACTTAGATATTTGGGCTAGATTTTACTAATATGTTTGCTCCCGTGGCTAAAATGGCATCGTTTGAAGTTATCCCAATACCAGAGAGACACTTCACAGAGTGTGATACTAATGGTTAGGGGGATGGTAGTAACCCAACTGCTTATCCACACAAGTAATGGAGAACATACGAAAGCTTTGGAATATTATTTTCGAGCACTAGAACGAAACCCATTCTTACCACAAGCTTTTAATAATATGGCCGTGATCTGTCATTACGTGCGACTATCTCCACTATAGTTTACTATATCTCTAGAGTCAATAATTTGATATGAGGAACTACTGAACTCAATCACTTGCTGCCGTTACTCTTCAGTTTTCTGTTGAGGTCTATCCTACAGAGGTACTTAAATTGGATCAATGATCGATTTCTAGGTTTCGTCGTAAACCTAATTGGTTATTTCCAATTACGTAAATCAATAGTTCAAATCGCGCTCAAAGGTAGGGCATTTCCCATTTTTATAGGAACTTCTGTACCAAAAACAATGGGATGGATTGGTGTGGTTCCTCTACGCACTGTCCGTATTCTTCTATCTGTAGCTGTTGTTCGTCATTGGCCTCTTCATCAGTTGGATGTTAAGAATGCTTTTCTACATGGTGATCTTGCGGAAGAAGTCTATATGGAGCAACCACTTGGTTTTGTTGCTCAGGGGGAGTCTAGTAGACTTGTATGCCGATTGCACAAGTCACTCTATGGTTTGAAACAATCTCCTCGAGCCTGGTTTGGAAAGTTCAGCACAGTAATTTAGGAATTCGACATGACTTGTAGTGGGGCTGATCACTCTGTATTTTATCGGCATTCTACACCAAATTTATGTATCTATTTGGTTGTTTATGTTGGTGATATTGTTATCACTGGCAGTGATAAAAGATGGTATCACTAGTTTGAAGCAACACTCTTTAAGCATTTTCAAACTAAAGACATTGGCAGATTAAAGTATTTTCTAGGTATTGAGGTTGCTCATGAGGTATTGTTATTTCTCAACGCAAGTATGCCTTAGACATTCTTAAAGAGACAGCGATGATGGGATGTAGACTTGTTGGCACTCCTATGGATCCAAATGTTAAACTGCTTCTAGGACAGGGGGAGCCACTCAGTAATCCTGAAAGGTATAGACGACTGGTGGGAAAGTTGAATTATCTCACCGTGACTAGACTTGACATTTCATTCCCTATGAGTATTGTAAGTTAGTTTATGACTTCCTCTTAAGATAGTCACTGGGATGCAATTGTTCGTAATCGGCGATGTATAAAATCAATGCCCGGAAAAGGACTACTCTTCAAAGATCGAGGCCATGAGCATATCATGGGATATACAAATGCCAATTGAGCAGGATCACTCTTTGATAGACGGTCTACATTCGGATATTGTGTATTAGGAGTAATTTGGTGTTGTGGAAGAGCAAGAAACAGAATGTGGTTGCTCGGTCGAGTGCAGAGGCAGAATATCAAGCAATGGCTGCTGCAACTTGCGAGCTTATTTGGGTCAAACAGTTATTGAGGGAACTAAAATTTGGCAAAGTTGATTAGATGGAACTTGTGTGTGATAATCAAGCGGCCTACCTATTATGTTGTTTCCTAGTTGGACTTGGATTAGGTTGTAGTATCTATAAATAGGGTCTTTATGTAATATTTTAGATACACAAGTCAATAATATTTTTTTCTCATATTTCTCACGGATTCAAATAACACTAAATACGACACTGGTGGATTAACCACCCATCTGAAAAAAGGAAGTAACTTCCTACAACAGAAATGAGAGTGTGGTGGAATAACCTTCTTACTACAAACAGATGGTACATAGAATTAGGAAACATAAATAATTGATAAGCCTAAGTAAAAAAAAAGACCTAGAGAAATCCCACATAGTGGGGTTAAGAGAGGGTAGAGTGTATGTAGACCTTACCACTACCTCTCCGAGGTAGAGAGACTTTATTCGAAAGATCCTCGGTTCAAGCAAATCAAAGTAGCAATTAAAGGAAAAACATGACAGCTAATAGCAAGTAGTGCAGAGCATATATGCAAGAAATCATAACACTAACAAGGTGCAGTCACCTAAACAAAATAAACCACATGATAGTCAAAAACCCAAAATGAAAGACTGCATGAACATGCTAATACTATGACCGACACGGGGCTCCACCCAGGCAAAGACTGGAATATATAGTAATAAGAACACCTCAACTACCTAGTAGCCTTCTACTCTAATCCACGACCTTCATACCTTTTTATCTAAGGTCAGGTCCTTGGTAAGCTGCATAAGTGTCACATCCTCTAGATGCACCATATCTTGCCTAATCACGTTTCCTCAATACTTGTTCGACCTATCTTTGCCTTTCCTAGCACCCATTATATCCAAAATCTCTCAACTTCTTCCTGGGGCATTTGCACATCTCTTCTTCACATGCCCAAACCAATTTTAGTCTCCCTTACCTTATTGTGTCCATCACAAAGGCCACAATTACTTCGTTTCAGAGATCCTCATGTCTAATCCTATCGCTCCTAGTATGTCTACATATTCATCTAACATCCTTATTTCCACCACTTGCATCTTCTAAATAGGAGAGTTCTTGACTGGAAACACTCCCTCCACATACAACAAAGCCGGTCTAACCACTGCTCTATTAAACTTACTGCTAAGGTATGGAGGTACCTTCTTGTCACACAAACGCCGGATGCTAGTCTCTACTTCATCTAAGCCGCACCAATTGACATCATCCTAGATCTCTCCATTTTCTTAAATAAGAGACCCTAGATACCTAAATCTCTCCTTGGGGATAACTTCGGTATCAAGTCTCGTTTCCACGTCTGTCTCATGCATTTCATGATTGAATTTGCGATCCAAATACTCAGTCTTGGTCTTGCTCAACCTGAATTCTTTATACTCCAGAGTCTATCTCTAGCCTTTAATCCATCATCAACTTCGGTGTGAGTCTCCTTGATCAAGACAATGTCTTCTGCAAATAACATATATCAGGGCACCGACCCTGAGTATACCGCACCAATTTATCTACCAGCCATGCAAATAGAAACGAGCTCAATGGCGATACTTGTTGTGGCCCCACCTCAATTGGAAAGTGCGTCGAGTCTTCTCCGATTGTTCTTACTCGAGTCTTGTCTTCATCATACATGTCCTTTTCGCCCTAATGTAAGCCACTGGTACACCTTTGGACACCAAACATTGCCAAAGTCTTCTCTCGAGATTGTTCTCGGTCTTTTATGATCAATGAACACTATATGCAAATTCCTTTTTCTCTCCCTATATCTATTTTTCAGTCTCCTCACAAGGTGAAAGTCTTTTGTCGTCGAATGCCCTACCATGAATCCAAAATGGTTCTCGAAAATGAACACATCCCTCCTCACCCTCATCTTCCCCATCCTTTCCCAAACCTTCAAGGTGTGGCTTAGCAACTTAATACCTTTGTGATTGTTGTAGTTTAGATATCAACTTATTCTTGTACAACAGGATCATTGTAGTTTACCTCTATTCATCAAGCATTTTAAACGTCTTATAAAATGGCATTAATCAACTATTCCACCACTCCAGACCCTCCCTATCTGTTCTCTTCCAAAACTCTACGGGAATTCTATCTGGTCTGATTGCTTTACCCTAACTCATCTTACATATAGCACCCTTAACCTCCTCAACCTTATAACACCTACAATAACCTGAATCCCCTGGACTCTCGGAGTTCTCTAAAGCACCCAACATGATGTTCCTGTGGGATTCTTCGTTCAAGTCTCTATGAAAGTGTGCTTGCCATCTTCATCGAATGTGTACCTTTTTAATTAGTCGTGCTATTATGATTGTGTTGTTACTGCTCTTTGATTATTCTGTTGTTTTTTCCTTGTGGAACTGGCATTGCTCTTTGTTTTTGCATTCAACTCAAGATAATCAATGCTCATACGCTAGGAACCATTGTATTTAGGAACAAGAAGCATCTAGGAATAGAATGGAGAATGACTTGGCCGAATTATTCCGTGCTTCAACATCTCTAAATATTGCCGTTCAGTTTTATCGTTTTGATTATGTGGATATCTATGTGGCGGAACCACAACATGCTTTGTCTTGAGTTCTAAAACAATTTTGCAGTCACAATCAAGTCTAGGAGGGATCCCTGCTGGTTCATGAAAGATGCAAGCAAAACCTTTCAAAATAATGTTCAATTCTTCCTCATCTTTCTTGGTCATCATAACATGGGTTTTTGCTCCTTGTTGGATCAGGAGACTTAACACCTGAACTCCACTTGTTTTTCATTTGTGAAGAATGACATCAACATGACTGTGAAGTCCCATTGTATGGCTCCGAAGGTCTAAGTGTATTCACACCTAGAACCACATCAAAGCCACTTAGATTGAGAACATATAAATCTATATGGAAAACACAATTAGCAAACCACATTGAAACTCCTTTTGCATTATCCTGGATTTCTGACCCGCTCTACATTTGCCACTGCTACTCATAGCGCTTCTTACCTCTCAACTTGAAGATTGAATTGTGACACAATTTTAGAGTTCATAAAGCTATGAGTACTTTCAGAATCGAGTAATGGCACCTATGGATTTCCTGCCAATTTTCTGACACAAATGATGGCTTGCAAAGAATTTCAGGTTGGTCTGCATTAGGATTTGGCTCTTATTCAAGAGATCTTCACCTATCTATGGAATCAATCCATAACCATAACAATTTCTTGCACTGATGGTCTTGAGTGAATAGTTCATCATGGTTGAAACAGAGAGCCTTAAGCCACCTTTCATCCATGTAAGATCTAGTCAATGTTCTCACCGATCTGGTACATTGTGGAGGTGAAAAATTTGTTGTTTTTGATCTACGGGCATCTAGTAAATGCGAACGAAAAGGTTGTCCTTTGCGTTCATAAAGCTAGGATATAGTCATCATCATAGCTAAATCGGGAGGAGTGTGCAACTGAAATTCAACTGCTATATAATCAACAAGGGTGCTGATATAAAGTTCAATTTTGTATGACTGTGTGAGTGTAGTAGCCGGCGAAACTAGCTGCTCAAACATTTCCTGGTTAGAGCCGTTAATATGGGCTAGGCCTATTGGGCCGGCCTGGCCTAACCCGTGATTTAGAAGCGCTGGGCTAAGATTTTTGGAGCCCATTTTAAAAATGGGCTTTTTAGCCCGGCCCAAATAGGCCTGCTGATTTATGAACCTGTTGCAATATGGGTTGGGCTGGCTCATGGGCCTAATTAAAAAATAATTAAAAATAAAAACAAAATAGAGTAATAAAAATAATAAGAGTCCAACTCAAAGTTCGTTTTAAAATTTTAAATATTAAAATTTAGATACAAATTATGTTTTTATAATATGTAATAATATTATTTTTACCAATACCATGTAATATTATCCTATTGCTATTTATTTTAATATTTTTTAAATTATAATTTAATTTAGAAATTTATAAAAAAATATACTTATAAAAATGTGGGCTGACCGACAAGGCCCCCAACCCACGTATTGATGGGCTGAGCTAACTGCTTTCTGGCCACAAATAAAGGGCCAGCCCGGCCTAACCTATCAAATTCCAAAGCCTGTATGGGCTAAGCTCGGATGGGGTGGACTAGCCCGTATTGACAACTCTATTCTTGGTAATTTGCCACAGACCTAACCTGGCGCAACTTAGCCAATTCTTTGAACTTTTGAATGCTGATTGGTGGTCCAAAACAAATGTTACAATGACATTTGAATTCATCCCAAGACTGTTGACACATATCTGTCTCGAGTTGAAGAAACCAAAATTGTGATTTCTGCTCCAAATGGAAAGAAGTAAATCCAGCATTTTCTTCCTCAGAAGTTTGCGCTGTGTTGAAAGAAGTGTTTTGTTCAACCATCTCAAAGGGTGGCCGTAAAAACGTGGAAAATCCAACTTTGTGTATCGAGGGATAATGGAACTTCCTCTTACTTCTGATCTTGATCCCCCTGCAGCTCTAGTTTTACCCTTTCCAACCTTGATTTTTGACTAATATGTTCAGGTGATTCGGCATTTACCTTCAAATTTGCTAAATCCTTTGTAAGGCATCCAAGCGAGCATTTATTGCTTCCTGTCTAACTAAATGGGCTGCATATTCTTCTTGGAAAAAGTTCACCCCAATTGATGTGAGTTTGATCTCCCATAATTCGTCTCTGATACCAAGTTGTTACGGTCCCATGTTATGGATCCAGTAATAGGACTTTGCAGAACAAAATTAGAGTTGATGTAGAGTGAATTAGGAGTCTGGAAAGTGTTCTTTTTTCGACCTACGGTGTTGGTTTGTTAAGAGATAGCCTGCAATCTCTTGAGTTGAAGTACTCAAAAACTGGATAATTTTCTGCACATCTTCATTAACTTCAAATAACTCTAAATACAACACTAGTGGATTAACCACCCATCTGAAAACAAGGAAATAACTTCCACTACAACTGAAATGAGAAAGCGGAGGAATGTACTTTCAAATTTCCTTAAATCTTCCTTGTGTAAATCATTTGTAGGCTTAACAGTTGCTTACAAAAGCTCAATTTGATTTTTGAAAATCAGCTTCTTGGAGAGCCTCCATGTGTAAATAGCAATACATATGCTAGAGTAGAATTTCGCTTTGATGTTTTCTATCTTGCTAAGCTGCCTCTGCGAACAAACATGCATTTCAGTTTGGAGAAAATCTATTTGCAGAAACCTCCCGAGATGCTCTCATTTTCAGTGTAAAATGTATTTCTACAAGAAAGAGCCAATTTTTTGTTTTATGCCACTATATTCTATAATAACATTCCCTCCTATTGACAGCTTTACTTCTCACCACTACCCACATGTCCTCCACCCATAATTATATCACATGCCTCTCCCTCCCTTTTTATTTCCCTGAAATAGCAAGGTATGTATTCAAAACAACACTAAGAGTGTGGGAACTCCATACAATGTGAAACAATATTAAAAAAATAAAAGATACATCACATTCTATGACATTCCATTTTGCACCAAAATAGAACAAAAATGATGATAATAGCCTTTATCTATTGATGGAACTGTATTGGTTTCGGAACATCTCAAGTTTCTCTCTTTCCAATTGTCCACCAAATGCAAGGTGATCTAGTATTCCCCCATTTTCTCCTTTTTCTGAGTTCCTACATCTCAAAAACTCAGAGATATTGCTAGGCATTGTCCATTTAATGTCCAGTAAGTTCCAAGACAGTTGCCACACTTGATTTGTAATTGAACAGAGAAAAAGATGATAGTTGCCCAACTGTCCTAGCCTACAGAGCTATCTAGCATACTTGTTGCTAGTGGGAGGTTATAGGTTTTCCATGGAATCACTCGAAGTTTGGGGCACCAAGATTATAGAAAGAAGATGATAGTTGAATTCAGCTTATGCGTGGTATAAATAACATTTGTTGCATAAGATGCTAGGTTGCTCGAATTCGGGAGTGACAGGGGTTTGGATCTAGAGGTCAGATCCTTTACGATCTAAATTTATGATTCTTCGGGGATATAGGTGCAGAATTCAGCAAAAAATAATCCAGATATCTAAAAATATAATTACATGTCTAAATATGAGGCATTATGTGGAAAATTTACAAGTTATTCCGAGGGGAAAATATTGATCAAGAGGAGGAAAATTGCAGATCATGAAGAATCAAACACCCAAGTTCGAGCAACTTAGAACTTATTTGAATTGACTTTTATAGATTTTGGCTTTTTCTTTTGGATCTTTTTAGCGTAAAAACAAGTGCTTAAAGCTCTTTTTTATTGCAGCCAAATACTACAAAAGTGCTTAAAAATATATAGGTTTACAATATGCCAATCCAAACCGGCTCTTAGACTAGAATTACCTACTTTTTCTCTTACCCTACCGTTCTATTATTTAAAAATGTTAGGAGCAACTTGATTTATGCAAATTACAACAACATATACCCAGTGTAATCTCACCAAGTAGATTTCTTTCTTATTTTCTAACATTTAGCATATAACAATACACTCAATATAGTTCCACAAATGAGGGCTAGGGATGGTGGGGTGTATGCAGAACATTTATATGTAATTGAGCAAAACACTATATGTGGGGTAGGGAGTGGGGGTGTGGGGGTTGGAGGTATTAGGTGCGTGGGAGGAGACAATAAATCTGCAATATCACTTATAAAACTTGTTTCCCTACTTCCACTAGGGAAGTCATTTTCCTCTTTTTTAACCTAGTGAATACTTTTCAAAGCATTTTGACCAATGAACCATATGTGGAAAAATTGGAAAACATTTTTTCTGCAATACCAAAGGTATTCTAAATTTGATGGGAAAAACACGGAAGGATTGGGGTATTAATAGTTGAGAATTAGTATTAAAAGTTTAATTTCATAGATTTAGGAGTTCAATATAAAATTTGAGGGGATTGGGGTTTTGGTGGGCCAAAACGACTGTTGTTAGCTGTTGGCAATGATGGGAACATCTCAAATAATGATAATAATAGTATATAATTTTTAAATATCGGTACCAGCAACCTCTCCTCTCCCTAGTGGATCTGCCAACAATCGGTCCTTAAGGGGCCAGTCCAGCAGGTGTTGACCGTCTAGTGTGGTCCCCCTCTCTCTTAGTGGTACCTGGACACTACTGGGCTGACCCTGCCCCGATAGGCAAAAGAAGCCTTTCTATTCCTGTTAATATCCCCCTTATCTGAATGGTAATGGTTTTCTTGCTAATATTTTTAGCTTTTACATGGAAAGACGTCTTTTGAAGTTTTACTGAAGCTGAAGTAGTTATCCGTTGGCTTTCCAAATAAAAGAGAAATAAGACTTAACTTGTTGCAGGTTGGAACTTATGCTAATGCAGTGCATATGATGGAATTAGATTTGCTTCAGAAGAAGAGGTCAGTTACATAATATATTAGTATATAATTTTTCCTATCAATGGGTAGTTTGATTTGTTATTCTTACTAATTCAGATGTTAGGAAATTTTGGTTATAATTTTCAGATTTAAGCAGTATTGGAAGGAAAGACATGCTTGTGAACGAGCTGAAGTGGTGAAGCAATCAAAGCTCTACTGGGATAACCAAACAAGATATGCTATTGGTTTTTAGATACTGTGTTGAGGTAACAGCGCGGTCGATTTTTTCACATTCATCAACTGAAAAACAGCTGGTGTTTTTGTTTGATTGAGATGATTGTGTCTTGATGATACTAATAGCTTCCTGATTCCTAGATTATTGGAGAGTCGATAGAAGTCAAGCATTGTGGCTTGGTTTCTTTTATTGCAAATTTCCTTCGACTCATTTATCATGTGGCAATTTTGCTTGGGTTTCACAGATTATCTTGAAATTTATTTTGCTATGTTGTTGTATATTATCAATTGTTTTAAGTTGTGATGTGGTAGCTTTTAGGTTTATGAATTCTCATTTCTATATGGGAGCTTAAAACCTACCTATCACCTAGTTGTAGATGAATGCACAACATATTCAAACCATTTCTTAATTGCTCACTCAACTTGATGAATCAAAATTATTAATTTTCTTAGAAAAGTCATGTCTTATCTTTTACCATCCCTCCAATTTGGTTAGAAATGTTGTAGATTTTTCATCATTTATCTTCAATTATTTTAATGATACTAAATATTCATTATAATAAAAAATAATCAAATAAGAATTTTTTTATTATAGTTAAATTTTTACACCAAAATATTTTTTCAACTAAAATAGACTTGATCCCCAACAACTTTCAAAATAATAAGAAATTTATTTTAAAAAAAATCATCCAAAAAAAAAGGTTAGAAAAAGAGTAAGAAACATGATAAAATAAGAATATTTGGTAGTACTTTAAAATATTCATGAAAATTTTATAGGAACGTGGTTTTTTTCCTTTAAAAAAAAAAAACTCTCCCCTATAAAAACTTTTGATGAAAAAATCTTGTAAGTTCTTTTAAAAAGATGGTCATTTGAAGTTGGTAATTAAATGCTTTTTTTTTAAAATAGGAATATAGTAGTTTTTTTTTCAAAATATCTTTTGTACAAAAAAAATTTTCAAGAAAATATCTTACAAGAGATGGCAATGTTTAAATTGGTAACGAAATGTCTTTTCCCTCAAAATACATAATTATTCATCTCAAATTAGCATGTTCCGAAAGTGCATCATAAAATATAGGAAGCTACAAATTTTTCTCACTGTTTTTGTATCAATACCTTTTTAAGTAAGATTTCAATTTTTTTTAACAATTTATTAGAAGTAAGTTGTAATTATATTGATATTGTGATATTTGATTTAATGACAAAATTATAGTGTTGTTAGTCTCTTTGTAGATGACTTTCAATTTTCTTCCATCACATTATTTAGGTTGTCCTCTTCATTTTTACTACTTTTTTTTTTTTTTAATCATCATCAATTGGTAACAGGCAATTAAATTATATTATTATGTCCATATATAATGTAGTTCATTTTCCTTTACCTTATTATTTAGAGTGTGTTTTCATGTACTAATACCAACATGATTTTGACTTTTGATATCATTAGTAAAAAATTTCTCTTTAATTATGGTTAGCTTTAAGTACGCTGTTTATTTTAAATATTTTATATGTTTATTTTTTAAGTTATACACTTAATAATATAAAGTACATATCATAATTTCTATTTTTGTATACATATTTATCATTAATTAATGTTTTAATATTTTGTTTGAAAATTATTATTTAACTATTTTTATAATATTATAAATTAAAGAGTCCTAAATAACATGGTACGAAGAATTAATAATTAAGAAATTTTAATATATTATAAAAGGTATTAGAAGAAAATAATAACTAAGGAGTCCTAAAACATATTTTAAGAGGCATAGGAAAATGAATAATTAAGGATTCGTTTGTAAAGATTAACCGTAATTCAGATTGTCAAACATAAATAATCTAACATGAAATCCTATCATAATTTCAAAATCGTAGAACTATATGATTTTCACATAAATCGTCTTTACAAAGGAACTTACCAGAATTAGCCATGAAATCTTAACTTGACTTGAGCAGAAGTCTTTTCTTATTTTTGATAGAATGTTAATTTTCTCTCTTTTTACCTTTTACTGATTTCTTTTAGAATAATGGTTAATGAAAAGAAAAGTATTCTTCAGTATTTAAAGGCAGATAGAGGATCAGTTACTTTTAGTCCCACTTTCCATCATTATGAGTAGGGAGAGTTATAACCATTATAAACCTCCATAATTTCCACTAACATGTACGTAACTTCCTACTATCACATCCATAACAACCCACTAGCAAAGGCAGTGGGTGCTAGGAAGTTATAATAACTTCCACCAACATAGTGGGTGTAACGTCCGATAAAATTATCAAAATAACCTTAGAGGAAAGATGTGCGCTTAGTACGCCTTTTGATGCTCGGATGAAAAATTCGAGGCTGGATTCGTGATCAGCATTAAAAATTGAGTGGGGAAGAGGTCTCGGTCAATTTTTAGAGCGACCAAGTCAAAAGATAATTTTTCGTTTCGAAACGAGAAACACTGAGAGTTCGCGATAGAGCCGCGTCGCAGACCCATGCGAAGGGTGACTTAGTTTTTCCTAAATTTTTCAACGGGGTTGAGAAAACTTGTTCAAGAAGATTTTTGCCAAAAATGAACTGTGCGCGACCAGTCCGCGTTGCGGATTGAGGTATTTCACAGCTGGAAAATTTCTATAATTTCGAGGGGCATTTGGGTCCATTCCTAGCATCTTCTAAAACCCATGTACGACCAATATAAGTCATTTTCACGAAGAAAGGGTCTAAAAAAGCCCCATTCTAAATCCTCTTCCTAACAACGCTAATACGCTAGGTCCTGAGGAGAGGAGAGACGAGATTGAGGAAAGCAGAGGAAGTTCCAGGGGAATTGTATTGATAGCAATCATCCCAAGTATGTAAGGCTAACGTAAAGCATGGGATTGTTCTTCCATGTGCCTCCTTTGAGCAGATTGAAGATGATGAGTTATATGTGAAATTCCTTGAGTATTTTACTGAGATTCTTCTTAATGCATGTATTTTTCTTAAATTGATGATCATCATAAACTTGGTTTACTGCATAAGTTGTTTTCATGAATGATTTTACAAAATCCTATGTCTTTTTTACTAAAGAATGAGCTTAAGGGGAAAGAGTCTAGAGCCTTAACAATGATGATGTTTGTGATATTGTGATTGTGGTCTGAATTGAATGAGTGTCTTGATGATGATGTTGATGAGAGTGATGTTCATGAATCTTAAAACTTGAAACTAAATTCTAAACGAATGTTTCGAGTCCATGATGTTGATGAGATGAGTTGATGTTGATGTACTATGTCCCTATGGGACCAATGATGATGATGTTTTATGGGCATGCCTAGTTCTGAGAGAAGTATTGAGCACCGAAATGGGTGAGAGTGAGTCCCACTCGAATTCATTAACTACGTGGCCCGCATAGGAGTGAGGATTGAACCGCAATGCAAATATTTCCTATTCCCAATAGAGGACTAATGTTTTTTCTTGTGGATCCACTGATGATGATGTCCTTTACCTCGGGCATGGTACTGTATGGATGTGGTAATGACATTGCTTCGTTGTATCATCACTGGCTCATAGGTAGTGGTTGTCGGTTAGAGAAACTCCCAGTTAGGTTCCACTAATAGAATTCTGATGTTGACGTGATGGTATGAGTCTTGATGGATGTTGATGTTCTACAGTCTACACTTTATCCTTGTCCTAAGCGGGCATGAGTCCTTTGAGTTGAGTCGAGTTTCCTTGAGTTGAGTTGAGTCAAGTTTCCTTGAGATGAGTCTGATGTATTGATGTTGTTGAGATGAGATATTGATGAGTCATTTGTCTACTCTATATTCTTGCTTTAGATAGACATTTGACATTCTGATGGAGTATGATGTTGAGTTGATGTTATCCCTATACTGTTATACTTGTACTGTTATATTCAGCCATCTTACATACTGTACATTCCACGAACTGACACCACTCGGCGCTGATCGTTTCATGATGCAGATACAAGAGTTAGAGGACTTCAGTGACACTCCAGGCAGCTCAAAGTTCATGAGAGGAACTACCCGACCCATGATCTTGAGTTAGCGGCGGTAGTGTTTGCACTTTAAGTTTGGTGCCACTACTTGTATGGAATGCGTGTGGACGCATTCATTGACCATAAGAGCCTGCAGTATGTCTTCAATCAGAGAAAGCTCAACGTGCGACAAAGGAGATGGTTGGAGTTGCTCAAGGATTATGATAAGTTGATGTATTGAGGTCGATGAAGAGTTGAGAAGTTGAGTTGTTGAGTGAGTATCGAGATGAGTCTTGAGTCTATTCGTGCAATTATACTGCTCCTACTCATCATTCAAAGAAGAATAATCCCAAGGGGGAGATGATGTAACGCCCAAATAAAATTACCAAAATACCCCTAGAGGAGAAATGTGCGCTTAGTAAGCCTTCTGATGCTCGGATGGAAAATCCGAGGCCGGATTTGTGATCAACACAAAAAATTGAGTGCGGGAGAGGTCTCATTCGATTTTTAGAGCGACCAAGTCAAAAGATAATTTTTCATTTCAAAACAAGAAACAATGAGAGTTCGCGAAAGAGCCGCGTCGCGGACCCATCACGAAGGTAACTTATGTTTTTCCTAATTTTTGACGGGGCTGAGAAATCCATAAATTCGAGGGGCATTTTAGTCCATTCCTAGCATCTTCTAAAACCCATGTACGACCAATATAAGTCATTTTCATGAAGAAAAGGTCTAAAACGCCATTCTAAATCCTCTTCCAAACAACATTAGTACACTAGGTCCTGAGGAGAGGAGTAGAGAGGAGAGGAGAGACGAGATTGAGAAAAATAGAGGAAGTTCCAAGAGAATTGTATTGATAGCAATCATCCCAGGTATGTAAGGCTAACCTAAAGTATGGGATTGCTCTTCCATTTCCCCCCTTTGAGTAAATTGAGTCTATGATTGAAGATGATGAGTTATATGTGAAATTTCCTGAGTATTTTACTGAGATTTTCTTAATGCATGTATTTTTCTTAAATTGATGATCATAATAAACTTGGTTTACTGCATAAGTTGTTTTCATGAATGATTTTACAAAATTCTATGTCTATTTTACTAAATAATGAGCTTAGGGGGAAAGAGTCTAGAGCCTTAACGATGATGATGTTTGTGATGTTGTGATTGTGGTCCAAATTGAATGAGAGTCTTGATGATGATATTGATGTGAGTGATGTTCATAAGTCTTAAAACTTGACACTAAATTCTAAACGAATGCTTCGAGTCCATGATGTTGATGAGATGCGTTGATGTTGATGATGATGTTGATGTTGATGTTGATGTTGATGTACTATGTCCCTATGGGACTGATGATGATGATGTTTTATAAGCATGTCGAGTTCTGGGAGGAGTATTGAGCATCGAAATGGGTGAGAGTGAGTGCCGCTCGAACTCATTAACTACATCGCCCGCGTAGGAGTGAGGATCGAACTGCAATGCAGATGTTTCCTTGTCCCAAAAGAGGACTGATGTTTTTTCTTGTGGATCCACTGATGGTGATTTCCTTTACCCCGGGCAGGGTACTGGATGGATGTGGCAACAACATCGCGTCGTTGTATTATCACCGGCTTATAGGTGGTAGTTGTCGGTTATAGAAACTCCTAGTTAGGTTCCACTGATAGAACTCTGATGTTGATGTGATGGTATGAGTCTTGATGGATGTTGATGTTCTACTGTGTACTCTTTGTCCTTTTCCTAAGAGGGCATGAGTCCTTTGAGTTGGTCGAGTTTCCTTGAGATGAGTCTAACGTATTGATGATGTTGAGATGAGACGTTGATGAGTCATTTGTTTGCTCTATATTCTTGCTTTAGATAGACATTTGACATTTTAATGGAGTATGATGTTGAGTTGATGTTATCCCTATATGGTTATACTTGTACTGTTACATTCAGCCATCTTACATACCGTAAATTCCATGTACTGATGCCACTCGGCGCTGCATCATTTTATGATGCAGATACAGGAGTTAGAGGACTTCAACAGACGCATCATTGAGGTTCAGAGATTCTGAGTTCAGTCATTGGTGAGCCCTCCTTTCTATTCGGAGGACCTTTTTTTCTTTATCTGTTATTCTGTTTATTGAGCGGGGTAGCCATGGCCTGTCATGGTACCCTCTTAGACTGTTTAATTTAGTTAGAGGCTTCATAGACATGAGTTGAGATTTGATGTGAGGTCTTTCCCTCTTAGAGTTGAGTTAGTAACACTATTTACTTATCATTGATGTTGAGATGGAGTTTATTAGCCATTGGCCCTTTTTATTAATGTGGCTCACTATCTTATTTTAATTGCTTGCGCTATGCTTGATCTTGGACGACTGCCTTGAGATTGAGTGATTCGCTTGGGGACTAGCAATAGTCTCTGGGTGCTAGCCACGCCTAGGGTACCCTCCCAGGGCGTGACAGTAGGTGGTGGAAAATTACAATAACTTCCACCAACATAGGTAGTGGGCGATTCAATAACTTCCACCAACATTATCCAATTAGAATTTAGTTAGTTATTAAATATTAAATCAAAATTAATATTAATGTGAGCTATAAAACTAACATACATGGGCCATAAAAACTAACATTCTCCTACTTGGCACATGTAACATCAATAGCTCAATGGTTTAATAATTATTTCAATTACCAAATGCACATTTACTAAATTCAACATTATTTGTTATTTTGAATAAGTCAACTAATACAAGTCATGGCGATCATATATCCCTTGTTCACATAATTCTTTCCATGTACGACAATACTAATATATTACTCAGCACAACTTTTAAATCTATAATGGTCCAACGATAATGTTTAGAATATCTTTATCCAAACTAAACTCTGTCAACGTCATTCTCAACATAATGTATACAAGAGATAACATGTAATAGTAACGGAAATATATATAGTTGAACTCAAAGTGTCAATTGCATAAATATAATAACATCCTTACAAAAAGGTCATTCATTGCTATCCATAAGATCCATTCTTTCAACGTGTTCAACAAATGTTTTGGGTGGTAATCCTTTTGCCAAAGGATCAACAATCATAAGATTGGTGCTTATATATTCAATTGTCACTTTATGTGTCTGAACTTCTCCTTTAGCTGAAAAGTATTTCAATTCCATATGCTTAGCACCCCTTGAATGTTGTAGTATTATTATAGTAAAGTTTCAGTGGCTTGAAAATATTTTCGACTCGCCCAATTCCTAAAATAAAATTCCACAACTAATAAGTCTGAACTATGGCCTCAAAGCATGCCACAAAGTCAACTTCCATAGTGGATGCAGCTATAACGGGCTTCTTCGCACTCTTCCATGAAATTGCTCCTTCAATTAATGGAGCAAATATTCAAAAGGAGATTTTCTTGTATATACACAACCAACATAAATTGAATATGCATATCCAATCACGTTAAGATGATTAGATCTTCTTTAAGTGAGCATATGATCTTTTGTTCCTTATAAGTATCATAACACTTTCTTTGTAGCCTTCCGGTAATTCATTCCTGGATTACTTTGATAACAGCCCAACATTCTGAACAATAAAATTTATGTCTGGTCTGGTACATGTCTGAGCATACATTAGGCTATGAATGATTGCTGCATAAGGAATATATTTCATTTGTTTATGTTCCAATTCATTCTTTGGATATTGATTAAGACTTAATTTATCTCCTTTATGAATTGGAATAAGACCGGATGAACATTTTTCTATTCTAAATCTCTCTAACGCTTTGTTAATATAGGCTTTTCGAGACAATCTAACAATCCTTATGATCTATCTTGAAATATTTTTATCCTAATAACATAGAATGCCTCTCCCATATCTTGCATTTTAGTTGTTAGAGAAATAGTTCTTGGTACTGTGAAATAAACCAAGATCATTAGTAGCAAGGCAGATGTCATCAACATATAGAACCAACATAATAAACTTACTGTTATCGACCTTTAGATATATACACTGATCAATGGTGTTTTCCTTAAATCCAAAGGTGACAATAGTTTCATTATATTTAAGATACCATTGTCAAGAAGCTTGTTTATATTTGTATATTGACTTCTTAAGTTTGCACACCATGTTTTCCTTTCCTTTGAAATAAAATCCCTCAGGTTGATTCATATAAACTTCTTTCTCTAAAGTCCCATTCAGGCTGTTTTCACATCCATTTGATGTAACTCTAAGTCATAATGAGCTACTAAAGTCTTTATAATTCTGAGTGAATTTTTCTAGAGGCAGGTGAAAAATCTCCCTATAATCAATGCCATTTTTCTAAGTGAACCTTTAGCAATAAGTCTGGCCTTGTGACGTTCAATGTTTCCAGTTGAGTCTCGTTTGGTCTTAAAGATCCATTTACATCTAACTTTTTTGCAATCTTCAGGTAATTTAACAAGGTCCCGAACATCATTATGTTCCATGACTTCAACTCATCTTCCATAGCTTTAATCCATTTTTCAGAGTTTTTACTTTAAATGGCTTGTGAAAATGAGACTGGATCATTATCAATTCTCAAGTCAATTTCTGACTCGTGTAGATACACCAACTAATCATAAGAAATAGCAGATCTTTTTTGTCTTTGAGACCTCCTTAATGCTACTTCTTGTAGTTTATCTACTGCATGTTCATTAATTATTGCTTCATTCTAATTAATAGGAGCATCAATTTGCCCTTCTTGTTGATGATTAGATTGTACAACAACTTTAGGAGCAACAACTTTAGATGAAGTATAGGGTAGAGAAATTTAAACTGTAACTTCTTTAATTTCCACATTACGTGGTTCTTTACTCCCACTTACTTCACCATTCTCAATTAACCTAGCATTTCCAGTTTCAACAATTCTCATACTATGATTAGGATAGTAAAATCTATACCCCTTTAATTTTTCTGGATAACCAATGAAGAAATCACTAACTGTTCTTGAATCTAGTTTCTTTTCTTATGGATTGTAAACTCTAATTTTTGTCGAGCAACCTTAAACATGCAGGTGCCTCAAAATAGGTTTCCTGCTACTCCATAATTCAAAAGGTGTCTTTGAAACTGCTTTACTAGGAACCTTATTTAGTAAGTAAATGATAGTTTTTAAAGCATACACCCACACGAAAGAGGTAAAGATGAATTACTCAGCACACTCCTAACCATATCCGTTAATGTACAATTACGCCTTTCTGCCATACCATTTTGTTGTGGTTTGCCTGGCATTGTGTATTGAGCACATATGTCATGCTTTTCAAGGAATTTAGTAAATGGACTAGTGTATTGTCTAGTTTCATCATATATTCCGTAGAATTCGCCACCTCTATTTGATCTGATTATTTTCACCTTTTTGTCTAGTTTTCTTTCAACCTCAATAATAAATACCTCTAAGGCATCAATTGCTTGAGATTTTTCATGCAACAAATAGACATTCATAATATGAAAAATCATCAATAAAGGTGATAAAGTACTTATCCTGACTGAAAGATGCAATATCAATTGACCACATATATTAGTGTGTATAATTTCAAGAAGTTGCAGCTTCTTGTGGCTCCTTTCTTTTTATGTTTTGTTTGTTTTCCTTTAATACGAATCACAAAAACATTAAGGTATGTAAAATCCAAATTTGGAAAGATTTCATTCTTAATGAATCTTTCAAGTCTCTCTTTAGATATGTGACCTAAATAATAATGCTATAAGTAAGCAGATTGTTCATTCACCAAACTTCATTTTGTATTAATATTATGATGCAAGTTAAGAGTTATTCGACAAATAGCTTATCAAGATTCAATTTGTATAAACTATCACAAAGAGTACCAATATCAATGAGACAATTATGTTTAAATAAACTAAAACATCCATTGCCAAAATTAAAAGAGTATCCAATCTTATCTAACTTAGACAAAGAAACTAAAATTCTTGAAAAAGAAGGTACATAACTGTCACGCCCCGGGAGGGTACCCTCGGCGTGGCCGGCACTCAGAGACTATTGCTAGTCTCTAAGCGAACCACTTAGCCTCATCACATCATTCAGTCACATACACTCTACTGAGCAGCGGAAAATATGCGTAAATAATGTACACTCTACTGAGCAGCGGAAAATATGTGTAAATAATGTACACATCTCATCTAAAGTCTCAAAAGAAAATATAAAATAATGAAGGCTAGTAGAATGAACTAGCTCACAATCTCAACATCAATGCTCGACCATTGTCTATGAAGCATCTATTACTAATCATGTGGTGCCAGTGACATACCCATGGCTACCCAAATCAAAATAAGGAAATAGTTCAACCTAACTCTAAAGCATGATGAAATAAAAGTAGTGGTTCCTTCGGAGCAGGGGAGGCTCACCAAATCAGCTTCGAATCTTTGATCTTCAACAAAGCGCCTGTTGATGATCTCTAGTACCTGCCTCTGCATCATAAAATGATGCAGTCCAGAGTGGACATCAGTACTTGGAATGTACTGGTATGTAAAATAGCTGAATGAAACAGAAATCGGTAGAAAATATGGAAAACAACATCAACTCAAGATAAACATCAAAATCACATCAAACCGTCAGCTTGTCTATCTATGAAAGAGTAACAAGTAGACAAGTGACACATCATTATCTCGGACTCATCAATAGTCTCAACTCATCTCATCTAGACTCGGAGTAAGGTAAGAATTTTCTCGTGAGTTTCTCTTATCCGACAACACTCACTTATGAGCCAGTGAATGTACAACAATCACCCTGATATTGCCACAGTGGTCCCAAACTTGCCAGGTAAGGAACGCTGGATACTATATCAGTTCACACGATATGAAATCAAACCCAACAGATCCGCTATTGCTTTCAAGGACTGTTATACCTCGAGGAAAACCATATATATATATATATGATGGTTTAAGCCTCCCCTACGTTTGGCGACGTAGTTAATGAGTTCGAGTGGGACTCACTCTTACTCATTTCGGTGCTCGATACTCCTCCTGACTCAATGCTCATAAACCTCAACCACAACCAGTCTCGTAGGGATTCACTCCCCATCAACGACTGCCAGTCTCATAGGGACTCACTCCCCGTCCACGATTGATATTTCACAAGGACTTTGGCCCTTTCAATAATTATTTCATAAGGGCTTTAACCTTACCATCACGCCTCATCAATGACTCAAGATTGTGTAGCAACCATCAGGAAACAAGTGAACAATCACATCAGTAAAGTGCATTTGCAGAGACTCATATAACAATCAAATTGCATCAACTCATCATCACAGTCAACAATCTTAACTCGAGGCTCTAGACTCGATTCTCATGTTTAATAGGCATGCTTTTCATATTAGTCATGCAGGGTTATGCAAGTTTTCAAGAAAATATTCAATTTAAGAAAATAAATATTATGACGATCATCAACATAGAAAACATGTAATTTCAAATCAATTTGTCTAGAGCCATCAAAGAAATCATGCATGAAGACTCTTCAACCATCAACTCTTCTATGACCTCTATGGGGCACATGAGAGAACAATCCCATGTTTTAGTTTAGCCTTACATACCTGTGATGAAGCTATTCAACCGGGTCATGTCGAGGATCCCTTCTCGAATGTCTCAACCCAAGCCCTTCTCTCCTTTTCTCAAGCCCTAGCCTTGTTAGATTTTTGAATATGACTTGGAATGTGGTTTTAGGCTCTTTTCATGTTGAAACGACCTTACTAGATGTGTATAAGTGTTTAGGAGGGGTTAGAAATTGACCGGAATGCCCTTCGTAATTATTTAGAAATTTTCAGCTTGGAAAATACACGGTCCGCGACGCAGACCGATCGCGAACAATGTATTTTTGGAAAATTCTTTTTGAACGAGTTTTCTCCATCCCGTCGAAAAATTTGAAAAACATACAAGTGCCTCTCCGCGACGGGTGCACGACGCGCCTCTGTCGTAGACCATCACTGTTTTCATATTTGGACCGAAAATTTATCTTTCGATCGGATCGCTCTAAAATTCAACCGAGACCATTTTCCCACTCCATTTTTTATGCTGATTACAAATCCAGTCTTGGATTTGTCATACGAGCATCGGAAGATACGTTACGCGCATACCCTCACTATAGCGATATTTTGGTAATTTTATCGGGCGTCACAATAACATATTTCTAACAAATCTAAGTAATGCCCAGTATCGAGAATCAAACAGTAAGTCCCGATAGGTACAACTAAAGCCTTCATTCTATTCACCATATACAAAAATCTTTATCTGATTTATGGTCTGTCTTATAAGAAATCCTTGCATTTTATTAGAAACATGAATAGTACAACCAGAGTTAATCCACCAAGTATTAAAAGGAACTTCAGTTAAGTTTGATTCAAGACATGTAAAAGCACAAGGCTCTATGTTTCTTCTCGAACTATGCCTTATGTTTCACTTTCTGAAAGTGTCCAGGGTTTTCACAAAAATGACACTTATCATTTTTATGTTCCTTCTTACGTACTTGAGATGAGGACTCATTAACATTAAGTTGCCTCTATTTTTCCTAAATATGCTTCTTTCCTTTCTTTCCAGCTCCTTGATGATTACAAAGTTAATACAGTAGATTCCTTAATTCTTGAGCCTTATTTCCTCTCAAACTAACATTCCATGCAATTCATGCACATCTCATTTGTCTTTCATGGTGTTGTAGTTCATTTGGAAAGGGCCATACTCAAACGGTAATGAGTTGATAATGAATTGTACAAGAAAAGTTTTCTCCACTTTGATCCCCAATGACTTAAGTCTTGACTCTATGCTTGTCATTTCAATGACATGCTCATACATAGTACGTGAATCCTCAAACTTCATGGTGGTTAAAGTACCCATTAATGTCCTAGCAAGAGATTTATCAACAGTTTGGGAAGATTCTTGGTAAGGAATCAGATTTTCGAGTGGCTTTGTTGGATCTCTTAGAGTTGTCCTGAACGAAAAATTTACCAAGTGTTGCTCCATGGTAGGCCCACACGGCCCATGTGAAGCCACACGGACTGTGTGGCCTTTAGTGGAGGGGTACTTAGCCAAGATTTCGATGGCGTTGACTCGACGGAAAAATTCTGGCCAAGTGTGGGCACACAGCCACCCACACGAGCCATGTGGCGTGTCACGGGCCGTGTGGCCTACCATGTAGCTCGTGACTTGAAATTTTTTCTAAGTATAAAATCATCGTCTCGTAACTTTTTCATGCAAAATTTTTCTAAGTTATGTTTCACGGCTCTTGGCACGACCTGTGTGGCGTCATACGGGCCGTGCAGCGTCACACGGGCTATGTGGTTGCCCGTATAGAAACCCTTAACCTCGGAGAAATTCTAAGTGTTGGCACCGCAAAATCTGTCTTAGTGCCATTTCACAGATACTGTTCATGGTCTATGTAATGGCTCACAAACCGTGTAGGTGCTCGTGTGGTCCGGACAACTCATTTCCTACCCATTTCATTAATTTCATTTGTGTAATTACGGTTTATTTTAATTATAATTTGTGACCTTTTACCTATCCAAGACCCCTAAACTCAGATGATATCCTTCCCCTTTTAAATTCATTCTCCTTGAAACCTCTTCCCCTCAAAAGATCACTCCCAAATATTCCCTATTCTCCCCTCTCAAGACTCAAAGCTAGGGCTTAATTGAAGTTCAACTTCAAGCTAGGTTCTTCCCCAAATTTCAGCTCCTCAATCAAGGTATGTGAGATTGATTCTTGGTCCCTTTCAACCAAGAAGACCCCAAACTCTTTCAATTGATATTTTATAAATTCTGTTTACTTTAAATATGAGTTTTGAGATTTATGATTTTATAAATTCAATTTAAGTGTGGGTTGATCTTTACTGATAAAGTTAAGTTGATTTAAGCCCTTATACTATAGTTTGCATTGAGATTTTGAAATTATGAATGTGCATGTCCCCTTTAAAGTTTGATTTATACATGGGTGATCTATATTATGATTTAAGTGTGAATTTATCTATAGATTACTTCAATATCATATTATATTGCTGATTTTAGATTGAATCTATATTACCCATGCTATTCTCACAACATGCATTGCAATTGCATCCATGCACATTGGTTTATATGGAAAATATGAAACGGGTTAAGCCCAATTATGTTCAAGGAAGTGATTTTGATATGATTTTGATGAGGTATTGGTTGTGAAAAGAATGTGATCATAGACATGTCTTATAATATGAATCTTTGAGCATCTCGGGTGCTTGCACCATCTTGTATACGTGAATGAGCTATTTCTTGCATGAAAATCATGATTATGACGTATGATTTGGCATTTGAGCCTAAAAGTGCATTGAACAGTTTTGAAATGAATTACTGTTTGAAATGAACATTGTATCTCTTAAAAGCAGGCATATGTATAAGTATTCTCATGGGATGCCGACTTAGCACCGATGGATTGGGAGCGTTAGGGCTATCCCCAAGGTCCCTCTCCCTTTCCTCGAACTATGTGCCTAGCATATGTTATGAGCATCCTATCCGAAATGGGAGTGGTTCCCGTAAGAAAGACTGCTTTATACGTAATAGGACAGGTTCCAATAAGGTGAAGTATTATGATGATATGATATGAAAATCCTTTCTGAAATGGGAGTGGTTCCCATAAGGGGGTTGCTTCATACAAAATAGGATGAGTTCCCGTAAGGTGAATTTGAAGTGAGCTCGAAACATTCCTGGCCCCGTTCCATTTTGATTAGAGGCATCGTTGCAGATCTTGTAGATTTTTCATGGATCTTATATGCTATGTGTGGTTTTTGGCTTTTGTATTCATGTAGATTGATTATAACAATTTTGTATATGAAACATATGCATGTTTGATGTGAAAGTGTGGAAAGTCCTAAGCCCCGTATTATCCCCATAGCGTAAGTCTTACTCTCCCATCCCTTAGAATTATGTGTTTACTATTTGAATGCGCTTTCGAACTGATGATGTGGACTTGAATATTTTGAGGCTTGTTTAGGGACTCTCGGGTTCCCATTCGCCGTGTCACTTCTAGGCCCTAGTCCCAGGTCGTGACATTTTTCCACAAGTTTAAAAAATTCTCTTGCATTTTTAGTCTTGGGACGAGTAATCTTAATATTCCTGCAATACTCATTTGCGTGAACATTCAGCCTACTCTATTAGACGGATCCCAGTGCTTATAATGAGATCTTTCCTTAAATAGAAGTTGATTTCTCAGTGTAAAATACAATATCCAAATCTAAAACTTTGAGATGGAATTTGATTTTTTTGCACAAATCTGAGAAGTTAAGTCCGTTAAAGGTTGTCACAGAGGCAGAGCGCGAATGAAGAGCAAATACTGAAGAGCAAATACTGCAAATAAGTTATGATCATTATAATACTTTGAGTTATTCCATTAGATTCAGAGATGGTTTATAAACTCTTAAATACATATATATGTCCTCCTTTGGGCTAACATCAAAATACAACTATCACAGATAATGATGCTTAAATATAAATTTAACACCATTCGATAATTTTTAACATATCAATTAATAATATTTATTATATTTGGATAAATAAATATCATCAATGATACATCTGAATTATCTCCTTAATGTTAATGGTTATATGAACAAATAATCAACCTTTGGGTCATCCATAAATGTCTTATAATTAAAAACTTTTATTTACTCATATAAGTGTTATATCGGTTATAAGCATCAAATTAATGGATAATTTACTTTTATGTTTAATCATTATTTTGAAATTAATCCTTTAGAGACTAGACTACTTTGGTGATTTTCTAATCTCGCATATAATTTCAAGTTATTTTTAACATAATAGAAGCATTAAAACTTTTACATATTTTCCTAACTCGGATTGTCTCACTCGAGTGTTATAAATTTAACACCATTCGATAATTTTTAACATATCAATTAATAATATTTATTATCTTTGTATAAATAAATATCATCAATGATACATCTGAATTATCTCCTTAATGTTAATGGTTATATGAACAAATAATCAACCTTTGGGTGATCCATAAATGTCATATAATTAAAAACTTTTATTTACTCATATAAGTGTTATATCGGTTATAAGCATCAAATTAACACCATTCGGATTGTCTCACTCGAGTGTTATAATAGTAAAATAACAAAGTAATCACAGAAGAATATTGATAACAACAAAGAAATCAAATATGCATTTCTGTGGAGATTGAGGATATTCAATTATATGAAAGTTAAAGTTATATGTAAATTGAAGAAAAATAATTTCGTTATCGCATAATATTTATGCAAGCATGTTAAAATTTAATTATGCCAAAAGTTCATAAAAAAATGCACCTACTGGTTAATTTTTCAAAAACATATGACTACAACACTATTGGCTAAAATTGTTCATGAACGCATGGAATATAGCGAAGACATGATTAACAATACCTCCTAACAATCAATTGAAGTTTACCAGATTTTCATTGATAAAGACACACCAGTCATAGTTGTACAACAACACTCAATTCAAGAGAAATTTCAATATCAGACTCATAAATCACGTAAAAGAAGGGATGATTCCTTTTTAATATACTATATACTTCAAAAGTATCGTAGTGATATAATATCATTGAGGCCTAGTTAGTTATTTCGTTTGATACTTTTTAATTTTTCATGATACAATCATAATATATTTATATATTAACATGGTTCTAACAGATTATGATTCCTTCAATATAACTTCTGAATATGCATTATATTGTAACTATATTCTTACACATTTTTAGAGAATTTTGACGATTTTCGTAGTAACATATGACTGAATGTATACTAATTTATAATTTTAAAAAAGTGCAAAATAAAGTAAAACATTACAAAATAAAAGTATAAAAAGCGCAAGAAATATTTAAAATGCTCGATGGAGCAGGGTAAAAGTAAGAAGTAATGCTTAATGTAATATGATAATATAAGTTAAATTTAGCGGGTGAAAATAAATATTTTTCTTCTCCATCTCACTCCCTTTTTCATCCTTTAATTTTCACGTATTTTAGAAATTAACTTATATAATACAATCGATTCACTAAAATTCTTTTTATCAACATATCTTCATTCTCGGTATCTTTGATTAGTTTGTTATTTACTCATATAAATCAATGAAATATTATGGTTGCTTGTACGAAAAGCATGTCGAGGGAGACACTATGCTCACTGTGTACTTGCATTACCATTTAAGCTTATTCTTTATATGTTGAACCCCCTTAGCTAAAGTTCTAGCTCCGCCACTAATTTCATGAGCTCAAAAAAGTGACCTAAAGAAACTCTAATAGCAATCTCTAGTCCCAAACCATGTGCTCCCGTAGGTAGCCTGTTTAGGCTTAACTAGTGGATACACAAATAGCATATGATAATTATGATGTTCTAACGAAGTCTACCTTGGCAAAGTAGCCTCTCTCTTTTCAGTGTGAGAGTAACTCCAGATTTCATATTATAGCTTGCATGGTCTTATTGTCGGTTACAGTCGATATCTTACAGATAGTATGTTTTTCTATTGATTAGCTCCTTAAAAGTTTTTACAATGATTCGTTGATTGCATTGATGTCACGATCCAAACCGGACTATGAATGGCTCCCACACCTAACCTCCTAAGTGGGCGAACCAACAATACAAATCCCAACCTATTTAGTTATTCAACTTATAAAATACGAAGTATAAGTAAGAAATAACAAAATCACTAAGTGTCTATTACGTAGTGTTTTTCCAAAAATTGAAAGTCATCACACCAAGGACATCTAATCTCAAATACTAAGTTTAAGAGTAGCAACAACAAAATAGATAAATAAAATAGTTTATGTTGAAAAACTAAGGACTATCATGCCACAACTGATAGAATCCAACATGAGCTAGCTCATCCTGAAATTTGATATACCTACGACCGGCTAGAGCTGACGGCAAGTTGAAGTCGATGGAAGACTCGCTGCACTCCACAAAAGCAAAACAAAGAAAAATACAAGTTAGAGTCAGTATGAGTCACATGTACTGAATAGGTATCATTGGCCGACTTACAAAGAAACCAATATACATAAAGTAATATTAGAAAATCAACTGTAGCACTTAACAGTAGCAAGCAACAAATAATAAGTATAAGTGACAACACAATGAAACATGTATATAATCTGTCAATAATACCATGAACATATATGAGGACTCAATCTTGCACACCACGCTTCTTTGGGGAGATAGATTCTTTGAGATTGAGTATATTAAATCATTTCAGTATGTTTTTCTTTAATATTATCATGCCAGTGTCACTCGATCCAATATATATAGTGTCAGAATGTGACACCTAATCCCATAATATTGTCACAAAACGTGACACCCGATCCAATCATATTTAATTCATCATTCTTTACCATTACTTTCACTTCATTAGCAATATTTTAGCAAGTCTCCTTTATTCAAGGCACAATTTTGATAAGACAAGTTCAAGCTTATGGATTTCATGGTCTTGGGATTGCAGACCAATTACAACACATGTCAATCATCCAAACCACAATAATTAAATACATAGAACAATTTCATAACATCACTCGGTGACTATCAATTACTATTAAGAGTCTCTCTAATATATAGAGTAAACCATAACCTACTTCAATCGAAGCATTGATGCCAAGCTAGCTAACCTACCAATGCTTTTCCTTTCTCTAATCCCTAAGAATGTTTCAAATCTATCAAATATATACTCTTCATAAACATATTAATCCAATGCTACCCATATTACTATATTTATTTTTGGCTCAAAAATTGGGTCAAAAGTCACCCTGAGCCTTCAAATTCAAATCTAAAAATTTCTTTCGAATTATATTTAACCATAAGAAAATAAACTTATACATCTAATTACCGCTAAAACAGATCGTAATTCGACCCCCAAAGCAAGATTTCAGTCTAAGAACCCTAGAGTTATGTTTTCTTAATTAAGCATAAATTGTACATATTTTTACCCTAAAATTTTGTTCACAATCACATAAAAACTTGATAGAAAGGACGGGAATAATTACCTTGATATTTTGGGATGAAAATCACAATTTTTTCTCTACCTTTTTTCCTTCCTGTATTTCTTTTTTCTTCTGTGCTCCATTTCTGTGTGGGTGCATATGCGTCTTTTTGCTTTCTAGTTCTTTCGTTTCTTAGGGCTATTATTATTATTATTACTATTATTATTATTTTATTTTTGTTAATTCTTTCTTCTTCTTCTGAAGATTAATTAAATACTAAAAGTAACAAGTTTCACTAATTCTATTTCAATAATTATGGGTCAAGTGATATAGGATATTAATCAATTAATAATTTAGTCTACCATTTAAATTTATTAATTAGAATTAGCCATCGACTAAATAACCGTGGGTACCGAATAGTCCAAAATTTTCAATCTAACTTTACAGAAAGTATCTTTTATGAAAAAGTAAAGACTCATTCTCAAAATGACCTAACAGGTGGTTACATCAGATACTAATTTACCCACCATTCATCCTCGAACGACCAAAAGAAAAATAGGGTAAAAACGGATACCCAACCCAATAGAAAGATATGGATATCTTCCATGCATATTTGCCTCATTCTCCCAAGTGGACTCCTTAAAATCATCCATCGCGATCAACTACTAAGAACTGAACTTTTAAATCAAGTTTTGACAGATTTACAATTAGAAATAATTTTCAAGTCAAGGACTAACTCATGATCTGCAAGGATCCAGACTTTGTAAGGCCTTAATGGTGCATGAAAATATGATTCCAGAAGGTTTTTGACCAAGTGTCACCACAAGACCACCTCCACGAGCCGTGTGAAAGGGCCTTAAGGTGGCCCTTGGCCTTGCGTGTAGGGTGTTTGGGCCTATGATGGAGTTCAAGACTAAGGCACCCCTTATTGAGCACTTCAGGGGTCATGTGCCTCACCATTGGCGTATAGTGGCTTGTGGAGAAGCCTTGGACTTGAAAGCCACATTTTGGCTAAGGCACCTCACACACGAATCCCTACATGGGTCGTGTGGCACCACATGGATCGTGTGGGGTGCCATGAGGGTGTTGGTCCGAAAATTTTCTAAGTATGGAATCACTGTCTTAGAACTTGGCCAGTGAATATTTTTCTAAGTATGGTCTCACGGACAGCCATATAGTCCGTGTGACTCCAGACTAATCGTGAGGCTTCTCTAAGGGACCCCAAGCAACTTTTTGAAGCTCATTTCATTAATGACTTTATTGTAATTTTTGTTATTCCTAAAGGTCGTTTATGACTTTCTAACCTATCCTAAACCCCTGAAAAGATCTATACTCCTCTACTCTTATTCAAATTCATTCCTCACACTTAGAATATTCAAATTCTCTCATCTAAAGACTACTCTTAAGTGAACCATTAGAGGATTAGCTTGGAGCTTAAGGAAGGGTCTTCGTCAATCAATTTCTTCTTGATTCTTCTTAATTACCAAAGGTATGTGGGATTGATTCATAGTCCCTTCCAACCATGAAGACTCCAAACTCTTTTACTCTTTGATTTATGAAATTAAGCTTACTTTGAATATGAGTCTTTTGAAATATTGTTTATTTGATTCAATAGAGACATGGATGATGTTTAATTAATATTTTTAATGTAATTTAAGCCCTAATATGCTGAGTTGCATTGATGTTATGAAGATTTGAATATGCATGTCCCCTTTAAAGGTTGATTTAAGCATAGGTAATCTAAATTGTGATTTAAATGTGAATTTACTTATGGACTTACTTGAATTTCATATCACATTATTTATTTAAGTATGAATCTCTATTCACCATGCTAATCTCATATTATTCATCGCATTTGCATGCATGAGCATTGATTTTTGTGTAGATTATGAAGTGGGCTATGACCCAAAGATGTTTATGAATATGATTTTGATGAAAATATGGTTATGACAAGAGTGTGATCACATAATGTCTATGATATGGCTCTTTGAGCAAACTTTGGGTGTTTACACCAATATGTTATATGTGAATGAGTTATTCCTATGCATGAAAGTATGAATTGAAGTATGATTTAGCTCTTTAGCCCAAGTATGAGTGATTATGCAGAATGTTTGGCCTTTAAGCCCAAATATGCTTTGAAATGACTTATGCCTCTTTTGAAAGCATGTATATGTATATGTATTCTTGTGGGATGATGACTTCACACCAAGCGGACTTGTGGAAGGGGGGCTCTCTCCAAGGGTCTAGTACCCAAGTCCCATAACTATGTGCCAACTATAGATATATTAATGGTAGCGTTTATGAAAATGGGGGTGCCTGTTAAGTATGGTTACAAATCTGCTATGATGAATAAAAATCCTATCTTAAATAGAGGTGCCCATAAGGAAGGTTATTTCTCCGATATGGGGGTGCCCGTAAGGAGAAGTATGATCTACCTTTGACAAGTAAACCACCTCTTCATTCAATGTGGGGAAGACACCGTAATTCCATGTAATATCTCACATGGTCTTACATGTCGGTTGAGGTATCATCCCTCTATGTTGAAATATTATGGCATTTCATGCATAATGAATTTCATGGCATATTGATATATTACTCTTCTTTGCTTATATACTTCTTTCTATATATGTGCCCTTGTCATTTAACATTGAATGTAGGTTTAATGAGCTCATATGAATTGTATGCCCGCATACTTAGTACATTTAAACGTACTAACACATACTCTTTGCCTACATGATCTAACCATAGGAACCGGAGACTATCTTCATCCACCTATTGATGGCTAGCTCGGATTGTGAAAGTTGTTGTGGTGAGTCCTATCATCCAAGGAAAAGCCACATTCCATATGCCTACTATATTGCCCCCACTTATGTTTTATTTACTTTGAGGGTGAACCCGAGGCATGTCTTGGCCCCCATCCTATTCTGTGGCTTAGAGGCATTGTTGGACACATGTAGACTCTTGTATGAATATGAGCTTCTACATACTATTTGTGTATGGAGATTGTGATTATAGCTACCTATCAAATGTTGATATGTGATGATATCTTTATGATGAGATGGGTCAAGTGGGAAGCCCTTAGTCCCTTCTATCCCTATAATGTGACTCATACTTACCCATGTGCTATGTGATCATGCTAATCCCTATCCCTATCATATCCCCACATCGTGAGTCATACTTTCCCATCCCTTAGAAACTATATGTTCATTACTTCTTTATGTGCTTCTGAACTGATGATATGAATATGAATACTTTGAGGCTTGTTTGGGGACCCTCGGGTTAAATTTGCCATGTCACTCCTAGACCCTAGGTCCGGGTCATGATATGAACCCAATCAAAATCAAAACTCCCTTGATCATAACACAACCATTTGGACAAATATTTTCTCACATAATATGATAAAATTCTAACCCAGTAATATTGCTACAATTAGAAATGAACCTGAACCGACCACCCCTCACTCATAATGCAAAAACCATCACAGATCTTGTCAAGACTTCATTCTTACAATCAACTCTTCTCACGAGCTTGATTTATAAAATGTGGTCTTTCGACATTGGATACTCATCATAGAAAATTGAATTTTTCTAACTCAATGAAGGAAATGAACAAGTTACCACTTAGCAAGTGATAAATTCAAAGATATAGAACCTCTAACAACACTATCAAAAATAATAGATCAATAGCAATGTCCGTAAACAATCCTTAAGAGTGATAGAGCTAGACTCAACAAGCCCCATATTCAATCATATATAGTTGGAACATCACCTCAATAATGAGATACCGTCGGACAAATATAGGTATTCATGGTAGCTCCTCTATAGAATTATATGATAAGATAACACTTGCTACAATAAGAAATGAACCTGAACCGACCACCCCTTACTTGTAATGCAAAAACCATCACAGATCTTGTTAAGACTTCATTCTTACAATCAACTCTTCTCATGAGCTTAATTTATAAAACGTGATCTTTAGACATTGGATACTCATCATAGAAAATTGAATTTTTCTAACTCAACGAAGGAAATGAACAAGTAACCACTTAGCAAGTGATAAATTCAAAGATATAGAACCTCTAACAACACTATCAAAAATAATAGATCAATAGCAATGTCCGTGAAAAATCCTTAAGAGTGATATAGCTAGACTAAACAAGCCCCATATTTAATCATATATAGTTGGAACATGACCTCAATAATGAGATAAATCTTAAGACCGTCGGACGAATATATGTATTCATGGTAGTTCCTCTATAGAATTATATGATAAGATAACACTTGTAGAATTATTGAAAAACTTCAACTTCTCCAAAGTAACATCTATTCGGTCATATCTAGAATGATTGAGTCTCCAAAAGCACTTTACTTTACCAAGAGAGCATCACAATAGTATGTGCAGTGTTAGCAATAGAGTAGTTTCAATTGCCTCAAAATCCTTAATAATTATGTAGAACGTTGGTCCATACTGTAGTTCCCATATAAGTCATCTACCATAATTTGCATAATCCAAATAAAAATAAATGCAACATGTTCCTCACATCACTATTCGATAATTGAATTAATTTCATTCTTTGTAAAAATTATGGATAAATCCCTAATAAGTTTGTGCCGACTCAATTCACATGATATGATCATATATGAACTCCAAGGTGAAAATTCATATCACCTTCAACTTCGAATGAAAGATCTATACAAGATGTCATATTCCTTCACTTTTCTTAGATTCCTTTCATATCGTCAATTTCAAATGCCTTAAACTATGAAATATATCTGATTTTTATTGCTTTAACTAACTTTCCCCCAATAATATCCTTTAACAATAACTCATGATATGTTTTTTTCATACTCTAAATCACAAAAAGAACTTATCACCATATTCAAGCCACACATATATAGATTTTTTTCAAATATTACCTAATAATTTTCTAACCCAAATCAATGATACGTAACGTTATCACCATAGCCAAAGCAGAATAGATGGAGCCACATGTCTGTGAACTCAATTCTCCACTCTCTTGGAAGATACATCTTTGATCTTTACCATTAGAGTGAATGTCTTTGTTCTTGTAACTTTCTAAAGGCTAACCTACAACACATTGATTTTATTTATTTTTGACTCTAGCTCTTTTTAATTCTATTCAATCAGTGTCTCAACACATTCTACATCTTTTCATACCATCACGTTACTTATCAAATAGTAGTAATTTATAATTTTAAAGATCCACAAGTCATTATTACCATACCCAATTCACTTAATAAAAAATTGTTGTTATATGATTGCATCTTGATTATAATCCATCACACATTCTTATGATCATTATGCTCAATATCCATTGTGTCACATCATGGGATGGCCAGCACCTAGAGACTATTGCTAGTCCCTAAGTTAACCACTTAGCCTCATCACATTCATTCAATCAAATAACCCTACTGAACAGTAGAAATAAAAGTAAGTAAATGGGCACATCTCATCTAATGTCTCAAAATGATATAGATAACAATAAAAGCTAGTAGAAAGAAGTAACTCACAATCTCAACATCAACGTTCAACCATTGTCTATGAAGCCTTTATCACTAATCAGGCGGTGCCGATGACAGACCCATGGCTACCTAAATCAAAGTATAAGAATAGTCAAATCTAACTCTAAAGAAAGATGAGATAATAATAGTGGATCCTCTGAAGTATGGGAGGCTCACCAATCAGCCGAGAATCTTGGATCTTCAACAAAGCGCATGTTACTAGTACCTGCATTAGCATTATAAAACGATGTAGTCCAAAGGGGACATCAGTAGGAGGAATATATTGGTATGTAAAATAGCTAAGTGAAACAGAAACACGTAGAATAATATGAAATAACATCGACTCAAAACAATCATCAAATCACATTGTCAAATGTCTACCTATGCAAAAATAAAAAGTAGACAAGTGACCCATCAACCAATTAACCTCATCAATCAAATCAAACTCATCTCAAAGGAGCTCACCTCCTCTTATCTCATCTCATCTCATCTCGACTCAGAGTACTCAAGGTAGGAAATTTATGGGAGTTTCTCTTATCTGACATAAATCACTTATTAGCTAGTGAATGTACAATAATCACGCTGATGTTGCCACATCCAATCCAAACTTGCTAGGTGGGGAATGAATCAAAACCATATTAGCTCACCCAATATGGAGTCAGCCTTCAATAAGTCCGCTATTGCTTTCAGGGACTTCTAATCAAGAGGGAACCACAATATATGTGATGGCTCTAAGTCTCACCTACGTTTGGCGACATAGTTTGATGAGTTAAGTCAGACTAACTCTCACTCTTTCAGTGCTCGTACTCCTCCCATGGCTCAATATTCATAAAACCATCCATCCGATCAACTCATAGGGACTTTAGATCTATCATCAATTAATCTCATAGGGGGTTTGACCCTCTCATCCTCATAAATCAATCTCATCAATGACTCAAGATTTAGAACAATCATTAGAAGAACAATTGAATAGACACATCGGTGGAGTTCATTTATAGAAACTCTTAGGGCTCTCAAATTCTATCAACTCATCATCATTCTCTAATCACAACCACAATGACAATCAACAATCTCAACTCAAGGCTCTAGATTCAATTCTTAAGTTCATTATGCATGCTTTCAAAAATAGTCATGTAGGATTATGCAATTCTTCATGAAAATGTAGAGTTCAAGAAAAACAAGTTTATGATGATCACCAACATAGGAAAACATGAGAATTTAAATAAATTTTCAAGAAAAACCATCAAGGATCATATATGTAGACTCTTCGAACCATCAACTCATCTATGACCATCTGTGGGGCACATAAGAGAACAATCTCTTGCTTTTCGTTTAGTCTTATATACATGGGATGAAGTTATCAATCAATCACGTCAAGGATCTTCTCTCGAATCGCTCAACCTTCAGCTCTTCTCCTCTTTCCTCAAGCTCTAGCCTTGTTAGATTATTGGAATAGGACTTAGAATGATAGGGGTTTTAGACCCTTTTCATGTCAAAATGGCCTAATTTGATCGTGTAGAGTTCAGGAGGCATTGGAAATAGATTGGAATGCCCCTCGTAAAATTTAGAATTTTTCCAAGTTTAGAGAAGCCAAGTCCGCGATGCGCACTGGTCGCATATTGTACATTTTCAGAAAATGTTTCTGAACGAGTTTTCTCAATCCCATCGAAGATTTTCAAAAAAATAGAAGTGCAGGTCTGCGACACAGGCACGATGCACTCCCTTCGCGTACTAACACTGTTTTACACTTCAGATCAAAGAATTATCATTGGATCGGGTCGTTCTAAAAATCAACTGAGACTATCTTCCCATTCAAATTTTCGTTCTGATCACAAATCCAGCCTCGATTTTGCCATACGAGCATTGGAAGGTGCGTTACATGCATACCCTCTCTCTAGGGATATTTTGGTAATTTATCAGGCATTACACGTTGCCATCATCTTGAACCCAACCTTATCATCGACATGATACTTTAAACTAATTATATAAACAGAATCCAAAGGACTAACCCAATTTTCATACGCATTCTCCTATTTCTCTATTGTCTTCCCCCATGTTACTCATTGGCACTTTTATCCATAAGCTTATCGTTCCAATATTGACCCACTCCCTTGGAGCTTATTATGAAATCACTAATCCTCATTTAAAATTCTTGAGATATATTTCACCACCTATGCATTAGTCGTACCAAAGATCTACCACTAAAATTTTTCTTATCAATGCTTAATCCAAGTGTTCATAGTAACAAACTAGTTGATTTCTCAAATGTGGATGCAATATCTAATCTCATTATATAATCATATGAAACAACTAATAACTCTTTAAGTAGTTACTATTTGCACTTGAAAATAACGTATTCGTTTTCATATACCACTAGTATTACACCATGATAAAAATATTAGATCCACTATTAGAACAGATCATACTTATTAAGAAAATAGTACCCAAAGTAAATCATAAACTTAAAGTCTCACACAATTATATACTATCTTGGATATACATCTTAGGACCTTTTTCTTATCTAATGAGTTATCCTCAATTTAGTATTTTCATCTAAGGATCACATTCACCGTACTCGTAATATCACACTTCTTTCAAGCAAACATCTTAATTTTTTGCCTATGCTATGTCAAGCCTAATAGAGCAAATATCCAACTAATAGTATCACGTCATGCTATCCCTCTTTTCATAATTCTCACCTAAAGTTCAAGCTTAGGATCTAGTGGTAAACATGTACATCCATACTTTTTGCATATTTTAGATAAAGTGAAGAAATTTTAAGCCACTAGATCTCATGATAAGAAATCAACCTTTATCTCACGATATATCTAAGTATAGTCTATTATCACACCCCCTTTCATAAGTTAAGTAGTACCTATCTTATCTGTTATACCTCCTTACCTAGCTAAGTTCATAACTCTATAAATCTCATGTGATTTTCTTTTCAAAATCATGAGCCTAGTTTAGATCTACCACCTTCCGCCCTATAAACTATTCAATCTATAACAGACTCACCAATAGGAGCAGAAACATGAATAGGCCTGTCAAGTAGGTCACAATACAAATCAAGTCCATCAACAAAAGCAAAAGATAGATATCAAAAAGTGGATCCAAGATCAAATAATATAAAAATTCATGCGATCAAGCACCAAAAGAGTTCCTGTGATAACAACATCATATGCCTATACCTTTGGCATCCTAAGGAAAGCATAGCAATGTACTTTGTAACCCATCTAACCAAATTCCCCTATCGAGTTGTGCTCTAGTATTTCTGACCTTTTTGAGACCCTGACCAAATTGGTGACCACCACGACCTTGGGCACTACGCCTCCAAGAATTAAGACCCCTCCATAGCTGCCTCTACCTTTACATCCCTGTAATTATATCATCAGTCAGTGGAGAGGTAAATGTTCTTTTCCTGACTGGCCCAACTTCCTAACCTCTATCCCTAGTGGACTTTCTCCCATGACCTTTACCATATTTTGGCATCTCCTCGGAGTTGTATGTCACATACTCAATACTAAATTGCTTTATTATATGTATCTTATGAAGTAGCTCATGAAAATAATAAGAAAATCATAAGTATCCTCAGATTCAGTACCCTTGAAGACTAACTTAACAAAGAGATCATTTTGGTCACGAGTCATCAAAGGCCTGTATTCAATCGAGAAAACATGTCTGTCTCCAAGGATGCATACATATGAGGAGCTATAACAACTGCATGTTTCTCTAATTCTAACAATTGTGGAAGAGAGAGATCGAAGAAAATTAGATACCAATCGATATCACCTAGATACCAATTGGATTCAAGCAATAGCACAAGAGAAATAAAGAAGGGGGTTTTCCTAAGGTCCTATAGACTCTCGAAGAAAAGTAAAGGCATTCCCATATCGTTCTGCAATACTCTACTAGACCTGTCCTTGTGTGATGAGATCAACGAACCAAAAGCTTTGATCCCATGTTTGTCATGACCCAAAATGGGCCGTGAGTGACACCTATACCTAACATCTTAAGTGGGCGTACCAGCGATACAAATCCCAACCTATATAGTTGTCAATTTATGAAATACGAAGCATAATTAAGAAATAACAAAATCACTAAGTCTATTACATAGAGTTTCCCCAAAACATGAAAGTCATCACATTAAGGACATTTAATCTCAAATACTAAGTCTATGAGTAGCAACAACAAAATAGATAAATAAAATTGTTTATGTCTGAAAACTAAGGACATCATGCCATAATTGATAGAATCTAAAACGAGATAGAAGGTTAGCTCACCTTGAACTCTGATATACGGATGGCCGGCTAGAGCTAAGGGCAAGTCGATGTTGAAGGAATACTCGTTGTACTCCACAAAAACAAAACAAAGAAAAATACAAGTAGGAGTTAGTACAAGTCACATGTACTGAGTAGGTATCATCGACTGACTACAAATTGAAACCAATATACATAAAGTAATATCAGGAAATGAACTGTAACACTTAACAATGGTAAGCAAAAAACACCAAGTATAAGTGACAACACAATGAAACATGTATATAATTATCAACAATACCAAGAACACACATGAGAACTCAAGCCTCCACACCATATTTCTTTGGGGAGATAAGTTCTTTGAGATTGAGTATATTAAATTATTTTAATATGTTTTCCTTCAATATTATCATGCCAGAAAATGGCACCCAGTCCAATATATATCATGTAGAAATGTGACACCCGATCCTATAATATCGTGTCAGAACGTGACACCCAATCCCATAATATCATGTCAAAATAGGACAACCAATACAATCATATTTAATTCATCATTACTTATCATTAATTTCACTTTACTAGCAATATTTCATCAAATCTCCTTTATTCAAGACATAATTTTGATAAGGCAAGTTCAAGATTATGGATTTCATGATCTTGGGGTTGCAGACCAGTCACAATACATATCAATAATCCAAATCACAATAATGAAATGGATAGAATAATTTCACAATATCACTCAATGAATAACAATTACTATTAAGAGTCTCTCTAACACATAGAGTAAACCATAACTACTTCAATCAAAGAATAGATGCCAAGCTAGCTAATCCACCAGTGCTTTTCCTTCCTTGAGTACCTCAGAATGTTTTAAATCTATCAAATATATAATCTCTATAAACAATCGAATTCAATGACAACCATATTGCTATATTTATTTTCGGCTAAAAAAATTAGGTCAAAAAGTCACCCCGAGCCTTCAGATTCAAATCTTAAAATTTCTTTCAAATTATATTTAATCATAATAAAATAATCTTATACATCAAAGCTAAAATAGATCATTATTCAACCCCCAAATCAAGATTTTATTCTAAGAACCCTAGGGCTATGTTTTTTTAATCAAGCATAAATTGTACATGTTTTTACCCTAAAACTTTGTTCACAATCACATAGAAACTTAATGAAAAGTACGAGAATAATTACCTTGGTGTTTTGGGATGTAAATCACATTTTTCTCTACCTTTTTCCCTTTCTTTTTCCTTCCCGTATTTCTTTTTTCTTCTGCGCTCTATGTCTGTGTGCATGCATATGCATCTTTTTGCTTTTTGGTTCTTTCATTTCTTAGGGATGTGCAGTAGCCCTTCAACTTATTATTATTGTTGTTTTTATTTTTATTAATTCTTTCTTCTTCTTCTTCTTCTTCTTCTTTTGAAGATTAATTAAATACTAAAAGTAACAAATTTCACTAATTCTATTTTAATAATTATGGACCAAGTGATATAGGATCTTGAATAAACTAATAATTTAGTCTACCATTTAAATTTGTTATCTAAAATTATCCGTCAACTAAATAACCATAGTTACTGAATAGTTCAAAATTTTCAATTTGACTTTATCGATAGGATCTTTTATAAAAAAGTGAAGACTCATTCTCAAAATGACCTGGAGGGTCATTGGTAATGACCCTCCAGGTCATTTTTGTAATTCCATAGCTACTTTGTTGATTTGAGCATGTGCATAATGACCTCGGGCCATTGGTGATTCGTTGGGACAATTGGGATGGCTACTGGTCGGGTTATGTGGTAGTTATGTAATTTTTGAGTTAATCAGGAAGTTATACCTGTAAAATGAGTTTTTAGATATACTCCTAGTAAATGGTCTTAGAGTTGAGTTCTGACTATTCCATTAGCTCTGAAACCGTCGAATTAGGCTAGGGGTATGTCCAGTGCAAGTATATCATGATTTGCAAATTTAGCCGCCATAGCCGATTATTAGTTGAATCAATCCATGCCGTCGGGAACCATGCCTAGATAAGAATTTTGATGGTGCGGCTAGCTCTGGAACATCGATTTTAGTCTGGAATGATCCTTCGTTTGATACCAGGGACGTTCGGATATGCTTTGACCCTCGAGGATTTTTTATTAAAGTTGCGTATAAAGAAGTGGGACCCTTACTTTATTGTAGAAAGCTCCGTTAGAAGTTCTACCTGCACCATTGAATTTGAAACGTCAAAATCTATAGGGCTACATAGTTTGTTTAAAAAAGCAGAGTCCAAACGAGCCTGAAGGAGAATTGAAAGGTTAATGGAGAGGGGTGAAGTGCATACTCTCTTTTGCCACGTGGCATGACCTGGCACCACCACTTGGCAGTGACCTGGCAATAGTACCCCTATATAGATATTTGTACAAGTTTAAGGAAAATATATGTAAATTTCCTCTCAACTTCGCACTGTTATTTCGAGCTCATTTTAATCCGATTTGAGTGATTCAAAAGGCTATGTCAAATGAATTTTTGCGAGGAATGCCGTGGTGGTGTCAGAATTTTATTTTGGCACATTTTTCAAGGTAAAATCTTTGCTTTTCGTTATTTATGTATAAAAAATGAGTAAAAACTTTACATTGCAGTATCTCAGTCATTTCTCAACGAAATGAAGTGAAATTTCTATCTAAATTGTTCTACTTTTCTTGAGGTACATTATGGTATGCTTGGATCATGTTAATTTAAGTGTATTTTTGCAAAGTTCGACTGAGAATTTAGGTAAGATTATTCGATAAGAAGTGGAACTTCATTTTTGAGTTGTTTCTGTCTTCTGGATCTATTTTGGGCTCAATTTCTATCTATGGAGCCAGATTTACGTAGGGATTATTTTACAAGGATTGATTTGGCATTTCAAGCGTAGGCTCTGCATTTTTCCATTTTAGCTGCAACTGATGTAATTTCACATGTTTTATGACATTTTACAGCCAAATCAACCGTAATGATCTTGTGACTTATGTTTTATAGCTAAGCAACATCGGGAAGCAATTTGGAGGGGAGAACCTTGGCTGGATTGGTTAGGGACGCAAGACATCGTCTGCTAGGTAGGCTAGGCTTCCTCTAAACCTTAGACTAAGTTGAAATGCATGCGTATTAGAGCTGGAATATGTAGAAATGTATTGTTTATGGATTGAGTTGGGGAGTATACATTGTATATGGTTATATGTGACCTGTGTGTTATATATAAATGATGCTTTGGGACGATAGTTGTTGTATTGAGGGCTATGTTGGCTATAACTGCTATACTATCTGAGTTCTTACACTGTTTTGCTATGAAAAAGGGTTGGATGGGCTGCAAAGTAGTGAAAGGTATATCCACTGAGCTTGACTCTTGCATGTATGTATGTGTGGCCTGAGATTATTGAAGAATACTTTCTTTTCAGGCTGACAAGTGATTACCCTCTACCTTGTGCACTGAATCTAATATCTATATCTGATTAAAGGGGTTCTGGGTGGTTGGTGTGTGTGTGTATATACACACACGATATGGTTGTCTGTTTCTGTGCTGAGTTCTTGTGGTAAAATTTCCAGATTAAACCAGATTTTAGAATGGCCTTGTGATTTATATGATCTTGTTTACTGCGGTTATTCATTATGTACTTGTGCTACTGGCTAATGACTGGAGAGACACATCATGTTTTGGGAATGGTGTAGTTGTACTCTTAAAGGAGCACTGTGACTTGTGATATGAAATGCATTGCTAGTGAGCTACTGGCAAGTTAGAGATGGGAGTGTGACCCTGTTAGTGAGGTATAGGTTATATCCTATAGGCTTCTCGAGATATTTTGTGATGAGATACTAGCTGGGTGGGTTACTTCTTGGTATTGGCACCCTACTTAGAGAAGTGCACGTTATCAGTGAGCAGACATGTGGTTGCCTTAGGTGATACCTTTTGTAGCAGCTGGGTTACAACATGATTCTGGGTTAGTGGCATCCTTCCGTTTATCTAGTCTCTTGGGCCTTACCTTAGGTTATACCCAATGCTACCTTATGAGTTGTTTTACACATAGAAGGGGCCTGGGAAGGGCTAAATATGCACTAGTGCTCGAGGACAGACATGTGTTTTACTTGACTCCTACTTGTATGAGGGTGTAGAGCCAGTTCCTACTGAGATTTGTTAACAGAGATTGTCTACTGATTATATGTTATACTGTGGCCTGATTTTAGTATAGAGATGGCTTTGTTACGTCGGGTTGTTTGGGATACTTGTGATGCACCGTGATTGTCTATGTTCACTCTAGGTACTTATAATTGATGAGGTTATGGTATATTTGGCCTTTGTTAGGCGTGACTCTCCGGTGATTTGTGATACACATACTTTGATGTACTGTTGATGGTTGTGATGCACTAGTTCTCTCCTTCTGATCTGGGGTATCTATTTTATCTGAGAGAGGTAATAGTTACTATTTTATCAATAAGATTGAGATTGTGGGATACCTAGGTTGAGAGGTCATCACCTACATTCACTTTGGGCACAATATGATTGTCGTCGCTACGTTCACTCTGGGCACGACATGACTTTATAGTTCTGAATTTGGATATACTAGTTGAGTGAGTGACTAATTGATATCTCGAGCCCTAGATGACACTCCTTATTGCCATTTGAGCACCGGTGGTCATATATGATGATTTTGAGTCTTGGGTGATGCTCCCCATAGTCCGTGTCCCAGTAGCTGATATTGTGATGCCCGGTGGCGGATGCAAATTCTGAGGACCAGCTGACAGAGATTTGGTTCTACTCTGGGTTTGAGACATTGCTATTATTTTAGAGAGAGATATGACACATCAATTAATTTTGGTTAGAGACCTAATTGATTATGGATCGTGGACCCCATTGAGTATATTTTGGGTCGAGGACCTCACTGATTATATTTGGAGGAGAGGCCCCGTGATTGACAATCTGAGATGAGACACATTTATTTATGTGAGGGGGATTCTTTCTCCTGTGGGGGATATGTTCCACCATTATGCATGTATATTTTGGATCGGATGCCATGTGTTGACACAGGGCCGAGGAATCGGTTGATATGTGATTGTTGGGGTGAGGCCTCGTTATTGATTACCCGTGGATCTACATACCTTGATTATCGTAGGTGTACATCGTAGGCTTATGGGGGCTTAGGGGGTATTCAAGTTTAGACACAAGGGCCTTACACCTATGTACAACTGGCCTATGATCATGTGATATTGAAAGTTAGGTTGTATTGTGATTATCAGTAATGTGCGTGGGTGTACCTTCTAGGCTTATGAGGGCCCATTTGGCATACGGGCGTAGGTACTAGGGCCTTGTATCCGCATATAACACTATGCCTCAGTTGGGAGTAGTTGCGGTATAAGCCTACATAGTTTTCATCAATTGGTATCGATGTTCAGCATTTGGGTTGATTCAGGTTATCATTGCTTATCTCCTTGGTTGGCTCAATTATAGTTGGAGGGTTTCCAGACATGTTATTTCCTTGATTTGAGTTTTGATTTAGCTAGACCTACAACAGTTCTTTATTTTTGACTCTTCTTGATTTACTGTATTTCACTCGGTAGGCCGATGATGCCTACTAGGTGCCTCTTTCTGGTACTTACCCCTATATTTTTGCATCTTTCCATGGCGCAGGTCTAGGTGCGGTCTATGATTGCTGAGTTGGGGATTCAGGAGTGCACTTGAGACTTCTTTTGGGTGAGCACCGACAATTCTAGCTTCGTCGTAGTCGTCTTTCTTGTGATTTTTGCTTTTTGACATTGGCCTTATATAGTATAGTTATGTATATGTAGGTGCACTCCTAGTTTTGTATATTATTAGGTTTATTGATATATGTATATATATGTTCTTGCGTCTATTGTAGCTCTGTACAGTTGACTTCCAAGTTCTGGGTAGGTTTCAGTTATTTATGTTACCATTTTGGTTATGATTGTGACTAGAGAGAACTAGGATAGGTACCTTGGGGTTGGGTAATTAGCTTGCCTGTAGGTGAGATCTAGCAGGCACAATCATGACCGCAATAGGATCGTGGCAAGTTGGTATCAAAGCTTGAGGTTCACTGGTCTCAACTTTATAAAACTACCGTCTAGTAGAGTCCTGTGGATGGGTGCGGAGACGTCCATGGCATATCTCCAGGAGGATACAGGATGTTTAGGAACTTTCCTATGTTATTGATTCTAGTTGTACATCTGTTAATGGTTCTTCAATTTTAGAAAAGGTACCCTGGGGTTGGGTATTTAGCTTGCTAGTAGGTGGGATCTAGCAGGCACAATCATGACTGCAATAGGACCGTGACAAGTTGGTATCAAAGCTTGAGGTACGCTGGTCTCAACTATATAGAACTACCATCCAGTAGAGTCCTGTGGATGGGTACGGAGATATTCGTTGCATATCTCCAGGAGGATACAGGATGTTTAGGAACTTTTCTATGTTATTGATTCTAGTTGTGCGTCTGTTAATGGTTCTTCAATTTTAGAGAATTTGGCTTTGTTTGTCCCTCGCATAGAGGTTCAAGCTCCGGACAGGGAAAGTGCCGCATTGTCAGCCTCAGATAGGGAGCAGCCCCAGAGCTCATTGAGGAGAGGCTAGATGCCCTCGAGTTGTAACAGTCAAATTGGAAGCCTGTAGGCATTGGGGTATGAGAGCCTTAGAAATAGGCTTTGTAGTTGGTTAATTGGTTAATGATGACTATGTGTTGTGCTGTAAGAGATGTGTTGAGGATGAAACTTTGTGAAGCGTATACCTGTACGTTAGCTACTGGTTTAAAGGTTATGTAGGTTTTGAATACTTCTAATAAAAATTATATAGGTGGGAGAGGTTGTCACTGAAGTAATGCTAAGCATTGGTGCTGGTATACTCGTGTTTGGTTATTTAACTGCTTGTTTGATTTGTTGGGTTCCTTATGTTAATGAGTACGCTACGCCTGATGGGATTCTGGATGATTGTTACCTATGTTGCCATTATAACTTGTTGGAGGCTGAATATAAGCCAAACCCTGTGATTTATGCATATGACCTTTTTGATATTTGACTACAGGTGTGGGTAGTCGGATATTGGTGTACACCGTATTTGAGAGGCTGATTGTCAGTTATACCCTTAGCTACACCTTATGCCTCTATGATTATGATCCTGTTGTGATGATCGTATTGATATGCGATTTCCTGAATTCTTAGGTGACTGGATTGTGAGATAAATATTGTGCCTCAATACTATGTTGGACAGTCTATTGTTATATCATTTATTATTGCATTATCCGCTAGGCTGCCGACCACTCTATCCTAGGGACTTGCTATAATTGTTTGCCGACTGGAACTGTGTCATCCAGATTTCAGGTTATGCCTGCCAGTGGGAATTTTGATCATTTTGCAGTATCACTTGGTACTTGGGTTATAGTTATACAATGTTGGATGTGTTACTCTGTCCATCACTTGCTTGAGTATGAGATCTGAGCTTCTTTTATTCTGGGTCAGGTATTGAAATAGTGGAAGATCCCTTTTATTAGTATGGGTTTTAGTATGGTGATTAATCAGAATTGTGATACAGGGGTCGAGTGATATTGTCAGATTGCCTCGATTTTGATATTGCCTTGGGGGCGAATTGACTTGTTCCGATTATGCAATGTGGCACTCCGGTTGGCTGGTTTGGGTCTATAGAGTCAGGCTCATATGGTACAATATGTTACAACGAGCCTTAGCAGGGGTCCTAGTTGTTTGAGACAGATTGAAGACAGCTTTGAGTCGGCACCCAGGGTTTTGCCGACCATGAATTTCGATTTGAATAGCCTGAGATCAGAAATAGACTGGTTCTGAGGTAGGTTTAGGTCGGTTTCATCTTACCTCTAGCTTATTTTTCTATACATCCCGCTTTCTGCGTGTCGATATTCTAGTGTATTCTGAATAAGTTGCATGTACTCCAGTATGATTTCGTCGAGTTAGATGATTGTCTGATATTGTTAAATGAGGTTTTGGTGAAGGACATTCTGGAGGTTGTATCGGGATTTTTCGTGGTCATTGTGAGTTGTTGATTGTGTTTGTCAGGCTGACTACTATAGTGTGAGGCAAGGATTTGGTGACTTATAAGCACCATTGGCCACTGTCACGATTTTTAGGTTGATTGTTAAATCCTACAGAATGAAGGCTGAATGGTAATAACTACTGAGGACCATGTTTTGAAAGTGAGATATGGAAGTCTGGGTATAAAGGGAAGTACAACGAGCCTTTCGAGTGGGTGACCTGTTGGGTATTTGTTGCATTGGTGGGTGTTTGGTGATGATTCTAGGTGGTTGGACAACAAAGGAAGGGGGTTTTGACCTGCGTGTGAATAAGAGCACATTAGCCATGGTTTGCTATTATTTGATTGGCTTGTGGGCCATTTGTGGTTGTATTTATGGATAGCAAAGGGAGTACCGGAACTATTGTGGGATACAAAGCCTGCTTATGACCAATATACCTGTGCTGCAGACTAGAACTTATGACTATGCCTGTGTTCATACTTTCGCATACGAAAGTCTTATTAGTGGGGGATGTTGTAATGACCCTCCAGGTCATTTCTATAATTTTGTGACTATTTTATTGATTTGAGCATATGTATAATAACATCAAGCCATTGATGATTCATTGGGGCTATTGGGATGGCTACTAGTCGGGTTATGTGGGAGATATGCGATTTTTGAGTTAACCGGAAGTTATACCCGTAAAATAAGTTTTTAAATAAAGTCTTAGTAAATGGTCTCAGAGTGGAATTTTGATGATTCCATTAGCTTTGGAACGATCATATTAGGCTAGCGGCATGTCCGGTGCAATTATATTATAAATTGCGAATTTAGCCACTAGAGCTGGTTAATAGTTGAGTCAATGCAATGCCCTCGGGAACTATGCTCTGGATGAGAATTTTGATAGCGTGATTAGCTCCAGAATGTTTATTTGGGTCTAGGACGATCCTTCATTTGATACCAGGGACGTTCAATGTGATTTGACCCTTGGAGGTTTTCCGTTAAAAGTTACATATAAAGAAGTGGGACCCTTATTTTATTTTGGAAGCTCCATTAGAAATTTCAACTGCACCGTTGGATCAAGAACGTCAAAATCCGTAGGGTTACATAGTTTGTTTGCGAAAAAAGGAGTCTGAACAAGCCCAAAACGATGAAAAAGAGAATTGAATGGTTAAAAGAGAGGGGTGACATGGCATGCTCTACTGCTGCCATGTGTCATGACCTGGCATTGCCACATGGCAGTGACCTGGCAGTAGTACTCCTACATATATGTGTGTACATGTTCCACGAAAATATATATAAATTTCATTAAGGACCTAGATTTTAGAGCGGCTTTACCGGACCTCTTAGTACCATCCCGAGCAAAAATTTGCCAAGCGTCATTCCATGGAAGGCCTACACGGGCTGCGTGAAGCCACACCGTCACCCACACGGTCCGTGTGGTGTGTCACAGGCCGTGTGGCTCTCTACGTAAATTTTTTCTAAGTATAAAATTACCATCTCGTAACTTTTTTGTGCGGAAATTTTCTAAGTGATGTTTCACGGCCTTTGACACGACCTGTGCAGCGTCACACGGGCTGTGTAGTGGTCCGTATGGTACCCCTTAGCTTCGGATAGCTTCCAAGTGTTGGCACCACAAAATTTATCTAAGTGCAGGTTCACAGGAACTATTCACGGTCCGTGTAACGACTCACAGACTATATAGGGGACTGTATGGACCTGACAGTTCAAATTTTACCCGTGTGCAGTTTATTTTAATTATGAATTGTGACCTTTTACCTATCCAAAACCCCTAAACTCAGCAGATATCCCTCCCCTCCTAATTCATTCACTTTAAACCCTCTTCCCTTCTAAAGATCACTCCGAAATACTCTCTACTCTCCCTCTCAAGACTCAAAGCTAGGGCCTAAGTGGAGTTCTTCTTCAAGCTAGGTATTCCCCAAAATTCAGCTCCTCAATCAAGGTATGTGGGATCGATTCTTGGTCCCTTTCAACCAAGAAGACCCAAAAATCTTTTCAATTGATTTCATGAATTTTAATTTACTTTAAATGTGGATTTTCATTATTTGTTTTTATTAAATCCAATTGATGTATGGACTGTACTTTACATATGATTTTAATTTACTTTGATCGCTATTATGATGATTTACATTGAGATATGAAGTTACGAACATGCATATCCCTTTTAAAGTTGATTTATGCATGAGTGATTTGTATTATGATTTAGATGCTGATTTTATTATGTATTTACTCAATTTCACATTACGATGTTGATCTTAACTTGAATCTATGTTACCCATGCTATTCTCACATCATGCATTGCATTTGCATTCATGGACATTGGTCTATATGGAAATTATGAAGTGGGTTAAGCCCAATTATGTTTTATGAAATGATTATGATATGATTTTGATAAGGTATTGGTTATGAAAAGAATGTGATCACATATATGTCTTATGATTATGACTCTTTGAGCATCTTGGGTGCTTGCACCATCTTGTATATGTGAATGAGCTATTCCTTGCATGAGTATCATGATTATGACTTATGATTTGGCATTTGAGCCTCAATGTGCATTGAACGGTTTTGAAATGAATTATGGTTTGAAAAGAATATTGTATCTCTTGAAAGCACGTATACGTATAAGTATTCTCATGGGATGCCAACTTAGCAACTATGGATTGGGGGCGTCAGTGCTATCCCTAAGGGCCCTCTCCCTTTCCTCGAACTATGTGCCTAGCATATGTTATGAGAATCTTATCCAAAATGGGATGTGTTCCCATAAGGAAGGTTGCTTCATACGAAATGGGATATGTTCCCGTAAGGTGAAGTCCTATTATGATATGATATGAAAAATCCTTACAAAAATGGGCTATGTTCTCGTAAGGGGGTTGCTTCATACAAAATGGAATATGTTCCCGTAAGGTGAAGTATGGTTTACCTTTTGCAAGTAGACTACCTATGTACCGGTGAGGGGTATTCATCGGGATTCCAAGTAATAGCTCGCTTGGTCTTACTCATGTCACTTAAGGTCACATCCCCGCTATATATGAGCATCATTTCTTTCATGCATTATGAATTTCATGGCATCTTGTATATATATATTACTCCCTTGATTATATGATTCTCTCTATACTATGTGCCCTTGTCATCTAACATTTAAGTGCAGGTTCAACAAGTCATATGCATTGCATGCCCGCATACTTAGTACATCCAAATGTACTAACACATACTCTGTGCCTACATGATTTTACCATGTAGGGGACGAGCATTTCGATTACCAACTGTTTGATGAGTAGTCCGATCCAGAAGAGTACTTGTGGTGAGTCCTATCCTCCAAGGACAAGCCATCTTCCCTCTACGTATGGTATCTTAGATTTTCTTTCTTGTTTGAGGGTGAGCTGGAAACATGTCCTGGCCCCCGTTCCATCTTGATTAGAGGCATTGGTTGGACAATATATAGACTCCCTAAAATCTTTATGATATGCGTGGTATTTTGGTTTATGTATTCCTATGGATTAATTTATGAAAATGTCGTATTTGGTTATATATGTATTTGATGTGGAAATGTGGAAAGTCCCAAGCCCCGTATTACCCCATAGCGTGAGTCCTATTCTCCCTTCCCTTAGAACTATGTGGTACTATTTGAATGTCCCTTCTGAACCAATGATATGGATTTGAAAACTTAAGGCTTGTTTGGGGACTCTCGGGTTCCCATTCGCCGTGTCACATCTAGACCCTAGTCCCGAGTCATGACAATTTCCTCTCAACTTCACACTATGATTTCGAGCTCATTTTTCATTTGATTTGAGTGATTCAAAAGGCTATATGACATGGACTTTTGGGAGGAACGCTATGGTGGTGTCGGAATTTGTCTTTGGCATGTATCTCAAGGTAAAATCTCTGCTTTTCACAATTTATATATCAGAAATAAGTGAAAACTTTACATTGTGGTATCTCGATCATTTCTCAATGGAATTAAGTGAAATTTGTGTCTAAATTGCTCTACATTTTGAGAGTCACATTGTGGTATGCTTTGTTAATTTGACTGTATTTTTGTGAAATTTGACCAAGAAGTTAGGTAAGAAATATTTTCCGATAAGAAAGGCAACTTCGTTTTTGATCCATTTCTTTGTCTTCTGGGATCTGTTTTGGGCTCAAATTCTAGCTACGCACTCGGATAATGTAGGAATCATTTTATGAGAATTAGTTTGGGATTTTGAGCGTGGGCTCCATGTTTCTCTGTCTTAGTCATAATTAATGTAATTTCACCCATTTCTTGAGATTTTACAATCAAATCAGCCGTAATAATCTTCTGACTTATGTTTTGTAGTTGAGCAGCATCGAGAAGCATTTTATAGGGGAAAACCTCAGCTGGAGTAGTTCGGGACGCGAGACATTCTCTGCCTAGTTGGATAGGTTTTCTATAAACCATAGACTGAGTTGAAATGCATGCATATTTGAGCTAGAATATGTAGTAATGTAATGTTTATGGATTGAGTTAAGGAGTATACATTGTATATGGTTCTATGTAACCTATGTGTTGTATATATATATGATGTTACGGGATGATATTGTTTTTATTGAGGGCTATGTTGGCTGTAGGTGCTATACAATTTGAGTTCTTACACTGTTTGGCTATGAAAAAGGGCTAGACGGGCTAAGAAGATGTGAAAAGTATGTCCACTGATCTTGACTCTTGCATGTACGTGTGTGTGGCCTGAGATTACTGAAAAATACTTACTTTTGAGGCTGACAAGTGTTTACTCGCTACCATGTGCACTAAATCTATCTATATCTGATTATAGGGGTTCTGGATGGTTGGTATATGTATACACACACAATGTTGTTATGGTTGTATATATTTGTTCTGAGTCCTTGTGGTAAAATTTCTTGATTAAACCTGATTCTACTTTGCCTTGTGATTTATATGATCCTATTTACTGCAGTTATTCATTATGTACTTGTGCTACTGGCCAATGACGGAAGAAACACATCATGTTCTGGGAATGGTATAGTTGTACTCCTAAAGGAGCCCCGTGATTTGTGATATGAAATGCGTTGCTACCGAGTCACTGCCAGGTTAGAGATGGGAGTATGACCCTATTAGCGAGGTGTAGATTATATCCTATAGGCTCCCCAAGATATTCTGTGATGAGACACTAGCTGGTGGATTAGTTCTGTGTATTGGCACCATATTTAGAGAAGGGTCATTATTAGTTGGTTGACACATGGTTCGCTTATGTGATATCCTTTGTAGCAGCTGGGTTACGACATGATTCTAGGTAGGTGACATCCTTTAATTTATCTAGTCTCTTGAGCCTTAGTAGGTTATACTGATGCTTCCCTATGAGTTATTTTACACATAGAAGGGGACTAGGAAGGGACGAATATGGGCTAGTGCCTGGGGACAACTACGTGTTTTACTTGACTATACTTGTATGAGGGTGTAGAGCCAGTTGCTACTAAGATTTGTTGACCAGGAGACTATTTATTGATTATATGTCGTACTGCAGCCTGATTTTGGTATAGAGATGGCTTTGCTGGGTTGGGTTGTCTGGGATACTTACGATGCACCGTGATTGTCTATGTTCACTCTACGTACTTATGATTGACGAGGTTATGGTATACTTTCCCTTTGTTGGGCATGATTCTACGGTGATTTATGATACACATACTCTTCGATGTACTGTTGATGGTTATGAGGCACTGGTTCGCTCCATCTGATCTGGGGTAGTTGTAATATTTGAGAGAGGTAATGGTTATTATTGTATCAATTGGATTGAGATTGTGGGATACCTAGGTTGAGAGGTCATCGCCTATGTTCACTCTAGGCACGATATGATTGTAGCCGCCTATGTTCACTCTAGGCACAACATGACTTTGGAGTTTCGAATTCAGATATACTGGTTGAGTGAGTGACTTATTGATATATGGATTCCTAGATGACACTCCCCATTGCTATTGAAGCACCAGTGGCCAAGTCTTTTGAGTCCAAGTCCAGGGTGATGCTTCCCGTGGGCTGTCTCTGTGGTCGCGGTTGTGATGCCAAGTGGCAGATGCAGATTCTGGGGACCGAATGCCGGTTGAAATTTGGTTCCACTCTGGTTTTGAGATGTTGCTATTTTTTCAGAGAGAGATACGACACACTAATTGTTTTGGATCTGAGACCCAGTTGATTATGGGTCGTAGACCCGTTGATTACATTTTAGGTCGAGGACCCCATTGATTCTATTTGGGGGCGAGGCCCCGTGATTGATATTCTAAGATGAGATACATTTTCTTATACGAGGGACATTCTTTCTCCCGTGAGGGATATGTCCCACCGTTACGCATGTATATTCTGGATCGGGTGCCATGTGCAGGCATAGGGTCGAGGACCTGGTTGACATGTGATTGTTGGGGCGAGGCCTAGTGATTGATTACCCATAAATCCACACATCTATTCACACCCAGATTGTGCGTGGGTGTACCTCCTGGGTTTTTGGGGGCTTAGCGGGCGTTCAAGCTTAGACACTAGGGCCTTACACCCACCCATAGCCTATTATGCCCTAAAGAGAGGGGAGGCGCGACTAGCACTCGATATCATTATTGGTCGGGTAAGCCACTAAACATGCTATTCAACTAAACTAGGGAACAGAAGAAAATCGGCCAACACGACGTCTGAGAGACTAAGCTTGGACATTTTAGGTCATGACCTGATAAATAGTAAATCATGTACATCAAGATAGGTAAACAAAAATGATAGAGTACTAGTTAACCGACAAGGCTTCAACAATAGAGGTACAGACACACACTATATATACACGCCAATCTGATGATTGGAGACCGAAAGGCACAAAAGAACCAACCCACAATAACATGTCCACAATAGCCTCTAAGAGAATCACTAACACTGCCGGGACAAGGCCCCGACTATACCCAATTGTACAACAAAAAGTAAGCATCCTATGAAAGCTCTAGGAAGAGGTGGAGCTTACCAACTCACAGCTGAATGGTGCTTCTAGTGGATGGGTAAATCAGAACCCCTACCTGAACTTGCACGCACGAAATAAAATACAGCATCCCCAGGCAATGGGACGTCAGTACGAATAAACATGTACTGGTATGTAAGGTATGAAGTAAAATCATAGATAACTGTAGTAAAAGGTTAATAGATATACTACATGTAACCAAAACTCAAGTAGCCTTAATGGCCAATAAGCAACCTCTTAGTGATCAAATATGCATGGTATTCTCGAGTATCATATGTCGTGAATACATATATATAGATGCAAATGCATGACATACCCAACCAAATGCTAGCAATGGTGGTCCTTTCCGGTAGCTAACCGGTATCATATCTGCAAACCTGTGGCCATATGTACCATATACATATATATATATATATATAAAATCATTTGGGCAAATATGCCTCATACCTCCGATTATAGCTTGGAGTCCATACATAACGTGCAATGTATGATATGAGTATTAAATGCACATAGTAGGCCATAGCAAGAGCTTAGCCAATCTTAGCTCATTGGTACACTTATTCTCATAGCATCACAATCATTGTCATTTAGCCAATCTTGACTCATTGGTACACTTATTCTCATAACATCGTAATCGTTGTTATAGCATATACACATGACTCGTGGGATCTTATGTCTTTTTGACAAGTTTGGGAAGTTAACCCAACATTTGGAGTGAAGCCTTAACTTTAAAAATGTTTATAAAGTTGCTTTACATAATTCTTATACTTGGTCCCATGTCAATTAGTAAAAGAAAGTATTTAAACAGGATCAAGTGCTTTAGTAGTTTAAATAGGAGCATTTCACGGGAGAATATTGGAAACCAACACGTTACTTGCTAAATGCTTAAATTATATTTTTGTATGGAAGAAGGACTGATTATGAGTATTACATTCACTTCGCATTCTACATTTATTTTAATTGCACTACACCAAGAAGAGAAATACCTCGAACATATGAATAGGTAGCTGGATAAACGACAGAATGATATATAGATATAGAATGTCTAGTTTAAGCGAATGAATAGAATTTCAGCCTAATATCATCATAAAAATAACTCAGCTGCAATCCCAATGGCTGTCACAGAAGGTCTTTCTAGCAATAGAATAGTAAGATATCGCATTTGACGTTTTGGGAAACTTCCCAGATTTCATGCTAAAAGGAGGGACGGAGCTTAGCCTTAACATACCTCTCCATCGATCGCCCAATTACTCAAAGTTCCTTCACGAGAGTTGTTCCTTATGTCCTAAGCTTCACAACCACTATATTTACACAACTTGTAACCACTTATAAATAGTCCATAAATTTACATTAATTGGAAGATTTGCCATCTAGCATTTACGCGAGTAAACGTCCATAAAACTTCATAAAAATGATCATGAAATATTAAAAATAATTCAGCTGCAATCCCAATGCCTATCACAGAAGGTCTTTCTAGCAATGGAATAGTAAGATATCGCATTTGGCGTTTTGGGAAACTTCCCGGATTTCATGCTAAAAGGAGGGATGGAGCTTAGCCTTAACATACCACTTCATCGATCGCCCAATTACTCAAAGTTCCTTCACGAGATTTGTTCTTTATGTCCTAAGCTTCACAACCACTCTATATAGACAACTTATAACCATCTATAAATAGTCCATAAATTAACATTAATCAGAAGATTTTCCATCTAGCATTTACGCGAGTAAACGTCCATAAAACTTCATAAAAAATGATCATAATAGAGTCCCAAGATTATTACCTAAAAACACCAGCTGCAAACCTAGAATAACATGCAAGAACACCATTATTTTCTAGCGCAAAAATAGCTCCAAATACAGCTAATAGAAGGGGAAAACAATTGCAAAGTGTAAGGCATGCATTTTTAGGCACATGGACAAATGTTAACGGTAAAAATGCGAAAACTTACTCAAATTGCTTTGGTACCTTTTGGGAACTTTTCCTTAAGTTTATACATTGTTTGGGGATGAAATGGCACTGATTTGAGCTTTAAAAAGCTCAAATTAGCCGACATTAAGGTGGGTCAACCAGACCCAACCCATGACCTAATTTCCTGCTCAGGATGTCTCGGTAAAACTATCATAACTCAATTCTGAGGTCGGTTTGATGCACGGTTTTATGCATTGCAAATTAGACTCATAGATATTCAATTGGATAGGTAATGGGGCCTATAACTCCTTATAATTTGGGAGATACAGCCTGATACATTTGACCCAAATTTAAGAAGGATTTCTTAAAGAAACTTACGGTAACTTTGGCCAACCTTTATCTTGCAACTTTCTTGATTCCAAAAAATAATGTATGACCTTTGTACTGTTAAAATAACTTTTAAAATCCATTATTAGCAAATTATAAACTTTTAGTCCAATTTGAAATGTGAAACCTAATTTAAACCTTCCAAAAAGGGAGAAGTGCCACTCGAGTCATTTCTTTAATCCCGAATGTGTATTTAGAGTATTCCTTTGACTTGAAACATTAAGTCCTTGATATTACCTCTTATTGTCAGCCTTATTATCCCTAGGTGCTAGCAAAAATCACATATGCCTTATATAACGCCACACTATTTATATAACAGAAGACGAGGAATGCGGGGTCTCACAGTCTCCCTCCCTTAAGAACATTCCTCCGCGAATGTGTCAAGACAGCCCCTTGGTTGAAATACCATCTACTAAAATGTTAATTTTTTGGATACATCTATTACCCTTGCAAACCATAAATCAACTTCCAAAAACTCCAATTACTAAGCTTTGTTTAGCTATCCCGCGACAAAACATGCAAGTTACACCTCCAAATCCTTTAAAACTTAAGTTACTAAAAAAGAAGATAACTGCCTGTTTTGGAATGCGACCCACCTTAAGTTATAAATAGTTGGGGGGTGATTCCTCATCATTTCTTCTTTCGCTTCCCAAGTTATTTCCTAAATATCTTTTTTCTGCCACAACACTTTCACGAAGGCTACTTTTCATTTCGAAGCTTTCTTATTTGTCGATCTAAAACAGCCACTGGTACCTCATCATAAGTTAAGTCTTCAGCAATGGGGGTATCCTTAATGTGAGTAATACATGAAGGATCTCTAATGTACTTCCACAACATAGATATATGAGACACTAGATGGACTGCTTTCAATTCTAAAGGAAGTTTAAGCTCGTATGTTACCTTGCTAATTTCTCTAATAATCTTATACGGTCCAACATATCTAATACTGAGCTTTTAGTCTTTCCAAATCGCATGATTTCCTTCAGTGTTGATACCTTTAAGAAGACCCAATCTAAAACATCAAACTCTAAGTCTCATCGTTGAACATTTGCATAAGACTTCTGCTGATTTTTGGGCCGTTTATGGTAAGTCTCTAATAAGTTTCATTTTTTTCCGTTGCTTGTGGAACTGGATTAGGGTTTAGCAACTTTTCCTCTATAACTGCAAACTAATAGATCGGTGACCTACATCTTCGGGCGTATAGTACTCCCTAAAGATCCATTTTGAATACTAGCATGGAAGCTATTATTATAAGAAAACTCAATAAGAAGTAGATGATTATCCCAGTTTCTTTTAAAGTCTAGCATATAGGCACGTAACGTATCCTCAACGGTTTGAACGGTACATTCTTCCTACCCATCAGCTTATGGATGAAAAGTGGTGCTGAGATTCACTTGAGTGCCCAGACCCTTTTGAAAAGACTTCCAAAAATGTACAGTAAATTGAGCCCCTCGATCAGAGATAATAGATAATGGAATTCCATGAAGGGAAACAATCTCTTGAATGTAAAGCTTAGCATAATCCTCCACTGAATATGTCATTTTTACAGGCAAGAAATGAGCAGATTTTGTCAATCTATCAATAATTACCCAAATAGAATCATACATGCATGGAGTACAAGGTAAACCAGTGATGAAGTCCTTATTTATTATGTCCCATTTCCTTAGCAGAAGCTCAATATACTGAGCTAGGCCTCCAGGTCTTTGATGTTCTGCTTTAACTTGCTAGCAATTGGGACATTGGGCTACCATCTCTGTAATATCCTTTTTCATGCCATTCCACCAATAAATTTGTCAAAGGTCCCGATACATTTTTGATGCTCTGAGGTGGGTTGAATATCTAAAATTGTGGGCATCCAAAAGAATCTTGACACGGAGTCCTCCGATATTTGGCACACATAAGCGTCTTTAGTACCTAAGGACATCATATTTAGTTAGCTCAAATGAAAGATGTTGCTGTTGTGAAATGCTTTCCCTCAGTGTTCTAAGCTCAAGATCCTCGCGCTGTCGCTTTTTTTACTTTATTAACAATGGAAGATTCTGTTCTATATTGAACAATTACACCTCCATCCTCTGTATCTACCAATTGCACTTGCAAACTAGCTAGCTGACATAGGTCTTTTGTTATTTTAACCGTATCAACTTCAATATGGCTTAGACTTCCTATGAACTTTCGACTAAGTGCATCAGGAACAACATTAGCTTTACTGGGATAGTAAAAAATGTCAACGTCATAATATTTTAGTAATTCTAGCCACCTCCTTTTTCGTAGGTTCAACTCCTTCTGCTTAAATAAATATTGAAGGCTCTGGTGGTTGATAAAAATATCAACATGAACTCCATATAGATAATGTCGCCAGATCTTTAGGGTAAGTACAACCACAACGAGCTCAAATCATGGGTAGGATAGTTTTGTTCATGTTTTAGTAACTTTCTGGAAGCATATACAATAACCATACCATGATGCATAGGAACACAACCTAGTCCAATTCTTGAGGCATCACAACATACAATGTAGCCATCAGTTCCATCCGGGAGACCCAAGATAGGTGCGGTGGTAAGCCTTTTCTTTAGCTCTCGAAAACTCTATTCACATGGTTCAGTCTACTAAAAATTAGTTACTTTATGTGTCAACCTCGTTCGTGGGTAGAGGTAGTGGAGAATCCCTCAACAAACCTCTTATAATATCCTGCTAAGCCCAAAAAACTATTGACCTCTATCAGATTCAAGGGTCTCGGCCAGACCATTACTGCTTCAATTTTCTGCCCATCAACCTTGATACTATCGCCAGTAATAACATGGCCATAAAAAGCTATAGAAGTTAACCAAAATTCACATTTGGAGGATTCAACATATAACTTGCTGTCCTAGAGACTCTGTAACATAACTCGCATGTGGTCTGCGTGCTCAGCTTCTGACTCATCCTAAACATTGCCTTTGGAATATCAACATCCCTAGCTCGTAGCTGGTAGTACCTGGGTCACAAATTGATCTTTGAAAAACTATCTATCCACAGAAAATGATACTTATTCTTGATAGTGACTTTATTTAGCTGTCTATGACGGATACATTTTCGGAAGGAGCCATCCTTCTTTCAAGCAAAGAGCACTGGATCACCCCATAGAGATGTGCTTGGCCTAATATTCAGTTGTTACTTCAATTTTCTTAGCTCTACAGGAGCCATTTTATAGGGAGGAATGGGTGTAGGTTGCATATGAGGAAGAAAATCTATAGCAAAATTGATATTCCTTCCTGGGGGATCCCTGGAAGCTTATCGGGGAAAATTATCATGATTTATTCAAAGTAGGGACTGACTAAAGGGCCAGTTGCTAATAAAATATCATGTCTTCCCATAATGGTAACATGCACTTGAACCATTTCTACACTACCTAGTATGAAGCTTACCACATTGTGTACATGGGGGAGTAGGTTGTCTCACTTGTGCATAATGCTCTTGTTAACGGCTATTAGGCTAATCTAAATTCTGCCTTGGTCTTGACTGAATATAATAATCAAATCTCTAGCCTTGTAGCTTGGTTGGGGAAACTACCTACTGACGAAGGCGGGTATCGGTGAAATAGGAGCCTAAAATCACCCTGTGGTTCCCTATAAGACCTCATAGTACGAGCCCTTTTATTCTTATCCCTATCTCTACGGGTTTCCCTAATTTGATGAGAAAGGTCCTCTGTACTCTGAGCAAAAGCCTGAATATGATAAATATCTACACCGTCGTGTAAAGAGGTCATCCTGCAGTCTCTGATCAAATGATCCCCCAAACCATCCACATAACGATGAACTCTAGCAATCATGGTATGTACAATATGTGGTGTATACCTAGCCAAAGAATTAAACCTAAGGTTATTCTCCCTTAGTCTCATATCCCCCTGCTTCAAACTAATAAACTGGTCAAGACGGGCCTCTCACACCTCCCGTGGTAAGTAATAGGCTAAACAATTCCTCAGAGAGGTCCTCCCACTCTGCTGGCGGAGCATCAGGCCCTCTGGATCTCTCCCGCGCCTCGTATCATAAGATGGCGACATCACATAGTCGAAAAGAAGCCAACTCCACTACCTCGTTGACAGAGGCATGCATCACCCTCAATACTTTATATATACGATCCATAAAGTCCTGTGGATCCTTAGAGGGATTGGACCCTATAAATACTGGAGTGGCTAAGTGAAGAAACTCTCGTACCTTTGAGCTTTCTGTTGGATCCCTTCTGGTGTCTGGTCTCGCTTTAGTTGTCTCTCATGAATAGAAACCATCACAACTAGTAGCTAAATAGCCTCCTTCGTCCCCTGCTCCTCAGTCTCTAATGGGGCTTGGGGTACTAGATCTCCTTGGGCCCCAACAGGTGCTGGTGAATCTGGTACTGTGGGCATTGGAGACTCCCTATGTGCCTTAATGAGGAATATGTCTACTTCACCAGGCAAGACATGACTGGTACCTTCTCTTGAATCAATACTTATCTTATGTTGTGCCATCTCCGGAGCATAGGCATCCCATTAAATAAGAAAAACATAAGACCATATAGATTTCATATGTTCCTATAGCTTTCCTCTATATCACGATCTATTAAGTGAAAGAAATGTAACCATCCCTAAATGCCTCATAGCCTCCTGATTATAAGTGGGGTGCACAACACACCCATAAGCAAAACTCTACTAGACACGGCATTGTGGATTCCTCGGGATACGACCTGCCACTACTAGAAATTTGATCTATTGCCACGGTTCAAAACCCGTTGGTATAGGCCAAAAAATCGTGGGCATAGGTTATAGCCACGGTTTAGAGAGGCGCCACAACTGTTTGCGTGGCAATAGAGCTATTGTCACGGTTCATCCCGACGATTTCTATAACCGTCGCAAAAGGGTATCTGTGGGGACGGTTTCCGTTAGAATTAATTGGCTACGGTTTGTACTATATTAGTACGGTTTGGAACCGTCTCAAAAAGTTTATATCCACGGTTCTACAACCGTAGCAATAGATATCCCTATTGCTACGGCTATATATCTATTGCTACGGTTGTTGCTTTAGGTATTTTGCCAAAGCTTTTACCACGGTTGTTAACCGTCATAATAGGTCTTCTTCTATTGCTACGATTTTTAACCGTGGCCATAGTTTCCTCTATTGCCTCTATATATATAATCTCAATTTGACTAATTGTAGCTTATTGTGACTAATGCTGTTAATTATTGAGTTACACAATAACTTTATAATGGAAAATGTAGAAATTGATCCAAAGAAGAAACTTAACATTACTAAAATAATAATTCAACAAGATCGATCCATAGTGTTGCTAATAGCGATAAAAGCAAAATATATGTACATACATACATATAGGTATGTTTTAACTATTACAAAAAGGTGAAAATACGTGCATCACATTGTTTTCGATCTTCAAAAATAAAGGATATTTGGAACATAGGTAACTAAGTGAACAACCCGGCCATTTCATGTTGTTCCTAGCTAGCAAAGCACATTGTCCATCAAAGAAGTCATCAGCACACAACACTTTAATTCATTCCTCCCCTTCTTCAATTTCATCATGAAGCACTTTCATCCCCTCCTTCAATTCCATCACCTACGTACAAAAAATAGTTGCAAACCGACAATTTATTTCAATCCCAACAGAAAGATAGAGAAGCTCAACTTGCAGATTTCAATTTGCAGATTGTTTGAAACTCAGAAAACATGTATAGCCAGCTAGTTGCATCCAAATTCAGTGTGTTTTAATGAATCCAATAAACATGCATATACAAGTATAATATTTCTTATTACATGTAGACTTATAGATCGAACCAGAATTAATCAATACGATTGACCCGACTGCATCCACAGTAAATCCACCACTATCAACATTCCAACAACTCAATCATCACCACAAATCAAACCCTTAAAATTAAAATAAAATATACATATTATAACTTACAAGTTATAATCTATCAAGGAGCCTCAGCAAATTAGACATTAACTCTAATAATTGAACCATCTTTAACATCATAAGTAGATAAACTCTCATCAACTTTCATTTCAACAGAATTGTGCCTTAGTAACATATGATCACTTCCCCATGCTTTTTAACAATCTTGATCAACTTTATCACTTCCTTTTATTTTAACTAGAAATTCAGATGTTGGAGATTCCTTTTATATTATATTATTTCAAAATAATATAAACTAAACTATCCAGTCCATAATATGGGAATGTACAAAGTATAAAGAATGTATAGTAACATAATATGATAATATCATAAGTTTGAAACTAACAATGCAATTTCCAAATAAAACATAGCTTGGAACTGATAACTAAAATAACAAATACATGGCTAAAGCAAAAATTTTGAAAATCATATCATAAATTGAGTGATCATAATCACAAAACCTACATACTAAGAGGTACCACTAACTGGCATATAATCATGTGAGTTACTCTCAGATTTTACTGATGTTTCTATCTTTTACATGACTGACTGACCAACTTCTTATTATAGTTCTGCCAATTAAAGTTAGTTGATGCTCTAATGCCTAGAGATCACAACACCATCTCTTTTCAGTGATTGAGAATAGATGTGCAGATATACCAGTGTTTCCAGTGTTTCAAGAACCCAAAGCCTGCTTCGAACATTACCCTGTTATACCTAATAGATCCTGCTAGACGACTACTAAGTTCTTTTTGAAAGGGCGGACTCCACACAATCTCTATATCTCCAGTTACCTCCAGCAACAAGTTTTGTACCCACATAGAAAGTCTTTGCAGATTCAATTTGCAAATAAAATATACTATTCTCAGCAAAACCAGGCCATAGAAAATCAAAATCACATTCAAAAAATCAGATTCAAAAAAACCAGAGAGGACATTTTCTGGACAAAATAATCAGAGAGGACAAAATACTAGATCACAACCAGAAAGCAGCAGAAGAAGGAAAAAAAAAAGAAGAAGAAGAAATAGTCGGAAAAGAAAAGTAGTAACACTAACCTTGTCCGACGGCTTGTGCAGAAGCAGCGTCTCTTTGTGATGGAACAGTCAATGCCGCAAGCATGTTAGGGTCAATTAATCCAGCATGTTGTAGTTGTGCAATTACATCGGCAATAACTTCTTGTCTCATAGTTCTCTTTTGTTCCTCCATTTGTTTCTCCATTTTTTGGATCCTTTCTTCCATTTGTTTCACTACACCATTTGTCACATTTAAAGTTGGTTCAGAATTGCCAACTATTTTCTTCAAAGTAGTCTTTGTAACCCCCGTTCCATATAGTCTTAGACGCCCAGGGTGTTCAGGACCCATGACTACGGAAAATGAATCAACAGACTGGCCATTTGCACTCGATTGTGCTTCAACTTCCTCCATTTCAGCCTAACAAAGCATATCCAACATCAAAGTCTTGTATATAATTCAAATAAAGAATTAATGTAATTGTAAATCCATTAATATACAGTATACATACAATTTTACTAGCAGTGTTTTCATAGGAGGCCTTGTACACACGGTTAGGATTTCTCGTTCTTGTGACCACAAAGAGCTCCTTAGATGATACAATTTCCTTCTCTTTTTCCTAGGCACAAGAAAATTGATATAAGAAATTGCTTAAATGATAGATTAATACTAGATACTAAATAAGAAAACACACCAATCTATTACGAATTACGGCAAAACTCTTTTTGCCGGTAGTGTGTGGATTCAACAACTTTTTCCGATTCTTACTATTTGTTTCTGACATCTTCTGCAAATAAATGAATCAATAATGTTAGTTAGGTGATCGACAGTTTGGGAACAATCAACTTTAATGTAAAATAAATCTGCAACAACAACAATATCATAGAAGAGATCAAGAAAAGAATGAGTTGAAAGTTTTACATTATGAACTACAATTTACCAGGAATTTCTCTGACTTCCAATATTTGAGGAGTTCTTTGAACTGACATTCTGGAATATGGCCAGGCTTTTTGGAAATTCGAACTGTATCATTGTCATATGGGTCATAATAAGTTCTCTTCAACTCAGCTCTATGACTTCTCCATGCTTCTCGAATTGTTGCCAGAGTCCAATCTTTTGCTGCTTCAGGAATATTGTATTTCTCCTACAATTTAGTGTCAACAAGTTATCAAAGAGAAGTAAAATTGCTTTAACTATAATTAAATATTGAAAAGTTCAAACCTTGGTATAATCCCATAAATCCTTTTTAGTGTCCATGTTCTTCCAATCAAATACATCATATGGACAAAGGGTCGCATTTCTTGCCAATGTGCCTAGGAAGCTACTTAGCTCTGTTACATCATCTTCAGTAGGTCCAATCGGTTGATTTAAACCATTCAATAGGATCAATTTACGCTCTTGCCGGCTATGTACTTTAGGCATCATCGTTCTACCTCTTGTATTTTTAGTAGGAATGCCTTCAACTACAACAAAATATGACTTAGAAATCATGAATAAAATAAGTAAGTTCCTAAGCTTATATGTTACCTTGTTCTTCAGGTTGTTCATCTGTTGGAGGACTAACTGAACTCCTTTGCACTTGATCTTCAACAGGCTGTTGCTCAAATAAAGGATGATCATCAAAAGTTTGTGCCTCATCAGATCTTCCATTAACTTCAGATTGTGGAGCTACCGGTTGTTTTTCAATTAATTTCAGCAGTTGTTCTTTCTCTGACTGTATAGCTTCAACTACTTCATTTGTTGTCAAGAACCGTCGCTTTTTATTTGCCAAGAATGATAAAGATCCAGGTTTAGCATATGCCTTATGTTTTGCTTTTTTATTTCTTTTTGGTGATTCTTGTTGACTCATGACTATCAACACCTGCATAAAAATTAAGAGTGATAATTAAAATATATCAGAAAATGGACAGATATATTATTAACTTGAAAAGAGATAAGATCACATACTGAACTCAAGCAGACAAGATGTAGAAAAGCTATGGAAATTATTATAGGTATAGGTCAGCTTTAAATTCTTTGTATCCATTTTACTTTATCAAGTCTTATTCTTTATAGTACTAATGTATGTATGACAACAACAAACAGCACCAAAGGCATTGGTTCAAGCTAGTCAGCATTATATTTAACGTTAGGCCTCTATTCTCGTGGTACTCTATCTCAATCATCCTATTTTAGTTTTATGTATTATACTTTCATCTATCATGTCATTACTGCGAAGAATAGCTATGATAGTTCAGCTGTCATTCACGTTCCCCTGGAACATGTTTTTTTTGTATTCCTTAACACGTTAAAGGAATAGTAGTTCATCTCCATTAACATGCCACACTTGCATTATGATAGATTTTTTGTAGAAGAAAAAGCTGTAATGGAGAAGAGTATCTGTTTGTATCTGTTTTAGCTTAATTTAAATTGAAACTGAACGCAGGTGCTACTACTTGCACTATGAGAGATATAAAGTATGAAAAATATTCAGAACTACCACAAAAGTTAGAATTTGAGTTAATAAGTTATAACATAACCATTCCACAACTCAAGACGATATTAGACACATTTTTGCTGTAATCACAAGCTGACACCATCAGCTATTAGTTGTCTCACTCCAGGTTTACTACAGAGTAGCGTACATGCCAGAACATGAATTATTAACTGCTTCCTCTGCGATTTACAACTTCATGCTTCTAATTGTCACAGCCTAGGCTATTGTTTTGCCTTTCTCTATCTATATAGTCTAACGGTATACCCTAATCTTTCAATATACTTTATTCATAAACCTTTAAATGTTGCTTCATCCACGAGATTGGCATATAATGCAAAATTATGATACAGATGACATATCCACTAATGCTAGTACAAGGTGTTAGGAGATGCTTCATCTTCTCCTTTATTGAAATGGATATACATTCCAAAGAGACGACTAAACAAATTCTAACAAATACTATTAATGTAGCTTTACATTTTGACCCAACAATATCCCCCACACAGTTCTTCTGAATTTCAAACAGTAATCAAGGTTGGATTGAGGAATACAGAATGTTATTGGGGAAAAAAAACTCACCAAAATGCTTTAGTTAAACCTCTTTTGGGGACGAAGACACATGGCTCTAGTAAACACTTTCTAATAAAAATACAGATTAGTAATCCAGAAAATTGCAATTTAAGCGAACTCTAAAACTCCATTGATGACTGTTGTTTGAAATCTCAACTATTGAACACATAGAAGGAGACCAAAAAGACTGCTAGAGTAAACACATAAAACACAAGCATAAACCAAATCCCAAAAGCTCAACAGCAACATACCCAAATAACATACCACCAAGCTAATTACCCAAATAACATACTTAAAAGTTTTGTCATTGGAACACTGAAAAGGAATAAAAGAGAAAGAACACAGAGAGAAAAAGCTAACCTAGAAATATGGATGAGCTTGAAAACGTCAGGCTTGACCTTTAGAGATTCTCTTGCTTTCACTTCAACACCTACACATAGATGTCACGTATTAATAAATTACACTGCATATGGTGTCAGAATTGAGTTAAATTCTGAATGATGGAAACAATTCACAGCAACACAAGAGAAGCAAAACAATATCGGGCTTTGGAACACTGAAAAGGAATAAAATATGCAATCAGGGATCTGTCAATTCTCTGATTTCAACATAGTATCAGGCTTTGGAACAATTAATCAGGGACAAGTGCCTTCTGAATCTACATTATATTCCATATTCTCATTATTGTCTATCTTAGCTCAACTGGACCATCAGCATTAGATGAAGCCTGTAGAACTATAATCGCATGGTGCACTTGGGAGGTTATAAGCCTCGGCTTAACTTACACAATTCTCTGGTTAAACCTCTTTTGGGGACGAAGACACATGGCTCTAGTAAACACTTTCTAATACAAATACAGATTAGTAATCTAGAAAATTGCAATTTAAGCGAACTCTAAAACTCCATTGATGACTGTTGTTTGAAATCTCAACTATTGAACACATAGAAGGAGACCAAAAAGTCTGCTAGAGTAAACACATAAAACACATAGAAACTGAATTTCAAGCATAAACCAAATCCCAAAAGCTCAACAGCAACATACCCAAATAAGATACCACAAAGCTAATTACCCAAATAACATACTCAACAGTTTTGTCATTGGAACACTGAAAAGGAATAAAAGAGAAAGAACACAGAGAAAAAAAGCTAACCTGGGAAATATGGATGAGCTTGAAAACGTCAGGCTTGACCTGTAGAGATTCTCTTGCTTTCACTTCAACACCTACACATAGATGTCACGTATTAATAAATTAAACTGCATATGGTGTCAAAATTGAGTTAAATTCTGAATGATGGAAACAATTCACAACAACACAAGAGAAGCAAAACAATATCGGGCTTTGGAACACTGAAAAGGAATAAAATATGCAATCAGGGATCTGTCAATTCTCTGATTTCAACATAATATCAGGCTTTGGAACAATTAATCAGGGACAAGTGCCTTCTGAATCTACATTATATTCCATATTCTCATTAATAGCAATGCAAAACAAACATAGAAAATAGAGTCCAATCGACATTCGTAATTGATAAGATGCAATTCAATAAGGTATTCATTACTCACTAAAAAAATGAATAAGAGAATGTAATTGAAGTAGGTCGGAAGATTCTTTGTCAATCATCGGCCTCCATCCAATCCCAATCAGTATCATCGAAGTCATCTTCCTCTTCCGATTCTTCCGAAGGTACATCTTGTGAATCGTGTGAGATGGAAGGCGCATCAATGATATCAACTGGGAGATCTTCCCTCGCCCATCTAACATCTACATCGACTAATCTTTCTGAAGAAACAATATCATCATTGGTTTCCCTCCAAAATGTTTCTTCACTATTAGGACAATTCTCTTCCTCCAAATCATACAAATCTACTGGAACTTTATTTCTTGCATAATAAACATTTTTCTCAATTGGGTCTTCCACATAAAAAACTTGATGTACTTGAGATGCTAGTACAAAAGGATCATCCGTACAACATTTTTTATTGAAGTATACCCGAGTCAAGCCATATTCATCAACTTCATTATGAAACCAATCACATCTGAAAAAGTACAACACTAAAACAACTCCAATAATCAATCTCAATGATGTCCTGAATAATTCCATAATAGATAACCATTCCATCGACAGGATTTTGATCCCTAGCACTAGCAAAACTATCTGTTGTGGCTGACAAAGTCACTCCACTATTTTGAGTTTTGCAAGGAGCATCCCGTGTCTTCGTATGGAAACGATATCCATTAATGAAATATCCAGTATATCTTTTAGCCACAAAATTAGGCCCTTTGCCAAGCCATCTTAAATGATTGGACACTTCAACATTTTTAACTTTATCCCTAAACCAATCACTAAATTCTCTACTATGTGCTTTTACCCAGGCACTTCCTCTGTTACGAGTATCAACTAAGATCTTATGTTCCCTGCAAACATGTATTGCAATTTAATCAATACGTACTTATTAATGAAATTTAAAACACATTAATCATAACATATAAATGAAGTTTCAATACTTACTTGATAAATGCATCAACTTTTTCATCACTGGTATTAAACAAAGTGTATCGATGTGCTGCAAACCACGCACCATGCTCCATATTAAAAGTTTTGCCTTTCCTTTTGTTCTTACTTCCAATTGGATGACCTGTCTTAGGAAATAAAGGTGAAACATCATCTCCCGCTATTTGAATGTCCTCATCATCCTCAGTTTGGTACCTACTAAATCTTGTTTTCACCCCATCAGGTAGGTATCTCGAACAAAAGGTCAAACACTCTACACCTTTACAACCTTCTACTATTGATCCTTCGGGATTTTTCCGATTACGAACAAGCCCCTTGTATTCACACATATTTCTTTCAGAAGAATACATCCAACGCAAATGAGTCGGACCCCCAAGCTTAATTTCGTCTACTAGATGAATAGGCAAATGTGACATGATATCAAAATAGGATGGAGGAAAAATCTTTTCAAGCTCGCATTGTATATCAATGATTTCAGCCTTCATCTTATCAAGATCGCTTCTTCTTATGACCTTTTTACATATGCTTTTAAAAAAGTTTCCCAACCTAATCAAGACTAAAGACACATTCTTGGGTAGCACTTTCCGGACTGCAATCTGGATCAAGTAATGTAGTATGAAATGAGCATCATGACTTTTGTATCCTGATACTTTCAGCTCTTCCATTTGCACACGATTTGATACATTAGAGGCACACCCTTTTGGCATTTTGGCATTTTTTAAAACAGTGCAAAATAGTCGTTTCTCTTCTGGTTTCATAGAGAAACAAGCTTTAGCCAGATGAATGTTTCCAGTATCACAATCTTCCATTGGTTGAAGCTCTCTGCGTATCCCCATATCACGCAAGTCATAGCGCGATTTTATATGATCTTTTTTGACTTTCCAAATATATCCAATAAAGTCCCAAGCAAACTATCACAAATATTCTTTTCTATGTGCATTACATCAAGATTATGCCTCAACTTATTGGTTGCCCAGTATGGCAATTCAAAAAATATGGATTTTTTTTCCATGGACCATCATTCTTTCGTTTTCTTTTTTTTTGGCCCTTTCCAAAAATATTTTTGAAATCATGAAGTTCTTCCAGCACTTGTACACCCGATAAGGGCATCGGTGCAGATTTATGCTCCTCTTTACCATCAAATAATTTCTTATCTCTTCTAAAAGGATGATCAGGAGATAAAAATGCACGATGACCCATGTAACACATCTTACGACTGTGTTTGAGATATTGGGAACAAGTATTATGATTGCAAGTGGGACATGCCCATCTCCCCTTGGTGCTCCATCCCGAAAGCATTGCCAATGCTGGAAAATCACTAACTGTCCATAGTAAAGCTGCACGCAACATAAATGTTTGGTTAGCTACAACATCATATGTCTTCACTCCCACTTCCCATAGTTCTTTCAACTCCTCAATCAGTGGTTGTAAGTATACATCAATATCATTTCCGGGTGACGATGGACCTGGAATAATCATTGACAACATTATGTACTCTGACTTCATACAAATCCATGGTGATAAATTGTAATTCATTAACATAACCGGCCATGTGCTGTGGGAAATGCTCATAGTTCGAAATGGATTGAATCCGTCACTTGAAAGACCCAATCTAATATTACGAGCATCATTAGCAAAGTCAGGGTGAAGGGAATCAAAATCCTTCCAAGCTTCTCCATCAGCAGGATGTCTTAGATTTCCATCTTTGGGTCGCTCGGTATCATGCCATCTCATAGCTATAGATGTTTCAGAACACATGAATATTCTCTGAAGCCTAGGCTTTAAAGGAAAGTACCTCAAAACCTTCACCGGGATTTTAGTGACCTTACTTGTTAAGTCATTCCGAACATTCTTCCATCTAGAAGATCCACACACAGAGCAATTATCTAACTTTGCATTGTCTTTCCAAAATAACATGCAATCATTAGCACATGCATGAATTTTCTGATAATTAAGACCCAAATCTTCTATCACCTTTTTTGCCTTGTAAAAAGACTCAGGTATCTGAGCAAGTGGAAATGCCTCTTTTATCAAGTCTAACAAGTCTGAAAAGGCAACATCACTCAATTTGTGAATGCATTTTAACAAGTACAATCGGATGGTGAAACTCAACTTAGAAAAATTTTTACACCTCGGGTAAAGCTCTTGTTTTCCATCCTCTACTATTTTAAAGAATTTTTTAGCATCTTCAAATGGTCCCTCTTGAACACCCTCATGTCTTAGGTGATCTTCTACATTTTGGAAAGTATCATGAAGTAGTTTACCAAAATCATCATGCATGTTTGAAGTTTCATCATCATTGCTTGGTTGTGGCATATTTCTTGAGGAAAAACCTTCTCCATGGAAAACCCATTTGATGTATCCATGAACAAATCCATGACAAATCAAATGATCCTCCACTACATTTCGACAATGCCAATTACGATTAAAGCACTTCTTACAAGGACACAATATTTCATTTCCTTGGGAAGTTTGTTCAAATGCCTTATCAAGAAAATTATTAACTCCATGAATATATTCATCGGTAGATCTTGGGAGATCCATCCAACTTTTATCTCCTATATCCATTTAATATCCTACGTACATGACCAAAATAGTATAGGCAATGAATTAATCAAAACATAAATAAGTAAGTAATGCACAAATTAGGATGATTGATACAACAACAATATAATTTTTATGTAGTCACAAAAAAAACCTAAACAGAGAGATGAGGCATTCAATACTTAAGTTTAATCCTTTCAAAGAACTATCTACCAGATCTTTCATGTTTACAAGTCGAACAAAGGACTATATATATACCAGATCTTTCATTTGAGACAAATTAACTTACATTTCATCAAACATATAATAATCAAGTCATAAATCACAACAACGGAGATGCAGGGAAACAAATGGTTAAACAAAAAACTTAAGATCAGATATACACTTAGCAAATTTCAGCACGTGCCACTAAATCAACAAACACAAAGACTTCAACAATAACGTAAAATCAGCTAAATATAGTCAACAACATATAATATAACATAAACCAACATATATTGAAGAATCTGAAACAACTAACTAAGAATAGACTTGCTTTCAAAGAATCAACAGACAAATTTGAAAAAATAGAGACTAACATCAGCAATTTGTTTGAAGTATCAACGAAATTGTTTGAATATTGGGTTTCTTCCTTACATAAACCCCTCAACTTAAAATATCAACTCAATTTGTGAATGTAGTCTCCATTTTTTCAAAACCCTTTACTGGAATTTCTGAAACCCAGTTGTTATTCTTTAGAAATTTTCAAAACCCTTTAATGGAATTTGTGATTTTGAACATATATAGTACATGCACTACAAATTAGAGATTGTGGGAGCTCAGAAAACAAGAAATACAAAGAGAAATAAAAAAAACCTACCACTGGATGAACAGCTCCAAAACTTCCGATGAACACCAATCGGGCCGATGAACAACTTCTGTGGAGCAGATAGACGATGCGGACTGAATCTTCCAACAAGATGAAGAAGTTTGTGGGAGAAACCTCTGTCTCTCTCCGATTCTTAGGGTAGGCGTACCTCTGTTTCTCTGTCTCTCTAGCCGTACCTCTGTCTCTCTGGGATTCTTAGGGCGGCAAGCTCTTAGCCGTAGAGGAGCTTCTGCAATGAAGAAGTAATTCTTAGGGCGCTTAGAGCTCCGTAGAAGAGCTTTTTCTCAGATTCTTAGAGCTCCGTATAAGGGAAATAGGTTTCTCAGATTCTTAGAGCTTTTTCTCAGATTTTTAGGAGTTAGAGGGAAATAGGTAGGCGGCTTCAACTAGAGGGAAATATTATAATTTTTGGAGTGAAAATTTTAACTTTCGCGGGATTTTTATTTTTTCCCTAAAATAAGCGTCACCATAGGTATTCTATTGCCATGGTTAACATAACCGTCTCAATACGAACTCTATAGCGACGGTTTCTGTGCTAATACCACGCTTTATTTTAATAATTGTCCTACTACATCAAAATATATATTGCCACGGTTAAAACCGTTGCAATAATTACTATATTGGGACGGTTCTGTAACCGTGGCAAAAGAACCGTGGCAATATACCAAATTTCTAGTAGTGTGCTCTGATACCATGTTTGTCACGTCCCAAAATGAGGGGAGGCACGACTGGCACCCGATATCGTTATTGGCCGGGTAATCCACTAAACATGCTAGTCAACTAAACTAGGGACCAAAAGAAAATTGGGCAACATGACGTCTGAAAGACTAAGCTTGGACATTTTAGGTCATGACCTAGTCAATGGTAAATCATGTACATCAAGATAGGTTAACGAAAATGATAGAGTACTAATTAGCTGACAAGGCTGCAATAATGGAGGTACAAGCACACACTATATATACATGCCAATCTGATGACTAGAGGCTAAAAGGCACAAAAGAACCAACCCACAATAATATGTCCACAATAGCCTCTAAGAGAATCACTAACACTGCAAGGACAGGGCCCCGACTATACCCAACTAGACAATAAAAAGTAAGCATCATGTGAAATGCATGACATATCCAACCAAATGCTAGCAATGGTTGTCCTTTCCGGTAGCTAACCAGCATCATATCTGCCAACCTTTGGCCATCTGTACCATATACATACATATATAATCATTTGGGCAAATAGGCCCCGTACTCCGATTATAGCTCGAAGTCCATGCATAACGTGCAATGTAAGATATAAATATTAAATGCACATAGTAGGCTATAGCAAGAACTTAGCTAATCTTGGCTCATTGGTACACTTATTCTCATAGCATCATAATCATTGTCATTTAGCCAATCTTGGCTCATTGGTACACTTATTCTCATAACATCGTAATCATTGTCATAGCATATACACATGACTCGTGGGATCTTATATGTCTTTTTGACAAGTTTGGGAACTTAACCCAACATTTAGAGTGAAGCCTTAACTTTGAAAATGTTCATAAAGGTGTTTTACATAATGCTTATACTTGGTCCCATGTCAATTAGTAAAAGAAAGTATTTAAACAGGATCAAGTACTGAAGCAGTTTAAATAGAAGCATTTCCTAGGAGAATATTGGAAACCAACGTGTTACTTGCTAAATGCTTAAATTATATTTCTGTATGGAAGAAGGACTAATTATGAATACTACATTCCCTTCGCATTCTACATTTATTTTAATGGAACTACACCAAGAAGATAAACACCTCGAACATATGAATAGGTAAATGAGAAAACCGACAAAATGATATATAGATATTAAATGTCAAGTTTAAGTGAATGAATGGAATTCCAACTTAATACCATCATGAAAATAACTCAGTTGCAATCACAATGCCTTTAACAGAAGGTCTATCTAGCAATGAAATAGTAAGATATCGCATTTGACGTTTTGGAAAACTTCCCGGATTTCATGCTAAAAGGAGGGACAGAGCTTAGCCTTAACATACGTCTCTAACGATCGCCCAATTGCTTAACGTTCCATCACGAGAGTTGTTCCTTACGTCCTAAGCTTTACAACTACTATATATACACAACTTATAACCACCTATAAATAGTCCATAAAACATTAATCAGACGATTTGTTATATAGCATTTACGCAAGTAAACGTCCATAAAACTTCATAAAAAATAATCATAAAAGAGCCCCAAGATTATTACCTAAACACACCAGTTGCAAACCTAGAATAACCAGCAAGAACTTCATTTTTTCCATCCCAAAAACAGCTCCAAGCACAGCTAATAGGAGAGGAAGACAATTGCAAAGCGTAAGGCACACATTTCTAGGCACACAGACAAATTTTAACGGTAAAAATATGAAAAAGTTACTCAAATTCCTTTGGTACCTTGTGGGAACTTTTTCTTCAGTTTATACACTGTTTGGGGATGAAATGGCACTGATTTGAGCTTTAAAAAGCTCAAATTAGCCGACATTAAGGTGGGTTGACCCGACTCGGCCCATGACCAGATTTACTATTTGGGCAGTCTCAGTAAAACTGTCATAACTTGTTATTTAGAGGTTGTTTTATGCGCAGTTTTGTGCGTTGCAAACTAAACTCCTAGATATTCAATTTTGATAGGTGATGGCCCTTCTAACTCCTTATACTTTCAGAGATATGGCCTGATACATTTGATCCAAATTTTAGAAGGATTTCTTAAAGAAACGTATAAGTAATTTGACCAACCTTTATCTTAACACTTTCTTGATTCCAAAAATAATGCATGAACTTTGTGCTATTAAAATAACTTTTAAAAATCTATTATTAGTAAATTATACACTTTTAGTCCCACCTGAAATGTGAAACCTAATTTAAACCTTCCTAAAAGGGCGAGGTGCCACTCTGGTCATTTCTTTATTCCCAGATGTGTATTTAGGGTATTCCTTTTACTTGAAACATTAAGTCCTTGATATTACCTCTTATAGTAAGCCTTATTATCCCTAGGTTCTAGAAAAACACATATGCCTTATATAACGTCACATTATTTATATAACAGAAGACGAGAAACGCGAGGTCTTACATAGCTGACCTGATCATCTGATATTGGGAGTTGGGTTCTATCATGATTCAGTTGATCAATATTGTGTGTGGGTGTACCTACTGGGCTTATAGGGACTCAGTTGGTGTACAGGCGTGGATACTAGGCCTTGCACCCGTGTACAACACTATGCCTAAGTTAGGGGCAGTTGTGGTATGAGATTGATATTGATATTCATCACTTGGGTTAGTTTAGGTTATCGTTGTTCATCTTCTTGTTTGGCCTAGTTATAGTTTAAGGGTTTCCACAATGTTGTTTGTTTTTTTTGAGTTTTGATTTGGCCAAAACCTATTGTAGTTTTTTATATTTGACTCTTCTGGATTTATCGTATTTCACTCGGTAGGCCGATAATGCCTACTGTGTGCCTCTATCTGGTACTTACCCTTACATTTTGACATCTTCCCATGGTGCAAGTCTAGGTACAGACCATGATTGCTGAGTTGGGGATTCAGGAGCACACATGAGACTTCTTTTGGGTGAGCACTGACAACTCTAGTTTTGTCACAGTCTCCTTCCTTGTGATGGCTATTTTTTGCTTTTTGACATTGTCCTTGTATAGTAGAGTTATGTATTTGTTGGTGCACTCCTTGTTTTGTATATTATTATGGTTATTGATAAATGTATATGATATGTCCTTTCATCTATTATAGCTCTATATAGTTGACTTCCAAGTTACGGGTAGGTTTCGGTTATTTATGTTACCATTTTGGTTATTATTGTGACTAGAGAGAACTAAGTAATTGACTTGCGTGTAGGTGGGATATATCAGGTGTCATCGTGACCAGGACTGGGTCATGACATCGTTACAATGGACCTTACTTATATTCCATTTTTATGCTTTAAATAAATAACTTATCATGCTTTTAACTTGGCCAATTATATATCATGTCATATTAATTATTGCATTGCTCAAATACTTAGTACCTTCTATATACTAATGCATACTTTTTGTCAATATTGTATTATAATATAGGTATGACGATCATCACTATCCCACGTTCATGGCTAGATAATGTCATTGAAGTTCATTGATTTGGTGAGTCGTCACAAACCATTTGGAGTCTTATGCTTTTGTTTGACTTTACTTCTTTTGATTAGGGTGAGCTATGGCCTGTTTTATGCCCCCATTTAAACTTTAAGACAAATTATGGGGTGTCTTCTTATTTATCCAAGTGTTGACTTTGTCTTTCTTTTATTTAAAATTTTCAACGTTTGAGACTTTACTTCCACATTTCTATATGTCTTGATATTTCTTCTTACCTTATGTATGCAATGTATGCTATGAAACTGGGATGGCGTCCTTCGAAATTCTAATGATCGTGTCACGTCTAGGGTCTAACTGAAGCTATGAAAAATTTCAAGCCTAATAGTAGTTTAGAACACTACACAATCTGTTTGAGATTTGATCCAAATACACTGTATTCGATGCTCCAAATAAATGCACCAAAGATACATGACTGCTTAATTTGATGTACTTATAGAAATTTTTGATTTATTGTAAATAAATCCTATTAAAAAGGAAGAAAATCAAATGTATAACTACTTCTGGAGATACTGTGTCCTTCAACTAAAAAAACAATCAAATTTTCTTCTATCAACATCAAAGTCACTTCTTCATTGAATTTCACCGAAATTTAATTATCTATAATCATAATAACTTTTTATTTATGTGTTTTCACAATGTGTATGTATTTTATAATTTCATGTATTTTTCTGTATTCAATGCATTCGTATGCAATATCTATTTCATCCAATGTATTCAGTCTCAAGTTCATCTTGTCTATCGAATAATAGTTTGATGTATATCAATTTCATATGGTTTATCTGGATACATATATTTCATATCAAAGATATATGTATCGTGTAAAATATATGCTAATACATTCAGCAAATAAGTCAGTATCTAGTATATATGTTCATAGATATAGACTTAGAATTTTTCTTTAAGAAAATAGTTCAAATATACTCCAACACATCTAGGTTTTGGCAACCCAAACCCAAAAGTAGAGGGTGAACAATGAGCACAAAAGATGATGATTAATTTCTTTGTTAGAACTAAGAAAAAAGGGAAATATAAGGCTATACTTGTGGATATTTAAGAAAATATTGAGACCTGATGGTATAATTGATAAATATAAGACAAGACTTGTGGTTAGGGGTTTTAATAGAAAAAAGTTGTTGATTGTTTTGATACTTATTCTCTTGTGACAAAAATAGCGATCATTAGAGCTCTTATTGCTTTAGCCACTATTCATAGTTTAGTGGTCCACTAAATGAATGTGAAAAGAACATTTTTAAATGGAGATTTAGAGGAAGAGATCTATATGGCTCCACCTGAGGGTTTTGTGGTCCCAGGACAAGAGGATAAAGTATGCAAATTGAGGTTGTCCTTGTATGGACTAAAACAAGCACCTAAGCAGTGGTATGAAAAGTTTAATACTACACTAGTGGATAATGACTTTATTGTCAATTCATCTGATACTTGTGTTTATTCCAAAATGATAGGTTCAAATTGTGCGATCATGTGTTTGCACATAGATGACATTCTAATCTTTGGTCCTAATGTGAATGTTATTAATGATGGTAAGAACTTTTGTCTTCTAAGTTGAAATGAAAGACCTTGGAGAAGTAGATGTGATTTTGGGGATTAAAATAAAAAAAAAACTATTAATGGTTTCTCTTGGTGTTAGTCTCATTACATTGAAAAGATATTGAAAAGTTTAATTATTTTGATGTAGTTCCAGTGAGAACTCCTTATGATCCTTGCATACACTTGAGAAATAATAAAGAATCTAGTGTTTCTGAGACTGAATATGCTAAAATAATTGGAAGTGTAATGTTTCTTATGAATTATCCTCAGCCTGATATAGCTTATATTGTTAGCAGAATGAGTAGATATACTCAAAATCCTAGTAATGAACACTGGAATGCTCTTCATCGCTTGCTAAGGTATTTGAGAGGTATAATGTATTGGTGATTGCATTTTAATAAATTTCCTGTTGTCTTAGAAGGATTTTGTGATGCAAACTAGGTAACTAACAATGATGAAGTTAGCTCCACAAGTGGCTATGTGTTTACTTTGGGTGCAGGTGCTATTTCATGGAAGTCTTCTAAACAAATTTATGTAGCACCATCGACCATGGAATCGAAATTTATTGCTCTGGGGTTCGCAGGGCAAGAAGCTGAGTGGTTGAAAATCTCTTTGCAGATGTGCTATTATAGGGAAGATGCGCTTCGCCAGTCACTCTTCATTGCGGTTGCAGCAATTGGAATTACCAAAAATACTGTATATAATGGAAGAAAGAGACATATTCGCATTAGACATGGTGCAGTTAAACAATTGTTGAAACTAGGTGTTATTTCCTTGGAATGTGTAAGGTCCGAAAGAAATTTGGCGGATCCTTTGACCAAGGGTTTGGCAACAAAAATGATCCTTGAACATCGAGGGAGATAGGATTTAGCACATCGATTGAGGTGGTAGGTGGACCTATTAGGCCTCAATATACACCACATTTTCTATCCTTATAGCGTGAGGCAGTGTTTTATGAGGATGAGCTTATTTTGCTCTTAATGATTCTATAGCCTTAAGGTGGTCTATTTGAGATAGACTTGATGGAATCACCTACCTGAGTGTAAAGGTGTGGTCGCCTTTTATGAAAGACTTGGATCGTCTTTCTAGAGCACTCATAAGACCCAAGGTGTGTGTGCATGACCATAAAAGCACTTTGTTTGTATCGCAGAGGTTGCTTAAAACATTAAGGATATGGTATGTGTTATGGGGTCTGAACTTATATCCATTCAGTTCAAGAGTACTTCATTTTTTGATATTAGTTGTTGCCTCATTTCACTATGTGTTAATTCAAATCAAAAGATATTAACACTTAAGTACATGTCCTTCCTTTTGTCCAAATTTTGTTCTTAATCTTTATCTTTTCATTAGTGGGGGATTGTAAAATCAATTTCATAGTTGTTGATTTTGAGTAGAGAAAATACATAAAGTCCCCCCCCCCCCCAAACTTATACCTATTTTCTAAGTAGACACTTAAAGTTTGTGGGAGTCCTATTATCCCATCAAACTATTCTCAGATGTTATAAATACATCATTTTGACAACAATGTAAATCTCAAAGCCTACGGGTGTTTTCACTTCCAAAATAATTTTTTTCAAGAATAACCATTTAACTCACCCTTCTTCCTTTTCAACCAAACTACAGTGAAGCTCTTCTTCTTCGTTTTTACAAATGCCTCCACGAACAAAAACTAATCAATTGTAAATTAATATAAATTAAAAAATGTGATGTTTGGATTACCAACTGGACATGGGATGTTGATCCAAAAAGCTTACTCAACACAATTTGTATCTTTATCACATCTTACGTAAAATTTGTCACTCTCTAATATTTTCTAATGGCTTCAGACTTATTTAATTTTGTAAACATTTTGAAGTATAAAGTTGTAAATCGATCAAATTTGGCTATTTAAATTATGGGTAATTTTTTATTGTTATTTTTCAGATTGAACTTCGGAGGAGTTCTTCAACTTTTGCTGCTCTTTTTCACAAATGAAGGAGATGCAGTAATGGGGGTTCAAATTAGCAATGTTACACGTCAATTTTGCACTGGTTTAGAGTGAATTTTACACAGTGACAGGCCTTTCAAAATGTGGTATCACAACTGATTTAACAATTATTTAAAAGAGTGTCTTTATAATGGTTGAAAATAGTTCTTTGGGGTAATAGGATCTCCACAAACTTTAGGTGTCTACTTAAAAACCAGATATAAGTTTAAGGGGAACTTTACAAAGAAAGATAATAAAGTACGTTACAAAGGAAAAAACATTTCAGTTCCAAAATAATTAGAAGAGTTTTGAGGAATATGATGTAATGACCTTTATTGCCATTTAAATTCACAATACTGTAACACCCAGTAAAATTACTAAAATACCCCTAGAAGAGAGATGTACGCTTAACACATCTTTCTATGATCTGATGGCAAATTCGAGGTCAGATATGCGATCAACATAAAAAATTGAGTGAGAAAGTGGTCTCGGTTGATTTTCAGAGCAACCAAATCAAAAATTAATTTTTAGATGCAAAATTGAATTCCAGTGAGAGTGCGCGACAGGTTTACAACGCGCACCTGCCACAGACTTACACTTAGTTTTGGTCCAAATATTTTTTACGGGATTAAAAAACTTGATCGGAGAATTTTTAACAAAAAACTCCAAATTTTTACACAGTCTGCATTGCAGAACTATATACTCGAGGCGAACGTTTTTTCAGCTTTTTACTGAGGGGCATTCCAGACCTTTTTCAACCCCTCCTAAACTTAAAACATGATCCAAATGGGTCGTTTTGAGCGTAAAAAGGGTTTTAATCCCCATTCTAACTCATTTTCTATGTTCTTGAAAAAGACTAGGGCTAAAGAAGAGAGAAGAGAAGCGTGAATACGAGGAGTTTGAGGAGAGTTCTTCGAGGATTTATTGTCACAAGCTTCACACCAGGTATGCAAAGCTAAACTAAAGCATGACACTATTTTTCCATATGTCCCATTGATGGTAATAAAGGAGTTGAGAGTCTCATGAGTCTACATACATGATTCTTGAATATTTTCTTGAAAATTATATGCACATTACATGTATTTTCATATGTTGATGATCACCATAAACTTTATTTCCTGAATTATATACTTTTCATGAGTTGTTGTATAACCCTATAAGTTATTTTGGTGAAAGCATACATGAATGAACCTAGGGATGGAGTCTAGAGCCTTGACTTGAGTGTGATGATTGTAATCTTGATGTGAGTATGAGGTTGAGTTAATTGAGCTTGATGATCCTATGAGTATTCATAATTGAGTTCTAGAGTCTTGTCTAAATGACTTCCTCTTAATGATGATATGAGTCCTTGAGTTATTCAATGAGCATTGAGTTGATGAGTTGATTGCAATGTTAGGCCAAAAGGCCCCACTTAGTTGAGTTGATGAGATGATGAGAGTCTCTATGAGACTAATTGAGATGATAATTGCCTCCACGAGGATAATTGAGATGATTGATTGAGTTGAGTTTTATGAGTATTGAGTCTTGGGAGGAATATCGAGCATCAAAATGAGTAAGAGTAAGTCCAACTCGCACTCATTAACTATGTCACCAAGCATAGGTGAGGATTAGATTCATTACATTGAGGTTCCCTCTTGAGTTAAAGTCCCTGAAAGTAATAGAGGACTTGTTGAGGCGAGATCCCAAGTGGATCCGAGGCGTTCTTTACCTCGAAAGTACAGAACGGCTGTGGCAACATCAGAGAGATTGTTGTACAATCTCTGGCTCATAAGTGATTGTTGTCGGATAAGAGAAACTTCTAGATAGGTCCCACAATGAGTACTCTGAGTTGAGTTGAGTCGAGCTGAGTTGATTGGTGAGGTTTGATTGGCTAATAGGTCACTTGTCTACTCTTTATTCTTGCTTTAGATAGACATTTGACATTCTGATTGAGTACCTTTTGAGCTAATGTTAATTCTATATTGTTCTACCTATTTCTGTTTCATTTAGCCATTTTACATACTCGTACATTCCACGTACTGACGTCCCCTTTGGATTGTATCGTTTTATAATACAGAGGAAGGTACTAGAGATCGTCAACATGCACATTGTTGAGGATCTTTGCATTCAACTGATTTGGTGAGCCTCCCTTAGGAGGATCTTGCTTTAATTTCATCTAGCTTATTAGAGTTATACTTGAGCTAGCTTTACTTTTAAGTTGTCGCAGCCATGGGTTTGTCATTGGCACTTCTAATGATAGAGACTTCATAGAGTAGAGTTTAATTATTGACATTGAGACTTGTTGAGCTAGTCTCCATTCTACTAGCCTATTTATTTGATATACTATTTGAGGCATCAGTTTTTCCCATTATTACTTTTAGTCTTCCGCTGATTGATAGAGTTTATTGAATGAATGAATGTGATGAGGCCAAGTGATTCGCTTGGGGACTAGCAATAGTCTTTGGGTGCTAGTCAAATCTAGGGTACCCTCCGAGCATGAGATACTTGGTACCAGAGCACAAAGTTCAAGTTTCCTAGGGAGTCTATGAAGTCGTGTGTAGTAGAGTTTTTTTATGGGTGTATTGTGCATCACACTTCACAAGCAGGAGGTTATAAGACATTAGGAATGGTTACACTTCTTTCATGATCTAATTTGTGTGATAGAGTTAAAACTCTATGAAACTCTCTTTTAATTCGCTCCCTGCGCATTGTAGAATTGTAATCATGCCTCCAAGAAGAGCCGTTAGAGGCAGACGACATCTCGCTAGGCCGAATGTTAACCCACCCGAGCCTTAAGGACATGAGGAGCCTATAGATCTAGCTATCCTTGTTTAGCAGCCCCCACAAGCTGAGATTTCAAAAGGGTGAGCTTTGCTAGGCTATTCAAACTCTAGCCTAGGTTGTCACAGCACCTGCTGCTAAGCAAGGAGTAGATAGACAGGATGCACAGGACACATCTAGAGTCCGGGAATTCTTGAGGATGAATCCGCTTGAGTTCACAGGGTCTGCATCTAACGAGGATCCTGAGAACTGTGTGGAGGAGCTTTAGAAGGTGTTCCAGGTGATGCATGTGGCTGATGTTGTAGAGTTGAAATAGCTGCCTACTAGCCCAAGGGTGTGGCCAGGCTATGGTTTGACCAATGGAAGAAGGGTAGAGGAAAAGAAGCCCCATTGCTGACTTTTGTAGTGTTCGAGGAAGCCTTCTTAAGGGAGTTTCTTTACAAGACAATGAAGGGAGGCTAAGGTATGAGAATTTATGAATCTGAAACATGGATCTATGACTGTGTAGGAGTATGGGCTTAAGTTCACCCAATTATCTCGCTATACTCCGGATATGGTTGTTGATATGAGGGGGAGAATGCGGATGTATGTTGATGGGTCGAATAAAGGTCCAAAGAAAGATGGGAGAGGAGCTATGTTTGTGAGCGATATGGAGATCAGGAGGTTGAGGAATTATGCGGAACAAGTTGATTAAGAGAGACAGCATGACAAAAAAGAGTTTCAAAATAAGAGGGCCAAAACATCCAGCCAAGAGGTTAGAAAGAGAAGGAATGGTAATAGATTCCAGTCAGGGCCAGCACCATCATCTGCTAGTTCACCTACGCCTAGAAATATGAATGATCAGAGGTCTCAGAACTTTGGAGCCCAGGGATCTCAGTCACAGGCTAGTGTGGCTCAAGGTTCACAGGGTAAACCACCATGTGGTAATTGTGGCATGTTACACTTAGGTAGATGCCATGAGGGGAGTGATGCATGTTTCAAGTGTGGACAAGTAGGTCACTATTAGAGAGAGTGTCCAAAGTGGGCTAACTGAGCTCAATCTTCTGCACCAGCCCCGCCAACTAGAGGAACTCAGAAAGGCATTACGTCAGGTGCAAGCGAAGCTACAAACCGTTTGTATGCCATGAGTAGTCGCCAAGATTAGGAGAACTCCTCAGATGTCATGATGGGTATGATTCCAATCTTTACTCTTGATTGTTATTTTTTGATTGATCATGGTGCCACATGTCATTTTTAATTGCTTATGTGTCTAATAGGTTTGATAGGACTCATGAGAGTCTTCTTGAACCCTTTGTTGTTTCTACTCTAATGGGTAAGTCTATTCTAGTTAAGAGAATCTACAGATATTGCGTAATATCCATCCATCATAAGGATACTCTTGTTGATTTGGTTGACTTATAGATAGTTGATTTTGATATGATCCTTGGTATGGATCAGCTTCACGCCTGAATGAACCAGTTCTAGAGAAGAAGGTTGATTTTGTTGCACCTAAGGGGAAGTTTATCACCTACCTTAGGGCCAAAAAGCTACTTCCCAAAGGTTATATCTACCACCTCATGCAAGTAAAGTCTGATGATGTTGAGTCTCCTACTCTGGAGTCAGTCCTGATTGTGAAGGAGTTTCCAGAAATGTTTTCTAAGGATCTGCCTTGGAGTCCCTCCTGATAGGGAGATTGACTTTGGGATTGATTTTCTTCCCGATAACTAGCCTATCTCAATTCCACCTTGTAGGATGGTCCCCGCTGAGTTGAAAGAGTTGAAAGAGCAGTTGAGAGATTTGTTAGAGAAGAGCTTCATCAGGCTGAGTCTTTCTTCTTGGGGAACCCCTACCCTATTCGTGTGAAATAAAGATGGGTCTCTCAGAATGTGCATTGACTATAGGCAACTGAACAAGGTCATGAAAAAGAATAAATATCCTCTCCCTGGGATAGATGATCTGTTTGACCAATTTCAGGGTGCCTCTTATTTCTTAGAGATAGACCTAGATCTGGCTACCATCAGTTGAAAGTAAGGGAATGTGATATTCTAAACACAACCGTTAGTACTATATATGGCCATTTTGAGTTTTTGGACATGTCTTTTGGGTTGACGAATTCACCTCAGCCTTCATGGACTTGATGAATAAGTTATTTAGACAATATTTTGATATGTTTGTGTCGTGTTCGTCGATGACATATTGGTGCATTCGAGAGATGAGGAGGAGTATGCCAATCACCTCAGAGTTATCCTCCAAACTCTTAAGGACCATGAGTTGTATGCAATGTTTTCAAAATGTGAGTTTTGTCTCAAGTCAGTGGCCTTCCTAGGCCATATTGTTTTGGTGATGGTATTCAAATGGATGCCCAAGAGATTGAAGTGGTTAAGAACTGGCCCAGACCGACCTCTCCGACTAATATAAGAAGTTTTTTGGGGTTGGCAGGCTATTACTGCAGATTTGTTGACAAAATTTCTTCCCTATTTGTACCATTGACCAAATTGACTCAGAAGAAGGTCAAATTTTAGTGTTTTGATGAATGTGAGAAGAGTTTCCAAGAGTTGAAGACTAGACTGACTACTGCACCAGTTTTAATCTTGCCCGATGGGACAGAAGACTTTGTGATATACTGTGACGCGTTAAGAGTTGGATTGGGTTGTGTGTTGATGTAGAGAGGAAAAGTGATAGCCTATGCTTCCAGACAACTTAAGGTTCATGAGAGGAACTATCCGACCCATGATCTTGAGTTCGCAGTGGTAGTGTTTACACATAAAATCTAGCGCCACTACTTATATGGAGTGCATGTCGATGTGTTCACGGACCACAAGAGCCTGCAATATGTATTTAGTCAGAAAGAGCTCAACCTGCAACAGAGGAGATGGTTGGATTTGCTCAATGATTATGACATGAATATTCTCTATTACCTAGGTAGAGCTAATACTGTTGTTGATCTTAGCAGGTTGTCAATGGGTAGCACGATCCATGTTGAGGAAGGAAAGATGGAGTTAGCTAAGGAAGTGCACCGATTGGCTCGATTGGAAGTTCAGGTTGAAGAGAATTGTGAGAGAGAAGTCAATGTTCAGAATGGGTTTGCTTCATCTTTAGTGGCAAAGGTTAAAGAAAAGCAAGATCGAGATCCTATCATACTTCAGTTGAATGAGGCTTCCCATAAACAGAATGTGATGGTCTTCTTCAAAGGGGGAGATGAAGTATTGAGATACCAGAGTAGATTGTGCATTCTAGATATTCATAGGGTTTAGATAGAATCATGGCTGAAGCCCATAGCTCTAGATATTCCATTTATCCTGGCTCTACCAAGATGTACCACGACTTGAGAGAAGTCTATTAGTGGAGTAGAATGAAGAGGGATATTGCTGAGTTTTTTTTAAGTGCCCAAATTTCCAACAAGTTAAAGTTGAACATCAAAGGCTAACTGGATTAGAACAGAACTTTGATATTCCTAAATGAAAGTGGGGAATGCTCAACATGGACTTCGTTACCAGTCTACCGAGGTCTCAAAAGCAACATGATTCAATATGGGTGATTGTGGATAGGATGACCAAATCAGATCACTTTTTAGCAGTTACGACAACTAACACTGCAAAGGAGTATGCCAAGTTGTACATCCATGAGATTCTGAGGTTGCATGGAGTTCCCTTGTCCATCATCTCGAAGAGAGGAGCTCAATTCACCGCCCAATTTTGGAGATCCTTCCAGAAGGGATTGGGTATTAAAGTGAATTTGAGTACAACCTTTCATCTTCATACAGATGCCCAGGAAAAACGTACAATTCAGACATTAGAGGATATGTTGAGAGCCTGTGTACTTGACTTCAAAGGAAACTGGGATGACCATCTACCATTGATTGAATTTGCATATAACAATAGTTATCATACAAGCATTCAAATGGCTCCCTATGAAACATTGTATGGGAGGAGATATAGATAACCAATTGGGTGGTTTGAGGTCGGAGAAGCCGAGTTGATCGGACTTGATCTTGTCCACCAAATGATGGAGAAGGTAAAGGTCATCAAAGAGAGGTTGAATTCTGCATAGAGTCACCATAAATGTTACACAAATGGAAGGAGGAGAGACTTAAAAGTTCGAGGTGAATGATTGGGTGTACTTGAAAGTGTCACCTATAAGGGGTGTTATGAGATTTGGGAAGAAGGGGAAATTGAGTCCTCGCTGTGTTAGTTCCTACCAGATTTTCTAGAGAATTGGGAAGGTTACTTATGAGTTAGGGTTTCCTTCCGAGTTAGATGCATATCATCCTGAGATCCACGTCTCGATGTTAAAGAAATACTTGGGAGATCCTACCTTGGTGATCCCTGTTGAGAGTATTGGAGTAAGGATAGCTTGTCCCATGAAGAGATTCTGATCCAAATCCTTGAGTGACAGGTTCTCAAGTTAAGAACCAAAGAGGTTTGCCTCAGTCAAAGTCCTGTGGAGAAATCAATTTGTTGAGGAAGCCACATGGAAAGTTGAGGAAGAAATTAAAGCTTAATATCCGAATCTAATCGTGCCTGGTGATGAGAATATTGAAGGTAATGTCCTTACACTTCACTTAAAATGATTTTTCTATTCCTTAGTTGATGTATCTATTCCTAAGTTTGAGTAGAAATTGTTGAGAGTGAGAAGGAGTCTAGAGTTTGTTTGATTGAGTGAGTATTAAGAGGAGTCTTGACTGTATTCGTGCCTTGATGTCCACCTTTACTCATTATTCGAGGATGAATGATTCCAAGGGAGAGATGTGTTAAACCTAGTAAAATTACCAAAATACCCTAGAAGAAAGATGTGTGCATAATGCATCTTTCCATGCTCCGATGGCAAACCCGAGGCCGGATATGCGATCAGCATGAAAAATTGAGTAGAAAAGTGGTCTCAATTGATTATTATAGCAACCGGATCAAAAGATAATTTTTTTCATGTGAAAATGAATACTAGTGAGAGTGCACGACAGGTATGTGACGTGCACCTTCCGTAGACTTACACTTAATCTTAATCCAAATATTTTTCACTGGATTAGAAAACTTAATCAGAGAATTTTCAGCTAAAACCCCCCATTTTTACATAGTTCGCTTCACGAACCTAAATACCCGAGGTGAACGTTTTTTAGCTTTTTCGTGAAGGGCATTCCAGACCTTTCCCAACCCCTCCTAAAATTAAAACACGACCTAAATGGGTCGTTTTGAGCCTAAACCCCATTCTAAGTCCTTTTCTAAGTTCTTGAAAAAGAGTAGGGCTAAAAAGGAGAGAAGAGGAGCATAAATATAAGGACTTTGAGGAGAGTTCTTCGAGGATTGATTGTCACAAGCTTCACACTAAGTATGTAAAACTAAACTAAAGCATGGAACTAATTTTCCATGTGCCCCATCGATGGTAATAGAGGAGTTGAGAGTCCCATGAGTCTATTTACATGATTCTTGAATATTTTCTTGAAAATTATATACACATTACATGTATTTTCATATGTTGATGATCTTCATAAACTTTATTTCCTGAATTATATACTTTTCATGAGCTATTGTATAATTGTATATGTTATTGTGGTGAAAGCATGCATGAATGAACCTAGTGATGGAGTCTAGAGCCTTGACTTGAGTGTGTTGATTGTAATCTTGATCTGAGTATGAGGTTGAGCTAATTGAGCTTGATGTTCCCATGAGTATTCATAATTGAGTTATAGAGTCTTGTCTAAAAGACTTCCTCTTAATGATGATCTGAGTCCTTGAGTTATTCAATGATCACTGAGTTGATGAGTTGATTAATATGTTAGGTCAAAAGGCCCTACTAAGTTGAGTTAATGAGATGATGAGAGTCTCTATGAGACTAATTGAGAGGATAAGTGCCTCCACGAGGCTAATTGAGATGATTGGTTGAGTTGAGGAGTTTTATGAGCGTTGAGTCTTGGGAGGAGTATCTAGCACCGGAATGAGTAAGAGTAAGTCTAACTCCCACTCATTAATTACGTCGGCAAGCGCAGGTGAGGATTAGAACCATTACATTGAGGTTCCCTCTTGATTTAAAGTCCTTGAAAACAATAGAGGACTTGTTGAGGCTAGAGCCCTAGTGGATCTGAGACGTTTCTCACCTAGAAAGTACGGAACGACTATGGAAACATCAGTGGGATTGTTGTACAATCAGTAGCTCATAAGTGGCTGTTGCCGGATAAGAGAAACTCTCAGATAGGTCCCACACTGAGTACTCTGAGTCGAGTTGAGTTGAGCTGAGTTCAATTGAGTTGAGTTGAGTTGATTGATGAGGTTTGATTGGTTGATGGGTCACTTGTCTACTCTTTATTCTTGCTTTAGATAGACATTTGACATTCTAATTGAGTACCCTTTGAGTTGATGTTATTTCTATATTGTTCTACCTACTTCATTTTCATTCAACCATTTTATATACTCGTACATTCCACGTACTGACATCTTCTTTAGACTGCATTGTTTTATGATGCAGAGGTGAGTACTAGAGATCATCAACAAGCGCACCGTTAAGGATTTTTTTTATTTTCATCTAGCTTATTAGAGTTAGACTTGAGTTAGCTTTAATATTGAGTAGGGGTAGCCATGGGTCTGCCATTGGCATCATTTGATAGTGATAGAGGCTTAATATACTAGAGTTAAGTTATTGATGTTGAGACTTGTTGAGATATATTATTTGAGGCTACATTTAGTGTTTCACTGATTGATAGAGTTTATTGAATGAATGAATGTGATGAGGCCAAGTGGTTCGCTTGGGGACTCGCAATAGTCTCTGGGTGCCAGCCACGCCTAGGGTACCCTCCCGAGGTGAGACAAATAGGTTTCTCCATATTACTCTTTTCTTTACAATGACTTCTCTTGAAATCCTATATAAGAAGTGTGTTTGGTGAACATGAAAATACACCAGCCAAAACAAAAAAAAATAACTTCCTCCTTTCTTCGTCTTCAATATTTTTTGGGCAATTGGTTTTTGGGAAACCTCCAAACTTTCAGACATGAGTGGACGTGTTTGAGAATAGTTGTGGAACCTTAGGAAGCGACCGCCTAGAGCTATTTGCACCAGAGTCAGGTTGAAGTTGCTTTCATGGGAATGATTTTCCATCACATAGTGTTTGTGATAAGTTATTTAATTCTAGTCCAATATCAATATTGTAATATTTCTTCCAACACATCTGTGCAATACAATGGTTGCAATAATCTTGAAGAAAGTCTCTTTTTCAAGCCGAAAATTTGAAAAATGTAACGCTCGGTAAAATTACCAAAATACCTCTAGAGGAGAGGTATAAGCGTAATGCATCTTTCAATGCTCGTATGGAAAGTCTGAGGCCGGACTTGTGATCAACATAAAAAATTGAGTGAGAAAATGGTCTCGGCCAATTTTTAGAGCGACCAGATCAAACAATAATTTTTCAACCTGAAAATGAAAAACAGTGTCAGTAACAGAGGCACATCGTGAACCAGTAGCGGAGGGACACTTCTATTTTTTCAAAATTTTTCGATAGGATTGAGAAAATTCGTTCTGAAACTTTTTGGAGAAAATACCCTGTGCGCGACCAATCTACGTCGCGAAATGGGCTATTTCGAAGCTGAAAATTTTCTAAATTTTGTAAGGGGCATTCTAGTGAATTCCCAAGCCCTTGTAAACTCTACACACAATCTAACTAGGTAGTTTTGACGTTAAAAGGGTCTAAAACTCCATTCTAAGTCCTTTTTTTAATTCTAACAAGACTAGGTCTTGAGAAAAGAGGAGAAAAGCTTGAGGTTGAGGAATTTAAGAGGTATTCTTGAAGGTGATTATTGATAACTTCATCCCAGGTATGTAAGGCTAAACTAACAACATGAGATTATCCTATCATGTGCCCCATAGATGGTCACATATGAGTTGAAAGTCTAAAGAGTTTACATACATGATTCTTGATGGTTTTTTGCTTGAAAATTATATTAATTCTATGTATTTTCCTATGTTGATGATCATTATAAACTTTTTTTCTTGAATTGAATATTTTCATGAGAAATTGTGTAACCCTACATGACTATTTTGAAAGCATACACGAATGAACTTAAGAATTGAGTCTAGAGCCTTGAGTGATTATGATTGCGATGATAGGATGATAATGAGATGATAGAACTTGGTGATCCTGTGAGTATCCATAAATGAACTCTATTTATTTGTCTACTTGATTGTTCCCTTACTATTGTTCTAAATCTTGAGTCGTTGATTGAAATGTTCCTTGATGAGAGGGTTAAAGCCCCTGTAAGATTGATTGATGAACAGGTTAAATCCCCTATGAGATTGATTGATGATAGGGTTAAAAGTCCCTGTGATTTGATTGGTTTGATTGGATTGATCGTCTTATGAGCATTGAGTCATGGAGGAGTATCAAGCACCAAAAGAGTAAGAGTTAGTCCGACTTGCACTAGTCAAACTACGTTGCCAAACGTAGGTGAGGATTAGAATCATCACACTATATTGTGGTTCCCTCTTGATTAGAAGTCCCTGAAAGCAATAAAGGACTTAGTTGATTGTTGTTTCCCTTAGCGGATTCGATTATTCCCTACCTGGCAAGTTTGGAATGGTTGTGGCAACATCAGCTTGATTGTTGTACATTCACTGGTTCATAAGTGATTGTTGTCGGATAAGAGAAACTCCCAGAAAGTTCCTACTTTGAGTACTCTTAGTCGAGATAAGATGAGATGTGATGAGATGAGTTCCTTGAGATGAATCTGACTTAATTGATGAGGTTGATTGGTTGATGGGTCATTTTTCGACTCTTGATTCTTGCAAAGATTGACATTTGGCTTTTTGATTGGATTTGATGATTGTTCAGAGTCGATGATTGTTTCATATTATACTACCGGTTTCTATTTCAGTCAGCTATTTTACATACTGTACATTTCACGTACTGACGCCACTTAGAGTTGCATCATTTTATGATGCAGATACAAGGATTAGGGATCGTTAACAAGCGCATTGTTGAAGATCTAGCACGTTCGGTTGATTGGTGAGCCTCCCTACTCTAGAAGATCCACTATTATCTATTTCATCATGCTTTTGAGTTAGGATAGACTAGTCTTACATTTTGATTTTGATAGCCATGGGTTTGCTATTGGCACCACTTGATTAGTGATAGAGGCTTCATAGATGATAGTCGAACATTGATGTTAAGATTGTGAGCTAGTCCTTTCGAGTAGCCTTCTATTATTATATATATTATTTGGGACATTAGATGAGATGAGCCCATTTACTTGCTTTTACTTCCGCTGATCTGTAGAGTTGTTGAATTGAATAGATGTGATGAGTCCAAGTGGTTCGCTTGTGGACTAGCAATAATCTTTAGGTGCTGGCCACGTTTTGGGTACCCTCCTTGGGCGTGACAAACTTGGTATCAGAGCACAGAGTTCAAGTGTCTTAGGGAGTCTATGAAGTCGTGTCTAGGAGAGTCCTTATTATTGGTGTGAAGAGCTACACATCCATAATTTAGAGGCTTTAGGACATTTAGGAATTGTTTCACTTCATTCATGTTTTAAATCGTGCGATAGAGTTGTACTCTATGAAAGGTTCTTCTCTAATTTATGCTTTACGCATTGCAGAGTCGTGATCATGCATCCTATAAGAGCCTTCAGAGGTAGGGGACGTCCCTCCAGGCAAAATGTTAACCCACCTAAGCCTCAAGGACATGAGGAGCCTGCAAGCCAAGCTTTCCCTATTGAGCAGCCCCCGAAAGATGAGGTCCCCAATGCTGAGCTATGCCAGGCTATTCAAACTCTTGCCTAGGCTATCACAGCACCTGCTGCGAGACAAGGAGCAGGTAGACAGGATTCTTATAACACCTCTAGAGTCCGGGAATTTTTGAGGATCAACCAGCCTGAGTTCACAGGGTCTGCATCCACTGAGGATCCTGAGAACCATGTGGAGGAGCTTCAGAAGGTGTTCCAAGTGATGCATGTGGCTGATGTGGACAGGATTGAACTAGCTTCTTACCAACTCAAGGGTGTAGTTAGACTATAATTCGATGAATGAAAGAAGGGTAGAAGAAAGGATGCACTGTTATTGACTCGGGCAGTGTTCAAGGAAGCCTTCTTTGGACGCTTCTTCCCAAGAGAATGAAGAGAGGCCAAGGTAAGAGAGTTCTTAAATCTAAAATAGGACTTTATGACTGTGAAAGTGTATGGGTTAAAGTTTACACAACTATCTTGTTATGCTCCGGACATGGTTGCTAACATAAGGGGAAGGATGGAATGTATGTTGATGGGTTGAATAGACGACCCAAGAGAGATAGGAGGGGAACAATGCTCATGAAAGATATGGATATTGGGAGATTGATGACGTGCGTGTAACAAGCCGATGAGGAGAGACAACTAGATAAGGAAGAGTTCAGGCGTAAGAGAGCAAAGACATCCAGCCATGAGGTTAGAAGAAAAAGTAATGGTAACTGATTCCTAACACCATCATCTGCTAGTGCACCTGTGCCTAGAGACAGAAATGAGCAGAGGTCTCAGAATGTTGAAACCCAGGGATCTCAGTCACAAGCTATTATGGCTCAAGGTTCACAGGGTAAACCACCAGTGGTAAGTGTGGCAAAATGCACTTGGAGAGATATCATGAAGGGAATGATATATGCTACAAATGTGACCAAGTGGGTACTACCAGAAGGACTATCCAAAGTGGGCTGACCGGGCTCAATCTTCTACACCAGCCCGCCAGCTAGAGGAAACCTGAGGGGTGTTATGTCAGGCGCAAGCGGAGCCGCAAACCATTTGTATGCCACGGGTAGTCACCAAGATCAGGAGAACTCCCCAGATATTATGATGGGTATGATTCGAGTCTTTACTTTTGCTTGTTATGTTTTGATGGATCCTGGTGCCACATTGTCATTTGTAAATCCTTATATGGCTAGAGAGTCTTCTTGGACCCTTTGATGTTTCTAATCCAGTAGGTGAGTCTATTTGAGTTGGGAGAATCTATAGAGCTTGTGTAGTCTCCATCCATTATAGGGATACTCTTGTTGATTTGGTTGAGTTGGAGGTGATTGATTTTGATTTGATCCTTGGCATGGATTGACTTCACACCTGTTATGCTACCGTTGATTGTAGATCCCAAACCATTAAGTTCCAATTCCCAAATGAACTGGTTCTTGAGTGGAAGGGTGATTCTGTTGCACCTAGGGGAAAGTTTATCTCATACCTTACAGCCAGAAAGTTGATTTCCAAACGTTGTATCTATCACCTCGTGCGAGTTAAATCTAATAATGTTGAGTCCCCTACTCTTGAAAGCGTCCCGATTGTGAATGAGTTTCCTGAAGTGTTTCCTGATGATCTGCCTAGAGTTCCTCCTAATAAGGAGATTGACTTTGGGATTGATCTTCTTCTTGATACCCAACCCATTTAAATTCCACCTTATAGGATGACCCCCGTGGAGTTGAAAGATTTGAAAGAATAGTTGAAAGATCTTTAGAGAAAGGCTTTATTATGTCGAGTGGTTCTCCTTGGGGTGCCCTTGTCCTATTCGTGCGAAAGAAATATGGGTCCCTCAGAATGTGTATTGACTACAGGCAACTTAATAAGGTCACCATAAAGAATAAGTATCCTCTTCTAAGGATAGATGATCTGTTTGACCAACTTCAGGGTGCCTCTTGTTTCTCAAAGATAGACCTCAGATCGGGCTACCATCAATTGAAAGTGAGGGAATGTGACATTCCAAAGACAACCTTTAGGACTAGATATGGCCATTTTGAGTTCTTGATCATGTCTTTTGGGTTGACGAATGCACCTACATCCTCTATGGACTTGATGAATAGAGTATTTAGAAAATATCTTGATATGTTTGTAATTGTATTTATTGATGATATTTTTGTATATTCGAGAGATGAGGAAGAGCATGTTAATCACCTCAAAGTGGTACTCCAAACACTTAAGGACCATGAGTTGTATGCAAAGTTCTCGAAATGTGAATTTTGGCTTAAGTCATTGGCTTTTCTAGGCCACATGGTTTACAGTGATGGTATTCCAGTAGATGCTCAAAAGATTGAGGCGGTTAAGAATTGGCCCAGACCAACCTCTCTGACTGACATAAGAAGCTTCTTAGGATTGGCAGGCTACTACCGCAGATTTGTTGATGGATTTTCTTCTTTATCCACACCATTGACTAAATTGACAATAGAAAAAGGTCAAGTTTCAGTGGTCCGATGAATGTGAGAAGAGTTTCCAAGAGTTGAAGACGAGACTGACTACTGCACTGGTTCTAACCTTTCATGATGGGACAGAGGACTTTGTAATTTATTGTTATGCTTCGAGGGTTGGATTGGGATATGTGCTAATGTAGAGGGGGAAGTGATAGCCTATGCTTCCAGGCAATTTAAGGTTCATGAGAGGAACTATCCAACCCATGACCTTGAGTTGGCAGGGGTGGTGTTTGCGCCTACAATTTGGCGCCACTACTTATATGGAGTGCATGTGGATGTGTTCACTGTTCACAAGAGTTTGCAATATGTCTTCAATCAGAAAGAGCTCAACCTACGACAGAGGAGATGGTTGGAGTTTCTCAAGGATTATGACAGGAGCATTCTCTACCATCCAGGTAAAGCTAACATTTTCGTTGACGCTCTTAGCAGGTTGTCAATGGGTAGCATAGCCCATGTTGAAGAGGGAAAGGAGAAAACTAAAGAAGTGCATCAATTGGCTCGATTGGGATTTCAACTTGAGGAGAATAATGAGGGAGAAATTAATGTTTAGAATGGGTTCGCTTCATCCTTAGTGGCTGAGGTGAAAGAAAAGCAAGACCAAGATCCTGTCATATCCAATTGATAGAAGTTGTCCATACACAAGTGATGATTTTCTCCAAAAGGGGAGATGGAGTATTGAGATATCAGAGTAGATTGTGTGTTCCAGATGTTGATGGTATTTGAGACAGAATCATGGATGAAGCCCATAGCACTAGATATTCAATTCATCGAGGCTCTACCAAGATGTACCACGACTTGAGAGAAGTCTATTGGTGGAGTGGAATGAAGAGGGATATTGTTGAATTCGTTTTAAAGTGTCTTGTCACGACCCGGGACTAGGGCCTAGATGTGACACGGCGAATGGGAATATGAGAGTCCCCAAACAAGCCTCAAGTATCTAAATACACATCATCAGTTCAGGAAGGACATACAAATAGCAACACATAGTTCCAAGGGGCGAGAGAATAGGACTCACGCTATGGGGGCAATACTTTGTGGAGCTCTCTATTGACCTTGCCCACCTTGGGCCACCTAACCTTGGCCTCTACGGGCATTCTTAGGAAAGTCAGCAACCTTGTGATTTTTATCACCCTCTCGTAGCAAATACCCAATTCCCTTCAACACACTCCCGTGTGAGGCCTTCCGCACTTGTCACACAAAGGATACCCCTGACCGCCACCAACCGGTGCCCTGGGAGGAGGTACCCAATCATTAGCGACCCGAGTACCAGAACCTTGGCCCTGTTAGAAGTGACTGAAGCCACCACTTCGAGAACTAGAGAATCCACCATCAAAATGGGTTCTCTTGGGATCGTGAACCCTTCTCTCCTTGAGTTTCTCCCATTTGATCTGTTTTGCATACACCATGAGCCTGGCAATATCCACATCCCGTATGAGCATAGCAGTACGACATTCCTTTACAAGAAAATAAGAGATGCCTAAAACAAACTTGTGCATCCTTGCACAGGGATGAGCCACAAGTGACGCAGCATACTTGGAAAGCTTTGTGAATTTGAGGGCATAGTCCGTCACACTCATACCTCCTTGCTTGAGGTTGATAAACTCAGTCATCCTGACTTCCCTAAGCTCAAGGGAAAAGAAGCAATGAAGGAACGCAAATCTGAACTCCTCCCAAATAACATAACCACCACAAACCCTCTTCATAGACCATTGAGTATACCACACCTGAGCCACATCTTTCAGTTGGTAGGCAACCAATTTCGCCTTCTCTTCAAAAGTGACACCCATGATGTTCAGTATCTTGTTAAGCTTGTCAATGAACTTCTGAGCATCCTCATTAGCCTTTGACCCGTGGAACTCCGGAGAATTCATTCGGGTTCGGGTGAAACCTAGAAGCAGGCGTAGGATCCCGTAGCAGGTTAGCCTGCCTTATTTGAGAGGTCACCACCTGGGCAAGCATGGAAAAGTTTGTACGGAACTCACCATTTGTGATGGGTTCATGCATAGGCCCTTGAGGAGCCTGTTCCTCATTAGCGGGAGCTAGCCTTGGTGGGAGGGGTCTTACTCGAGGCATCTTCTAAAATAGAGCAACAAAACTGTCAAGATAAGGGAATCAAGTATACTAGCCATAGCACGACATAAGGTATGAAGAAGTGAGACCATTCCTAGAACGCCTTTGTACCCTCCCACTCATAGGCATGGTGCATTTCACACCAATGAATAGGACTTTACTTGACGCAACATGTTGTACTCTGAGGACCATTTATAAACCTAGGGCTCTGATACCATTTTTTCTCATGACCTGGGACCATGGCCTAGATGTGACACGACGAATAGGAACCCAAGAGTCCCTAAACAAGCCTCAAGTATCTACATCCACATCATCGGTTCAGGAAGGACATACAAATAGAAACACATAGTTCTAAGGGGCGGAAGAATAGGACTCATGCTATGGTGGCAATATAGGGCTAGGGACTTTCCACAATTTGACACCAAAATATGCATATATCCAAATACAAATTTTCCATAAATCAATCCAACGAATACATAAGCAAGATACCACGCATAACAAGCGGATTTCAAAAGACACTACATATTGTCCAACGAATGCCTCTAATCAAGATGGAACGGGGGAAGGACATGTTTCGGGCTCACTCTCAAATAAAAAGAACTCGAAGATAGTAAAGGTAAAGGAAGATGGCTTGTCTTTGGAGAATGGGACTCACCACAAATACGCTTCTGGGTCGAACTATTCATCAAATTATTGATACTCGAAGTGATTGGCCCCTACATGGTAAAATCATGTAAGCATAGAGTATGCGTTAGTACATTTGTATGTACTAAGTATGTGGGCATGCAATGCATATGACTTACCAAACTTGCATTTCAATGTTAAAATGACAAGGGCACATAATATAGAAAGAATCATATATCCAATGGAAATATATATGATATGCCATGAAAGTTATGATGCATGAAATGCAACAAAGCTCATATATAGTGCGGATGGACTATAACAGACAAATCAAATCCATGCGAGTTATTATATGAATTAGTCCTATAAAGACCTCCCATAGCTAGGAGAAGATTACTTGCCAAAGGTAATCTACATCACACCTTATGACCACACTTTTCGGTGGATGGTCACCTTCCTTACGACCATGCTTTTCAGAAGGATTTTCCATAATCATATCATATCATATCATATCATAAAAAAAAATAGACATTCCTTACGACCTGATCTTTTCGGTAATGGCTAACATTCTTATGTTGGCACATAGTTCAAGGAAAAGGTGAGGGCCCTTGGGGATAGCCCTAACATCCCCAATCCAACGGTTCTAAGTCAACAACATCTCACATGAATACTTATACATATATGTGCTTTTAAGAGATACGATGCTAACTTCAAACCGTTCAATGTACATTTAGGCTCAAATGTCAAATCATGAATCATAATCATAATGCTCATGCAAGGAATAGCTCATCTACATATACGGAATGGTGCAAGCACTCAAAATGCTCAAAGAGCCATAATCATTGAAATGTATGTGATCATATTCTTGTCATAACCAATGCCTTACCAAAATCATATCATAATCGTTTCATAAATCATAATTGGGCTTAACCCACTTCATAATTTCCATATAAACCAATGTGCATGAATGCAAATGCAATGCATGATATGAGGTTATGATGTGAGGTTAGCATGGGTAACATATATTCAAGTTAATTTTAGCCATAAAAATGAAATTGAGGTAATCCATAATTAAATCCACATGTAAATAGTAATATAGATCACCCATGCATAAATCAACTTTAAAGGGGACATGCATGTTCATAATTTCTTAACTCGATGTAAATCATCATAATAGTGATCAAAGTGAATTGAAATCATAGGTAGAATACAACTCATACATCAATTAGATTTTAATAAATAAAATAATGAAAACCCATATTGAAAGTAGACTAAAATTCATGAAATCAATTAATAGGAGTTTTGGGTCTTCTTGGTTAAAAGGGACCAAGAATCATTCCCACACAGCTTGATTGAGGAGCTGAATTTGGGGAAGGACTTAGCTGAACTTCAATTAACCCTAACCTTGAATCTTAAGAGCGGAGAGTAGAGAGTATTTGGGAGGTGATCTTATGAGGGGTAGAAGGTTTTAGGAGAATGAATTAAGAGAGGAGGGATATTAGCTGAATTAGACGTTTAGGATAGGTAAAAGATCATAATTAATAATTAAAATAAACCAAAATTACATAAACGGCATTAATAAAATGGGCAAAAATTGGAACCGTCAGGTCTATACGATTTCTCGTTTCATTAATGGCGTTTATGTAATTTCGGTTTATTTTAATTATGAATTATGACCTTTTACCTATCCTAAACCCCTAATTTAGTTGATATCCCTCCCCTCTTAATTCATTCTCCTAAAACCTTCTACCCCTCATACGATCACTTTCCAAATACTCTCTACTCTCCCCTCTTAAGATTCAAGGCTAGGGTTAATTGAAGTACAAATTCAACCTAAGTCCTTCCCCAAATGCATCTCCTCAATCAAGGTATGTGGGATTGATTCTTGGTCCCTTTCAACCAAGAAGACCCAAAACTCCTATCAATTGATTTCATGAATTTTAGTCTACTTTCAATATGGGTTTTCATTATTTGATTTTATTAAATCCAATTGATGTATGGGCTATATTCTCCCTATGATTTAAATTTGCTTTGATCATTATTATGATAATTTGCATTAAGTTATGAAGTTATGAACATGCATGTCCCCTTTAAAGTTTATTTATGCATGGGTGATCTATATTACGATTTACATGTGGATTTAATTATGGATTTCCTCAATTTCATTTTTATGGCTGAATTAACTTGAATCTATGTTACCCATGCTAACCTCACATCATGCATTGTATTTGCATTCATGCACATTGGTTTATATGGAAATTATGAAGTGGGTTAAGCCCAATTATGTTTTAAGAAACACTTATAATATGATTTTGGTAACGCATTGGTTTTGACAAGAATGTGATCACATACATGTCAATGATTATGGCTCTTTAAGCATTTTGGATGCTTGCACCGTTCTATATATGTAGATGAGTTATTCCTTGCATGAGCATTATGATTATGATTCATGATTTGGCATTTGAGCCTAAATGTGCATTGAACGGTTTGAAGTGAGCATTGTATCTCTTGAAAGCACGTATATGTATAAGTATTCATGTGGGATGTTATTGGCTTAGAACCAACGGATTGGGGGCGTCAGGGCTATCCCCAAGGGCTCTCTTTCTTTCCTTGAACTATGTGCCAACATAGGAACGTTAGCTATTACCGAAAAGACTGAGTCGTAGGAAATGATGATATGATATGATTATGGAAAATCCTTCTAAAAAGTGTAGTCGTAAGGAAGGTAACCATCCACCAAAAAGCATGGTTGTAAGGTGTGATGTAGATTACCGTTGGCCAGTAACCTTCTCCTACCGATGGGAGGTCTTTATCGGACTAACTCATGTAAGGCATAGATTTAGTTTGTCGGTTATAGTCCATCCCCACCATATATGAGCATTGTTGTATTTCATGCACCATAAATTTCATGGCATCTCGTATATATTTTATTGGATATATGATTCTTTCTATATTATGTGACCTAGTCATCTAACCTTGAAATGCAGGTTTGGTAAGTCATATGCATTGCATGCCCGCATACTTAGTGCATTCAAATGTACAAATGCATACTCTATGCCTACATGATTTTACCATGTAAGGGCCGAGCACTTCGACATCAACCGTTTGACGAGTAGTCCAACCCAGAAGAGTATTTGTGGTGAGTTCCATTACCCAAGGACAAGCCATCTTCCTTTACCTTTACTATCTCTGAGTTCCTTTTTATTTGAGGGTGAGCCCGGAACATGTCCTGGCCCTCGTTCCATCTTGATTAGAAGCATTCGTTGGGCAATATGTAGACTCTTTTGAAATCCACTTGTTATGCATGGTATCTGGCTTATGTATTCATTGGATTGATTTATGGAAATTTGTATTTGGTTATATGCATATTTGGTATGGAAATGTGGAAAGTCCCTAGCCCCGTATTGCCCCCCAGCGTGAATCCTATTCTCCCGCCCCTTAGAACTATGTGTTGCTATTTGTATGCCCTTCTAGAACTAATGATGTGGATTTAGATACTTGAGACTTGTTTGGGGACACTCGGGTTCTCATTCACCATGTCACATCTAGGCCCTAGTCCTGGGTCGTGACTGAACTGCTAGCAAGTAAAAATTGGGAATCAAAGGCCATGTGGATTGGCTCATAACTTTGAGATTCCTGAATGAAAGTGGGAGATGATCAATATGGACTTCATTAGTGGTCTACCGAGATCTCGAAGCAACATGACTCAATATGGGTGATTGTAAATAGGATGATCAAATCAGCTCACTTCTTAGTAGTTAAGACCACCAACACTGCAGAGAAGTAGGCCAAATTGTACATCCAGGAGATTGTGAGATTGCATGGAGTTCCCTTGTTCATCATCTTAGATAGAGGAGCTTAATTCACCTCCCAATTTTTTGAGCTCGTTCCAGAAAGGATTAAGTACTAAAGTGAACCTGAGTACAGCCTTTCATCCGCAGACAAATGGTCAGGCAGAGTGCACAATTCAGACAATAGAGGATATGTTGAGCCTGTGTTCTTGATTTCAAGGAAAATCAGGATGATCACCTGCCATTGATTGAATTTGCATATAACAATAGTTATCATGTAAGCATTCAAATGGCTCCCTATGAAGCATTGTATGAAAGGAGATGTAGATCACCAATTAGGTGGTTTGAGGTTGGAGAAGCAGAATTGATTAGGCCTGATCTTGTCCACCAATTGATGGAGAAGGTTAAGGTCATTAGAGAGAGATTGAAGACTTCCCAGAGTCGCCAGAAATCTTATATTGACATGAGGAGAAGAGACTTGGAGTTCGAGGTAAATGATTGGGTGTACTTGAAAGTATCACTTGTGAAGGGTTTCATGAGATTTAGTAAGAAGGGAAAGTTGAGTCCACGCTATGTGGGACCATATCAGATTGTGAAGAGGATTGAGAAGGTTGCTTATGCGTTAGAGTTGCCTTCCAAGTTAGATGGAATTCATTTGGTGTTCCATGTGTCAATGTTGAAGAAGTTCTTAGGAGATCTTGCCTTGGTGATTCCTATTGAGAGTATTGAAGTGAAGGACAGCTTGTCCTGTGAAGAGGTTCCGGTCCAAATCCTTGATCATCAGATTCGTAAGTTGAGAAACAAAGAGATAACCTCAATCAAAGTCCTATGGAGAAATCAATTCGTTAAGGAATCCCTATGGGAAGCTGAGGAAGAGATGAAGGCCAAATATCTGCACCTATTTGTGCAAAACGATGAGAACATTAACGGTAAATTTCTTGCCCTTGACTACATTGATTGATCTATTCTTGAGTTGACTATCTATTCTTGAGTCCGAATAGAATTGATTGAGATTTAGGAGAAGTTGAGTTGAATGTTGAGATGATTCTTGAGTTTATTCGTGCCTTGATACCCACCTTTATTAATCATTCAAGGACGAATGATCCCAAGGAGGAGATGATGTAATGCCTGGTAAAATTACCAAAATACCTGTAGAGGAGAGGTATGCGCGTAACGCATATTTCAATGCTCGTATGGTGAATTCGAGGCCAAATTTATAATCAGCACAAAAAATTGAGTGGGAAAATAGTCTCTATCGATTTTCAAAGCGACCGAATAAAAAATTGAGTGGGAAAATAGTCTCTATCGATTTTCAAAGCGACCGAATCAAAAGATAAGTTTTTGACCCGAAAATGAAAACAGTATCAGTGTGCAACAGAGGCACGTCGTGCACCAATAGCGGAGGGACAATTATGCTTTTTCAGAACTTTTCGATGGGATTGGAAAAACTCGTTTAGAAATATTTTGTAGAAAATACCCTGTGCGCGACCAGTCCATGTCGCGGACTGGGCTATTGCGAAGCTGAAAATTTTCTAAATTTTGTACGGGGCATTCCAGCCAATTCCCGACCCCTTCTAAACTCTATACATGATCTAACTAGGTCATTTTGACATTAAAAGGGTCTAAAACCCCATTCTAAGTCCTTTTCTGATAATCTAACAAGATTAGGGCTTGAGGAAAGAGGAGAAGAGCTTGAGGTTGAGGAATTCAGGAAGAATTCTTAAAGGTGATTGTTAATAGCTTCATCCCAGGTATGTAAGGCTAAACTAACAGCATGAGATTTTCCTCTCACGTGCCCCATAGGTGGTCACAGATGAGTTGGAAGTCTAAAAAGTTTAGATACATGATTCTTGATGGTATTTTTCTTGAAAATTATATTAATTCTATGTATTTTCCTATGTTGATGATCATCATAAACTTGTTTTCTTGAATATATATTTTCATGAGAAATTGCATAACCCTACATGACTATTTTGAAAGCATACGCGAATGAACTTAAGAATTTAGTCTAGAGCCTTGATTGGAGGATGTCGGTTGTGATTGTGATTGCGATGAGATAATGATGATGAGATGATAGGAACTTGATAGTCCGATGAGTCTCCATAAATGAACTCCACTAATTTGTCTATTCGGTTGTTCCCTTGCGATTGTTCTAAATCTTGAGTCATTGATTGAAATGTTCCTTGATGGGAGGGTTAAAGACCCTATGAGATTGATTGATGAAAGGGTTAAAGCCCCTATGAGATTGATTGATGATAGGGTTAAAAGTCCCTATAATTTGATTGGATTGATCATCTTATGAGCGTTGAGTCATGGGAGGAGTAACGAGCACCGAAAGAGTAAGAGTTATTTCGACTTGCACTTGTCAAACTATGTCGTCAAACGTATTTGAGGATTAGAACCATCACACTGTATTGTGGTTCTTTCTTGATTAGAAGTCCTTGAAAGCAATAGAGGACTTAGTTGATTGTTGTTTTCGTTAGTGGATTCGATTCGTTCTCTACCTGGCATGTTTGGAAGAGTTGTGGCAACATCAGCTTGACTGTTGTACATTCACTGGCTCATAAGTGATTGTTGTCCGATAAGAGAAACTCCTAGAAAGTTCCTACCTTGAGTACTCTGAGTTGGGATGAGATGAGATGTGATGAGATGAGTCGACTTGATTAATGAGGTTGATTGGTTGATGGGTCACTTGTCTACTCTTGATTCTTGCATAGATAGACATTTGAGGTTTTGATTTGATTTGATGATTGTCCTGAGTTGATGATTGCTTCACATTATTTTACTAGTTTCTATTTCATTCAGCTATTTTACATACCTTACATTCCACGTACTGACACCATTTAGCGCTACATCATTTTATGATACAGATACAGGGATTAGGGATCGTCAACAGGCGCATTATTGAAGATCCAGGACATTCAGCTGATTGGTGAGCCTCCCCTTCTCCGGAAGATCCACTATTATTTATTTCATCATGCTTTTGAGTTAGGATAGACTAGTCTTATATTTCGATTTCGGTAGCCATGGGTGGTCTGTCATTGGCTTTACTTGATTAGTGATAGAGGGTTCATAGATGATAGTCAAACAATGATGTTAAGATTGTGAGCTAGTCCTTTCTACTAGCCTTGTATTATTATATATATTATTTGAGCCATTAGATGAGATGAGTCCATTTACTTTCTTTCACTTCCACTGATCTGTAGAGTTGTGAATTGAATAGATGTGATAAGGCCAAGTGGTTCGCTTGGGGACTAGCAATTATCTCTAGGTGTCGGCCACGTCTTGGGTACCCTCCTGGGGCATGACAAAAAATTGCTCCGTTCTTCAATTTATCTTGAGGATATCTTGATAAAACAATGGTTAAAATGAAGAGGGGTCTGGGGATATGGCTAATAGTGGCAGAGAAAAGTAAAGGGGGCGGCATAGGGTGGCATAGTGGTTGCCATTTTTGGTGGTGAGAAGAGGTGAGGAAGAAGATGATGGGTTAGGTCTTTGAGTTTTTCTGAAAATTAGGAAGTGATGGGTCTACTGGGGAAGGGAGAAAGCAGTGTTGAAAGTTGTTCTCTTCTGAAAAGGAGTGATTTCGTGGGGAAGGAAGAAAGAAGAATGAGGGAGACGATGGAGTGTTTTAGGTTAGAGAGAAAAGCTTACTCAATGAGAAATGATCGGACGGTTTAAAATACATCAGAAGTAAATAAATAAATTAATACATACATACATATATATATATATATACATATATATATATATATACATATATATATATATATATATATATATATATATATATATATATATATATATATATATAAGTAAATTTATTCGGATCATTGTATTGAATTGGAGGGTCAAGATTTTAGTTGAAGAAGCACAATCCATGTGCTTCCAAGGTGGCGCACGCGGATTGACTGATTTTGAGGGGGTTGGATTGCCAAGTTTTTGCCCAAATAGCCTAGTCAAATCATGATCAAATTATTTATTAAATAGTCATAGTTAAATAAATTAAAATAATTATTTTGCAAGATTAATTATTTTGACCAAAATTTGGTCATTCTAAAAATAAAATTGGTATGGTTAGTAACAAACTTGATTAAATAAGCTCCCTATTTCAAATAATGTATGAAAAATGCTTATTTTCAATGGCAAAATTATTATTTAATCAAAAATTGATTTAACACTTTAAAACGGTATTCATTTGTCATAAGCTTCTCAAAATGATAAAAGCAAATAGTGAACGTTCATATACATATTTTTTGTATTTAATTTTATAAGAAATAATATCTATAAAATACTCGGTCGAACAAAAATGAGAAGTTTATCAATAACAACAATAATAACAACAACAACAACAATAATAATGTAACAATAGCATTAGTAGTAGTAAAATATTTCATACTTCATAAAAGTTTTATCATTCCTTAAAAAGAACTCCTTTTCTTTTCTCTTTTTTTTTTAAAAAAAAAGTTTAACTAATTGAACACAGAAAGCCAAAACTAGAAATTTAAAATTAAAAATTATCAGAGAGCCAAAACCGAATAAAAAATGATTACTTCGTAGGATTAAGTTATCTGCCAAAAATTAATCATTCTAAAATAAAATTAGTATGGATTAATAATAAAATTAATTAGTTAAGCTTCTTCATGTGAAAATATTACTTGTAACAATGAGGAATTGTATTTAATCAAGAATTGATTTAGCACTTAAAATATATTTGTTTGTCATTAATTTCTCAAAAATGCTAAAGCAAGTGGTAAATTTTTTTTTAAAAATGTTTATCTTTGTAAGAAATGGAATCTATAAAATGATTCGTTGGATAAAAATGAGAAATTCATCAAAATAAAAGTAACACTAATAATAGTTGTTGACACCTAATTTTGACCGCCCTATAGCCCATTCTAGATTGTCATTTGATTAAAATAGGTATTTTTACAACTATTTAAAAATAAATGAGTTTATTCTTTTTTAATTACCCATTTTTATATTTAACTTTCAAAATGCGTTCGTTTGTTAAAAAAATTATTTTTGTTATAAATTATTATTATTGTTATTATCATTACTATTATTTAATAATTACTATTTTAGTAGGTAATAGTAGTAGTAATATTTATTACAATTATTATTATGTGTACTTATTATTATTGTTATTATCATGTTGATATCGTATTTTAGATGCATTATATATTTTTAATATATTATTATATTGTAAAATAATAATTGCAATACGTTTAATATTTTTACATAACTATTTTAGTATATATTACGTATTTTCTTTAAATAAAAAATTATAATTTAAAATATTGCATATTTTTATAAGTGTGTATTTTATGATAATTAATTAGATGACAATTCAATCAATTTTCCTCCAGTTTGCTTAATTCATAGCCTTTTAATTCAATTCTAGTCAATTTCTCTACAATTTATTTCAATTCTAGTCAATACTTTCACAATTTTTTTCAATTTACCCTAAATTAAGTCAATTTGTGGATTAGTTTTAAATATCCAATCCAATTTGATTGAATAAAATCTAGATAATTCAATTTCCTACCCATTGATCCAACCCATGTCTTAAGAATTGATCTGAACCATACATCAAAAACCATCTAATTAAGGTCCTAGATTAAAACCCCTTATTATTTCTATTAACCAAAACCCCAAAAATCTCCTTCCCTTTCCATCGATCTCCATCACAAGACCACCGACTCCCTCTCATTTGCTCCATTTTCCAGTCAAAAAACCCCATCCCTGGCAACCATCAAACGCTACACCACCAAAATCCGGCGAAAACCCCCATGCGCCACCATTTTCTCCCTCTTTCCGTCGGCCCACAACCAGGCCACCATTGCGACCCACTCATCTTCCATCTCCTCCGGACAAACCCCAAACTAGACCCCTTTTTCTTCCTCTCCCATGGTGGAGATCTGCACCCAACGACCCCCCTCTCGACTCCTCCATCTCGCCGGAATAACACCGGACTAAACGACTTCTGGCCTGATAACACCATCACAGTGACCAACAACACCCACCACCCTTCTCCTCTATCCCACTATCAAAATCTGTCAGAAAACAGTGACCAACAATCCCTTTTGCTCCTCCCTCTCTCTCCATTTTTCCCAGCAGAACCAGCAACTCCCATTAGATTAATAATATCAACGTTATTATTCGAAAAGATAAGGTCAATCCTGGTATATTTAAATTTTATTTCTAAGATATTATCTCGATTACATATTCTTTTTTAACCCATTTATGGTGTCTATGATCAACATATTTCATTTAATTGCTATGCTACCTCTAGATATCTTATGCAAATACTGTGAAGTGAGTATGAACTCTTTGTAACCTCAGATTGTTCAGTCGTTTAGCATGTTATTAGCTTATGCTAATTTCCGTTCTTTATCACCTAATATTTTCGTTTATGTGTTTTAATGTTGAGTCTACCTTGGATTGGTTTGTCTGACTAAATTGCTCGTAATTGCGTAAATCAGTTTGAATCTTTTCCGTTTTTTATTTTACAACCCTATTGGAGGGTTATTGCTAATCATTTCTTGTCTAATTGAATTTTGATTTTAGCTTGATAAAGTGCTCAAAATTATGCGATTCTGATTGCCTATTTTTTGTAATTAGCTCAAAATAAAAATTCTCTCGCTAGTTTGCTAATTTAGTCTCTATTTTGTTTCGTCTTTCATAGTATTATGTTTATGGTAGAGCTGCTATAATTTAGGACATAATGTTTGGGAAGAGATTTCTGATATCCTGTTGTTTCTTGTGCTTTCCTTGATTTCGAATTTTATTTAGGGTGAAGTATTGATTGAATCACAAGGTGTATTATTTTGTTCTCCTATTTATGGTAAGATTAGATTAGCTAATTGATTTATCGTTATCCTTATTTATAGTAGCAGTAAATCATCTAATTGATTCGGTTACCTTCCACCTAATCAATCTTCCCTGCTATATAAATGAGACCTCTTTTTTCATTTAGACTCCAGAGGATTTCCTCACAATCACACGAAACACACACACAGACTCTTTTACGAAAAACTCTCTCATCTTCCACTCTCTAACATACTCTCTTCAAATTAAGTAAGAAAGAGTTGCTGGAATTCTAATTCGAGTCCACTTCTTTGCTGACTCTCCTGGAACTGGTTTGTTTTTTTCATTTTTTCATATGTATTAATTATAATGCTTTGTTCGAAACTTATAATGATATAAATGAGACCTCTTTTTTCATTTAGACTCCAGAGGATTTCCTCACAATCGCACGAAACACACACACAAACTCTCTTACGAAAAACTCTCTCATCTTCCACTCTCTAACATACTCTCTTCAAATTAAGTAAGAAAGAGCTGCTGGAATTCTAATTCGAGCCCACTTCTTTGCTGGCTCTCCTGGAACAGGTTTGTTTTTTCATTTTTTCATATGTATTAATTATAATGCTTTGTTCAAAACTTATAATGATTTTATATATATAAATATATTCTATTGTGGGTACTGTTAGCTCTTTTTTTAGTGTTGCAGGCTTTTTTTTTAAATTAAGATATAAAGAGCCGCCTGGGGAAGGGGATGGATTTGGAGAAGGAGGTGACCCCGAAGATTCTTTATTATTTTTTTTTATGTTGTATTTTTATTTTTGCAAAGTGATATAACAATGAAATAATGAAAAATGGGGATATACTTAAAAGGAAGGGAACTAATGTGCTACTTGTTTTCTTATTCTTGTTCTTTCTTTTTTTATGTGAGTGTGTTGTAGAAAGCATGCCTATAGGAACTAACAAATTAATCATGTTTTAATCACGTTTATTTTGGCTTTTGTTAAAAATCTTATTAAGAAGGTTTGCTTAAAATGGAACAGAGAGTTAGTTAATGGCATACTTTATGTACAAAGTGTTTTAAAAAACACACCAAGTATTCATTAGGATATTCATCTCCTTAGCTTTTATTTTTAAGATCTGTTAATTCTATTAGCTAAGTGTCTTTTTCGTAATCTATTATTATGTCATGCTTGAATTATTTTCAAAAAAAAAATACTATGGATTTTAAAGAATCAAGATTTAAATCTTATATTGTTTAAAATCTGTATAAGCTTTAAGCAAAATTTATCAAGTTAAAATAAATAAATAAGTATATAAATAAATTATTTCATACCTAAAGTTATGTTCACAATTTTTGTAACATGATTTGTCTCTTTTTCTTACTTAAGTATATTTCAGTATATTATAATAATTAAAGATTTTCAAATATATTCTTCGAAAGTTAGGGGATTTAATATTTTTAATATTATTTTGAACGTTCACAAATTTTTTTGTATCTTGAAGCAATAGCCAAGGATTTTTTAAAAAAAAATTAATAAGCTTATTTTATGGTACACTTAATAATTTTTAAATCTTAACACTCTCTACTTATGTGTTTTAGAGGCATATTTGTGACTTGTGCTAATTGTTTGTCCTTTCTGTTTTATTTGACGTCAAGTCTAATAGAAAATCCAAATTTTCTTTTAGTCTAGAACTTACCAAAATAGAAGTTCAATGCCTCTTGGACCATAAGAAGGGACGTTAGGCACTTCAGGATACGTTAGAATTTTCCATTTTTCCTTAGTGCGCCTTTAAGTTAAATAATAAAACCAACCTAGGAGAGGTAGGGGTAAATAGGACCTTCAGAAATGATGATCTAATACTCGTGCTTAATAGAACAAATCTTGATTTTTTCCTTAGGCTTAAATAAGTCATGCAAGCTAAAATGACAAATTTAATTTTGTTTTTCAGAAATAAAAGCCGAGTAAACTGATCGAGTGGTAATTGAACTGCTTAGTTTTAGTATTTTCCCCTTGTTTTATTAATTATTTAGGGTAGATTAGTTATTTAATTGTTTATGTCACGCCCCATGAAGGTACTCTACACGTGGCTGACACTGAGAGACTATTGCTAGTCCCCAAGCGAACCCCTCAATCTCAAGACAGTCATTCAATCATCAAATAAAATGGAAAATATTAGGATAAGGAAAATAAGGCAGTGGACACCTCAGTTACTTCTACATCAATGAATAAGGGTCGTAGGCCAATAAGAATCAATCTCGACATCTATGACATGACACAATAACAATTTTTAAGAAACTCAATTCAAGGAGGAAAGGACCTCAACATCATAACATCATCTTCTAGTCTATGAAGCCTCTACTTCTACAGTCTAGGATGGTACCATGACAACCCATGGCTACCACGAACTCAAAAGACTAGCTCAAAACACATGAAGATAATAAATGGTATCCTCCGAAAGCCGGGGAGGACTCACTAATTTTTGGAACTAAGGAACTTAGAACCTCAATGACGTATCTGCTGAAGTCCTCTATCTCTTATATCTACATCAAGAAATGATGCAGCGCCGAGTGGCATCAGGGCGTAGAATATACAGTATGTAAAATGGCTGAGTGAAACAATACAAGCACAACTAACATGGGAAAATATCAACTCGCAAGATACTCACTCTGGATGAGGAATATCCATCTAAGGTAAGGGTAAGAAGTAGACAACAACTCATCAATATCAATCAAGACCCATACCATCAACTCAACATCAGAGTACTATCAGTATGGAACCTATCTAGGAGTTTCTTTAACTGGCAACCATCATCTATGAGCTAGTGATAATACAACGAAGCGATATTGTTGCCGCATCTATCCATTACCTTTCCGGGGTAAAGTACATGGCATCAGTGGATCCACAAATAAAGAACATCAAGTCCTCTTTTCGGACTAAGGAAATATCTGATTTCACGGTTCAATCCTCCCCTACGCTGACCACATAGTTAATGAGTGTGAGTGGGACTTACTCTTACTCATTTCAGTGCTCAATACTCCTCATAGGACTCAACATGCTAATAAGACATAAACATCAGGATTTCTCTTTATTTAATCTCATTTGGACATAATACATCAACTCATCTCATTAACCATCAACTCTTAGATTTGGAACAACTCTTTTAGAATTAATTCATGCTCTTTAAGACTCCATGAACATCTCTCTTACTCAACATCATCATCAACATTCTCAGAATCAGGACCATAAACATAAACCACAAGCACATTCATACCATTAAGGCTCTAGACTCCTCCCTTAAGTTCATTCTTGCAATCTTTAGTAAAATAACAAATAGAGTTTCGTGAAATAATTCATGAAAACCATTTATATAATAAATCAAGTTTGTGATGATCGTCAACCTAAGAAAATACATAAAATAGGTATATTTTCAATAGAGTACTCAAGAATTTCACATATGGAATTCATTACATTCAACTATCAACTTAATTCAATCAAGGGGGCACATGGGAGAACAATTCTATGCTTTAAGTTAGCCTTACATACCTGGATTAAAGCTTTGAACAATCGACATCAAGAACTCTCCTTGAATTCCTCAATTTTTACGCTCTTTTTTCTCCTTTATAGCCCTAGTCTTTTTCAAGGACTTAAAAAGAACTTAGAATAAGGTTTAAAACCCTTTTTATACTTAAAGGAACCTGTTTTGATCATATATAAAGTCCAGGAGGGGTTTGGAAAGGTCTAGAATTTCCCTCATGATATTCGAAAAAAGTCCATCTCGGGACATGGGGTCCGCAAAGCAGACTGGGTTTATTTTCGATATTTTTCGTTGAAAATTCTCCGAACGAAGTTTCTAATCCCATAGAAAAATTTAAGAATAAAACCAAATGTTGGTCCACGGCGATGACACGTCGCAACCCTGTCGCATACCTACACTGATTCGCGTTTTCACATTGAGAAATTATCTTTTGATCCGATTGCTCTAAAATCAACCGAGACCACTTTTCCACTCAATTTTTCATGATGATCACAAATCCGACCTCGGATTTTCCATCAGAGCATGGGAAGACACGTTATACATATCTCTCTTCTAGGGGTATTTTGATAATTTTGCCAGATGTTACATTATCTCCCCCTTGGGATCCTTCGTCCTTGAATGATGAGTAGAGGTGGGTGTGAAAGCACGAATAGACTCATGACTCATCTCAATACTCACTCAATAACTCAAACTCTTGACTCCTCATAAACTCTACGTAGACTCAAGAATGAAACATCAACTCAAGAATTGAAACATCAATTAAGTCAAGGATAGGAACATTACCTTCAACATTTTCCTCATTAGGCATGAAAAGTTGTGGGTACTTGGTTCTCATATCCTCCCCAGCTTCCCACGTGGCTTCCTCAATGAAATGATTTCTCCACAGGACTTTGACTAAGGAAATCTCCTTGGTTTTCAATTGGCGAGCCCGACGATCAAGGATTTGGACTGGAATATCCTCATAGGACAAGCTATCCATTACTCCAATACTCTCAATGGGGATCACCAGGGTAGTATCTCCCAAGCACTTCTTTAACATCGAGACGTGGAACACCGGATGAATTACGTCTAACTTAAACGACAACTCTAACTCATAAGAAACTATCCCAATCCTCCTTACAATCTGATAAGGGCCAATATAGCAAGGACTCAATTTCCTCTTCTTCCCAAACCTCATGACACCCTTCATGGGTGACACCTTGAGGTACACCCAATCACTCACCTCGAATTCTAAGTCTCTTCTCCTCACACTGGTGTAAGACTTTTGGCGATTCTGTGCAGTTTTCAACCTTCTTTTAATGACCTTAATATTCTCCATTGATTAGTGAAAAACATCAGGTCTAATCAGCTTAGATTCTCTGACCTCGAACCACCCAATTAGTGATCTACATCTCCTCCCACACAAGGCCTTATAGGGGGCCATTTGAATGCTTGTATGATAATTATTGTTATATGCAAATTCAATCAATAGTAGATGACCATCCCAATACCCTTTGAAGTCAAGGACACAGTCTCTCAACATATCTTCTAATGTCTGAATGATGTGCTCTACCTAGCCACCTGTTTGTGGATGAAAGGTTGTACTCAAACTTACCTTGGTACCCAATCCCTTCTAGAAGGATCTCCAAAATTGAGAGGTGAACTGAGCTCTTCTATTCGAGATGATGGATAAGGGAACTCCATGCAACTTCACAATCTCTTGGATGTACAACTTGGCATACTCCTCCACAGTATTAGTCGTCTTGACTTTCAAGAAGTGAGCTTATTTAGTCATCCTATCCACAATCACCCATATTGAATCATGCTGCCTTTGGGATCTCGGTAGACCAGTAATGAAGTCTATGTTATTCATCTCCCACTTCTATTCTGGAATCTCAAAATTCAGTGCTAATCTGCAAGGCCTTTGATGCTTAACTTTGACTTCTTGGCAATTTGGGCACTTAGAAACAAACTCAGCGATATCCCTCTTCATTCCACTCCACCAATAGACTTTCCTAAAGTCGTGGTACATCTTGGTAGAGCCAGGATGAATGGAATACCTATAGTTATGAGCTTCAACCATGCTTCTCTCTCAAACACCATCAACATCGGGAACACATAACCTACTCTGGTATCTCAATACCCTATCTCCCCTTTTGAACTCCCAATCGATCCAATCTATGGACTTCCTTCACTAGCTCTTTCTTTCCTTCCTCAACATAGGTCATGCTACCCATTGACAACCTGCTAAGAGCGTTAGCAACAATGTTAGCTTTACCAAGGTGGTGGAGAATGCTCATGTCATAATCCTTGAGCAACTCCAACCATCTGTCCTATCGCAGGTTGAGTTCTCTCTAACTGAAGACATACTGCAAGCTCTTGTGGTCAGTGAACACATCCACATGCACTGCATACAAGTAGTGGCACCAGATTTTAAGTGTAAACACCACCACCGCCAACTCAAAATCATAGGTTAAATAGTTTCTCTCTTGAACCTTAAGTTACCTGGAAGCATAGGCTATCACCTTCCCCCTCTACATCAACACACAACCCAACCCCACTCTTCACGCATCACAATATATTACAAAATCCTCCATCCCATTGGGCAAAGTCAAAACAGGTGCAGTAGTCAATCTAGTCTTCAACTCTGGGTGCTCTTCTCACATTCCTTTGACCACTGAAACTTGACCTTTTTCTGAGTCAATTTGGTCATTGGTGCAGATAGGGAAGAATATTTATCAACAAACCTGCGGTAGTAGCCTGCCAACCCCAAGAAACATCTTACGTCAGTTGGAGAGGTCGGTCTTGGCCAATTCATAATCGCTTCAATCTTCTGGGCATCTACGGGAATACCATCACCCGAAACAACATGGCCTAGGAAAGCTATTGACTTGAGCCAAAACTCACATTTCGAGAACTGTCCATACAACTCACGGTCCTTAAGAGTCTGACGGACAACTTTGAGGTGATTGGCATGCTCCTCCTCATCCTTCGAATACACTAAAATGTCATCGATGAACACGATTACAAACATGTCAAGATACGGTTTGATCACTCTATTCATCATCTATGAAGGCTGCAGGTGCTTTCATCAACCCAAAGGACATGACCAAGAACTCAAGGTGGCCATTTCTAGTCCTGAAGGTTGTCTTTGGAATTTCACACCTCCCTTACTTTAAACTGATGGTAGCCCGATCTGAGGTCTATCTTTGAGAAGCATGAGGCACCCTAAACTTGGTCAAACAGATCATCTATCCTGGGGAGAGATATTTATTCTTGATCATGACCTTCTTCAGTTGCTTATAATCTATGCACATTCTGAGAGACCCATCTTTCTTTCATACGAACAGGATAGGAGCACCCCAAGGAGAAATACTTGGCCTAACACAACCCTTCTCTAACAAATCCCTTAGTTGCTCTTTCAACTCAGCAGGGGCCATCCTATAAGGTGGAATTGAGATAGATTGGGTATCGGGAAGAACATCAATCCCAAAGTCAATCTCCCTATTAGGAGGGACTCCCGGTAGATCATCAGGGAGCACTTCAGGAAATTTATTCACAATCAGGACCTAAAGAGTAGGAGGCTCAACATCATCAGACTTAGCTCACACGAGATGGTAGATATAACCTTTAAAGATTAGCTTTGTAGCTCTCAAGCTGGAAATAAACTTACCCTTAGGTGCAACAAAACTCCCTTTCCACTCTAGGACCGATTCATTCAAAAATTGGAACTTAACAATTCGGGTCCTACAATCTATTGAGTCACAACATGCATGAAGCCAATCCATACCAAGGATTACATCAAAGTCCACCATCTCCAATTCTACCCAGTCAACCAAGGTATCTCTATGACGGACAGATACTACAGAATCCCTATAGACACTCTCTACTAGGATAGACTTACAAGTACAAGTGGAAACAATATAAGGTTCAAGCAAACACTCTAGAAGAATCTCAAAATCTATTGGCCACAAAAGGATTTACAAAAGTTAGAGTGGCACCCGAGTCAATCAATGTATAACAATCATAAGCAAAAACTCAAAGCATACTCATACAACATGTGGTGCAACCTCCTGATCCTGTCGATTACTGCCAGCTAGGAGTGCTTCAAAGGACCGTGCTTTATACTTCCATCACCCCGTCTTCTTATAGGACATTCATTCTTGAAGTGACTAGTCTGTCCGCATATGTAACAAGTGTTTGTGCTCTCACGGTACATACCTAGGTGACATTTGCCACACTTGCCACAGGGTGGCTTTTCTCTCAAACCTTGGGTCATGCTAACTTGGGACTGAGAACCCTGAGCCTTGAATTTCTAGTTACCATAAGATTTTTTATCATACCTATTTTGTTGGACAGGCGCACTTGTTGCAGAGGGTGCACAACTAGAAGACCTCTTCTAAAAGAAAGTTTCATCACCCTTATTCTGCTTATGTTGGCTAGGTTCATGTCGTACTAATTTAGATTTCTTGCTCAGTTGCTCTTATCTGTCCTTCTTCTCATCCTCCTCGGTTTGCTGGGCATAAGGCATAAACCACATTCTGGATATTTCCATACATGGGATCAACAATCCTACCTTGCACTCCTTCTTTACATGCTTGCCCAATCCAGACACGATTTTTCTCATTCTCGCCCTCATATCCTGGACCATCTCTGGGGCATATTGGGACAGCTGAATGAACTTGAGGATGTACTCCTTGACAGTCTACCACTCTTGCTTCAGGTTCACGAACTCATCAACATTTGCCTCCCTCAGCTCTTGGACAAAGAAGTGATCGAGGAAAGCACTCTCAAACTCATCCCACTCAGATGGCTCAACATCCTCACCTCGACTATCTTCCCATTGGTTACACCAAATGTTCACAACATTCTTAAGATGATAGGAGTCAAGTTCAACTCCCTCAACCTCATTCGCATGCATGGCCCGTAGGACCTTGCACATCTCATCAATAAAGTTTTATGGGTCCTCCTCAACCTTTGACCCTGTATAGACTTGCAAGTTCATCCTCGAGAAATCTCTGAGCCTGGTTGTAGCCGTGGGCTCTTGGGAGCTGGAGTTAGGGGCTTGGGGACCTCGTCTATTACTCTGGGAGGCCACTAGCTGGGTGAGCATAACAATGGCTCCCCTGAAGTCTGCCTTTGAGGTGGAGGCCGATAGAGCAGGAGGTGCCTGTGAAATCTCAGCAGCTCTGACAGATTGATCCTGTCTCCTTGTCTTAGTTTGAGTAGGGACCTCTGGTGGGGGATTCTTAGTGTTTGGAGCTGAGGCATCACTTTGGGTAGCAGTATACTTAGAAGGCATGATCTAAAAATGTGTAATGCACAAATTAGAAAAGAGTTTTATAGAGTTAAACTGTATTGCAAGACTCAAAATAAAGAAGAAATGTAACCATTTCTAATGTCCTGTAGCCTCCTGTTTATGAAGTGTGGTGCACAACACACACATTAACAAGACTCTACTAGACACGGCTTCATAGACTCCCTAGGACACTTGAACTCGATGCTTTGATACCAAGTTTGTCACACCCCAGGAGGACACCCTAGACTTGGCTAGCACTCAAATAAAATTGCTAGCTCCCAAGCGAACCACTCGGTATCAAGACTGTCATTCAATAATCAAATAAAGCAGAAAATATTAAAATAAGAAAAATAAGGTAGTGGGCACCTCAATTACTTCTACATCAATGAATAAGGGTTGTAGGCCAATAAGGACCAATCTCAACATCTATGACATGACATAATAACAATGTTTAAGAAACTCGATTCAAAGAGTAAAGGACCTCAACATAAAAACATCATCTTCTAGTCTATGAAGCATCTACTTCTATAGTCTAGGATGGTACCATGACAGGCCATGGCTACCACAAACTCAAAAGAATAGCTCAAAACAAATGAAAGATAATAAATGGTATTCTTCAAAAGTATGGGAGTACTCACTAATCTCTGGAACTAGGGAACTTTGAACCTCAACAATACGTCTGCTGAAGTCCTCTATCTCTTGTATCTGCATCATAAAATGATGCAGTGCCAAGTGGCATCGATACATGGAATGTATGGTATGTAAAATGGCTGAGTGAAACAATACAGGCATAACTAACATGGGAAAATATCAAATCGCAAGATAATCACTCTTATGACAAATGTCCATCTAAGGTAAGGGTAAGGAGTAGATAATAACTCATCAACATCAACCAAGACCCATATCATCAACTCAACATCAGAGTACTATCATTATGGAACCTATCTGGGAGTTTCTCTAACCGACAACCATAACCTATGGGCCGGTGATACTACAATAAAGGTGATATCGTTTCCACATCCATCTAGTACCGTGCCGGGGTATAGGACAAGGTATTAGTGGATCCAAAAACAAAGAACATCAAGTCCTCATTTGAGATTAAGGAAACATCTGATTTCACGGTTCAATCCTCCCTTACGCTGGCCACATAGTTAATGAGTGCGAGTGGAACTTACTCTTACTCATTTCGGTGCTCAATACTCCTCCGAGGATTCAACATGCTCATAAGATATCAACATCAGGATTTCTCTTTACTTAGTCTCATTTAGACATAGTAGATCAACTCCTCTCATCAACCATAAACTCTTAGATTAGGAACAACTCTTTTAGAATTAATTCATGCTCTTTAAGACTCCATGAACATCAATTTTACTCAACATCATCATCAACATTCTCATAATCAGGACCACAATCATAAACCACAAGCACATTCATTCTATCAAGGCTCTAAACTCATCCCCTAAGTTCATTCTTGCAATATTTAGTAAAATAACATATAGAGTTTCATGAAATAATTCATGAAAGCCATTTATGCAGTAAATCAAATTTGTGATGATCATCAACCTAGGAAAATACATAAAATAAGTACAATTTTCAATATAATACTCAAAAATTTCACATATAGAATTCATTACATTCAACTATTCAATTCAATCAAGGGAGCACATAGAAGAACACTCATGCTTTAAGTAAGCTCTACATACCTGGATTGAAGCTTTGAACAATCGACCTCAAGAAATCTACCTCGTATTCCTTAATTTTTACGCTCTTTTTCTCTCCTTTTTAGCCCTAATCTTTTGCAAAGACATAGAATAAGGTTTAAAACTCTTTTTATAATTAAAACATCCTATTTTGATCATATATTAAGTCCAGGATGGGTTTTGAAAGGTCCAGAATGCCCGTCATAAAATTCAAAAAAAGCCTGTCTGGGGACATGGGGTCCGCGACGCGGAATGCATTTATTTTTCATATTGTTTGCTGAAAATTCTCCAGATGAGGTTTCTAATCCCATAGAAATTTTTTAGAATAAAACCAAGTGTTGGTCAGCGGAGATGGCGTGTCGCGGCCCTGTCGCACACCTAAATTAGTTCGAGTTTTCGCATTAAAAAATTATCTTTTGATCTAGTTGCTCTAAAAATCAACCGAGACCACTTTTCCAGTCAATTCTTCATGATGATCACAAATCCAACCTTGGATTTTCCTTCAGAGCTTGGGAAGATACGTTATGCGCACATCTCTCTTCTAGGGGTATTTGGATAATTTTATCGGGTGTTACAGTTTTCTTTATTTATCTTTTTTATTTTATTATTTTAATTTTCCATTTAGACTTAATTAAGACTTTTAAAAAAAGTGACCTTACTTGCAATTCGTAAACCCCCAAATATATTATGAGATATGGCCGGTACTCGCATTTGCGGACCTCGAAGGCGCCTAATGTCTTCCTTTCGAGATAACTTAAACCCTTTCTCGTTCTCTAGTTGACCTTAGGCTTAGACTTAGTTTAGATTAGAATAACGTCCTAATGCACCTTAAAATAATTAGGTGGCGACTCTTCAACTTATTTTTCAAACTCCCAAAAGAGTCATTGCCATGACGTCATCCAGGTTCCAGCCTTTTTGCGAGGAAAAATGAGGTGCAACAGAATGCCGACTCCATTGGGGGTATTAGGTTCTAACCGGTACGTCTCTTTTTATGTGGGTTTAATTTCTTTCTTTACTTGCGTTATTTGTTTACTATTATTGTTATTATTCTTTTTCTGTCTTTACTAATTTATTTTCCTTTTTCCTTTCTCACTCCCTTTTGCCTTCCCTTTTCCCACTCCCCTCTAACATCCCCCTTCCTTTCCCTTATTCCCACTAACCTAACTCCCTTTCCCCATTATTCTTTCCTTCCTTTTTTATTTTATTGCTATTATTTCTCTAACTCCTAAGTCACTATCCCCATAACTTTTGTGTGCTTATTACTATTTTTATATGCTAATTGTTATTGCTTTGATTAACCGGCATACCTTTCATACACTCCCCCAACTTGGGACCCTCTCTTTTTTTCTCTTTTAAGGTGATTTCGTGTCTTTGCACTTCTCCCCTCCATTTCAAATCCTAAATTGTTGAGAGTAAGCACATGCGTGATGATTGGCGGATAGTCTTACTACCGTTGGACCTCATGCTTCTCACATAGGACCACCCTCGGTCCGTGTCTAACCCACTTAGTAGAAACCTAAGATAGAGCTATCCACCCCAAAATTTAGGTCATGTATGCATACACCCTATGTAGTTTAGCTCCGTGGGGTCAATCTACAATAATAGTAGCCACCATGTTTAAGTCTAAAGGGTGCAATCACCCTTCAAACAAAAATTGCATCTTATGTGTCAAAGTGAATCTCGATAACAAGTTCAAGCCTAAATTGTCGTTACTATGGAATTTAGAAAATGTTTTCTTTACTTTTTTTTTTGCAGATTTATGATGTTGAATTCATGGTGGAGAAGATTTTAAAGTTTAGGATTATTCCCTTTTATCACCCCATATCCCTTAGGTTTTATATATGTTGTTTATCCTTCAAAATTGTAATAGTTGTTATTAATAAAATAGTTACTTTTTCAAAAAAATTATTATTTTATTGTGTTTTCTAACTCAAAACTCCAATTAACAAGTTAAGGCTCGAATTAGTTATCGCGAATCACTTATTTGTCATTTTAGGCCTACACCCGGCTCAATGAGGCTCTTTGCATTTAAGGAATTTATTTTTCAAAAAATCAATATGTTTATTATTGTGTTATGTATTATTATGCCACTAACTTAATCTTCTTTTCCTTTTTTTATGTTTTTCCCTCCCTAAGGTTGATCCGTGCCTATCACTCCCAGTGGGAAAAAGTTTTTCTACTTTCATCTTGCTCTACTTAATGAAGAACGATAATGGCATTAATGACACGATTGGTTTGGCAACTCATAAAGAGGGTTTGGATATTTCGAGAGAAGAGTATCCACCTACACAAAATAAGGTGATATCATGGTTAGAACAAAAGATTAGAGAGATGCAGGAACAGCTCTATAATGCTCGCAATTTGAATACACTGCTTATTGGAGTAAATGCTACTGGAGACCTTAAACAACCTTTACAAATCCTGTCTTTTTTCACCCCATCCTACCTTATACCCTAAAAGTACTTCACTACTCTTTCCCAAAACAAGAAATATCCATGTTATACACATCCGCCACAACACAAGCCAAATACACTCAATATCACCTACTTAGCCCCCGCCAAATGCCTCACATTCTCAAGACATTTACCATGCCCAAAATATACCAGCATCATCTATCATTAACATATCTAGTATTCCTATTTCATAAAAGCACAATTTTGGTTTTGTCAATCCTTATCAAAAGGACATGTTGGTACAAACTATGACAGAGCGATTAGAGGAGTAGAGAAACCGAGTGCAAAATGTTGAAGGAGATAAGGAGATAAAAGGGTTATGTTTTGAAGATATGTGCATACCTCCTGATGTCTAATTGTCTGAAGGATACAAACCTCTTAAATTTGAAATGTTCAATGGGACAGGAGATCCAAAGGCACATTTGAAAATGTATTATGATAAGTTAATTAGAGTTGGAAAAAATGAACGACTTCAAATAAAATTATTTGTGAGAAGTCTCACTGGAGAGGCCTTATCATAGAGTATTGCATACGATTCAAAGAAGTGGTCGAAATGGACTGATGTGGTTTCTGATTTAACGAAGAGATTTTAATTTAATATTAAGAATGCTCCTGATTGGTTTTACATTCAGAATTTAAAGAGAGAGCCTACAGAATCATTTTGAGAATCTGCATTAAGAAGGAGGTCTGAAGCTACTAGGGTCTGACTCCAGATGGAGGAATCTCAAATGAAAAATTTCTTTATTTGCACCTAAAAGCCGCAGTACTATGAGAGAATGATGCTCATTAAAGATCATAAATTTTCTGATCTTATCAAGTTGGGTGAGAATATCTAAGAAGGCATAAAAAATGGCACTATAATAGATTTAGAGGCATTGCAATCTAGTAGAAAGATTTTGCAGCTTGGTGGGACCAATGAGAACAAAGGCAAGAATGAAGTGAATGTTGTGATTCTTCAAGCACCTCCTCCTCTACTCCAGCGACCAACACCTATATATCAAGTCCCTCCACCTTTTGGTAATGCACGAAAGATTCATAGAAAACACTTAAGGTGTAAACGATCCCTTCAATTTGCTAGGTCGTGAGCCAATGTCAAGAAAGGTCTACTCAAGCAGTATACTCCTTTGGATGAACCCATAGCCCAGATGTATGAAAGATTGAGGGTTGCTAGCTATATCTCTCATGTTCCCAAAATAGTGATGAAGACACATGCAAAGTGGCTTGATCTTACCAAAATTTGTGCTTATCATTTAGGGACAAAGGGACATATCACAGAAGAATGTCAAAATTTGAGAGATCAAATTCAAACGTTGATTGACACCAAGATGATACATGTGAAAGATTCTGATCACAATCATAATTGATTTCTAAGCATGACTTGATTAGCATCAATAAAGAGGAATTTGGGTTATTTGTCCCTTTCTAAATTTCAAGCACTTGGATGTTTACTTTAAACTTTATCAATTGGAAATGGAGATACGTACTTAGGGAAAGATTATGTTTATTTTATGATTCTCTTTGATGTAATTTGGACTATGATTATCTGATTCCCATTTAAGAGGGATACACATGTGCTCTATGGGGCTCAGTCATACCATAATAAAAACTTTTTATCTCCCTTTTGGGGCAGAATTTTTGAGATGATCTCGAAAATTCTATTGATAAACATCTCCAGAAACTCGAGCCTGACATGACAACGAATTGGGGCAGAAATATTTGAGAGGTCCTAAGAAACTTCATCAAAGGTTGTGCATGAATACATCCAGACTGAGTTCAAGTTTAAGAACAACAAAACTATGATTGAAAGGGAAAGCAAAAGATGAGTTGAGGCACGAATCAATCTTCCCTTTTAAAACTTACAATATTCTTTGAGTGTAGGAATTACTGGTGCAGATCTATCCGAAGTCAAGCATCGTCCCTCGAAAGTTGATTGGTTAAGATCCATCTTTCAAGAAGCTACCTGAAGCTAAGCATTCTCCTTTGGAAGTTGATTGTTTAAACTCTACCATTCAAGAGGTTAACCGAAGCTAACCACTGTCTTTCAGAAGTTGATTGGTTAAAATCTACCTTTCATGAAGCTACCCGAAGCAAAGCACTTTCATTTGGAAGTTGATTGGTTAAACTCTGCCATTCAAGAAGCTACCCGATGCTAAGCACTGTCCTTTCAAAGTGATTGGTTAAACTCTACCATTAAAGAAGTTACCCGAAGCTAAGCACTATCCTTTGGAAGTTGATTGGTCAAGCTCTACCTTTCAAGAAGCTACCCGAAGCTAAGCAATGTCCTTTGGAAGTCATTTGGTTAAGCTCTACCTTTTGAGAAGCTACCCGAAGCTAAGCATCGTCTTTAGAAGTTGATTGGTTAAGCTATATCTTTCAAGAAGTTACCCGAGGCTCAGCACAGTCCTTTAGAAGTTGATTGGTCAAATCTCTACTCTACAAGAGGCCACACAAGGTCAAACACCATCTTTTAGATGCCGGATGGACTAAGCATATTCCTCCTAAAAACATATAATCTCTTATCTTACTCATTTTTTTTATTTTATTGAAGTCTATAAATTTGAAAACTAACCATTTCATTTAGTTGTATTAGAATCCCAGGCATCAAAGGCCTCTCATTTCCTAAATGTAATTCTTTATTCCTGCCTAATTTCTTCGACATATGGCATCCTCAAACTTTGTCTTGACACATCGTTGATACTGCCTATGCCTTAACCTTCCCAATTCTAATTACTATCATTCCTACTTCAACTCCTGCATCGTTAATTTTTTATTAGGAATGTCATTCATTCCTAAATCCAGAACAACACACGACCTTATTTTCATATAACCAGAGATATGAAGGTGACTTGAATATCGAAGTCTCGGTCGTAAAACTCTTTTTTTCAATTTGGTCCCTCCATTAATATTTCATCGATTAGACAAAATTGGCTACTTTGTGATGAGTCGTGTAAAGACGGCTCTTGTAACGCTTTAAACGCAGGATTTTTGTGCATTCTCAAGCAAATTTGTTAGTTTGATGTGTCTGTGTTTTTATTATTTTTAGGAACAGGGTGAAGGCATGGAGTAAGGGGAAAAGTACAAGAAAATAATTGAGGAAAACGACACAATGGTCACCATACGGAACTTCCCATGGGTCGTGCAACACTACACGGACCGTGAGAGGCCGCGTGGGACTAGCCCAAGCAAAGATGTCAAGAATGGAGCTAAGTGATGGAGCACGGGCATCCTCACGGCCTGTGTAACACCAAACAGACCATGTGGTGTACTGTAGCCCCACACTTAGTTTGTTAAAGAGCAGATAACACAAATAAACCAAGGCAACTCTCACAGTCCCTTTCACAACTGTGGGAATTGACACTGACCATGTCCCTCATCATGAAAGTGACAAAAGTTGAAGAGTCACCATCAAAAATAAAAAAAATTGTACAAGTGGAGAGAGACCGGGGTCTTCATGGGCCATGAGTCCAACCACAGATCGTACATGGGTCGTGAAGAAGGACGACCAAAGTGCTGCTTGGAAATTGCTAAGGAAAGGGTCACAGGCCGTTTCACGGTTCGTCAACCCCTACACAGACCGTGCCAATGTACGTATAGATGCAACACAGTAATGACTCATGGACCATTTCACCATTCGTGTGGACCCTCACGGTTTGTACACTGACCCATACTCATGTCGACATCTATTTTCATATTTTAAGTTGGATTAGGTTTTTCCTTGTATATATATATATATATATATATATATATATATATATATATATTAGTTTAATCCTGTTTTGATTATTATTGGATGGTTGGAGATAGAGATAACGAAGAAAACACTATTGTGCACTAATTCACATTGAATTCTTGGATTTCATTCATCTCTTTAGATATTGTAACAAGTGGATTCATTACTCCATCAATAGTAAGTTCTTTATCATGATTCCTTTATATTGTTGTGGGCGATTTGTTTTGAATATGCTAGGCTAAACCCACAACTAGGGTTGTGGGAACCATGAAAGATTAAGAAGATAACAAATTTGGGGGGTAAACCTTGGGATTGATTATCGTATATATTGTAGAATTCTTCACTTTAACTTCTCCCTTTACGAGTCGATGTGTTATGATTAGCCTGTATTTGTTACATGCCCGGAAGGGATGTAGTGATTAGGAAAAGAATTTTACAACAGAAATTCAGGGTTTTTAACCTAGCCTAAGTACTTGAGATAAGAAGGTGAGAGTATTCTGAGATCCAGAATAAGGGGTAAATTGTACACACTCTGAGACTGGAAAGTAATGAGTGAAATACATCTAAGGGCCGGGAGGTGAACTAGGTGTTAACGAACTTGTTTGATCTTGTATACATAATCATGAATAGGTTTACCATGCAAATCTGTCTATCGTATTAGACGTCATGGGAAACACAACCCTAGCTTCTCATCAACTATCGAAAACCTAGTACTCATCGTACGCGTTCATTATTTTACTTAGAAATTTAGTTTAAAACATCAAAAAAATCCTCATTTACTTTGTGCATGTTTATTTTGGGAATAGAAATTACACCAAAAAAAAGGTGCTAATAGATTTGTTCTCCCGCATTCCCTGTGGGATCAACCTCAACTCTTGTTGAGTTCTATATTTGATCAACAACCACTTTACTATTCCTTTTGGAGTGTAAATTTGGGCTTATAAAATTTTGGCGCTATTGACGGGGAATACGGTGAAGTAATAGTCTATTAGTTGTTACTTTCAATGCATAATACTAGTCCCTGATTTTACTTTAGTATCTTGTTTGTGCTCTTTCTAGGGAGCCAGCGTTGCATGCCAAACACCCAAAGAAAGGGTGAAGCACTTATTCCCTACGACCCCGAACTCAATAAGTCGATCCGCAGAATGAACACCCAAGATCGAGAAGCAACAAGCTTGAGAGAGTTAGCCATGAATCCTGCAGATAGAGGAAATGACAGCTTGGGTAAAGATGACCTTGCAGGTAATGGGGTGCCACCAGTGGCACCATTGCGACAGGTGCCACTTGTTCGACCACCACAACAACAACTTGTTTTAAGACCTCAGGGGCCCCAGCATCCCCAAGAAGCTATTGATGATGATGAAGGTGCTGGGACCACTAGGAAATAGTGCTGCCACCACGACCCGCCAGGAAATAGTGCTGCCACCACGGCTTGCCGGTGTCAAGTTTACCATCACTAGCACTATGCTGCAAATGCTACAGCTAAAGGGGTTGTTCAGCAGAGCAGTAACCGAGGACGCAAATCAGCATGTAATGAATTTCTTGGTGACTTGCCAATAGTCCGAAATTCTAGGGGTCAGCCAACAAGCGCTTAGGTTGAGGCTATTCCTATTGTCTCTTACTGGTGAGGCGACAAAGTGGTTGAATGAACTTCCCCATGATACCATCTGTACTTGGGCTGAGTTAAAAGAAGCTTTCTTGGAGAGGTTCTTCCCTACGTCGAGGAAACCGAAGATCAAAGATGAGATTGGATCTCATAAACAACCGTCGAATGAAGCATTATATCAATCTTGGGAGAGATTCAGGCAAAAAATCAAGCAATGGCCCAACCACCATTTCACGAATGAGCACTTGAAAGCAGTCTTCTATAGGTCTTGCAACTTTGTGACTAAACCTATCATTGATGCAGAATGTGGAGGGTCATACATGTCCAGAACGTTCCCAGACATCGTTCTGATCTTGGATCAGGTAGCTAAGAACAACATGGCATGGTACACCAAAGATGGAGACTGCACTGGGGTGATCTTTGAGATGACTACGGAGCAATGAAAAAAGGAGGAAGAAAGGGATCAAGACATAGCCCATATGCGAATGCAGATCAACTTGTTGTTGAAAAGGCTACTTAGTGGAGGCTTCAAAAAGGTAAAATCAATGGACACACTACCCAAGAATGATGATCAATGCTATAATTATGATGAAGAGGCCCACTTCTTGGGTAGTCAGGGGGGTTACCGGGCACTCAACTACGGTAACCAAGGTCGGAACTATGGTCGTGATAACTACCAAGGGAACTGGCAAAATAGAGATGGTTATAGAAATCGTGAGCACCAAAATGAGGGTGATAAAAACTTGGAACTAGAGGAGATGATGGAAAACGTTCTTAACAAGGTGGAGTCTACCGAGGCAGGGGTGCAAGATATGACAAAAATGTCCATGTTTGACAATTGGTTGACTCACATTCAACCTCGATCAAGCAACTGGAGCAACAGTTGGGGCAACTATCAACCTCATTGAATCAAAGAAAAGTTGGGTCACTTCCTAGTGATTCAGAACCCAAAAAATGATGGCCATTGCATGGAGGTAACCACGAGGAGCGGTAAGGTACTTTCTGACCCTGTTGTAGCACGTGATGCAGGTTTTGATAAAGCGGACAGCAAGTAACCTCACCCCATAGAGGTGCATGATGATGACGTAAGTGACGAGATTGATGCAGCATTAATGGAACCTGAAGTTGCTAAAGAGGCAAAAGAGTTGGACAAACCCACTACTTCATCCCTGCTAGTCATCCCAAAGCCAACAATACCATTCCCACAAAGGTTGAGGATGACAAATTTCAGAAATTCTTATCTATGCTAAAGGAGCTTTCAATGAACATTCCTCTAGTGGAGCCGGCAAACAATCTTCACCACTGTAGTGCCATTGCTACAAGATCCCTAGTTGAGAAGAAGGGAGATCCAGGAGCTTTCACTATCCCATGAACTATTGGAGCTTATGACTTTGCACAAGCCCTCTGTGACTTGGGTGCCAGCATCAACTTGATGCAGATGGAAGTGTACCAGCAGTTGGGTTTAAGATCCCCCACACCCACTACCTGCGGCTACTTATGGTGCACAGATCAGTGAAGCAGCCCATGGGGATTTTGTGCGACGTGCTGGTCCATGTAGGTAGGTTCATGTTTCCTGCATACTTTGTCATTCTTGACTATAAATTGGATTTTGAGGTCCCCATCATCCTTGGGAGACCATTTATGTCGACAGATAGGGCATTATAGATATGAAGCGTGGAGAACTTATCTTTAGGTTGAACACTGGGGAGGTAAAATTTAGTATGTGTGCTGCAATGAAGAGGCCCAAAGAGGTAGTTGTGATGTCTGTCGTGGATGTTGAGGATGATTGTTTTGCTGAGATTCCACTTGAAGAAAAGATGAGCATGGACACACTAGCGGTAGTATTAATGAACTTTCCAGAAGATGGTGTCAATGGGTACAATGACACCATATATGCTTTATAGGGCGGGGAAACCAGACCATTTGTCCCCAGGAAGCTGGACTTGGACCTGCAAAATAGACCGACTCCACCAGCCAAACCTTCTATTAAGGATCCTTCTACTGTGGAGCTCAAGGAACTACCCCAACACTTAAGGTACACATTTTTTGGCACTAACAACACTCTTCCTATGATTGTGGCTACAAATCTTCAGGAAGACTAGGTGAACGCAGTGTTGGGAGTTTTCCAAAAGTTCAAAAGAGCTATTGCTTGGACCATTATAGATATTATAGGGATTCTTCCAGGGATATGCACACACAAGATCGAGTTGGAAGATGACTATGTGCCCAGTATCAAGCACCAACGCAGACTGAATTCGCCCATGCAAGAAGTAGTAAAAAAAGAGATTATCAAGTGGTTGGATGCTTGGGTAGTATACCCCATCTCCGACAGCAAATGGGTTAGTGTAGTGCAATGTGTTCCAAAAATGGGGGGCACGATAGTTGTGGCCAATGGGAAAAATGAACTTGTCCCTTTGCGGCCTATCACGGGGTGGCAAGTGTGCATGGACTACCGAAAGCTGAATAAATGTACTTTGAAGGATCACTTCCCCCATTCCCTTCATGGACTAGATGTTAGACAGGTTGGCAGGCAACGGGTGGTAATGTTACTTGGGATGAGTATTCGAGCTACAATCAAATATCCATAGCCCTAGAGGATCAGGAGAAGACTACCTTTACCTGTCCCTATGAGACTTGCTTTTAGGAGGATGCCTTTCGGGCTCTGTAATGCCCCAGCCACTTTCCAGCGATGTATGATATCAATCTTTTCTAACATGGTTGAAGACACCCTTGTGGTATTTATGGATGACTTCTCTATAGTGGGTGACTCTTTTGACGACTGTCTATTGAATCTTAGCAGGAAACTACAACGTTGTGAGGAAGCAAACTTGGGGCTGAACTAGGAGAAATTCCGTTTTATGGTCAATGAGGGAATAGTCCTTGGCCATAAGATCACTATTAAGGGCTTAGAGACAGATAAAGCAAAGATTGAGGTTATTGAGAAGTTGCCACCTCCCATATCGGTGAAGGAAGTCAAACGTTTTCTCGAGCATGCAAGATTCTACCGCTGATTCATAAAAGATTTTCCAAGATTGCACACCTACTGTGCAAACTATTGGAGAAAGATGCCAAGTTTCAGTTTGATGATAGCTGTCGGCATGCCTTTGAGACCCTAAAGCAAAAGTTGATCTATACACCTATGGTAATTGCACTTGACTGGGTAGCCCTTTTGAGGTTATGAGTTATGCAAGTGAGATTGCTACGGGCGTTGTGCTGGGGAAGAAGCACAACAAGATTTTTCATCTTATCTACTATACCAGCAAGACCTTAAATGATGCACAAAGGAATTATACAGTGATTGGCCAGAAGCGGTTGGTTGTGGTGTACGCGTTTGACAATTTTCGGGCCTACCTATTGGGCACAAAGGTGATTGTGCACACACACCAGCATTGAGGTACCTCATCGCGAAGAATGATGCTAAGTCGAGGCTAATAAGATAGGTACTCTTACTGCAAGAGTTCGACTTTGAGGTTCACGATCGGAAAGGAGCTGAGAACTAGGTGGCCGACTACTTGTCCAGGTTAGAAGATGAGTCAAGAACTATGGATTGGTTGAACATCGATGATTCCTTTCCCGATGAGCAGGTATTGGCAGCTTCTGTTGACCTAACCCCTTGGTTTGCTGCTTTTGCTAACTTTCTGGTGAGTGATATTATGCCTGAGGACCTTAAGTCTCACCAAAGAAAAATGTTCCTTCATGATGTGCGCACGTACTTTTGGGATGAACCATACTTATTCAGCAGATGGGGTCATTAGGCGATGCATACCAGAAGCAGAGATGATGAGCATCATGGAAGCCTGTCACTCTACCCCATTGGGGGGCCATCATGGTGGTGCTAGGACAGCGAAAAAGATCTTGTAATGTGTGTACTATTGGCCCGCCATCTACAAAAATGCCAAGATATGACGCGAGGGTGAGATCAGTGTCAGCAATAAGGCAACATCTCTAGGAGACAAGATCTGCCCATGACCCATATCCTTGAAGTAGAATTGTTTGACGTATGGGGTATTGACTTCATGGACCCATTTGTGAGCTCCTATGGCATGAAGTACATCTTAGTGGCAATAGACTATGTCTCCAAATGGGTGAAGGCAATTGCATTGCCAAACAACAAAGGCAAGAGTGTAGCCTAGTTTTTTAGGCGAAACATTTCCTCCAAGTTTGGGACACCTAGAACTATCATTAGTGATGGGGGCTCCCAATTCTGCAACAAACCCTTTTGTGCTGTGTTAGCTAAGTATAGTGTACAACAACACAAGGTCGCCACACCCTATCATCTGCATTCAAGTGGACAGGTTGAAGTTTTTAACAGAGAGATCAAAGAAAACCTAACCAAGTCTATATATGCGACCAGAACTGATTGGGCCCGGAAACTAGATGATGCTCTGTGAGCCTACATGATGGATTACAAGACCCCCATTAGTATGTCTCCATATCAATTGGTGTTTGGTAAGGCCTGCATCTACTTGTGGAATTGGATAACAAGGCACTCTAGGCTCTGAAGACCCTAAACATGAATTGGGACGAGGCCGCCAATTTGAGGCTTGATCAGCTCAATGAGTTGGAATAATTCCCCCTCCAGGCTTATGAGAATGTAGCACTTTACAAAGACAGAATGAAGTCCCATCACGACAAGTATATTGCACCATGAAGTTTCAGTGCTGGGGACAAGGTTCTGCTATACAACTCCAGGTTGAGGCTATTCACAGGTAAGCTAAAGTCGAGGTGGTCTGGCCCGTATAAAATTGCCCAAGTATTCCCATATAGTGCCATTGAGCTAGAAACTAGAAATGGGCATCGATTCAAAGTCAATGGGGAGCAAATGAAGCAATACTTGAGTGTTGCAAATGAAGCCTAAGTGATTGAGTTCATGCAGCTTGACGAAGTCTGAGTAGTCAACATAGTTGTGTCGTCTCATGATGTTAAACCAAGCGCTTCATGGGAGGCAACCCATGCCAAAAAAACTATTATATGTTATACATTTTCTTATTTTCAAGTGTATTTCCTGGTAAGTAAGGTTTTATGTGTTTTGGAGTTCGTGAGATTATGCGTGGTGGGAGGAATGACATGAAGTAAAGTGGCTAAAACTTGGCCACGGAATGTGTCACATGTGCCTACACGGCTCGTGTAGCACAAGACGACCAGTGGTGTCTACCATGTGACGCGTCTATCACCCAGGTATGGTTGGATGCTCTTAAGTCCCAGCACACGGACCGTGCAATGGCCCGTAAGGCCATCCATTGTGCATACGCGTGCCAGGTCCACCTCTAAAATTTACCAAGGTGATCAGACAGTCGTGCCTAACGGACCGTGACACATATCACGGGTCATGAGATGACCCGTGGAGTTAATGGTGGTATATAAAGGCCAGGTAAGCGTTTGAACTAAACAAGTATGGTGGGAGGATTGGTCCAAACAGATTGTGCCACATGACACAAGTTGTGTGGCCAACCGTGGAGGTGGCCATTGACCAAGGGTATTTATACCCCCACTCTTTCCCAAATACCCCACTCTAAAATTTTCTCTCTCGCCCTCACGCCTCTCACTTTCTCTCTAGCTCATAACTTCTACAAAGTTCATCTCTTTTGTCACTACTAGTGAGTAACTCTCACAGTCCGTAGCATTGATCTTGTTGTGGGTTTTTATTTTCCAAAGCAAGTCATCGTCTCCATTATTGCTCATCAAGTAAGCCCTCTCATTCTTTATCTTTTAGTGTCAATTTTTATATACATGTGTGAACCCATGCCTCAAACTTTCTTCTTTCTTTGTTTAGAAGGCCCTACAGTATGAAATTTATGTAGGTATTGTGTTGGGTTGTGCGAACCACTATTGTTTACTCTTATAAGTTTTTGAACATGGAATCTTGTGATTTTAGGGGTTCTTTATGCAAAATAGTGATGTTTTTGTGTTCCTTAAGCGGGTATATTGGTGGATCTAGGCTTAGGTAACATAGATTTGTATGAATGGGTACGTATACATTATGCCTTGAGCTGAATGGTGGTGACGGGGCTCTTTACGGTTCATTGCACAGCCCGTGTGCTTCTACACAGACCGTGTAGTGGCCCGTACGCAAGCACATAACCTCCGAGCACCCTAAGTATCCACCACAGTCCAGGTCACGAACCGTGTCATGCTACATGGCCCGTGTAGGGCCCTCCGTCTGGGTCACTTTTTTTTACCTTTTTGTGATTTATTGCATTGATGAATTTTAGTTGAGATTCCACATGTTCTTTTAGTACAATTTCCCTATAATAGACCAAGTTATGCCACTCTTAAGGGTTATTGTTACTCTCATAGCACAGGGAAGTCTAAGTACCCGTTAGTGCATCGACCTGCTCGTTCAATCATTTCTAGCCATTTTATTTTTTGTGCCACCTGTAGGTACCATGGGCCCACGCCAAAAGTCAAACCAATCTAGAGAGGAGCTTGGGTCACGTCTCCACGACTCTCCTACTATATCATCTAATGATCAACATGAGAGTGTCTCAGGAGATGACTCCTTAAGAGGGTCTGAGGTTTGATTTACCGGCAATGTCTCTCCTCACTCCCCCATACTACAAGGGCTTGCGCAGCAGGCCGCACTATAGCTCAACAATTTGAGGAAGGGGTTCTTGAGGCGGGAGTTGAGGGGAAGGATGATGCTTCGGAGCATGAGGATCATCCACAAACCTCAAAGGTAGACCAGAACCACACGAATGCTGAGAATGATGAGATTGCCCTCTGTGATAGTGATGATGAAACCACACATTATGCAGTTTCTCGAACGACAAATCTTGAAACTGTGAGGTGTTATTGTGTTTTTGCGTGGCCGATGGATAGTCCCAGGCGCTATGGAGATTTATATTCAGAGACTGACTAAAGGCTCCGGGGATACCAGCGGCGAGCCATCATCCCTAAGGTTTGGGTCATCATAGATCAACTAGATTGGGTTCCGAATATCAAGGATATGTTTGAATCATATCAATTTGACTGGATGATACAACCACCTGACTATTATGGGCCAGAGTTGATTGCTCAATTTTATTCCAGCTACGCTGCGAGTCTATTGGATTCCTTACAGGGCAGCCAGTCCAAGAAAGTGAAGAAGCAGCTAGCTTTTAAATTGTCCCCGTGGGAGTATGTCGTGGTATGCGGGGAACGGGTGGACATTTCTAAGAACACCATCGACAGATTCCTTTGTGTTCCAGGTTATTGATCCCCTCCGGATGGCCTATTTATTGACAGACACGTCAAGATCACCGATTAGGGACGAATGTCCGATCCGACTTCGCGGGTCACACTGTTAAAATGGATTCCAGAGCGGATTGCTATACAGGGGGATGATGTAGACTAGGTTACCAACCCCAGGGTTCCTATTGCCAAGGTGTCTCTCACTTTTGCGGCATACTTTTGGTGGTCGGTGGTGCGGGCCAGGCTACGACCCACAGGTAATAACAATTTTCTCCAACCTTCACGTGTCTCGTTGGTAGCGTGCTTGATGGCTAAGTACGGAGTGAATTTGGGATGGATTATCGCCATAGAAATGCGGAATCTAGCTTTATCAGACAGATCTGGGATGCCCTTCCCATGCCTGATTCGGGCATTTTGCAAACAGGTTCGCGTCCCTATCACGTATTTTTTGGAACGGAAGATAGCTCCCAATGGCATGGTAACATTACCCTAATTAAGGATGTCGACAATCCTCTGATGTGCGTTAGATCATGTAGGCTAGGGGTCCGACAATGTTTCCCCATGCGGCTCCATAGAACCCTTGTCATTTGAGGGTTACAACGCAGCTCCATAGTCGGGTGATGCTTCTGAGCAGCCCAAGGGCAGGGGTGCAACACCTCAGGTGCAACAAGGGTATGCGTATGTGCCATATGAGTTCCTGGCCAGAGTAGTGACAAACCAAAGGCAGAAATGCGCAATTGTTGATCAAATAGTCGAGAGGATGCCTCATGTGGTTCACTCTCACATCCAGAAGGCAGAGGATCGGCTCCAGGCTGAACTATTAGGTCAAATCAGCAACTTGCAAAATCATGTCAACACTTTAGAGGGGTACTTCCATGATATGTTTGGGAGTATGTTCGGGGATGACATGGCAAAACTTGTACAGATAATGAGTGACATGAAGGACCAAATCGTATAGCTAATGACTCAATACAGCCGCACTACGCCGACCCCACCTCTAGAATCTTGGATGTCGCTTTTCAATGCCCTTGTGATACTAGTGTTGTCGCCAACTGCTGCTCCGGTGCCACCTACAGATGTATCCATAAAAAAGACAAAGCCAAGAGACACAGCCACCGCAGCAGCCCCCGGAAAATCCGCAGCTCGCAGAGGGGAAAAGGTTGTGCAGGGCTATACAAGCCCAGCATCGAGCAGCCACTGAACAAGAAGAAAAGGAGTGGCTGGCACGAGAGGCAACAAGGATAGGAGCCTCCAGGAGCACCTTTGGATCGGGTGCGACTTTTGATGACATAGACCCAACCAGTGGGTCTGACCCCAATGGTCCGACTAACGTCTAGGGCATCCCAGGTATGATCTATCCCCGTGTTGTGCTTTATTTCTAGCTATGGTGTATTGAGGGCACTGCACTGTGTTTTTGGAGGGGGTGGGGCATCCTACCACCTGAGAGTTTTTCTTGCCAGATTTCTTTTTTCTGAAGTGTATTATCTAGTAGAACTGGCATGTTTAGGTTGTGATGTTTTGTCTAGATATAAGCGCTTATAGAAGTCTAGGGTAACCCGTGTTTTGATCTGTTTGTGAAAAATGCCTTGAAGTACAAATATAATAGATTGTATGTGCATGCATCCCATCCTGATTAACTAGTATGATTTCTGGAAAGCATGGTATGCATTGTATGGTTGGCATCTTGATGAATGAAGCAAGACTATGTTGGTTAGTGCTAATTAGGGTAGGAGATGTGCCACATGTGTGTGAGCATATTTGCTTAATCCAGTCGATGTGCGTAAGCTAGAACTTGCCTGGTTAGTCCCACCAAAACAATGGAATGACTGCATTAGGATGTGATCTTAGACTATTTTTGTTAACTAGTCACTTAGCCTTAAAGTTTACCAACCAAATGAAATTGCCCTTTTTGAACCAAAAGTTGAGCCTGAATGGACCTTTTCTTTGTAATCACCCAACTCACCTGTTTGCGATTTTTTACTTTGGTCCTGGTCTCTCCAAGGAAATTGTGACCTTCAGCCTAGCCAAAGGCCTAAATTGAGGGTGGCTTATACTGGCCCTGGTCCTTTCAAACAGACATTGCGAACCTCGACCTATGCCAAAATATTAAGTTGAGGGTGGCTTATACTGGCCCTGGTCCTTTTAAACAGACATTGCGAACCTCAACCTATGCCAAAAGCCTAAGTTGAGGGTGGTTTCTGTAGGAGAAACAGAAAAATAAGTGAAGAAAAGAGCTAATGATAAGAAGAAAGGAAAATTGGGGGTGTGACGGTGAGTACAAAAAGAGAGAAAGAAAAAGAATAAGTGAACACGGAAACTACTCCCAATGGCAAAGAAAGTGGAAAATAGGGGCAAGTCGAGAGTAGATGGTTGAGTTAAGGAAGTGTCCTGGAGGGGCTAGTTAGTCACTTGATCCTAAATATACTTCACCCTAGCCCGAACCTACATTACAAGCCACAAAAGACCTAATGTGATCCTAAAAAGGTCGTTCAAGAGTTGAGGTGGCGAAAATAAGGGCAAACATATAGTCGAAACTTGTGCGTCCACTGGAAATCACTTGTGAGAGTGAGTGTCTGCATTCCAGTCTCTATTTTACATAGATACGTTGTGTGCGAGATTTCTTTTTAGTGAGGGCACCATCCTTGCATTGATTGGTCGCTAATACGACAAGTTCATCTTTGTTCCCGAGCTTATGCAAGCTGACTATACACGTACAATGTTTCCTTAATCTGTGTGAGTTTGTCTAAGGTGTAACCACATTTAAAGTATGTTTTCTGAGCATATGTGTTGAAATCAAAGGGTTATCCGTAGTTCTGATGAGGCACTTATCTTTATGCTTTGTTTGGTTTAGTCATCATTGCTTGAGGACAAACAATTGTTCTAAGTTGAGGGTGTTGATGAGTCATGTAAAACGACTTTTGTAACACTTCAAAGGCATGATTTCTGCGCGTTCTCAAGCAAATTTGTTAGTTTGATGTGTGTGTTTTTATTATTTTCAGGAACAGGGTGAAGGCATGGAGTAAGGGCCAAAGTACAAGAAAATGATTGAGGAAAAAGGCACAAGGGTCACCATACGGAGCCTCCCACGGGCCGTGCAACACTATACGGACCGTGAGAGGCCACATGAGACTGGCCCGAGCAAAGACATCAAGAATGCAGCTAAGTGGTGGAGCACAGGCGTCCGCACGGCCCGTGTAACAGCAGACAGACCGTGTGGTGCACCGCAGCCCCACACTTAGTTTGTTAAAGAGCAGACGGAGCAAAGAAACCAAAGAAACTCTCACGATCCCTTTCACGGACTGTGGGAATTTACAGTAACCGTGTCCCTCATCGTGAAAGTGATGGAAGTTGAAGAGTAACCGTCGAAAATAACAAAAATCGTACAAGTGGAGAGAGACGGTTCCCGTCACAGGCCATGTGACCAACCATGGACCGTGACATGGGCCGTGAAGATGGAGGGCCAAAGTGTTGCTTGGAAATCGCTAAGGCAAGGCCACAGGCCATTTCACGATCCATGAACCCCTACACGGACCGTGCCAATGCACGTGGAGACGCAACCCAGTAATGACTCACGGTCCGTGTGGACCCTTACGGTCCGTACAGTAACCCATACCCATATAGACGTCTATTTTCCTATTTTAAGTTGGATTAGGTTTTTTCCTTGTATATATATATATATATATATTAGTTTTATTCCGTTTTGATTATTATTACAGAGCTGGAGATCAAGAGAACGAAGAGAACACTATTGTGCATTAATTCACATTGAATTCTTGGATTTCAATCATCTCTTTAGAGATTGTAACACACTGATTCATTACTCCATCAATAGTAAGTTCTTTATCATGATTCCTTTATATAATTGTGGGCGATTTGTTTTGAATATGCTAGGCTAAACCCACAACTAGAGTTTTGGGAACCATAAAAAATTAATAAGATAACAAATTTTGGGGTGAACTTTGGGATTGATTATCGTATACATTGTAGAATTCTTGGCTTTAACTTATTCCTTAACAAGTCGACGCATTAAGATAAGCCTGTATTTGTTACATGCCCGGAAGAGATGTAGTGATTAGGAAAAGAATTCTACAACAGAAATTCAGGGGTTTTTAACCTAGCCTAAGTACTTTACACCGGAAGAAGAGAGTATTCTGAGATCCAGAATAAGGGGTAAATTGTACACAGTCTGAGACCGGAAGGTGATAAGTGAAAAGAAGGACTGGGAGGTGAACTAGGTGTTAACTAACTTATTTGATCCTGTATACATAATCATGAATGGGTTTACCACACAAATCTGGCTATCGTATTATACGCCATGGAAACACAACCCTAGCTTCTCATCAACAGTCAAAAACCCAGTATTCATCATACGCATTCATTACTTTACTTTAGAAATTTAGTTTAAAACATCAAAAGAACCCCGATTTACTTTGTGCATGTTTAATTTGGAAATAGAAATTACACCTGTAAAAAGGGTGCTATTAGATTTATTCTCACGCATTCTATGTGGGATCGACCATAACTCTTGTTGAGTTATATATTTGATCAACGACCGCTTTACTTTTCCTTATGGAGTGTAAATTTGGATGTATCACTCCGTTAACTTTTTTTGCTCGACAATTCATTCTTCATTCCCGAACAAAGAAGGGGCAGCTGTTGACACCTAATTTTGACCGCTCTATGACCTGTTCTAGATTGTCATTTGATTAAAATAGGTATTTTAAAACTTTTTAACATAAATGAGTTTATTTTTTTAATTACGTATTTTTATATTTTTAACTTTCAAAATGCATTCCTTTGGTTTAAAAATATTATTTTTATTATAAATCATTATTATTATTATTTAATAATTGTTATTTTAGTAGGTAATAGTCATAGTAATATTTATTACTATTATTATTTCTATTTTTACTTATTATTATTGTTATTATCATGTTAATATCATATTTTAAATGGATTATATATTTTTGATATATTATTTTATTTTAAAATAATAATTGCAATACGTTTAATATTTTTGCATAACAATTTTAGTATACATATATATATTACATATTTTCTTTACAAAAATTATTATTTAAAATATTGCATATTTTTATAAGTGTGTATTTTATGATAATTATTAGATAGCAATTCAAACAATTTTCCTCCAGTTTGTTTAATTCGTAGCCATTTAATTCAATTTTAGTCAATTTTTCTACAATTTACCTCAATTCTAGTCTATATTTTTCACAATTGTTTCCAATTTTAGCTTAAATTAAGTCAATTTGTCGCTTAATTTTAAACACCCAATCCAATTTCATTTGAATAAATCTGGGTAATTCAATTTTCTAGCCATTGATCCGACTCGTGTCTTAAAAATTGATCTCAACCATACATCAAAAACCATCTAATTAAGGGTCTAGATTAAAACCCCTTATTATTCCTATTAACCAAAAACCCAAAAATCTCCATCACTATCCATCGGTCTCCATCACAAGACCACCGACTCCCTCTCCTTTGCTCCATTTTCCGATCAGAAAACCCCATCCCCGGCAACAATCAAACACCACACCATCGAAATCTCGCGAAAACCCCTATGCGCCACCCTTTTCTCCCTCTTTCTGTTAGCCCACAACCAAGCCACCATCACGACCCACTCCTCCTTTACCATCTCGCCGGACAGCCCCCAAACCAAACCCCTTTTTCTTCCTCTCTCACCGGATGAGATTTGCACCCAATGACCCCTCTCCCATCTCCTCCATCTTGCCGGAATAACACTGGACCAAACAACCTCTGGCCTGACAACACCATCACAATGACCAACAACACCCGCCACCCTTCTCTATTCCCACTGCCAAAATCCGTCAAAAAACAATAACCAACGATCTCTTTTCCTTCATCCTCTGCCTCTATTTTTCCCGGGAGAACCAGCAACTCCCATCAGATTAATGAAGATCAAGGTTATTGTTCGAAAAGAAAAGGTCAATCCTGGTATATTTCAATTTTATTTCTAAGACATTATCTCGATTACGTATTCTCTTTCAACCCATTTATGGTGTCTATAATCCACATATTTTGTTTAATCGTTATGCTACCTCTAGAATTCTCATGCAAACATTGTGAAGTGAGTATGAACTCTTTGCAACCTCGGATTGTTCAGTCATTTAGCATGTTATTAGCTTATGCTCATTTTCGTTCTTCATCGCCTAATATTTTCGTTTGTGTGTTTTAATGTTGAGTCTACCTTGAATTGGTTGTCTGCCTAAATTGCTCGCAATTGCGTAAATCAGTTCGAATCTTTTCCATTTTTGATTTTACAGCCCTACTGGAGGGCCATTGCTAATCATTTAAAGTGCTCAAATTATGCGATTCTGATTTCCTATTTCCGGTAATTAGCTTGAAAGAAAGATTCTCTTGCTAGTTTGTTGATTCAATTTCTATTTGGTTTCGTCTATTAGAGTATTTTGTCTATGGTGGAGTTGCTATAATTTTAGACATAATTTTTGGGATGAGATTTCTGATATTTTGTTATCTCTTGCGTTTTCCTTAATTTTGAAGTTTATTTATAATGAAGTATCGACTGAATCACAAGGCATATTATTCTGTTCTCCTATTTATGGTAAGATTAGATTAGCCAATTTATTTATTGTTATCCTTATTCATAGTAGCGGTAAATCATCTGATTGATTCGATTACCTTCCACCTAATCAATCTTCCCTGCTATATAAATGGGACCTTTTTTTCATTCAGACTCTGGAGGATTTCCTCACAATCACACGAAATACACACATAGACTCTCTCACGAAAAACTCTCTCATCTTTCACGAATTATTAGTTCCGTCCTAAATTATTGTTAGGCTTAAAACACTCCTTTACTTGGCGAACTAAGCTTAAATACACCCTCAACTTGACACGAATTATTAGTTTCGTTCCTAAACTATTGATAGCCGGGGGATGGATTCGGAGATGGAGGAGACTCCGAAGATTCTTTATTATTTTTTCTTATGTTGTACTTTTATTTTTGCAAAGTGATGTAACAATGAAATAATGGAAAACGGGGATATACTTAAAATAGGGAAGGGAACTAATGTGCTACTTGGTTTCTTATTCTAATTATTTCTCTTTTTATGTGAGTGTGTTGTAGAAAGCATGCCTATAGGAACTAACAAATTAATCATGTTTTAATCACGTTTACTTTGGCTTTTGTTAAAATCTTTTTAAGAATGTTTGCTTAAAAATGGAATAGAGAGTTAGTTAATGGCATACTTTATGTATAGAGTGTTTTCAAAAACTCACCAAGTATTCTTTAGGATATTCATCTCCTTAGTTTTTATGCCTTTACTTCCACATTTCTATATGTCTTGATATTTCTTCTTAGCTTATGTATGCAATGTATGCTATGAAACTTGGTTGGAGTCCTTTGAAATTCTATTTACTGTGTCATGTCTGTCGCGCCCTATTTTTATCCTCGCGGAGAAATAGGAACCTGGACGACGTCGTGGCAATGACTCGTTTGGAATTTAATTTAAGAGTCGCCACCTAATGATTATGGTGCATTAGGACACCATTCTAACCTAAGGTCAAAGGTCAAACCAGAGAGGAGGGTTCGGGCTCAAGTTACCTCGAAGGGAAGGTGTTAAGCACCCGTCGAGGTCCGCAAAGGCGGGTCCCGATCGTGTCTCGTATTTTTTAAGTGGGGGTGCAAACACAAATAGGGTCTCTTATATTTTAACGAATCTAAATTAATTCTAAGACACAATAAATGCTTAAACAAGTTGAGTTATTAAATTTTCGAATCAGACGCACTTGGTTTATTACCAAGCCCCAGGACGAAAATCAAGGTTTCACCTATTGGGGTTAAGCGTATATCATCCTTTCCGAGTCCTATCTACCCCTACCCTCCTTTTCCTAAGTTCATTTTTTTTTATTAATTAACTTAAGAGGCACATTAAATAAAATGAAAAATCTAACGTTTCCTAAAATGCCTAGCGTCCCCCTTACTGTCCAAGAGGCGTTGGACTTCTATTTTGGCGGTTCTAGACTCAACTTAAGTTTCCTATTAAGGGCTCGCGGTAGACAAAATAATTAAGATGAACATGCAGCAAGTGATGAGTCAAGTATGCCTCTTTTACAAAGTTCAAAATCTAGGGTTTTTCCTTTTATTTTAATCACAAAAGAAGTTATATCTTGATACTTCCTTATAGGCATAATTAGAACTTATAATAATGTTTGCTAAAAGAGAAGACATAAACATAATCAAACCTATAGAGTATAAACATATCAAAAAGGGGCATGACTTTTGAGAGACTAATTAAACCTATAGGCATGAAAACATAGACATAATATAAGTAAGCGCCTATATTCGTTATTTCTAAACCTAACCTATTCATGATTTCTAGGAAAAATAGACATGATTAAAAATATAAATAATAGCCTATATTCATGATTCCTAAGAACATAATACCCTATTCATAACTTCTAAAAAAGATAGACATGATATAAATAAAACCTATATTCATGGTTTCTAGAAAACATATTAACCTATTCATGATTTCTAGGGAAAATAGACATGATTAAAAAAAATATAAATAATAGCCTATATTCATGATTTCTAAGAACATAATACCCTATTCATAACTTCTAAAAAAACAGACATGATATAAATAAAACCTATCTTCATGGTTTCATAATAATCTAGGCATGTTTGCTAATGAAAGTAAGAAGATTCAGCTTTTAGGCATTTTTCTAGATTATTACGCACGTGATTTATTTCTCTTTTCTTTTTCTTTTTCGATCCTAAATTTGCCTACGATCGTTGAAAATCATTCAAGACAGTCAAAGGGAAAGGAAGCACAGAAATCCCCGCCCCCCTCATAGTCCCCCAATTTCCACTATATTTGTTACATCAAATGCGAAAAGAAAAAGAAAAATAAAATACAATGAGATGGATAAAATAAGATAAAACTTCGGGATTTTCCTCTCCAGATCTGTCCTAGGCGACTCTTTACTTAAACTTGGAATCAAAACCTGCTAAACAAACAAAGAAAGTAACATATGTGGCATAATAATATTAAAGCACTTACCAGTCAGGAAAATCCAAATAATAAAGAAGAACCAAAGAGAGTTCTAGAATAACCAGCTTCCTTTTCTTTTCTTTCTGAGAGGGAGGAAAAGTATTAGAGGATGGAACGTATTCTTTTCTCTTTGTGTTGAGACTGTTAGTGTAAGAAAGCAATATGAAGAATTGTGCAGAGTAGGAGAATGTGGAATGTATGAACTGTCCTTTTGAGGAGGTGAAAATACAATTTATATAACAATCATGAATTGATTAATTTAGGAAAAGAATTAATTGAGGTGGTCAAAAGGAAACAAAAAATCCTTTCCAAAAAGAATTTGAATTGAATAATAAAATCATTAAGATTTTTACCATAAATAAAGAAATAAAATATCATCAAGAATATATCCATTACCATAATAGTCTATTCAATTATATTAAATAACTAAGATACCCAATTTCCGTAAAAGTTGAGTGATCACATTAAATTTTCTAAAACTAATAGAGCTCCAATATCCAATTGATGACAGAAAAATTTCCTTTCTTCTTCAACTAATAAAGGCAGTCAATCAATAACTGAAATCACAAAATTTGGGTGATCAAAATTTATATAAAAGGCAACAATAACAGCCAATATTCATGTATATTTATACAATGCATCCAGTCAAAGATTTACCATGTAAAACCAATATATTCACATATATAGCTGTACATGTAAGCAATTTAACACCTAAAATTACACTAAAAATAAGAAATGAGCAGTAACAACCATTGTCGTAATTTTAGTAAATCAAGTATATCAAAGCTCTATCATGATCACGAAATTAAGCACAGTGATGTCAACAATTTACCACGAACACATTGATGAACATAAATTATTTACTAAAATAAGCATGTGAAGGAAAATAATTCATCATGGATGCTTAGTGATATCAGTTTGTGTAATGATCGTACTTATCCCAAAACCAAGCAATATTAACAGCAAAAAAATCAATATATGATGTATCTCAAAATTTTATAAACTATTCATCCAAAAACAAAAAACCTTAAGAATCAATTAGACGCTAGAAAAACTAACAAAGTGACGATCAACATCCTAAGCCTGTGAAAGAGATAAACTATGAACATAATATCCAATTTCAGCAAACAAGGACCCATAAGCAGTAAAAGAAAAAAGAAAAAAAATGAAATCTAACTCAGATATGTTGAGACCCAAAAGCGATTCCATATTTGTTTTTGGCCAGAGTTTGCTTCACCGGTTCCAACTGTAGCTAACCGACTGGATTTTGTGAATCGGGTATGGTTTTAAGAGGAGTTTTGTATTTGTTCAAAACCGAGGCAAAGGGAGAAGAAAGCGAGAGAGGCGAAAGCACAATAGTGGGTTTGCTTTGGGTTTGGGTTCGGGTTTGAGGGAGAAGAGAGAAGAGGAGAGGCGGGAGAGGGGCTGCTGGCGAGGGAGGCAGCAGCGACGGGGGAGAGAAAGGGGGGTGCGACGCGAGAGGGCTGTGCGGAGAGCAGCGCCGCTGCCTGGGCTGGTGGTTTGGTGGTCGTTTGGGCGTTGCGGGGTGGAGGAGGAGAGGAAGAGGAGAAGCCGGCGGGAGCAGCGGCTTGGAGAGAGGGGGACTGGTAGCGGTTGCGCGGAGATGAGGGAGAGGAGAGAGAGGGTCGACGGGAGCAGCGGGGAAAGGGGACTGCTGCGAGGGAGAGGGAGAGAGGGAGCAGCAGCTGGAGAGGAAAAAAAAATGAAAGTGGGGCTAGGGTTTTGTGTATTAGGGATTAAAGGTGGGTTTGGGTCGGTTCCGGGTCACAAATGGGTGACCCGGATTAGAGTAATAGCCAAAAATTGTAAAATTTTAAAGATTAGCCGTAAATTGATGATTTTGGCTTTAAATACTAGTCCAAAATCGTAGTAATTTAAAATTAGGCCCCGAATTGGTAAATTGAATTAAAATTAGTCAAAAAGTGTTGAAAATTGAGCACAAATTGGTAAAATTGAATTCAAATGCTAGCCGAAAATTGTAGAGATTTGAAATTGAGCCCCGAATTAGTAAATTGAATTTAAATATTAGTCAAAAATTGTAAAAGTTTTAAGAAATTGAGCCACATATTAGTAAATTAAAATTAAATACTAGTCAGAGGTGTAGGAATTTAAAAATCGAGCCTCAAATTGGTAAATCGTATTTAAATCCTAGTCAAAAATTGTAAAACTTTAAAATTGAGGCGTTAATTGGCTCAAATTGGATAAGAGTGTAAAATTTTATAAATGAGTGGCTAGAATCGAAATAAATTCAAGTAAGTTAGTCAAAATTGAAATAGGATTTCAAAGTTTTGGCCAAAATTGACATGGTCTTTGTTTAAAAGGTTACGACTTGAACCCAATATGGGTAAAACATGTAATTCGCCAAAAATGTATTAAAATAATATTTTGAATGATGCGATTCGAAAAGAAACATGTCTAATAACGACTATGCGTTGTTTATTATTATTATTATTATTATTTATTTTTTAGATAGTGACAAATATAGGCTGACAATCATTTTTTTTCAATACCAATTTAAGAATAAATAAAACGTAAAATACGTCAAGGGTCGGTCAAAATCGGGTGTCAACAATGTCTAGGGTCTAACTGAAGTTATGACAAATTTCTAGCCTAATAGTAGTTTAGAACACTACACAATCTATTCAAGATTTGTTCCAAATACACCATATTAGATACACCAGATCAATGTATCAAAGATACATGACTGCTTAATTTGGTGTACTTATAGAATTTTTGGTTTATTGTAAATAAATCCTATTAAAAAGGAAGAACATCAAATGTGAAACCACTTCTGAAGATACTCTGTCCTTGAGCTAAAAAAAAAACACAATCGAATTTTCTTATATTTATTTCAAAGTTACTTCATTATTAAATTTCATCGAAATTTAATTCAGTGTTTATAATCATAATGGCTTTTTGTATTTTAATTTTCACAATGTATATGTGTCTATTTATTTGTATCCAATGCATTTGTATGCAATATCAATTTCATTCACTGTATTCAGTTTCAAGTTCATCTAGTATATCGAATAATAATTTGATGTATATCAATTTCATACGATTTATTTGGATACATATAATTGATATCAAAAATATATATATCGTGTAAAACATATGCTGATACGTTCAGCAAATAAGTCAGTATCTAGTATATATGTTCATAGATATATACTTAGATTTTTTTTTAAAAAAAAATAGTTCTAATATACTCCAAACACATCCAGGTTTTGGCAACCCAAGCCAAAAAATAGAGGGTGAACAATGAGCACAAAAGATGATGTTTAATTTCTCTATCAGAACTAAGCAAAAAGAGATGGCAATAAAAATATGGATATATTTATGGTAAAATAAGCCCTATTTAATTGTTTATGGACAATTTGTTGATTCTGAAAAGACAAATATTTTTGTGTATTGTTGAAAGTTAGTAGTTCAATTGGTTGATTACCTGAACTTTCACCTTGTTGGTGAGGGATTGTAATCCCCCTCCCCATTTCCCCTTCCCCCACCACAATTTTTTGGGGGAAAAAAAAGAAGTGTTTATTGATGGTAACATAATATAGGGCGAGACCAATTCAAAATGGAATAAGGATTTAACCTTGTTAATGGTTGATGAAGATGGAAGAATGTGGGAGAGAGAAAATGTGAACCATTAGTGTGACAGATTTCAGTAGATATATTTATTTAATTACGTGATTTTTCTTTAAATAAGCATACTATTATTATAGCAGATATATCATTTTGCAATCAATAGCCTTCTCACGATTAAATATACTTTAATTCTCCCGCTGTCCACATTTCATTTCTGTCTCACACTCTTAACTACCAAAATACCTTTCTTTACTAACAATTCCGACCCTTCAACCATTACACTTTCCATTTTAACAAATTAAAAAAGAGAAAAGTATTAAAAAACACTCTCAAACTTAGCATGAATTATTAGCTTCGTTTCTAAACTGTTAATAGGCTTAAAAACACCCTTTTCACTTGGTGAATTAAGCTTAAATACACTCTCGAACTTGGCACGAATTATTAGTTTCATCCCTAGATAATTGATAAACTTAAAAGCATCCCTCAACTTGACAAACTAAGCTTAGATACACACCTCTCATACCACATGGCATAACAAGTGAGTACAATTATTTAAAGCGCGTGAAAGGTTAAAAAAAAAACCACATCGGCCTTATTTTTTTCGTTTAAAAAAAAAAAGAAGAGAAAATTTTCTTTCAATTTTTAATTACCATCTACCGGGATACCATTCTTCTTCTCATTTAACCTCTCCTCCATTAATGATGACCTCAAAGCAAGATTATTTTTTTTTTCATTCTCATTTTTAAGTGTCTGATTCTCTTTCATTTCCTATTTTGTTTATCCTTATTTTTTGTCAATGTGAACTTCCAGCAATATTAAAAAATTCATGATCGGATAATAATCTCATAATAAGATTTTGGGATTGTAAAGATATGACAGCAAATGAAGCTCTACAAAAATTCAAATCAAAATTTAATACATTACAGAAACGCGAAGCTGAGAAATATTCTTAAGCCTATTAATAGTTTAGGAACGAAACTAATAATTCATGTCAAGTTGAAGGTGTATTTAAACTTAATTCGCCAAGTTAAGGAGTGTTTTAAGCCTAACAATAATTTATGGACGAAACTAATAATTCATGCCAAGTTTGAGGGCATATTTAAGCTTAGTTCGTTAAGTTAAGGGATATTTTTAAGTCTATCAAATAATTTAAGGACGAAACTAATAATTCGTGTCAAGTTCAAAAATGATTTTAGTACTTCTTTGAAAAAAAAAAAAGGTTAAAAATTTCCATATCCTTACACATAGGTACAATTTCTTTTTTAAATATGGTATCACGCACTTTCTTAGGTAACTATTTTTCTACATCAATAATAATGAATTTTACAAACTCTATAACTGACATGATAAAAGAAATCAAATTCCATTATACTTTATTACATTATTTTACTTATCACAACTTTAAATCATCCGAAGTTTCAGTCGAACAAATATTTAATTGAAAAATGAAGCAAATGATTAAACTTTATATAAAACAAAAAATTGACATTTAAAAAGTTAAATAAACCGCATAACCTCCATTATGAACTTTTGCCAAAATCTTTATAATTAAGAGCATTTGTCCATTCTATTCTGAATAGTTCAATAACAAAATTAGACCTTACATTCTTGTTTTGAAGCAACCATTAATAATGAGCATTTTGAGCCAATTTGGCAGTTGAAGGAAATCTAAACGTAACAAGGGATTAAACTTAAGACTCCTTTTGAACGATTTAAGGATATATTTAGCCGTTTGGTTATGTTGAGCCACTTAAGAACATTAATTTTTCTAAAAAAATAAACATCTTCCTACAAATCCCAGGTCATTTTTTTTTAATCTCATGTATTGCTAATTTAGTAGCCTGATGTTGAATTGTATGGATCATTAGCAGTAAGAAAAATTCAAAAGCTACTCCATGGAGTGAAAGGAAAAAAGGAATCCTGTAAAACTGATACTCTAATACCAAATTATAAAAAGGTGAAAATACTATGTACAAGCATGAGTTTATGCTTTCCCCTTTCAGGTAATTAATTCACCTTTAAGAGCATAAGCAGCTCTTTGTATGGCCCTTGCAGTTCTCCAAATCTCATGCTGAATTGCTGCATTCTGCTGCTCTCTACCACCTGAGGATCTAGATATTGCATTCGCTATTCCAGGAAAGAAATCTAACTCACTTTCCCCATCATTACGAGGCCCGTAAACCTGCATTCCAAAACTCAAAACATTTGGAGGAGACAGATACAAGACCTATGTCAGGTCTATTTTACCATTTTACAATTCATGGAATCTTGAAATACTAGGTACTACCCATTTGATATTTTTCCCTCTTTAGCAGGGATTAGTTTCAATCTCATACTAGATTTTCTCAGTAAAGGCCAATGGCTACAGAATGTCCTCTTCTACATGCTCATTGTTCATGGCAAAGGGGGTGTAAGCAAAGTCAATTTGATGAAAATCGCCCTAAAACAAAGTCACTCAAAGCTGGCTTTCTTAGCTATTAATTAAATTACAAGACTCAAAATTATTAGGATGTATTTGGTACTTCTACATTGTCCTGCAAAGCTCTATAACTATCCTAGTTTTCATGGAGCAGAGTGAATGAGGATTTCCTTTGGGATTCCACACATATCCAAGGGGTGATATGAGAGGAGATCTGAATCTTGTGAACAGAGAAGGAACCCAATGATGATTTGTGAAATCTCAACTATACCAACAGGAGAAAAAAAGCTTACCATATGCTTGAACCATGGTCTGCCCTGAAGCCCTTCTGCATCCAAAAAGCCCCTCTCAGCAAACATGAGCCGGTCATTTAATATTCGTCGCTTCAGTGCCATGTGTTCATCCTTGGCTTCATCCTCTTTTAGTTTCTAGGTTTACAAATACAAACAGAGGGACTGAGTGAATATGAATTCATGAGTGATAATTAAAGAAGCAACCAAACATAAAATTTAGTTGAAATTTTTTTACATGTCCGTCTCACATATAAAATAAAAGCACAAGGCAGCAATCCTTGGCCCTTGTTCCTTGTTTCTAATAAAATCACCCACTGAATAATTTTTTTATGGAAAACATGCCAAATGTCATCTCATGCTATAAACGTATGCTAACAGCAATGCAGGTAATAGAAAACAAAAGCATCATGTATTGTCTCTTTTTTTTTACCTTCAGTTTTTATTCTGAGGGTATCTCTTGTGTTTCCTCTCTATGTTCCACAAAGTACAACTGTTTATCTAGGAGTAGTACAGAATACCATGACGCACAAACAGTGAATTCGACTAATCCAAGAGTTTAAATATCAATGAAGATGAATGCCACGCTCAGGAACTTAGAGCCTGTTTGGATTAACTTTGGCTTATGGCTTGTAAGTCAAAAGTCGTAAGGCAAAATTTCTAATTTATAGCTTTTGACTCATTTTTGTTATTTCGGCTTAAAAACAAGTGTTTATAAGCACTTTTTTATTTTAACCAAACACTACAAAGATGCTTAAAAGCTATCTCGACTTAAGAGCACCTAAAATACGTCAATCCAAACAAGCTCTTACTCCAAGAAGATCAGCTAAGAATTTGTATTAAGAAAAAAGAGGAATTTATTTATCCAACAATGAATTAAAATTCCATCTACAACTGGTATATAATCTAACGCTAAATTGAATCAGTCGACCGACTGTTTCATAACTAACTGCACTGAAGCATACTGTAGCAACTAACTCCTAACAGTGCTAATAGAATTTTGCCAACTCAGCAATTCCTAAATGACTTTTGTCACCTCAGCTTATCTCATTACTTTGCTGATTTACTTGCAACAAAACCCTTCTGAAGAACATCCTCGACCTCAAGGGTGAAAGAAAGAAATATGTGCTACAACAGTGACAAAGTCCCCATGTAGCTTGGTCCTAAAATATACCAGTCTATCAACAGCCCTGTTGCCCCTCTTCGCCGATCTCCTCTCTAGAATAGCCTCGGGAGTAGGACAATAAGGACTTGACGAGTGAAACATATGAGGATGAGTAATCACCAAAGGCAACTCATGACATTCCTTAAGCTTAGATAATGGAACATAGGAAGAATTAGAACATCAGCAGGCATTAACCTATAGGCCACAACACCAATCTTAGCATCAATAAGATAGGGACCAAAGTACTTAACTACAAGCTTATTAAAGGGTCTAACAACTACCTCCTGCCTTTAAAGGCTGGAGCAGTGGCTTTTTTTTTTTTTTGAAACTCCTACTGAAACCTGACTGTAAGGCTGGAGTTTCAGATACACATAATGCCTAACTGCCTGTAAACCTGCCTGTCTGATCTATGTTTGTCTGCTAAATCCCTCATTCTCTGTTGTGCCCTCGCTATGTTGAATTTGAGAAACTATACAATAGCTTCTCTTGCAGCGAAAGATCTGCCCACCATGTCTACATTAGACTCACCAAACAGATAAGGAAGACACAGAGGTGGCTTTTGGCGACAGAACACCTCATAAAGAGTACATTTAATGAGAGTATGATAAGTAGTGTTAAACCACCACTCAGCCAAGGACAAGTAAGTAGACCACTCCTTGGGACAATCTGCACAAAAAGCACTGTAAGTCTCCAAGGTTCAACACTTCTATCAGACCATCAGTTTGTGGATGATAAGCAGGTCTCTGAAGTTGTACCCCTTGAAGAGTGGATAATTCCTGCCAGACTAAACCCCTGAACACTGGATCTCTATCACTTGTCAGAGTACTGAACTCGCCCATATAGAATGATCAGACAGACTTACGAGTATTTTTAATAATTTTTAGAATTTACAGGAGTAAATCATATTTTTTTTAAATAGTCAAATATTCTTGGAAAAACTTGAGCCCAAACGCATAATGACACTTCACCAAAACATTGCCAAGAATATTTGGGAACTTGGCCAAATGTTTACTAGGCTTATTGGAGTTTGGTTCAAAGGGTTTATTGAATGTGTAAGTTTGGACAGTGGAGTTTGGAAAGGAAGGCTTTAGGTATTAGGGTTTAAGACCCCACGATTGTGTTTGTGCTGCAAACACTTCTTCCTGTAACCTTGCCACCTTAGAGGCTTGTATTAGTGTTCTTGGTGACTGAATTCTCACAGATTAATCCAATTCTGGTACCAGACCTCACAAGAAACAGCTAATAGCATCCTCATTTGATAGGTTAATTCCTGTCAAACAGTCCATCAAACTCAGCCTAATACTCCCTACACTGCCAGTGTGATGCAGATCTTTTCAAGGCTTCCATAAAATCTTCAAAGCCTTCACCAAATATTTCATTCAGTGCCATACATATTCAGTCCAGACAGGACTCAAAATTGACATATCTCAAGTAAGACGTATGCAAGCTATAGCTTGTCCTTCAAGGTGTATAGCAGCCACCCTCGCCCTTTGTTCGAAGGGTACTTCATCCATGGAGAAGAATTGATCGACTTTATACAACCAAGTTCGCTAATCTTAGCCAGAAAATCGAGGAAATTCTAACATGGAGTAACAAATGAAAGAATTACCACAACTGTAAGCAGCAGCATTTGGTATTTCCCCGAGTAGATTCTCACGTTGGCACTCTATCGAACACTCTCTTGCATTCAAAGATTCTACTCTCCCAAGCTCTTTCTCCTTACCCTTCGTACTCATATACCCAACTGCTTCCTTGATCTCGTCCAGTTCCTTTTCTATTTGAGTATTGCGAGCATGAATACTATGACATGCCCTCCATCAATTTCTGCAATTGCTCCTGAATCTGCAGAAAACTATCCTCCATATCTTCTACTGATCTTTCTTGATTCTTGCTTAGTGTCATCATAGCCATGCCAAGGATTGATGGCTCTGACACCAATTGATGCACAAATAGTGAATTCCACTAATCCTAGAGATAAAATCTAGAGGAAGATGAATGCCTAGTTCAGGGACTTCGTCCGAGAAGATAAGTTAAGAATTTGCATTAAGAAAAGAGAGAAGAGGAGTTTACTTCATACAACAATGAAATACAATTTCATGTACAACTGGAATATAAGCTTAAGCTAAATTGAATCAATCGACTAACTGTTTTGTAACTTACTGCACTCTGGCTTGCTGTAGCAGCTAACTCCTAAGAGTACTAACAGAATTTTGCTAACTCAGCAATTCCTAACTAACTTTTACTACCTCTGCTGATCTTGTTATTTTGCTGATTAACTTGCAATATACCATGTATAAGGGAGATAGGAATCTGGTTTCAGAGGAGAACTCCAATAACTATCTCATTAAAACTTGGAATATTTGTGATGATTTTAATTACAATTAGAAGAGGAAAATGTAGCAGTAAACTTAACCTTCAGGTACTTTGGGACCCCAATCCATAAATTTTTCTTCATCATTTCCTGATGCTCAGCATCTGATCACTACTACTTTGGAAGAAAGAAAGTAAAATTGTGCAATGGAGTTTAATATCTAACCTTTGCTTCTTCAAGAATTTCTTTAGCTGCAGCTGCAAGTTCTTGAGTGGCAGCAGTAATAGGACGCAATGAAATGTTGCTTCCTTCCAACAACTTACTCAGGATACGGATATAGTCCTGTAAATTGGTAGACATTAACTCATACACAAAGGTGTATTAGGGAGAAGTAGAGAGCTTGTGTGGTGTTCATTGAAAATAAGACCACAGCAGATAAGTCCATGACGACAAAAGAGGATGTAGATTATGATCTTCAATGAAGCAAGCATTAATATGGTTGTGTTCATCTACTAATCTTCATAAATCTTGCATTTTTTAGGGCCAATCACATAGTATAAAGAAAAACTTTCTTTGCTTCATCTATAAGGTAATAAAATGCATTCAAGTGAGTTCGTTTGAGAGCAATCTCAAGGGCCAAGCATAAAAAGAATGTTGTGGACTGTTGAGGATTGGCCGAGAGGCCCTTTTTTCTTTTATAAGGGAAGAGATTGTAATTAACACAATATAGCATGTATGACAGATGCATAAAAAAGGTATCCAATGTATGACGTGGATACAAATGCTTCTTCAAAGAACAATCATGATGTTAGGTGTATTTATACATCTTGGTGCCCTACTTTATTTTCATTTCTACCTTGTTTTGATATGAATTAGTAATAACCATACCTAACTTATCTTGATTATGAAGTATGGACTAATTTGGGCTTTATTTGAGAATGTAGATGTTTTTGGGAAAAAAAATTAGAGAATTGAAAAAAAAACTGAAAAAATCTGGCCAAGTATGGATAAAGTGCAAGATAACCACGCCGACTGCCCAACACAGTGTCACTCAGTGTGATGGCCAGCATGATACAGTGAGGAAATAGAAGGCCCTCAGAATTTTGACAAAGAGCCTATTTGGATTGGCTTAAGTCAAAATAGCTTTAAGCATTTTTATAGTGTTTGGGTATAAGATTAAAAAGGACTTTTAAGCACTTCTTTTTAAGAGAAAATAACAAAAATAAGTTCTCATCCAAACAGGCTGCAATGACCAAGTAGTAAACATACAACTGATAAAGACTGAATTGAAACAACTGTATATGAAGTCAATGCAATGATGTGAGACTGAACTGTGGGAGATACTATTAACCGACAAACTCCATCTGAGCTAAATCGAGTCTAACATGTACCCCCAGCTAGGAGGGCGATCTGTATCTTCCAGGGTAAAAGCACTGTCTGGCGTGAATCCACTAAACTAATGTCCAAAAGATGAGTAAGGTGCCCGTCCTAATCTGATGGGTGACCCTTAAAGACCTATGGAGGCACGTAGTTCTAAGATTTAGGGATTACTACTAAAGGTCCCAGTTCTAATTGTCAGGTGAGTCTTCATCCTATGTCCGCTCAATGAATAGAGCATCTAAAAACTGAAAAGTGATACTGATAAAAGTCAAGAAATAAGATCAACTAATACCTCAAAGCCCTTCACAAAGGGTTCTACTCTGTTATGAAAGTCATAATTTATCAATACACACACACACACACTCTTTCTCTCTCACACACACACAAATATCTTAAGCGGGCATCTGGCAGCCTAAATCAGTTGTTGTCCAACACGTGGAGGCGTCCACACAAGAAAGAAAATATTTTGCAAAAACTTTCATTAATGAGTAGGGAAATAAAAAGCACTTTGAAGTTCTATATATGTATATAAAAGATGTTGGGAAAGATTACCAATAATGTTGTCATGATAAATTGACTACCTAGGTGTTGTCCACTCATTTTCAATTTAGCAAGTAGCCAATACATGGCAATATATCATAGATAAGTATCATAGTGTATACATATAATTAATTAGAGATCCACTAAAATAAATTGCCACTCATTTTCCATTTAGCAAGTAGCCAATACATGTCTTTCTGTAAATAAAAAAAATTAGATTGTCAAGAAGTGAATATGCGTGCATTTCAGCAAAACGTATATCTTGAAATTAAATGAAGCGCTCCTAATAAATTCTTTTATGAAAGGAATGCTAGGAAAGCATAAATTAACGCCACCTACGAAGTGATTAATGTGTTGCACGTTTCCACCACTTCCACGTGAAAGTGGTGGTGCCAAAACCACTAAATTCTTATCCACACTCGAGCATTGTGTAGGTTCATGATAAAATACATATAATTTTTTAATATATCATAATTATGAGAAAATTATTATGAATAAAGCCTGACATATGTAATAATAATTTTTTGACATAGCAAAACTAAGTTGCTCGGACTCAGGTGCGGGTGTCCGATATGGGTGCGGATCTCGAGGTCGGATCCTTCATATTCTAATTTTTAAGATTCGGAGATATGGATCCATGTATGGATACGGGTGCAGGGGTTCGCCTAAAAATTATTAAATATCTAAAAATAGAGTGATAAAACCTAAATTATGAGATATTATGTGGAGAACTTGAAGAAAATCCTGGAAGGAGGTGAGAGAAGAAGGCGTGTCATAGAAATTTCTATATAAAAGGTATTATTTTTCTTCAATTTCACTTAGCTTTTGTATTGATCACAGAAATCGTTCAAACCGTCCAAACTTTCCCCATCGATTTTGGTCAAGGTACCCGAAACCGGTTGACCAAGTTGGACACAGATCCCACACCCATGTCGTGTCCACAAGGGAGTGGCACCAAAAGTGAAGAGTCCGAGCAACTTAGTAGCAAAATATACTATCTCCATTAAAATATTACTAATTGATAGAACTCTTATAAAAACAAACACATAAACAAATATATTTGTGATTTTGATTAAAATACGATTTCATTAAAATTACGTGTCATACTATTAGGATCGTAACCCTTGTATATGAGACAATAGAAAAATATGAACACCTATAATATTGCATTATCTTCCCTTGGAACATTCGTCCTCAAATGGAGTCTAACTAAGCAGAATGTAATAGGAAAAAAACTATCATCCCAAAATTGAAACCTGAATACTGAAAATTGATAGAGTAACCGACTCCAGAATGTAACATGACGATTGGACTAATTTCTTGAACATGCATGGATACTATTTTTGAAATGAGGTTCAAGTAATATAAAAGGACAATTATTTATTGACTACATAAATAAATTGGTTTTGATGATTGGAGTATTATACATACATACATACATATATATATATACATACATGTATGTATATATATATATATATATATATATATATATATATACATATATATATATATATATTATAGTTTAACATGATTTAAAATACAAATAAGTATAATATTTAGAAATTAGACCTTAATAAAATTAATTACTTTGTATTTCCTATATCAAAATATACTTGTGTAGTTATTATTCTTTGCTAGTTTCACTTGTATAAATAAATATTAAAATTTAGATCATTATTAATAAAATTAATTTTCTCATTATGTTGATTTACTTCATTATAGAACATCATTAGTGTTAGAGTTAGAATAGGAGTAGGATTACACTATCCTAGTTGTATTTGGATTAGATTGTAGTGTCTATAAATAGGGTCTTTATGTAACAATGTAAATACACAATTCAATAATATATTTTCCCCTATTTCTCACATGGTATCAGAGCATCGGTGAGAAACTTTCCGGTATGGATCACTGATTTGTGTCGGTATATTTTTTTGTCAGTGTTGTGTGAAAATCAACAACACCACCGTGTCCCTCACCCTCCGGCGACCACTGCAAGGTCGGACCCACCGGAAAATGGCCTCGCACGCGCCCACACGCGCAGCCTGAAGCTGCTGGTTTTCCGGCGAGATCTGGCCACGCGCCGGCGCGTGCGGCTTGCTCCGACCACTTTCCGGCAACAACTTTTTGTCCAGCTGGGTCGCCTCTCCATTCCGAGGCTGCCCATGCATTTTTTTTCTGATTCCAACCTCTGAAATTAGGGTTCCGGCGACTTTCCACCTTTTCCGACAACTTTTTCACTGTTCCGGCTTGTTTTTTCCACTTTTCTTTGCCTCAGTGAGGTCGCCTCAGCATTCTGAGGCAGACCCATCTCCTTTTTTCTTTATTTACACAGTTTTTCTTTTTATTCCAAAGGATGTCTTTTGGGGTTGATATGTTTGGCTCCAAAAGTACAGGAATAGGAAGTTCTAATCCTATGATTACTTCAGAACCATTAATGGGTAGTTCCAACTACTTAGCATGGGCTTCCTCAGTTGAATTATGGTGCAAAGGTCAAGGTGTTCACGATCACTTAACAACCAATGCTTCTGTGATGGATGCAAAGCACAAGGCTACTGAGGAATCTTCCACAGCCAAAGCACAATGGGAGAGGGTTGATGCTCAATTGTGTAGTCTCCTATGGCGTTCTATTGATTCCAAGTTGATGCCCTTATTTCGTCCATTCCAGACATGTTATTCAGTTTGGGAAAAGGCTCGTGCTTTATATACTAATGACATATCTCGATTTTATGATGTGGTGTCTCGAATGACCACCTTAAAGAAACATGAATCTGATATGTCTACATACTTGGGACAAGTGCAAGCAGTCATGGAGGAATTTGAAACGTTGATGCCAGTCACAGCGAACGTCAAAACACAACAAGAGCACAGACAAACATTGTTTTTAGTATCTTACCTCTTCCAATTCCTTCACAGCATGCTCCGTCACAGATACTCCAGACCTAATTCACAAACGTTTGGGGCATCCTAGTCTATCTAAACTGCAACGGATGGTGCCTAGTTTGTCTAGTTTATCCTCATTAGATTGTGAGTCGTGTCAACTTGGGAAACACACGTGCTACATTTCCACGTAGTACTGAGGGTCATTCTGAGTCTGTTTTTTCTTTAGTTCATTCTGATATTTGGGGTCCTAGTCGTGTTAGTTCAACCTTAGGCTTTCGTTATTTTGTTAGTTTCATTGATGACTATTCAAGATGTACTTGGGTTTTCTTAATGAAAGATCGTTCAGAGTTATTTTCTATATTTAAAAGTTTTTTTGCTGAAATACAAAACCAGTTTGGTGTTTCTATTCGTACTCTTCGTAGTGATAATGCCTTAGAATACATGTCCTCCCAATTTCAGGAGTTTGTGACTCACCAAGGAATTATTCACCAGACATCTTGTCCATACACCCCTCAGCAGAATGGTGTCGCAGAACGAAAGAATAGGCATCTTATTGAAACTGCTCGCACTCTCCTCATTGAGTCCCATGTTCCGCTGCGTTTTTGGGGCGATGCTGTTCTTGCCTCTTGTTATTTAATTAATAGAATGCCCTCATCTTCTATTCAGAATCAGGTTCCACATTCCATACTGTTCCCTTTGTCACATCTCCATCCTATACCTCCTCGTGTCTTCGGGAGTACATGCTTTGTTCATAACTTTGCTCCAGGGAAAGATAAATTAGCCCCTCGTGCTCTGAAATGTGTCTTTCTTGGTTACTCTCGCGTTCAAAAAGGGTATCGTTGTTATTCCCCTGACCTTAATCGATATCTTATGTCAGCTGATGTCACATTCTTTGAATCTCAACCTTAATATACATCATCTGATGGTCCTGATCTCTCTGAGGTCTTACCTCTACCTCAGGTCCTACCTGTACCGAATTTTGAGGAAACTCCAATAAGAGTGCCACCTCTAACAAAACCCACCACCCCTCCACCTCTCTTGACTTATCATCGTCGTCCACGCCCAGCACCGGTTCTAAATGATTCATGTCATGCGCCAGACCCTGCACCTACTGCGGCCTTGCCTACTCCTAGCCAACTGAGTGCACTTAAAAAAGGTATACGATCCACTCGAAATGCTAACCCACATTATACTTTCTTGAGTTATCATCGTCTCACATCATCCTATCATGCTTTTGTATCGTCTTTGTCCTCTATTTCCATTCCTAAGACTACACGTGAAGCACTTTCTCATTCGGGATGGAGGCAGGCTATGGTTGATGAGATGTCTGCTTTACATACGAGTGGTACTTGGGAACTTGTCCCCCTTCCTGCAGGTAAATCCACTGTTGGTTGCCGTTGGGTTTATGCAGTGAAAGTTGGTCCGGATGGTCAGGTTGATCGACTTAAGGCTCGCCTTGTTGCCAAAGAATACACTCAGATATTTGGGCTCGATTTCAGTGATACGTTTGCTCCTGTGACTAAAATGGCATCTGTCCGTATTCTTCTATCTATGGCTGCCATTCGTCGTTGGCCTCTTCATCAGTTGGACGTTAAGAATGCTTTTTTACATGGTGATCTTGCGGAAGAAGTCTATATGGAGCAACCACCTGGTTTTGTTGCTCAGGGGGAGTCTAGTAGACTTGTATGCCGATTGCGCAAGTCACTCTATGGTCTGAAACAGTCTCCTCGAGCCTGGTTTGGCAAGTTCAGCACAGTCATTCAGGGGTTCGGCATGACTCGTAGTGAAGCTGATCATTCTGTATTTTATCGGCATTCTGCAGCAAATTTATGTATTTATTTGGTTGTTTATGTCGATGATATTGTTATCACTGGCAATGATGAAGATGGTATTACTAGTTTGAAGCAACATCTCTTTAAGCATTTCCAAACTAAAGACCTTGGGAGGTTAAAGTATTTTCTAGGTATTGAGGTTGCTCAGTCTGGATCAGGTATTGTTATTTGTCAACGCAAATATGCTTTAGACATTCTTGAGGAGACAGGGATGATGGGATGTAGACCCATTGACACTCCTATGGATCCGAATGTAAAACTGCTTCCAGGACAGGGGGAGCCACTCAGTAATCCTGAAAGGTATCGACGACTAGTGGGAAAGTTAAAATATCTCACAATGACTAGACCTGACATTTCGTTCCCTGTGAGTGTTGTAAGCCAGTTTATGACTTCCCCTTGTGATAGTCATTGGGATGCAGTTGTTCGTATTCTTCGATATATAAAGTCAGCGCCTGGGAAAGGACTACTCTTCGAAGATCGAGGACATGAGCATATCACGGGATATACAGATGCTGATTGGGCAGGATCACCCTCTGATAGACGGTCTACATCCGGATATTGTGTATTAGTAGGAGGTAATTTGGTGTCGTGGAAGAGCAAGAAACAGAGTGTGGTTGCTCGGTCGAGTGCAGAGGCAGAATATCGAGCAATGGCTACAGCAACTTGCGAGCTTATCTGGGTCAAACAGTTGTTCAGGGAGCTAAAGTTTGGAGAGGTTGATCAGATGGAACTTGTGTGTGATAATCAAGAGGCCCTTCATATTGCGTCAAATCCAGTGTTTCATGAAAGGACCAAGCACATTGAGATTGATTGTCACTTTGTCAGAGAAAAAATACTCTCAAAAGACATTGTTACAAAGTTTGTGAAGTCAAGTGATCAGCTTGCAAATGTCTTCACCAAGTCCCTCACTAGTCCTCATATTAATTATATCTGTAACAAGCTAGGTGCTTATGATTTGTATGCACCAGCTTGAGGGGGAGTGTTAGAGTTAGAATAGGAGTAGGATTACACTATCCTAGTTGTATTTGGATTAGATTGTAGTGTCTATAAATAGGGTCTTTATGTAACAATGTAAATACACAATTCAATAATATATTTTCCCCTATTTCTCACAATTAGCTTATATACTTAATTAATTTTTCTTACTTTTTTCGTCCAAAAGATAATGTTATGCTTTTACAAAAAATATGTTACATTAAATTTTAAAAAATGAAAACATTATAGCTTTTACATAAGTTAAAAAAATTGATAAGGGAAGGGTATAATATGCATTATAAAAATTCAATTAGGATAAAGGGGAAGTTTGATTATTCTTCAAAGTTGAGGGGGTGATTTGATTTTAAAAGCAATGCTTGGGGGTGCAAATAATTTTCACCCATATTGTCTTCCTAAAATGTCTTAAATATTTATGGATAAAAATTCTTCGTAACAAACTAACGATATATTTGTGTATGTGTTTATTTTATAAGATTGTTATCAATTAGTAATATTTTAATGGAGATAGTATGTCTTGCTGTGTCAATATATTATCATTATATGTCGTAGGTTTTATTCAAAAAAAATTCTATGAATTATGATATAATAAAAAAAAATAAAATTATATGCATCTTTTATAGAACTTAGACAATATCTCAATGTATACATAATGAGACTAAACCATTTTAGTGACCACATGCAAGCAGGTAATGATAATAATAGATGACACAATGACCATCATTTAATATCTAAATATTATTTAGTGAAGGGATAGTGCAATAATGAGAATAATAGATGGCACAATAGCTATCATTTACATAATATTTAAAGATTATTTAGTGGAGGTATAGTGCAATAATGACAAGAATAAATGGCACATAGCCATAATTTAATATTTAAATATTATTTAATTTGATGACTTTTAATCAAAGGTAATGTCGGCAAGTTTGTTCAAACTTTCATAAGCAAAAAAAATGAAAGCAAAGAAGGCATTTGTGCCGACATTACCTTTGATTAATAAGTTGAACAAACTTGCTGACATTTTCTTTGATTAAGAGTCATCAAATTAAATAATATTTATGTACTAAATGATGGCTATTCTACCATCTATAATTATCATTACTACATTATACTTCCACTAGATAATATTTAAACATTAAATTAGGACTACTGTGCCACCTATAAGTATCGTTGTTACACTATTGCTCCACAAAATAATATTTTAAATACTGAATGATGACTATTGTGACATCTATCATCATCATTACTTGCTTGCATTATCCCTCCACTTCCATGTGGAAGTAGAGGTGTGGACACCAAAAATTGTTTTGTCCCACGTGTAGGTTCATGATAAAATATGTATAATTTTTTTGAATATATCATAATTAATAGAAAATTATTATGAATAAAGCCTACCACATATAATGATAATTTCTTGACATCATAAGACAAATAATCTCTTTTAAAATATTACTAATTGAAAGAACTCTTATAAAATAAACTCATATACAAATATATTGTTGCGAAGAAACTTTCCATAACTATTTAAGATAGTTTAGGAAATATATATACACACACATATGCATGCATACATATATAAGCATGTATGTATATATATGTGCATGTGTATAATATATATACACACAAACACAGATGTGTGTGTGTGTGAGAGAGAGAGAGAGAGATCAATTAAGCATGATGTTATTAAAATCACATATGCTATGGTAAAACTCTCAGATTTAGGCTCGTAAGTCTTTTATACAAGACAAAGGCCAACCATAAACACCTGAGTACTATATTATCTCCCTCATGGGAACATTCATCCTCGAATAGAGTCTAATTAAGCTGAATAGAGTATGTAAAGAACTACAATCCCAAAAATTAAAGGTAAACACAAAAATATGTTGGAGTGACAAACTTTCAACTAAAACATGAAGAATTGACTGAGTTTACGAACATGCATGATTACTAAGACATGGGGATAACTAAAAGACGTGAATCTAAATAGGGTACTAGGGAGGAACTATTAGCTCATGCTGAAACTGAATTGAAAGGAAAATGTAGAGTTACTTTGCCATCCTATCTACTTCTGTTTTCCAAGTAGATCCCTCAACTTGTTGATTCTTCAAAAGAAATTTCATTGAAGAAACTTCCTTCACTCTCAACTTACGAACCTGACGGTCAAGAATCTCGATCAGAAACTCCTGGTAAGAGCGACTATCCTTCACTCCAATACTCTCGAAAGGTACAACTGAGGTTGGATCACCAATGCACTTCTTCGATAACCATACATGAAACATCGGATCCACTAATGCTAATTCTACAAGTAGATCCAACTCATAGGCGACGTCACTAGAACTCATAAGATCTAAGGACCAACATAACGAGGACTGAGCTTTTCTTTCTTATCGAACCTCAACAACCTTTTCATGGGTGATGTTTTCAAACATACCCAATCATCAATAGCAAACTTGAGCTCTCTTCTCCTCATATTTGCATATGACTTCTGTCTACTTAGAGTTGTCCTCAACCCATCTCTAATAAGTTGAACTTTCTCCATCGCCTCACGAACTGATTCAAATCCTATTAAAGCCACTTCACTGACCTCAAACCAACATATAAGAGATTTACACCTCCTACCATAAAGCGCCTCAAATGAAGCCATCTCAATATGGGAGTGATAATTGTTATTATAAACAAATTCAGTAGGAGGTATGTGATCATCCCAATTACCTTTAAAGTCAATGATGCAAGCTCTCAACATGTCCTCCAAATGTCTGAATAGTTTGTTTGACCTGATCATCTAAGCTTTCTGAAATGACTTACAAAACTAAGAAGTGAACTAAATATCTCTATCTGAAAGGATGGATAATGGAAACCCATGCAATTTTACCAACTCCCAAATGTAAACCCTAGCATAATCCTACACTAGCAGAAAATGTGCAGACTTAGTCATTCGATATACAACCACCCATATAAATCATGTTTACGCATACAAGGCAATCTGAAATAAAATCCATGCTCAAATCCTCCCACTTCCGAGTAGGATTGTTGATCTCCTGATTTTCATGCCACCTGATTTCTAATTTCAACCTTAACCTTTTGGCAATTTGGACACTTAGCCACAAATTTTGTGATATCTTTCTTTATATCATTCTACCAATAGGCTTCCTGTAGGTCACGGAACAATTTAGTGGCTCCTGGCAGAATAAAGTATCGAGAAAAGTGAGCTTCTTCTAGAATTTGCTGCCTCAACCCATCAACATTTGGAACATACAAATGATTTTGGTAACGAAACACAACATCTCCCCCTTTGGAAAAAGCCTCTGCAGTCTTTTTAAAGACTATTTCTTTCAATTCAACCAAGGTTGGATCATCATCCTATTTCGCTTTAACCTCCATCACAAAAGATGATTCTAAACCATTCTAAATAACAACTCCACCATGTGCTATATCCACAAGGAGAACTCCCAAACGAGCAAGCCTATGAACATCACGAATTAATTCTTTCTGCTTCCACCCAATGTGAGCATTCATTGTTCAAAACAACCTGTTGAGAGTATCTGCCACTACATTGGCTTTAACCCAGTGGTAAAAACACTCATGTCATAAGTCTTAAATAACTCAAGCCATGACCTCTAACTAATATCCAGGTCCTTCTGATTGTATACATACAAAAGACTCTTATGGTCGATAAAAAAGTCCAAATGAACACCATAAAGAAAGCGTCCCCAAATCTTCAAGGCAAACACTACTGTTGCTAATTCAAGATCATGAGTCGAGTATTTCTTCTCATGAACTTTGAGTTGCATAGAAGCATAAGCTATGATCTTACCATATTGCATCAACACACAACCAAAGCCAATTCTCGAAGCTTCGAAATAAACCACATATCCATCTGAACCCTCTAGTAGAGGAAAAATTGGAGTTGAAGTAGAGTTTTCAACTCTTGAATACTCTTCTCAAAAACTTTAGACCACTGAAATTTGACCTTCTTCTTAGTCGGTTTGGACAAAGAAGAAGCAATAGAGAAGAATCCTTCAATAAATGACTGTAGTAACTACCAAGAAACTCCTAATAAGGAGAGAAGGATCTATGCCAGTTTTTAACTGCTTAGGTCTTTTGAGGGTCAAATTGTACGCCCTTACCAGAGACAATATGACCAAGGAATGCGACTGATTTCAACCAAAATTCACACTTGCTAAACTTAGCAAACAATTGGCAGTCTATAAGAGTTTGCAAGACAATCTTGAAATGGTCTATATGCTCATCCTTGCTCGATAATAAATAATAATGCCATCTATGAAGACAATGACAAACATATCCAAATATAGTTTGAACAATCGGTTCATTAGGCCCATAAAAGTTAAAGGGGCATTTGTTAGTTTGAACGACACGAACAAATTCACACTGACCATACCGATTCCTGAAGGTCGTCTTTGAAATGTCACATCCTCCGACTCTGAGCTAATGATAGCCTAGTCTAGAATCTATATTCAAGAAGAAACAGGCACACTGAATCTGATCGAACAAGTCGTCAATCCTAAGAATACGATATTTATTCTTGATAGTGACTTTATACAGTTCGTGGTAATCTATGCACATTCTAAGAAAATCATCTTTCTTACGCACGAGGAAGATTAAAGCACCCCATGGGGATATACTAGGTCTAATGAAACCTTTAGCGATCCTTCAACTCCTCTAGATCTGTTGGAGCCATTTCGTAAGGAGGAATTGAGATCGACTAGGTATATTAAAGTAGGTTTATTTATTCCAAAGTCAATTTCCCTTTCAAGAGGGACTAGGGGAAGATCTTCAGAGTACACTTCCAAAAATTCATTAACCACCAGAACCAACTAAACGGTTGGGGTCTCAGACCTGGAATCCTTAACTCGGATTAAATGATAAATATAACCCTTAAATATGATATTATCAACCTATAGGCATCGAAGTACTATCTTTCCAAACTATAATTCATTAGGGAACTGAGACTTAACGACTATGGTTCTACAGTCCACTGAGGCATAATAGGAGAATATAATTCATCCATGGCAAGAATGATACCGAAATCAAGCATATCCAACTCTACTAGATCAACTATGGTGACTTTCTGAAAAACTAAGACTGGGCAATTACTGTTAAACCCATTTAGCTAAGACTAAATCACCAAACAAGAGTAGAGACTGAGAAAGATCTGATAAGATTTCAGGACTAACACTGAAATTTAATGCAATATAAGGAGTCAAGAAGGTATGGCCCCTGGATCTAATAATGTAAAAACATCAAGTTGAAAGACTTATAACGTATCAATGACTACAGCAGGGGAATCTTCCTGCTCTGATTTGAGTTGCAAAGCGTAGAACCTATTCTGGCATTGACTACCACCTGCACTAGATGGTACACCATGGTGAGCAAGGCAACCTGTTGAAGCTGTTTAACCTGCTAGCAAACATCCTAGCCCCTCAGTAAGGCCATTAGGCACTCCCTCAATCTATGACCTGGCTTGCCATATTAAAAACAACCACCACTACCAGCAATACACTCCCCTAGATGGTTCTTACCTCACTACTAGCAAACCGAATAAGTGCGACCTGTAGTGACATTGTCATAGGACTTAGAGCTTGGTGCTCTATCCCTGTTCTCCAACCTGAACTTGGCACTGGAGCACTAGCAGAAGATTGGACGGTATCTGAAAACTCCTGATGAAACCGAAATCAATCGCCACCGCTTGATTTCTGGTGAGATTAGTTTCCACTACCTGTTCTAGACCTCTCACTCTCCCTATCCCTCACTTTAACCTTATCTTCCTCATTCTTTTGGGCATGAGTCATTAGTGAAGAAGTGCATTGGTGAACTGACCTCAATTGTACCTTTAGAGAGTATTGGAGGGAAGGATTAGTCACTTTTACCAAGAGGTCCACATCGAGATTCTTGATAGTTAGCTTTGTAAGTTCACAAATAAGCAAGTTTCTTCAATGAAATTTCTTTGAAGGAATCAACAAGTTCAGGGAGCTACTTGGAATACTAAAGTAGATATGATGGCCAAGTGCCCCTGCCTTTTTCCTTTTAATTCAGTTCTAGCATGAGGTAATAGTTACTCTAGTGACCTATTCAGATCCATGTCTTTCGATTATTCCCATGTCTTAGTATGCATGCACGTTCATGAAATCAGTCCAGTCTTCATGTTTCAGTCTGGAGTCGGTCACTCCACCAGTTTTCAGTATACAACTTTAAGTCTTAGGATTGCAATTCTTTCCTACTTTATTCAACTTATTTAGACTCCATTCGAGGACGATGTTTCCAAGGAAGAAATAATATAACGGTATTCATTGTTGTCCATTATCACATATAGAAGGCTCACGAATCTAAATTTGAGAATTTTACTGTTGAGGAATGACAAAAGTCCCACATTGGTGTATAATGAGATGGGTGGTCTCTTTATAAGGCTTGGGCAATCCTCCTTCCTTTGAGCTAGCTTTTGGGGCGTGAGTTAGGCCCAAGACCTAATTTTACATGGTATCAAAGCAGGACCCATCTCACCCAATGTTGGGCCCCCGAATTGTCCACGCACTAGATGCTACTAGGCGTGAGGTGGGGTGTTGAGGATGACAAAAGTCCCACATTGGTGGATAATGAGATTGGTGGTCTCTTTATAAGGCTTGGGCAATCCTCCTTCCTTTGAGCTAGCTTTTGGGGTGTGAGTTAGGCCCAAGACCTAATTTTACATTTACCATAGCACCATGCGTGATTTTAATAAATTAGTATCTTAATCGAAATCACAAATACATATATATATGTGTGCATGTGTGTGTGTTGCCTTCCTAAAAATATCTTAAATATTTATGGAAAAATTCATAGCTACAATATATTTGTATGTGTTTATTTTAAAAAAAAATTCATCAATTACTAATATTTTAACAGAGATAATGTCTTGCTATGTCAAGAAATTATCATTATATATATGGTAGGCTTTATTCAATATAATTTTCCATTAATTATGATATATTAAAATATATATATATGTATTTTATCATGAACCTACGCAATACCGAGTGCGCGGATAAGAATTTAGTGGTTTTGGCACCCCCACTTTCACGTGGAAGTGATGGAGAGGTGCAACACATCAATTACCTTTTAGGCAGCATTAATTTATGTTATCCAAACATCCCTTTGATAAAATAATACATAAGGAGCACTTCATTTAGTTTCAGGATACACGTTCTGTTTAAATACATACATATTCGCTTCTTGCCAGTTCATTTTTCTTTATATACAGAAGGGCACGTATTGGCTACTTGCTAAATGGAAAATGTGTGGCGATTAATGATGGTGGAATTTCTAGTTATATGTATACATTACGATACTTATTTATGATATATGGCCGCGTTTTGGTTACGTGCTAAATGGAAAATTAGTGGCAATTAATGTTAGTGGGATTTCTAGCCATATGTATACATTATAATACTTATCTATGATACATGGCCACATATTGGCTACTTACTAAATGGAAAATGAGTCTCAAGGAGAAGACAGTGTGATGCACAGAGTCGTAGTGACCAATGCGGTAAATTTCAGCAAGATGGCCAATGTGGCATAGAAACATGGGAGGCTCAAGAATTTTTCTAAGTCAAGAGATGGCAAAAAGTTAGTGCAACGCATCAACCATTGCGGTGAAATTCAATGCGATGGGTGATGCGCCGCGATGAAAGGTGGATCGAAGTCTAATTCTGGCTGATTCCAAGTTTGACAAGGAAAGTTTTTTCCGAAGGTTTTTCCTAGTCTATAAATATACCCCAAGGTCATTTTTGAAGGGGTTCGGACATTTTGCTAAGAGTTTTGCGCTTAAGACACAGATTACCATTAGGTATGTGGTAAGGTATACGTACATTTTACCCTCCCCAAACCCCACTTGTGGGATTTCACTGGGTATGACTTTGTTGTTTCTTAGATGTTTATATGCATAACAACATTCTTATGATTGTTGCTATGAACAGTGTTTTGGGCCGCAAATGGCGACAAAGGTTTGTCTCGCCACACGGCGATACGAGTGTCGAGGCACTCAAGTACAACCTGAATTAATACCTAAAAGTTAAAATACTTAATTGCATATATAAATAATCAAAATCTCAATCTCAATAACATGTTAGCAAATATTAATTCAAAAACAGAAAATAGATGGTAGATACCAAAAGTCTAGAATTTGAATGAGAGAAAAGCAAAACCAAAATCAATAGTGAGGAAAAAAATAAAGCTAGAAGTAACCCTAAAGTCTGAAGAAAAAGGAGAAAAAAGAAACGTAGGAAGATGAAATCTAAAGAAGAAATGCATCTTGATTGGACTTTCGAGTCTCCAGAAAAGTTTGGTTGGTCGCTGGAGAAGTCTAGTCGGGTCATTTGGTTGGAGTCGTAGTCTAACTCTAAGAGTGTAAATGTGCAAATTTGGAAAGAAAACCCTAAAATTACCTTTTAATTTTAAAACATCCAAAATTAGTCACTTTTTTAAAAAAAATACAAAAAGCGATGCCTTTGTTGCCATTGGCGCTATGGCGTCGCCTTTTGAAGTCGCCTCGCCACAAAGCTAAAAGGCAATGAAGGGTCACCTGGCCTCTCGCCATCGGCAATAAGGTGATCGCCTTTCACAACACTGGCTATGAACATGACGACTAATTTCCTCGTTCTTGAGTAATGGTAGTTGCATGATCGTTGTTGTATGAACATGAATTGATGTTTTAGAAATTAATCAATCGGATGAGTTATTTTTTTAACATTGAGATTAATTGTTACAGTGTTTCGCGGCCAATAGAAACATCTTTGAATCTTAGATTGAACACGAAAGTGGGAATCTAGGGCATGTAAAAAGGTTAAGTAGAACAAAATCTCAACCCTAGGCATCAAGGAGAGGATTTGCACCTAGGATATGCATATACTTAGTTCGCCGCCTTCAATTTTATATAGGAGTATGAATGTGTTTGTGTTAAAATTCATGAGCATAGACATATAGGCTTGAATGGTGATACAAATTGGCGTTTAAGAAATCAAAAGATTCTAGTTGCACTACTGTTGCGTTAATCAATAGTTGGGTAGATTATATAGTCAATTCAAGTGATTACTCACTTGATTGTTAGCGGATCCATAACACTTAAATCTGATCTTTAATAGTGTAAAATCCCAATGTTCCGACTCTTGATATTGATACGTGATAAAATAGTTAATTTAGGGTGTGTTTGGTAGGAAGGAAAATGTTCTCCTATAAAATAAGTGGTCTATTACTAATTTTCTATTGTTTGGTAAGTACAAAAATATTATCCCACGAGCATTTATATGTTATCTTTCAAAATGTTATGGAGGCAGGTAGGGATGGGGAGTGGGATTTAGCGGTGACAGGGGGTAGGATGGTCAAAGAATGAGGGTTGGCTGGGTGGGAAGGAGACAATAAACTTGAAACCTCACTTATGCAACTTGTTTTCCGTACTTCCATTAGGAAAGACATCTTCCTCATTTTTAAGGAGCTTGTGTTTTCCTAGAGAAAATGCTTTCCAAACATTTTGATTAACCAAACATGAAAATTTGGAAAATGTTTTCCTCCATACCACACCCACCCTAGTTTATTTTCTGCAGTAGATTAAAATCAACAAAATCAACTTGTGGTGAAATCACTTGTGTAATTAATTGATAGAAGTTGATCTAATAAACTGAAAAAGCAAGTCATTGTGGTACGATATCCGACTTTTGAGTCACTCTATTACTTGGTGACCACGTGTGTTTGTGTTTGGGAGCAACAAATCACTCCAACATATTCATCTTAATGGTAGGCCAGAGGTATTAACAATAGCTTATGCATCCAAAAATGAATCCCTCAAAATTTAAGCTCTCTTTACCTGCAGCTCAGCAGCATATGGGATATAGGTAAAAGGCAAAATCGGATCCTCAGCCAGGCGAAGCGCAAGAAGTCCCCAAACTCCTGTCACTGTAAGGGGAGGGAAAAAAAAAAGGCTATCATCTCCATAGCACGGACATCAAAAGACAGATAAAAAATAAAACCCTAAAAACTTGTATCAATGTAAATCAAACATATGCAATTTAGATGTTAAGAAATACCTTTCAGTTATAAAAAAGCAGCTAACATATGTACAAAGTCGATAGCTTCAAATAAGATACAGAAACATTTAAAGCTACATAAAATAAGTAACTACCTGCCACATGCCTCTGAAAGAAGGGATCCCCAAAATTTACCATCCAGTTGTAAGAATCAAATGCTGTGTGATATACTGGAAAATCTGCAAGAGAACGACCAATTTAAAGCATAGACGGGGCACAATGTACCTATGGTGCACTGAAATCCCATTGTTTGGATGATTTTACATTTGGTCTGGTTTAGCTAAGAATGGAAGCACTATACCTCTGCCATAGTACAGATCAACAGAAGGAACACCTGCGTGGTGCAAAAATGGGGCAAAGTCTGAATCTACTCCACTAAGCCTTTGAACCTGCAAATGCAAAGACCACACTTGCAAGCAGCTTAGAAGAGTACGGAAGAAAAGATAACGAGGACAATAAATCACGGACAAATGGATGCAAGGAAATCCCTCATTTATCCATGCCAGAAACCAAGAAACAGAATTTTAGCAACATTTAGTACTGGTTACGAAGGGATCTTATTATTTAAGATAGGTACCATATATTTCAGTCTCCTAGAAAATGCTTTTACAGAGGATAAGAACTCTTTCCAAATGCAGAGACTTGCAATGAGGTGCACTTCCTCAACCAAATTTTTGTGTGTGTGTGTGTGTGGGGGGGGGGGGGGGGGGGGGGGACCTTATAGGAAATGGTAAATACTGACACGAGAGATGATGATTTTATGAGTGAACGCATTATACTTTCAGAACTTTTGTCTCATGTGCTATGACTCAGAATATATATGAAATAACTTGTATGCAGAACCCATAACAACATGAATTTTCCTTTTTTCTGTTTTCTTTTGATTAGCTTAGAAGTTCTACTATTGATTATAACATACGGTGATGTGGGCATAAAATTCTGCCTCCACATCCCTTTAGACATAGAGGAAAGAGAAATTGAAATGGAAAAGGAAGGTCTCATTCCAGTTTTATTTCCATGCCCGCAGGAAAGAAGATGTTGACCATTTTCATTTATAAAATTCTAATCGATCGGGAAGTATCTTCTTAGTTCTATTTTTATGGTAAATCGATTATCTTTTTCAACAAAATCTCAGTATTCAGTATTCCTATTTGACAGATAAGACATGAAGATTTCTTATGTAACGCAGTATACGCTACACCTATAATTTGCTTGATGAAAGATTGTGTAAAAAATAAAGGAAAACAAAGCATGAGAAACTTACCTTGATACCTCTATTAGCATTTGTCCATCTTTCATAAAGAGTCATGCCCTCTGAGTCTGGATCATTAACCTTATCCAGCAGATCAAATACATTAGCTAAAAGATCAGATTAGAAGGCATCACTGTCTAAAACTTCCACTGACTATCACATAGCAGGCTTACCTTCTTGGTGATTTCGGTAAGCAGATTGTCTAACTGAGGAGTCGTACTGGGAAAAAACCCAGGGCCTTGAACTGCACAATCCACATTTAAATAGGCCACAGATTTAGATCCAAGATTGACAAGATTCTGCTCAACCCACTCAGTTGATCCAATCTGAATCCATGAAGAGAGAACAAGATGAGTGCAAAACAAAAGTAAAGATTGTTACAATAACCCTGGTAGCTTTGAGGAAGCAGTCTAATATTACATTAGCGCAGAATCAGGTTCTAGAATATCTGTGATGGACCGTTCTTCATTCTCTCTCTGTTAAATAGTGTCCCAGTCCCAGCCATAAAACATGCATAAAGGCTTATAGACTATCGCCACTCAAATAACTTCATTACTTTATGGTCAGTCCTACTGTTAAAACTTCCAGCCAGATTCACAGGTAGTGTCCACATAATATTCTTGTTCAATAGCATAACAAGAAGTGATTAGAGAGAATCACAAGTCTATTTCATTGAATTAGCATATATATTTCCAAAAAAGGGGGTTGAACAAGTTTGACAGAATAATCTCCCAGTCAATTCTAAATATTGCACCTGATCCTACCATCAGACAGCAGAACATGCTGGTGACTTCTAGAGATAGAACATTACCTACCATCCCAAATTCTTCTGCATCCCAACTGCAGAGAATGATTGTTCTTCGAGGATTCCAACCCAAACGCATGAGAAAAGCATATCTACGAGCAATGTCAAGCAGGGCAGCGGTTCCACTATTGGGGTCAACTGCTCCATAAGTCCATGCATCTCTATGGTTTCCAAGAAGTACAAAACGATCAGGCTCTTGTGATCCCCGTATGACAGCAAAAACATTATGAACTGTTGCCATCTTTTTCTCACCCTGGAATCAGAAATAATATAGAAACACTATTAAATTTCTGAGCTAACCTGCTTTTAAGCCATCCGTATGTACACCATTTTTCTGGTAACTTTAGTCGTCAAATTGAAAAGAATCAATTAAAGCTAATGGCTACATAAATTCACACGCAGTAAAATTAGGCTAGATATCTCTAGAGAATTAGCAGGTGAAAATTGCAAAAGAACTGTTTCTTTGATTAAATTGATGAACTGCATATCTCTTCAAAGATGGTATTAAACAACTGAGACAAGGAGATGTGCAGTATAAGAGAAAGTTCTTTTGACAAATATGACTTTCCTAATATGTATTCGACTCATGCATGTTTGTCTTAGGGGAACCTAAAAAATGCCGATTTAAATAACCATTGTGTGACAATGGAGAAATAACTATCAGGAGCAACTTTTACTTTGTATAAGCCAAAGAACATATTTAACCTTTTAAGCACTTCATAACATTCATGGAAATGTTAGAATCTTTGAGAAATCACATAATTCTGAGCTCGGCAATAATTGTTTATTTTTGATAACCATAGATTCAGGGACGGCTGGAGGGCACCTGGACTGATTCCACGTGTTACCTGCTAACTTCTGCTGACACAAGCATTGGATAACTCTATCCACCAAGGCTTGGACATATAGGAAGAAACCACTTAGTGTTTTTGCCTCCACTAGAGACCTCGTGGTTCTTGTTAGAATATAAATAGGAGTATCTAATCCTACTTAGAATTGGAATAGGAATAGTATGTTGTTTCCAACTTGTACTTGGATTAAATTGTAGTGTCCATAAAAAGGGTCTCTATGTAGGAGTGTAAATATACAAGTCAATTATATTTTTCTTCAATATTTCTCACACGGTATCAGAGCATCGGTGAGGGAAAAAAAAAAGAAAAGCACACAAAATAGACCTAATTTGAAATTATTTACCCTTAATAGACTCAATCTAAACTATTTACCCTTAATGGACCCATAACCCAAACTATTTACTTTTTCACCCACTTACCCTTTTTTATTTCGCGCCATAAATACTATGAAATATACTCCAGCGGTATATACTATACCGGTATCATATAGAATGGGTTCAATCCTTTGTGATACTCTGGCGGTATATTGATACCCAATTGGTATCATATAGGATTATGTTTTTTTAAGAAAGAACCTCTCTATCTCTATGAGGTAGTGATAAGGTCTGAGTACATTTTACCCTCCCCAGACCCCACTTGTGGGATTTCACTAGGTATGTTGTTGTTCTAAGAAATAAATAAGAAACAAATAAAAAATTATTAAACTCTAAATTAATAGAAAATATATTCTACTAATTTAGGCTCGCTAAAGAGAGATTGTATAGGCTCGCTAAAGAGAGAGAAAGGAAAGCTTGCGACTTGAACCAAGTGAAGTGCATCAAGGATGAGGAGGGTGAGGTGTTGGTGGATGAGACTTCCATTAAACTAAAGTGGCAAGCTTACTTTCATAAACTCTTAAACGAGAAAGGAGATAGAGATATTGACCGGGGTAAGTTGGCACACTCCAAAAGTCCTTGAGATTTTGGTTATTGCAGGCGGTTCAGAGTTAAGAAGGTTAGAAAGGCTATTAGTAGGGAGGGCGATCGGACCCAATGAGATTCCGGTAGACTTTTGGAAGAGCGTGGTCAAGGATGGCAAAGAGTGGTCGACTAAACTGTTCAATGCTATTATGAAGATTGCCAAGATGCCGGATGAATGGAAGAGGAGTACAATGGTTCCATTGTACAAGAATAAGGGTGATATTCAAAACTATAACAATTACAGGGGTATTAAGTTTAACGCACCATGAAGGTTTGGAAGAGTGGTGGAGGTAAGGGTGCGTAAAGTAGTGTCTATTTCGGAGGAAACCACAACCTTTCTCTTCTCATCTAATCTTTTACTCTCTCTTTTATCTCTTCTTGCTTTCTGCTTCCTTTGGATTGTGACGTGTTCATCAAGAACACCTTAAATCACTGATCATAACAGTATATTTTGAAATTTTCTGATTGATTGAAGTAAGAAAAATTTTCTTTCTTGGAGGTTATGTTTTGAATAGCAACAGATCGAATATTAGAAGAGTTACTTTTGAACCCAAAATTATTTGTACTATTATAGTCAGTAATTTAAACTGCTCTCTTCTCCGGCAAACTTATCCGCGGCGTCAACTCTACATCCGGCGACATTCTGTTCCGTTACTCCGGCGAATTGTGAGTCTGTCCAGCGGCGTCAACTCTACATCTGGCGACGTTCTGTTCCGTTACTCCGGCGACGTGTGAGTCTGTCCAGCGGCGTCAACTCTACATCCGGCAACGGCATCAATTCTGTTTCACGGCCGAATCGTTCTTTTTCCGTTTTTCTCTTACTACCATTTCTCTGGTTACTCAAGAATTCAGGATCCGTCTATTTGGTAATCAAGAAACCCTTTTCTGTTAAGAAAAGAAGGAAACTTCAGAGAACCAAATTCCGGCGGCTTCCAACAAATCCCGGCAACGCCCAGGTTTTCAGAATTCAAGATCCCAGCAACAGACTGCTCCGTTCACTGCTCACTGTCCAAATTTTTGGGTCAGACTACTCAGTCGAGATTCTGACCAGAAACAGAAAATCCGGCGACACGTGTTTCAAGAATCAACCCAGGTTCTATCGTTCCTCCCTTTTCTACTTCTTGAATATTGCTGTAGCTTTTGAATCCTTTGTTACTTTGATTTTTTTCACTGGGATTTGATTGCAGTAGTATACATTTTTATACATTGGGTTACGGTACTGCTTTACATTACATTACTGCTTTACATTACATTACTGCAATTTTTTTTAGTAGTATTTTATTATATTTTGGCTGCTACTTCCGGAACCCAGGTTTACATTACTGCTTTATATTACTGTTGTTGTAATATTAGTTTGATTTTTTAGTTTGCTTATTCGAATTTTGTGAGTGGTTAGTGAGAGTAATTCATAGTTTGTGGCGTTCGGTTCTGAAGGTGGAGTAGGGTCATATCGTTGGTTGGGGTCGGGGGTAAGAGGTAGGGGTGGTAGGAAGGGCACAGGCTTATCTAAATTAAGGATAGGATCGTGGAATATAGGTACACTTACAGGGAAATCCATAGAGTTAGTAAAGCGTCTTAAGAGGAGACAAATTAATATAGCGTGTGTTTAGGAGACTAGATGGGTAGGAACCAAAGCTCGGGATGTAGACGGGTTCAAGCTATGGTACTCGGGGGTTTCTAGGGACAAAAATGGTGTAGGTATACTAGTAGATGAGGAGCTTAGGGATTATGTGGTGGAGGTTAGGAGGTTTAATGATAGGATGATGTCTATTAAACTGGTGGTGGGTAAGCACGTAGTGACTATAGTTAGTGCCTATGTGCCTCAAGCAGGTCTAGATGAGGAAGTCAAGAGGCTCTTTTGGGAAGAATTGGATGAGGTGGTGAGGGGCAAACCTGTGACGAAAAAGCTTTTCATAGGGGGAGACTTTAATGGACATATTGGGGCTACCAGTAGTGGGTTTGAAGATGTCCATGGAGGCTTGGGTTTTGGGGAAAGGAATGGAGGGGGGACGTCTCTCTTGGATTTTGCTAAAGCATTTGAGTTAGTTATTGCTAACTCATGTTTCCAGAAGAGGGAAAGTCATTTGATAACCTTTCAAGTGCGGTAGCTAAAACTCAAATTGATTACCTACTCCTACGGAATGGTGATAAAAGCCTTTGTAAGAATTGCAAAGTTATTCCGAGTGAGAGTATTTCCACTCAACATAGGCTTCTAGTGATGGACTTAGAGATTAAGAGAGAAAAGAAGAGGAAGATTGTCTATGCCCAATCGAGGATAAGATGGAGGGGCCTGACTCCTGCCCTCTCTCATGAGATGGAAGAAAAGCTGAGAAACTTAGAGGCTTGGAGTAGTTGTGGAGATGTGAATAATATGTGGGACAACACTGCTGGGTGAATTAGAAAGGTAGCTTCTGAGGTACTAGGGGTTTCGAGAGGAACCTTCGGGGGACGTCAAGGTGATTGGTGGTGGAATGAAGAAGTTCAAGACAAAGTAAAAGCTAAGAAGGGGGCCTATACAAAGTGGTTGGAGTGTAGGGATGAGGGTGAAAAACAAAGGCTTAAGGAGATTTATAAGACAGCTAAGTCAGTAGCAAAGATGGCGGTGACGAGTGCTAAGACAGCAGCGTTTGAGCGCCTATATGAGGAGCTAAGTGATAAAGGCGCGGACAAGCGAATGTACAGGCTTGCTAAAGAGAGAGAAAGAAAAGCTCGCGACTTGGACCAAGTGAAGTGCATCAAGGATGAAGGAGAGGTGTTAGTGGATGTGACTTCTATTAAACAAAGGTGGCAAGCTTACTTTCATAAACTTTTAAACGAAAAAGGAGATAGTGATACTGAGCTGGGAAAGTTGGCACACTCCGAAAGTCACCGTGATTTTGGTTATTGCAGGCGGTTCAGAGTTGAGGAGGTTAGAAGGACTATTAGTAGGATGAAGAATGGGAGGGCACTCGGTCCGGATGAGATTCCGATAGATTTTTGGAAGAGCATGGTCAAGGATGGCATAGAGTGGCTGACTAGGCTGTTCAATACTATCATGAAGACGGCCAAGATGCCGGATGAATGGAGGAGGAGTACAATGGTTCCACTGTATAAGAACAAGGGTGATATTCAAAACTGTAATAATTACAGGGGTATCAAGTTATTGAGTCATACTATGAAGGCATGGGAGAGAGTGGTGGAGATGAGGGTGAGAAAAGTAGTTTCTATTTCAGAAAACCAGTTTGGATTCATGCCAGGACGGTCGACTACTGAAGCGATCCACCTTGTTCGGAGATTAGTATAGAGATACAGGGAAAGTAAGAAGGACCTTCATATGGTGTTCATTGATCTTGAGAAGGCCTATGACAAAGTCCCGAGGGATGTCCTATGGAGGTGTTTGGAGATGAAAGGCGTCCCAATGGCATATATTAGAGTGATTAAGGATATGTACGACGGGGCCAAAACTCGGGTAAGAACGGTGGGAGGAGACTCTGAATATTTTCCTATTCAGATGGGACTTCATCAAGGATCTGTGTTCAGCCCTTTTTTATTTGCCTTGGTGATGGATGAGCTGACGCGATCTATCCAGGAGGAAGTCCCATGGTGTATGCTGTTTGCAGATGACATAGTACTAATTGATGAAACCCGGACCAAAGTTAATGATAGGTTGGAGGTTTGGAGATACGCTTTGGAGACCAAAGGATTCAAACTAAGCAGGACCAAAATAGAATACTTGGAGTGCAAATTCAGTGTTGCGAGGGATGAAGCAGACATTGATGTGAGACTTGCGGCTCACCTTATCCCTAAGAAGGAAAGCTTTAAGTATCTGGGGTCCATCATCCAAAGTAGTGGGGATATCGACGATGATGTCACACATCGTATTGGGGCGGCTTGGACAAAATGGAGGTTGGCCTCTGGAGTATTGTGTGATAAAAAGATACCTACTAAACTCAAAGGTAAGTTCTACAGAATGGTGGTTAGACCATCTTTGTTGTATGGGGTGGAGTGTTGGCCGATAAAAAATGTACATGTTCAGAAGATGCAGGTTGCAGAAATGAGGATGTTGAGATGGATGTGTGGTCACACCAGGAGTAATAAGATTAGGAACGAGGTCATTCAGGAGAAGCTAAAGGTGGCCCCTGTAGCTGACAAGATGAGGAAAGCGAGACTGCGATGGTTTGGACATGTGCAGAGAAGGAGTACCGATGCCCCTGTTAGGAGGTGTGAGAGGTTAGATCTGGGAGTTACATGGAGGGGTAGAGGTAGACCAAAGAAGTATTGGGGGGAGGTGATTAGACATGATATGACGAAACTCGATCTCACCGAGGACATGACCTTAGATAGGAAAGAGTGGAGGTCGAGAATTAGAGTAGCAGGCTAATAAGGTAGATAGGAAAGAGTGGTTAATTTTCTGCCTTTACATGTTATTTATCTGCCTTTATGTGTTAGCTATCCTGTATCTACGTATTATCATGTGTTCTTATCTTTATTATCTGTTTATCATATCTAGCTTATTCTGCAGATGGGTTGTTGTGACGAGGGTTCCTAGGAAACAGTCTCTCTACCTATATGTGGTAGTGGTAAGGTCTGCGTACATCTTACCCTCCCCAGACCCCACTTGTGGGATTTCACTGGGTATGTTGTTGTTGTTGTAGTTTGGATTTATGCCGGGGCGGTCGACTACTGAAGCAATCCACCTTGTCCGGAGATTACAACAACAACAACATTCCCAGTAGAATCCCACAAGTAGGGTTTGGGAAAGGTAGAATGTACGCAGGTCTTACCAGTACCTCATAGAGGCAGAGAGGTTGTTTCCTGGGAACCATCATCTCAATAATAACATTGTAGATAGTTAATATATAAAAAGAACCTTTACATATTAATCAGGCTCCACATCCCAACAATTAGTCGTCTTTTCTGTTTCCCTTCCTTTTCCTTCCCCTTTTCTATATCTAGTTTATTCTGCTTATGGGTTTTTGAGACGAGAGTTCCCACGAAACAGCCTCTCTACCTTGTGAGGTAGGGTAAGGTATGCATACATTCTACCCTCCCCAGACCCCACTTGTGGGATTCCACTAGGTATGTTATTGTTGTTGTAGTAGAAAATATATTTGTTATGATACTCCGTCGGTATATTTATATCATGTCAGTATTGCATAGGACTAGAAAATTATTAAAGTTACAAAATTATTTATTAAACTCTGAATTAGTAGAAAATATATTCTTGTGATACTCCAGCGGTATATTGATATTCTATCGGTATCATATGATTTTGAGTTTTTTTTAATAAATAAAATAATTAACTATAAAAATATTAAAGTACAAACTTATTTATTAAATTTTAAATTAGTAGAAAATATATTTTGTGTGATAATCTATCGGTATATTGATACCATATCGGTATCGTATAGGACTGAGCCTAATCATCTATGATACCCTGTTGGTATATGTATACCTTATTGGTATATCATACAAGTGGGTGCTGACGTTAGCATGACATCAGTGCGTGAATTTAATTATTAGGGAGACAAATTTAATAGTATGAGGGTATAAAATATAAAGGGATATATGGATGTAAATAGTTTATCTTAAAAGGGTAAGAACTTAGTTTTCCCATAAAAAAAGGGTCAATGTGCATCGGCTGATTTGTGTCACCTTCGTTTTTGTGGGTGTTGTGTGAAAACCAACATCGTCACTAGGTTCAGGAAGCTAGGGCGACCAGAACCACCGGAAAACAGTCCCCCACGCGCCGCTCGAAGGTGATAGTTTTCCGGCGAGATCTCGAGTCACACGCCGATGCAAGTGGCTTCTCTGGTGGGCTTTTTTTATTTTTTCTTTCTGCTGGGGTCGGCCATTAATTCCAACCAAACCCCAGTCATTTTTTTTCTAGTTTCGATCGTCGAAATTAAGGTTCCGGCTATTTCAAGCACTTTTCGACAATTGTTTCAGTGTTTCTGGCCAGTTTTTTTCCCTCAGTAAGGTCGCCTTTGCATTCTGAGGTAGACCACACATTTTTTTGGACCAGTTTCTGGCGAACAACTCTGATATCTGGTGACCACCTTTTATTTTTTGACCAGTTTTTTACTACAAAAGTTTCTTTTCACAAGATGTCCTTTGGGACTGATATGTTTGGCTCCAAAAGTATAGGTATAGAAAGCTCAAATCCTATGATCACTTCAGAACCATTAATGGGCAGTTCCAACTATTTAGCATGGGCTTCCTCGATTGAATAATGGTGCAAAGGTCAAGGTGTCTACGATCACTCAACAACCAATGCTTGTGTGGTAAATGAAAGGAGAAAGGCTACTGAGGAATCTACAACAGCCAAGGCACAATAGGAGAAGGTTGATGCTCAACTGTGTAGTCTCCTATGGCGATCTATTGATTCCAAGTTGATGCCCTTGTTTCACTCATTCCAGACATGTTATTCAGTTTGGGAAAAGGCTCATGCTTTATATACTAATGACATATCTCAATTTTATGATGTGTTATCTCGAATGACTAACTTAAAGAAACAAGAATCCAATATGTTTACATACTTTGGACAAATGCAGGCAGTCATGGAGAAATTTGAAACGTTGATGTCAATCACCGCTAACGTGACAACACAACAAGAGCACTTTTTAAGACAGACATTGTTTTAAGTCCTTATACTTGCTGCACTTCCTGTTGATCATGACTCTGTACGTGATCAGATCTTAGCTAGTCCTACCATCCCTACAATGGATGAATTATTCTCTCGTTTACTTCATCTTGTTGCGCCTCCCAGTCATAAAGTAGTTTCATCACCCACCATTGACTCCTCTATTCTTGCATCTCAAACTATTGATAAACGCACATCTACTATGGGGAACCGACGAGGAGGTCGTCCAGGAAGATCTCGCTCTAAGTGTAGTTATTGTCACAAGTTTGGATACACTCGCGACATATCTTATACTTTGCATGGTCCACCACCCAGTTATGATCCTATTGTTATAAAGGAATATAACGAATCCCTTCGAAACCACTCAAATAAGTAAACATCCCTAAAAGTAGCACCTGTTACTCAACCTAATGTTTCTGTAGCTCCACCTGACCGATCATCCAATAATGCTCATATTGCTCAGGTTGAATATGATGAGTTCCTTGAGTATCAAGCAATTAAGCAAATGCCTCCACAAGTAGCATCGGTTCCTCAACTTACTGTTCCTGTTGGGGTAATTCTTTTGCTTGTGTCTCATAGTCTAGTACTCTTGGATCATGTGTTATGGACTCAGGCGCTTCTGATCATATTTACGGTAACAAATCGCTTTTGTCTGATCTGTTTATTCACAATCTCTTCCCACTGTTACTTTAGCCAATGGGATCCAAACAAAACCAAAAGGGATTGGAAAAGCTCACCCTTACCTTCTGTCACCTTAGATTCTGCTCTTTATGTCCCTGTTCTCCTTTTAATTTGGCATATGTTAGTCGTTTGACGCGAGCCTTACATTGTGGCATTTATTTATTTGATGATTTTTTTGCTTATGCAGAACTGCAGTACGGGACAGATGATTCGCATAGGACAAGAATTAGAAGACCTTACTATTTTACCTCTTCAAATTCCTTCACAGCATGCTCCATTACAGATCCTCCGAACCTAATTCACAAACTTTGGGACATCCTAGTCTATCTGAACTGCAAAAGATGTGCCTAATTTGTCTAGTTTATCCTCATTAGATTGTGAGCCGTCTCAACTTGGAAAACACACTCGTGCTACATTTTCACGTAGTACTAAGGGTCGTTCCGAGTCTATTTTTTCTTTAGTTCATTTTGATATTTGGGGTCCTAGTCGAGTTAGTTCAACCTTAAGATTTCGTTATTTTGTTAGTTTGATTGATGTTTATTCAAGATGTACTTGGGTTTTCTTAATGAAAGATCGTTCGAAGTTATTTTCTATATTTTAAAGTTTTTTGCTGAAATACAAAACCAATTTGGTACTTCCATTCGTACTCTTCGCAAAGATAATGCGTTAGAATACATGTCCTCCCAATTTCAAGAGTTTATAACTCACCATAAATTATTCACCAGACATCTTGTCCGTAGAATGGTGTAGCAAAGCAAAAGAAAAGGCATCTTATTGAAACTGCTCGCACTCTTCTCATGGAGTCCCATGTTCCGCTGCATTTTTGGGGAGATGCTATCATTGCATCTTGTTATTTAATTAATAGAATGCCCTCATCTTCTACACAGAATCAGGTTCCACATTTCATACTATTTCCTTTATCGCATCTCTATTCTACACCTCCTCATGTCTTTAGGAGCACATGCTTTGTTTATAACTTAGCTCCAGGAAAAGATAAATTATCCCCTCGTGCTTTCAAATGTCTTTCTTGGTTATTCTTGAGTTCAAAAAAGGTATCGTTGTTATTCCCCTGACCTTAATTGATATCTTACTGATGTCACATCTTTGAATCTCAACCTTACTATACATCATCTGATTGTCCTAATATCTCTGAGGTCTTACATCTACCTCAAGTCCTACATATACCGACTTCTTAGAAATCTCCAATTGTAGTGCCACCTCTAACAAAACCCAACAAACCTCCACCTCTCTTGACTTATCATCCTCATCCACGTCCAGCACCAATTCCAGATGGTTCATGTCATTCACCACACCAACTCTCTTTAAATTGTGAAATGGCCCATAGTACCTAATAGCCAACTTATGGGAGGAATGATTGGAGATAGTGGCCTGCTTATATGGTTGAATTTTGAGATAAAGCTAATTACTGACATCAAAATTTCGATCACTTCTATGAGAGTCAATCTGTTGTTTCATTCTCGGTTGAGCCCTACAAAGGTGATGTTTAAGGAGTTGCAACTTTAGTTCTCTACTAACCAAAGTACAAACAACTTCAGCTGAAGATGATTCATCTGAAGGTAAGGCAAGTGGAGAGGGGGTGGTCTCCCATACAGGGCCTCACAAGGGGTGGTCTGAATGGCTGAGTGGTATGAAGCATAGTACCAATGCTCGGCCATAGATAGATAAGTAAACCAGTTTGAGGTATCCTCATGACAGTAGCATCTCAAATATGTCTCTAAGCATTTATTCAACACTTTCGTCTATCCATCTAATTAAGGATGATAAGCAGTAAAAGTATTAAGTTACACTCTTTGTATTGTGAATAGTTCTTGCCGGAAAGAACTCAGGAAAACAGCATCTCGATCACCAGTAATTGTATCAAGTAATCCACATAGTTCCACAACAAAATCAAAGAATACCTCAGCCACTGATTGAGCAGTATAAGGATGTTTAAGAGGAAAGAAATGCCCATACTTACTGAGCCTGTCAGCAACCACCAAGATCACTTCATACCCATTGGATTTAGGCAAGCCATCAATAAAATCCATGCTAATTTGTCACCAAACCACATCGGAAATAGGAAGAGGCTTTAGTAAGCCAGGATATGAAGCAAGATCGGGCTTAATCTTTTGACAAACATTACACCTCTGAATAAATTGCTTAACTTCCGACCTCATGTGTTTCTAATAGAACAAAGTGAAAAACCTCTTCATTGTAGCTTCAACACCTGAATCCCCTCGAGAACCAGCATGCCATAGTTTCATAATCTCAATCCTAAGATTTTGATCCTTGCCAATAACTGGCTTGCCCTTCCTTTTTAGTTGACCTTGGGATCAAGGGATCAAGTAAACTATTTGTGGGTAGTAGGATCGGCCTGTTGCTGAAGTTAAGTATATGAGGACCAGCTATCCAATATAGCCCAGAATGAATCAATAGTTGTGGGAGACACTGCCAAAGCCAATAATTTAGCACCAGTAACTCTAGATAGTGCATCAGCCACTTAGTTCTCAACTCCCTTTTTGTACTAAATAGAATAGTCAAATGGCATAACTTGATTAACCACAACAACTGTGAGTTTGTGTGTAACTTCTGATCTATAAGGTACTTCAAAGCCTTTTGACCTGTCCTTATAACAAACTTCTGCCCCAACAAGTACTGAGACCACTTAGTAAATGCATAGACAATGACCAATAACTATGACAAAGCATGCCTTTGGGGATAATGCTTTGCTAATAAAAGCTATAGGATGTCCCTCTTACGTAAGAACAGCACAATCCTATAACCACTAGCATCAGTTTCAACAATGAAAGTTTTGTTGGCATCAGGTAAAGCTAATACAGGTTCTTGAGTTGAAGCATCCTTCAACTTCACAAATGCCTCGTGACTTGTGTTGTTCCAGTTGAATCTTTCTTTTTTAGTTAGATCAGTAAAGGGTTTACTAAATAACTCCAAACCTTTGCATAAATCTTCTGTAGTACCCAGCCAATCTTAAGAATCCCCTTAATTGCTTAAGAGTAGCTGGGATAGGCCAATCTCGACAGCCTTGATCTTCTGGGGGTCAGCAAAAACACCTTCTGCTGTGATAAAGTGACAAAGGTATTCAATTCTATAAACACCAAAAAAACATTTGTTTTTCTTGGCAAATAGTTGATGCTCCATCATCTTCAAAAAAACAGACCACAAATGCAATATGTGTTCCTCTATAATTCTACTATATATGAGCATGTCATCAAAAAATACCAAAACATGTTTCCTTAGAAAATTTCGGAATACAAAGTTCATCAAGCCTTGAAATGTAGCTGGGGCATTTGATAAACCAAAAGGCATGACTGAGTATTCAAAATGTCCAGAGTGTGTCCTAAAAGCAGTCTAAGGCACATTCTCCTTTGCCATTCTCGGTTGATGGCAGATCTTAAGTCTATTTTAGAAAATATTTTGGATCCTCCTCGTTCATCCAATAGATCTTCTACAATAGGGATAGGAAACTTACTCTTTATGGTGAACTTATTCAAGTCCCTATAGTCTACAGAGTCTCCAAGTTCCATCCTTTTGGCTACTACTACCACTGGTGATGCAAAAGGAGTAAAATTAGGTTGAATGATCCCTTGATCCATCATTTGTTATACTAGACCCTCAATAACATCCTTTTAAACTGCAGGATATCATTCACAAGTTCAGCCCCAGAATACAACACAACTCTATGATCAAATACACCTCTGGAAGGTGGTAAACCAACAGGTTCTTCAAATAATGCAGAAAATTCTGACAATACCTCTAGTAGTGCAGGTTCTTCTTCATGATCCTTGTCAACTTCAACTTTTATTGGATGTCACTTGGCTATATCGCTTCCTTGAGGAATCACTTGAATCATACAAGGTTGAGATTTGATTGCTTGAGCATTTGGCCAGTTTCCCAGCACTAGGAGTCGACACTTGACTTCCAAGGCCCTCTGAGCAAATGCTTCCTTCCTTTGTACCAAAATTCCATTGTTAAGTTTCTAATATTCACCTTGATATCACCCAATGTTAATAGCCATTAGACCTCCAACACAACTCCACAAGAGCCCAAAGGTAATAACAGAAAATCAGCCTTAAACTCAGCTCCTTGTAGTAACCAAGTGACAGCAATCATCTTGTCCACTTTCATACCAACATTTGTTGTAGCAACCATCCTCGAGTTTAATAGGCTTCAGTTCACACCCCAATTGCTTGACCAATTGAGGATCTCTGAAATCATGAAAATTTCTGGTGTCAATGATTATGTGTAATCCCATTTTTGAATGATAACCAATCACCTTCAAGGTTCTGAATCCTAAGGAATCATTTAAGGCATGCATAGAGATCTCCATGTGCTCCACAGGTGGTCCCAACTCTAGTTGTTCATTCTTCCTCTCTTGCAATTCTCCACCTTGTTCTTCTGTTGAATCCTGCACTTCTTCCAAATCTTCGCCTTCTAACAGATACAACTACTTGAGATTCTTATGCTTATGCCCAGGCTTGTACTTCTCAGTGCAAATGTAACACAACCCTTTTGCCCTTTATTCATTCATCTCCTTTGTAAAATAAGGTTTTGGGCCTAACTCATGCCCCAAAAGCTAACTCAAAGAGAGAAGGATTGTCCAAGCTTTATAAGGAGTCCACCTATCTCATTAACCACCAATGTGGAACTTTTGTCATTCTTCAACACCCCACCTCATGCCCAGTGCTTAGCATCTGGTGCGTGGACAATTTTAAATTTTTCAGGGGCCCAACACTGGGTGAGATGGGCCCTGCTCTGATACCATGTAAATAAGGTCTTGCACCTAACTCATACCCCAAAAGCTAGCTCAAAACGAGGAGGATTTTCCAAGCCTTATAAGGAGTCCACCTATCTCATTAACCACCAAAGTGGGACTTTTGTCATTCTTCTACATCCTCCATACTCAAAAGTTCATTTGTTTACCCTTTAAAAAAACTAGGAGTATTGGTACCAAGTGTTGGCAGCAGAGGCTTATTGTTATCATTCTTTTGGTCCATAAATCTTCTTTGCACCTATCTCATGCCCAGTGCTTAGCATCTGGTGCGTGGACAATGTTAAATTTTTCGGGGGCCCAATATTGATTGAGATGAGCCCTGCTCTGATACCATGTAAAATAAGGTCTTGGACCTAACTCATACCCCAAAAGCTAGCTCAAAACGAGAAGGATTGCTCAAGCCTTATAAGGAGTCCACCTATCTCATTAACCACCAATGTGGGATTTCTGTCATTCTTCAACATCCTCCATACTCAAAGTTCATTTGTTTACCCTTAAAAAAAATTAGGAGTATTAGTACCAAGTGTAGGCAGCTGAGGCTTATTGCTATCATTCTTTTGGTCCACGAATCTTCTTGCACCCATCTGAGGCTAATTAGATATTGGTTGTCTCACAACAGCTAAGTATGCCTCTTGCACTCTTGCAATCCTGTATACCTGGGATTAAAAAATGGGGTTAGTAATCTTCCCAACAATATTCAACTTAGGTTTTAATCCCCTAATAAAGCAACTAACAGCATTTCCTGTGATAGATTTACTCTTGTCAAATACCTCTCGAAAATAGACTGATACTAGCTTACACTGCCCACCTACTTGATTTTCTTAATTTCTTCCATTGGATCATCAAAATCAGTCTCAAATCTCTCAACTAAAGCCCTCGCATATTCATTCCAACTGGATGATTGCAAATAATGTTTATATCTCATGAAAGAAATGCTATTGAATGGCTTCCCCTTCCTATGACTCTTCAACTGACACATTTTCCATAGAAAAATTGCTCGATCCTGAACAATCACAATCTAAGATCTTCCCCACAAAATCTCAGATACTCCATTCTCGACCATTGATTGAAATTTGACAGATGGAAATGGAAGTGTTATTAGTATTAGGGCTCCTCTCTCTCTCTCTGAACCCCTATCCCTTCATTTCAATAAGGGATTTCTTCTTGTCCCTATGGAACATTTCTTTGATTTTCTCCGACTAATTGATTCCTCAATTTTGTTACTGTGTGATCCAATTTCACCAAAGATGCATCCTTCACAGCTAATTTTCCAACCTCTATTACCAAACTCTACATCATTTTTCGCAAATCCCCAATTTCTACAGTGGAATTTTCATTGTTTGATTCTCCATTTGCTCATGTTACTTTCACCATGGTTGCCAAGGAATACCTGGCTCTGATACCAAATGTTACTTGATTTCAGGAATCACAAGGATTCGAGGATCGAATGATTGTCCAAGAGGAAACTCGATACAATCTATGAAAGAAGAAGAAGAATAGAGAGAATAGAATTTAGGAGAAGAAAACTAGTATATTTCATATGATGAATGTAAATGTTGATTACAATGCCTTCTTATGTAAAATACTTCTTTGATCCACTTATTCTATCTAACAAAATCAGTTACAACTAACTTTCGGAACACTGGTTGTTGTGATTTAACATTGTTATTTAACGAACTTTTAAATTCCCAACTTACTGTAATAGTATGCTCTTTATGTTATTTGTGTTACAAGAACTGGAAGACTCTTTTCTAGGGTGTATCATAGAGGATCATCAGATGTATCATGAGAGGATGAAGAATATTAATATCAAGTATCACTTCATCATGGAAATCATAGCTAAGGGAAAGTCTTTGTTCAGAAGATTAACTTGTTCACGGAGTCTCTTCTAGTCAGCAAGTTCTAGTTCTACTTGAACTTAATTGCCATTAATGAAGAATAATTTAGCCCATATGAGCTTTTGCAGAGAGGATGGAGAAAAGTTACTAAATTTGCCAAACTCAGGCCAAGGTGGAGATTTGTAATGTGGCCTTTGTTATTTTGGCTTAGATTTTGTAAGATACTAGGATTCATACCATGATTCCTTCCTTTTGTCAAAGATTTGGCAGCCATAATTGTTGAGATTTGACAGCCATAAATGTTGAGATTTGGCAGTAGATTTGACAATCATAAAAGTTGATATATTTACATTGAAATGTTGAAGTTTGTATCTTCTATTGGCATCACTAATGACATCAACAAGTGTATTTCATCCCTATAACTAGGGAAGTTGGCCATTAGTTGTAACACACCTTAAAGCACATAAAAACATTTAATTTTTCTTCTTCTTTTTTTCTCCCTCCTTTAGAATAAAGGAAAAACACTTGAGTGAACCCTTTATTTGGAATGATCTTGTGAGGTTATTTGGATTAGAAGATTTACTCAAATTATGCACTCTTTTGTATCCGTGTTGATATAGTGAATGCTCCTCTCTGCCAGTGGACTAGGTCACACTGATCAAACCACATTAAATTTTTATGTCATTTTTAATTATTTTGCTTTCGTTATTATCAACTTACAATTTTCTCTATTATTGTCATTATAGCATTATTTGACTAAATTCCACACTCTTCGAATTCTCGATCCTAACAGTTCTCGGTCAACTATTTTTTCTTTTACTTTTGTTATGAAATTATTTTTCCATTATTTTGTTGGTTAAGAGAATTACAAAGCTCCAATTAAATAGCATTTCCCTTCATCATAACTATTATGATTCTGATTTTAAAAATGTTAATTTGATAGCAATTTAATTGTGATTTGGCAGTGACTACGGTGGCTGGGGTGGTCATACAAGGAGGGAAAAGATTAAGAATGAGATTATTCGGGAGAAGCTGGAGGTGGCACCGGTGGCTGATAAGATGAGGGAAGCGAGACTGCGATAGTTTGGACATGTGCAAAGACGGAGTACCGATGCGCCTGTTAGGAGGTGCGAGAGGTTGGTTTTGAGAGCTACACAAAGAGGGAGAGGTAGACCGAAGGAGGAATTGGGGGAGATGATCAGACAAGATATGGAGAATTTAGATCTAACCGAGGACATGACCTTAGATAGAAAGGATGGAGGTCGCAAATTAGAGTAGCAGGCTGATTAGTGTCTCTAGCTGTCGTATGTGTGTTGAATTCATCGTATTTACATATTGACATGTGTTTTTTGTAAAGAGTCGCTCTTTTATTTCGATTTCTAGTTCTATTTCTCCCTTTTGTTCCCTTTCCTTCCCTTTGCTATATCTAGTTTATTCTGCTTAAGGGTTGTTGAGTCGAGGGTCCCAAGGAAACAACCTCTCTACTTCTTACGAGGTAGTGGGAAGGTCTGCATACATTTCTACCCCCCGACCCCACTTGTGGGATTTAATTGGGTATGTTGTTGTTGTTGTTGTTTCGGTGGCTGCGGTGGTTATTGCAATGGTGATACAAGAAAATTTACAGCCTCAATCATATCTTTCAACCCACACATCCTTCTATCTAAAAATAAAACAATTAATAATAGTGGGTTAGAGCTATTTAGGAGAGATGAAACAAACAAAATAGTGATGATTATGTCGATGGTTGACAGGAGCTGAAGGGATGAGTCAATGACAAGGAACAGAGGGTATAGGGGTTTAAGTGCAGAAAAATGGAGAGAGAGGGGAAAAGGAAAAGGAATAGAAAAAGGAAAGAAATACATAATAAAAACACGAAATTAATGAATTTGACAGTCGTTGGTGTGTAAGTTACCCCTTCTTACTGATGACTGAGGTTGAACAAAAAAGGATATACTTGTATCATTTTGAAATAGTTCAAATGGGTATTAGGACTCCCCCAAAGTTAAAGTGTCTATTTAATGACGGTGTCATAGTTGGAGGACGTAACTATGCATTCTCTCCTCTCTCATTAAAAGCAACTCCCAGAACTGGATGAAAGACTCAACTAAAAAATTGGAAATTTAGTGGATTGTGGTGAAAAATATATGTAATGTTCAAATATAGAAAATTCGACATCGTTCTACTCAGTCTTCCTTTCAATTAATGAACAAGACACGGAAAAGCTAAGCACAGATGGATGTGTAGCATTAAGTTGTTCATGCAAGTATCTTCTTTGTACTGACTATATTCTTTATATGATATTTGATGATTTGGGGTATCTAAACTCTGAAATCTAAATCTCTGAGATTTGAATGTTTCAACTTCTTAAGCTGAGTGAGACATTATGTACTTAAGCTGCCTGACCACATCACAGTTATTTTATCGTTGCTTCACGAATACCGGTCTGGAATCACGTATGCATACCAAGCTCATGTTAACCGTTTACAAATTAAGAGATGTGTATGAATCGCTCACATATTATGTGACTAATACAACTAGGATGAGAATTTAAAAACGCTAAAATTCTCCAAAATTGGCAATCATGTTTACGAACACCATCAAGCTACTAAAAAATATCAGAAACCTTGCATTTAGTTTTACACAACATGAAGGATCCAGACTCTAGAAACTCACGTTCTGTTTTCTAAAGTCAGCCTTGGGTCAGCTTGACAAGCCAGCTAATGTTTGACAACAATGAGCAACCAAATGATGGTATTTGTGGAGAAGTGCAAAATCATATGAATATGATTCTCATTTTGAATTTTAATTAATTGGATCATTGGTTAGTGATAAAAGGAAACATAGCAAAGACTGAAACTACAGTAATATCTTTGTTTGGCCTCCTAAAAAAACCTCTTTTTTATGTAGCTAGCGAACAAAACATTGGTTTGCTGATTATCTACATAGGCCCGTTCTCCTATCAAAAGCTCATCAAACCCAAACATATAATTGATATAATTATAAGGCGGCCTGGTACAATTTCATGTATTTATTCCGGATGTGGTGAAAATTATAAAGTCCAGCTTGCAGCTGGTCAATGCCCGGGGAATTGCATGCATTACGTTACACCTTCTCAAGAATAATCCGTGAAGAGCTACTTGGCAGGTATTCTTACTGCTCAACTCAGTTTTCATCCTGCTTTTGTAAAAATGGAAGAAAGGAAATTCGAACAGGAAAACCCGAAGAGAAAAGTTGATAGATATGTTTACACATAGTGCTGCATATTGGTCGGTTCGCTTAGGTTTTGAAATTTATCGATTCAACTTATCGGCTATCGATGGTGTAGATATGCTAAACCGTTATAGAACCATTAAGATATTGGATTATCAGTTATTGATCGCTATCGATATGGTTATCGATTTAACCGTCAAAATTTAACATAAAATTTTCTCTATTGAAAACTACCTAGAAACAAGGTGAAACAAATGAACCATACACATGAGTAGATAGATTGCATTTTGCTCAAAAGCAAACAATATCACGTTGAAGAATACTTGAGAGTCGAGGTAGTAAAAAATAAAAGTATGAAATTTGTCAAGGACTTCATAAATCAAATAGTACAAATGTAATTATTTAATTTACTATCGGGTTATCGGCTAACCCCTTAAGAAAAAACCTAAAATCATTAAGAACCGATTACCCAATAATTACAAAAATTTAAATCGTTACTAAAATTGCTAAACCAATAACCCATTATCGATAAATCAATAACTTTTTTTCAACTCAGATAACCGATTTCGGTTCGATTTTGAACGACCCTATTTACACAGAATAGCATCCATATGTTAAAATGTAATGTGATCTCTTTTTTTCTCCGAACCATTGTGAATAATATTAAAATTTTCTTTTTATTCTGCTGCCTTTTCATATTGTTATCATACTCTGTTCCACAATAGTGGTGTTTTTAGCTTGGGTACAAAACTACTCATTCCTAGAAAATAAAATGTATTTTTACTAAATTACCCTAAATAAATAGCTTGATAAGCACCTTGAAAAGATGTAGGTCTTTAGAAGTTTCTTGGTTACATAAGATTTCCTTTATTTAAATAAGGGCAAAATTGGAAAAACATTATTAGTGCCTTCTTGATTGTATAAAACACCTCTTATTTTGAAACAAAATGAAAAGTTAAAAACACCACTCATTTTGGAACCGAGGGAGTAGTGTTTGTGAGATTTTCTATGTTGTAGCCTCATGAGCATATCTTATGAATCATCAGCAGAAACAGACTTGCTTTATTTGCTAATTGTAAAAGCCCATTTGAGAATACTTACTGTTGCATACCCAATTGATCAAAACCTTGATGGCTCGATCAACCACCAAATGTCACAGCTAAAGCTAAGCATCTTTTTCTGTTTTTTGATTGGTAAAGGGTATTGTACAATACAGCAGCAAAACTGCTGACAAGTGTTTACAGAGGGAAGCCTCATTACAAGTTAAGTATGAACTGAAAAAGTCAAACATGACCTAATGTTAATCATATTTACGCCAACCTATCTACGCAAGTATTCAGGTTCATCTTGCTATTACAAGACATCCCAGATCCTCCAACATCCCTCTTCCCCTACCAGCTACCTCCTGATAGATAAACATAACTTTAAGGTGAGACTGAACTATCCTACTCAAACTGACCTACCACCCGAAAACCAAGAGTGGTGTATGCCAATACCACCCACCCCCACATTCAAGATGTTTCTTATTGTCAAGTGGCATTTCATTACTTCACCAAAATGATCCTTGGGCAATATTTGGAAATGTAATCTTTCTTTACCAAAAGCAGACATGAGAACAAAGAAGTAATCTTTAACCATCATCTATCAAGAAATTCACCAAAATTAACAACTTACAAATTTTGGGTAACACAAATCACTTAAAAAGAATAGAACTCCATCCATCTCATTTTACTAGAAATTTAGGAAAGTTTCTTTTTATGAACTAAAATAACCGGTTCACTCTAGAAACTGCCAAATCATAGTAGTCATAATCAACGTATACTACAGGATGAATGAAGACATCCAACACAAGAAGCTGAAGGAAAAAAAAAAGAACATGACAAAGAGGGGTGAACTAACCTGGTAGGTAAAGTTGAGCATTATGGGGCCGGGCCCTACTCTTCCACTAGTACTACATCTCATACTTTTTCTCCATTCATAAGGCATCTCAGGTCCGTCAAGTGAATTCAATATAATCTCAGCTGACCTCATAGATATAGGCAATGATTGTATACTAGGAAATCTTTGCATCACCAGTGGGTCATCTAGTCTCAATTTCTCACCATTTTCAACCCCAGCCCACCCAGGACTTAATGGGTCCCCTAAACCACTCATCACTGTCCCTCTTTCAAACCCTCCTTCAAACTCACCCTCCGTAAACATCAACACCGCCTTGACCCCTCTTGCCGCGGCCTTCTCCACCACTTCATTCCTTGACAACCCAGCACCTCTCCTCACAATCCCAACACATCCCTTAACCTTCACCCCATGCGCAGCAAGGGCAATGTAATCGTTTTCCCTCCCATAATTCAAAAAACACGGCTTACCGTAGGCGGAGCCAGATGGTGAATAAGCATGATAGGGCGTTACGACGCCGGCTGAAGCGAAACCCGGTTCAGACAAGGTTAAAGAAAGTAGGGAGCCGTTAGGAAAATGGAGAGTAACTGAAGAAAACAAAGGGTATGAGAGAAGAACGGTGTAGTTAGTGACATGGGTTTTGAGGTTTAAGGATTGAAAATGGGATTTAACGTAAAGAGCAGTGTGAAGGGAAGGGGTTGTGCCAGCAAGATGAGGGTGGAGGGTGAGGTGACGGAGGTAGGTGGCGATGGTGGAGTTATTGGCGGAAGAGAGGAAAGTGTTGAAGTAGAAAAGGGAAGTTTGTGGTGCGTTTTGGTGATGTTGGAGAGTTGTAAAGAAGAAAGCTAGAATGAATAAAATGAAGAAGCAACTCCAGAATCTGATAGAAAAATGGAGGGTAGGACATAGATGAAGCATTTCTTCTTCTCTGTATCAAGAAATGCTGTGACTGACTATTTGGAAATGTTCACAACATTTTTGTTGCCTTATTTATTTTAACATGATATTTAAGAATTTTTATAATTTAAAATGAGAGAAAAGGGTGCAGGAGTGGAGTGGAGTTTCATTGCTTTTTGCTTTTTGGATAAATTTTACATGTGAAGACTTTTTATTTACCCAAATAAATAAGTAGTATTCTTTATTTCTTTTTCATTATTATTTCCTCTATCACCTCTCTCTTGTCATCACTAATGTTATTATAATTATAATTATTTTTTTAATTGAGAAAATACATTAAAAAAATAATTTACTTTACTACTTTAACTAAATAGGCATTCAAATATCTCTTTAACAACTTTTCAGTGAATTTAATCTCACGTAAATACTACAATACCAGTTTCACAATGAAAAATACATTACACACGTGTCTCCTTATCACCACACTCTCAAAAAATGAGGATTAATAGAAAATTATAAGAGGAAAAAATCTCAAAAAAAAAGACAATCTCCCTAATAGAACGATTGATCCAAGATCTCAAAATCATTCTCACAAAAACACATTCAATTTTCAAGACACATTATCAAAACAAATAAATAATAACAACTGAAAATTAATTTGGAACAAAGGAATTGTAAATTTTTCATCGAAAAAAATTTCATGTTCTGAAGACTGTTATAAGTAGTAATTTTGAAGCAAAATTGTAAGACTTTATTACTTTTTTCCCTGTTTAAAAATATTTTGTATACTTTTTCATTGTTTTTATCTTTTAATATATTATTTCTAGTTTGACTTGGAATTTGAACAGTCTAAAAAATGTTATAGTCCATCAATATTAGTAGGGATAATTACCTTGTCACACCACAAAAAAAGGGGGAGACGCAACTGGCACTCGATACCGCCATTGGTCGATAAATCATTGAACATGCTAGCTAACTAGAATAGGGGCCAAAAGATCAAGTAGCATAACGCTTAAAAAAACTAAGCCTGGTAGGTCATGGCCTATCAACAATAAGTCATATACGCCAAGGTAGAAAAACCAACATGACAAAGTACTAGCTAGCTAACGAGGCTGCAAATAGAGAGGTACAGGCGCGCACACACATATATATACATGTCAAACATATGTCTAGAGAATAAAAGCTTCAAAAGAACCAACCCAAAATACCATGTCCACAATAACCTCTAAAAGTGTCACTAACATTGTTGGGACAGGGGCCTGACTATACCTAATTGTACAGCAAAAAGTAGGACTCCCGTGAAAGCTCTAAGAAGAGGTGGAGCTTACCAACTCATAGCTGAAGTAGGCTCCTAGTGGGGGATCGATCAGAATCCCTATTTGAACTTGCATGCACGAAGCAAAATGCAGCGTCCTCCAGGTAACGGAATGTTAGTACGAATAAACATGTACTAATATGTAAGACAAAAAGTAAAATCATAGATAACAGTAGTAAAAGGGGTAATAAAGATACCACCTGTAACCAAAACTTAGATAACATTCATTGCCAACACTCAACCTCCTAGTGATCAAATATGCATGGTATGCTCGAGTGATGCATGTTTGCCAATACACATATATAGATACAAATGCATTACATACCCAACCAAATGCTAGCAATGGTGATACTTTCTGGTATCTAACTGACATTATATTTGCCAACCAGTGGCCATCTGTATAATATACATATACATAAATATTTGGGCAAATAGGCCTCATACCTCCGATTATAGCTTGAAGTCTATGCATAGCATGCCGTGTATGATATGAATATCGAATGTACATAATAGACCATAGCAAGAATTTAGCCAACCTTGGCTCATTGGTACACTTATTTTCATAGCATTATAATCATTGTTCTAGCATATATACATGACTCGTGGAATCTTATATGTCTTTTGTATAAGTTTGGGAACTTAATTCAATATTTAAAATGAAGCCTTAAATCTGAAAAGTTCATAAAGGCACTTCACATAATACTTATACTTGGTTTTACACCAATTAGTAAAAGAAAGTATTTAAAAAACATCAAGTGCCTTAGTAGTTTAAATAGGAGTGTTATACTAGAGATTATTGAAGATCAACGTGTTATTTTCTAAGTTCTTCGAATAGGATTTTAAGTAAGGAAGAAGGACTAATTATGAATACTACATTCCCCTCGTAATATGCCTTTATTTTTAGTACCACCACCCCAAGAAGAGCAACACCTCAAACATATGGACGGGTAGTCAAGAAAATCGATATATTGATATATAGATATTGAATGTCCAGTTTAAGCAAATAAATGGAATGTTAACCTATATCATCATGAAAATAATTTAGCTGCAATTCCAATGTTTTTTCTTTAAGGTCTTTCTAGCAACAGAATAGTAAAATACCATATTTGATGTTTTGGAAATTTTCCAGATTTCGTGCTAAAAAGAGGGATGGAGCTTACCCTTAACATACCTTTCCAACGGACATCTAAATGCCCAAAATTTTTTCACAAGAGTTGTTCCTTATGTCCTAAGCTTCAAACCACTACACGCAACTTATTATACACACCTATAAATAGTTCATAATTGAGCATAATCGGCAGATTCGCCATATAACATTCACGTGAGGAAATGTTCGTACAACTCATAAAAACGGTCGTAAAAGAGCCTCAAAATTATTACCTAAACACACCAGCTATAAACCTGGAATAACCAGAAAGAACACCACTTTTTTACTATCCAAAAATAGCTCCAAATGCAACTAATAAGAGGGGAAAATAATTGCAAAGCGCAAGAGTACATATTTCTAGGCACGGGGACGAATTTTAATAGTAAATATGTGAAAAACTTACCTAAATCACTTAGGGATCTTATGGGAAGTCTCTCTTCAGTTCCTTAACTATTTTGGGATTAAAATGAAGCATTTTGAGCTTTTAAATGTCAAATAGCCAACTTATAGGTGGGCTTGACCCAACTCGGCCCAAGACCCGATTTCTTGCTCAAATAGTCATGGTATAACTGTCATAACTTTTTATTCAGAAGTTGGATTGACATATGGTTTTGTGCGTCGTAGATAAGAATCGTAGACTTTCAATTTGATAGGTCATGAACCCTATAACTTCTTATATTTTGAGAGATATGGTCTGATATATTTGACCCAAATTTAAGAAGGATTTCTCAAAGAAGCTTATAACTTTGGCCAGCCTTTATCTTGCAACTTTCTTGACTCCAAAACTTAACATATGACCATTGTGCTATTAAAATACCCTTTAACAATCCATTATAAGCAAATTACACAGTCTTAGTCCCATCTAAAAAGTGAAAGTTAATTTAAATCTTATGAAAAGGGTGAGGTGCCACTTGGACCATTTCCTTTATCCCGAATAAGTGCTTAGGGGATTCCTTTGGCTTAAAACTTCAAATCCTTGATATTACTACTCATTTGAAGTATTTATTATCCTTAGGTACTATACAAAATCATATACGCCTTATATAACATGCCACACTATGTATATTATGGAAGACGAGAAACATGGGTCTCATAGTCTCTCTCCTTAAGAATATTCATCCTCGAATGGGTCAAGAAAGCCCCTTGATTCCTTCCTATCTGCCAACATGTTATTTTTGAGGATATATACGTTATCCTTGCAAACCATGAATCAACTTTTGAAAATTCTAACTACTAAGCTTCGTATAGCTATCCCGCAACAAAATATACAAATTACACTTTCAAATCATTTAAAAAATTTAAGTTATTGTAAAAATATAACTACAAAATTTTCAAATACGACTCACCTTAAGTTGTAAATAGTTGGGGGGTACTTCTTCATCATTTCCTCTTTGACTTCCTATATTACTTCCTCAATATTATTGTGCCGCCATAACACTTTCACGAATGCCATTTTTTTATTTCGAAGCTTTCTCACTTGTCGATATAAAATAGACACTCGTACCTTATCATAAGATAAGTGTTCAGTGACGTGGATATTCTCAATGTGAGTAATACTCAGAAGATCTTCAATACATTTCCGCAACATAGATATATGAAACACCAGATGGACTGCTCTCGATTCTGAAGAGAAATCAAGCTTGTATGTCAACTTGCCAATTATTTTGAATAATATTATACGATGTAACATAACTAGGACTGAGCTTCCCTTTATTTCCAAATCACATTATACCTTTCATAGGTGATACTTTGAAGAAAACTCAATATTTTATCAAACTCTAAGTCTAGTTGTTGAACATCTATATAAAACTTTTGCCAACTCTGGGTTGTTTGCAATCGGTCTATAATAAGTTTCACTTTTTCCATATCTTACTGAACTAGATTAGAGCCTAGCAACTTTGCCTCCTCTACCTCAAACCAATCGATCGCCGATCTACGCCTTTGTCTATATAGTGCTTCATAAGGTGCCAAGCGCCATTGGATACTAGCTTTGAAGTTATTATTATAAGCGAACTCGATAAGAGGTAGATGATCATCCCAAAATCCTTTAAAGTCCAATATACAGGTACGTAACATATCCTTAACGGTCTAAATGATATGCTCTACCAGTCCATCAGTTTATGGATGAAAGGTGGTTCTAAGATTTATTTGAGTGCCTAGACCCTTTTGAAAAGACTTCCAAAAATGTGTTGTAAATTAAGCCCCTCGATATGAGATAATAGATAATGGAACTCCATGAAGGCAAACAATATATCAAATGTAAAGCTTAGCATAATCCTTCACCGAATATGTCATTCTTACTGGCAAGAAATGAACAGATTTTGTCAACCTATCAATGATTACCCAAATAGAATCATACTTGTATTGAATATGAGGCAAATCAGTGATGAAGTCCATATTTATCATGTCTTATCCATAACAGTAGCTCAACATACTAATCTAGGCCACCAGGTCTCTGATGTTCTGTTTTAGCTTGTTGACAGTTGGGACATTGGGCTACTATCTATGCAATATCCTTTTTCATGCCATTCTACCAATAGATTTGTTGAAGGTCCGGATACATTTTTGTCGCTCCAGGGTGAGCTGAATATCTAGAATAATGGGACTTAGAAAGAATCTTGGTGCGGAGCCCTCCGATGTATGGCACACATAAATGACCCTAGTACCTAAGGAGTCCATCACCAATTAGCTGAAATAAAGGATGCTACTATTGTGGAATACCCTATCTTAGTGTCATAAGCTCAGGATCCTCATGTTGTCACTCTTTTACTTCAGTAACAAGGAAGATTCTATTGTACTCTGAATAATTACACATTCATCCTCTGCATCTACCAATTACACTTGTAAACTAGCTAACTATAAGGACCCGGACTTTTTACGACCTCAATGTAGAATGGAAATTTGGTTTTAAAAAAGTTTTGGACCAAGGCAATGCTTCATGGGAGCCCTCACAGTCCGTGTGAGGTTACACGGTTTGTGTGGAGCCTCCATGGAGTGGCCCTTGGCCTTTGGAGGATGTTTATCCCTTAAACGTGGTGTTTTAAACTAAGGCACACCACACTTGGACCCCTTACGGTCAGTGTGACACTTCACGGACGATGTGGTGGGCTGTGTGGTGGAATTGGCTTGAAATCCCACAGTTTTTGGACCAAGTATGGTCACACGGCCAAGTTCACGGCTCGTGTGGGGTGTCACAGTCTGTGTGGCCATCCGTAAGGCTTACAGAGTAAAATCTTTCTAAGTATGGAATCATCATCTCATAACTTGATCATCGAATGTTTTCTAAGAAGAAGGGTACGTGTAGTGTCATGGCCCTTGTGATACTACACTACACGACCCGTGTGGCTTCCCGTGAAGGTGACTTCGTTGAAAAATTCTAAGTATGGGATCTTCAAACTCAAGCTAAGTTCACTTTCAAGCCTTCAGTTCAAGCTTTTTTTATGTTGTTTAAGGCCATCATGGGTCTCTTACATCAAGTCAAGTTCAAAGGAATTCCATTGGTTAAGTTTTTCACAAGTGCCAATAGAAGAGTCAACTTTCAATGGTCATATCTCTTAGCAGAAAATGAATTGGGTGTCCCACAGCCTATCAAATTGAATCTCTTTGAATTATTTTTCCAATGCATTTGGTTTCACCTCATTCCGAGTTCGGAGCAAGAAGTTATGCCCATTTTTGTAGATACTGTCTGGGCTAGACGAGGAGCCTTCACGAACCGTGAAGAGCCTCATGACCTGTGAAGCCAACCGTGTCAACTTCCGGATAAAATTTAAAAGGACATTTTATTAAGGTGTTTTTGATATTTTGACCCATCCCCAAGACTTTTTAAGACATTTTAAACCCCTAACTACATTCCTAAACTTCTCCTACACTAATTATAAACCCTCATTCAAGACTAACCCTTAGTCTCTAGAATTAAACTCTCAAAATTCTCTCCAAGTCTCTTCTTCAAGATTCAAGCTAGGATTCAATTGGGGTTTCAACTTTAAGCGAACTTCTTCTCAAATTCCTCTTACTAATCAAGGTATGTGCAATTGATTCTTGGTCCCTTTCAACCAAGAAGACCCAAACTCTTTTCAATTGATTTTTCATGGAATTTTGCTTACTTTAAGTATGAGTTTTGAGAATTATTGTTTAATAAATTTAATTGATGTATGAGCTATGCTTTATTGATGATTTTAAGTTGATTAAATCCATAGTATGATGATTTACATTGAAGTTTAATGTTCATATGAATCTTGTACATTTAGTTTTTTTATAATTAATTTTATTAAAATGCTAATTTAAAAAATATAAATTATATATATGCATGTATTTATGTATGTACGTATGTATGTTTGTATATTAAATATTTAATTTAATATTATTTATAAAAGTCGTTGTCTAATATAAATTTTTAATTTTTGGATGATTAACTTTTATTTTTAAAATTTAATATAACCTTATGATTGCACTTGTCAACCAAATAATATACTTGTAATTATACTACGATTATATTGTGGCAAACTGAATTTTCAATTTATTTCTAATACAAAATTCAGTACGTGATTCTTAAATACTAATTTATTTAGTAGAGCCAATTTTTTGAAGGTAAAACTTTAATAATAATTTAGATAGAGCCAAATTTAAAATTTAATGTACCCCAAAATGTATTCTATAAAAAAATTTTACTTTGATAAGTATTGAAGTAAACACAACTACAATATAATATGATTTAAATATTTTATTTGACTTGATATAAATAAACTTTATGACCTCAATGTTAAGGTAGATCGTAATGTTGATGAATATTCAGTTTCTCTCCTGAATTTAAATCTCAATGTTAAGCTAGATAATGATACCCAACAGCCAACATGAAGTAAGATTTGCAAAAATATCCGAAAGAATCTAAACCTAAATTATGATAAACAAATTATTGAATATTTCTTGTTTTCAATATGCAAATTAAGTTGGTCCAAAGTTTTTGTTACAAACTTATGTTGGTTCATATCAAATTGATTTACATCTTCAATTTCTTTCTTTAGTATAATACGTCGATATATTAGAAACTTCTTGTCATCTTTTTAAATTCAAATTGATGGTTCTTTTAGTATTGTTGATGTACACCTTTATATTAATGATACTCTTCTACCTTTCTTTTAGAATAATTAATTCTACTGGGTGTCTTTCTAGTGTTTTTGGAGCAATAAGCTATCTTTTAATACACAAAATAAGATCGAATAAGAGTACAAAACTTTTAAATCGAAGAAATAATATACAAGAAGTAAAAACTATCAAATATAGGGAGAAGAAATATAAGATTGAAGAAATAATATATAAGAATCCACACCAAGATATGGCATAGTCTATAATCGAACTTCTAATACACAAAATAAGAGTACAAAACTTTTACAAAATATGATATCAGTACAGGCTATCTCTGAATACAAAATAAAGACTAGCGTAAACAACAACAAGGACATCGAGTGTTTTGGCCGCCTTGTCACGACCCAAGCCTAGGGCATAGCTGTAACATGATGAATGAGATCCCCGAAGGAACCTCAATCTAACCCTTAGCATTCATACAAGCATTCACGATAAACCAAGAGAAATACATAAGCGGAAGCATTTACATAGTCCGAATCTTAACATAAGACATAACATAGAATAGATCATAAAGTACGAGTATACTAGTCTAAAACTGAAAAAACATGCATATGTCCAAAACATGCCTCTAGAGTATAACATAATATAGGGGTTAAGACAGACCCTGGCTCACCCTAAATAATAAAGAAAGATTCTCTCAAATACAAAATAAAGCATGAGAAATTAGGTAGGTATTCTCTGTCCTTGAAGCTGGAGGACTCTCCCAATTAGGTTCGTGGAAATATTTGGATCTAAACACGAGGAAGGTCAAAGGTACCACCTACTCCTGCATTGTGGTAGGCATCCCAATTAGGTAGGCATATGCATTAGTACTTTTGAATGTACTAAGTATGCGGGTATGAAATGAAATGAAGTTCATAACAAACCCGCATTTGACATGTTAGATGAACAAGGACATATACATATAGAGAAATGAAATATGTTGAAAAGATAGTCATAACAAGATTGTCACGCCCCGAGTTTACACCCTAGACGTGGCCGGCACCCAGAACTATTTTTAGTCCCAAGCGAGCCACTTGGCCTGGCTACTTTACTTAGCAGAAGACTCAAATAATAAATAATAGGCTTAGATATAATATACTAAATAGATTGCAATTGTCTGAATAATTAAGCATAGGAAATATCCCAACAACAACTGAAAATAAGAACTGAAACTCCTGTCATATAGTCTATGAAACCTCTAACTAGAATAGTATACAACAACTATCGTGACAAGCCCACGGTAACCACAACTGAAAGGAAATGCTAAAAACAAAAATAAAGACTCCAAATTCTCTGACTGGTAAGAAGCCTCACCAATGGTTGAATAAAATGCTGGTCCTCAATGGAGTGTCTGCCGAGGAACTCTGTCACCTCCTTTGCATCATAAAATGATGCAGGTCTAAGGATGTCACTACGTGGAATATAAGAGCATGTACAATAGCCAAAAATGGGAACTTAGGATAGGGTATTATACTCAAAAGTAGCTAAAACATGTCTCAAAATAGGATAACATAAGTAATAAAGAAAGTGCATGCTGAAAGTAAAAATATATGCTGAAACTCTGTATGCAAGAATTAGTTTACTTTAGCTTGGGGAGTTTCTCTAACCGACAGCCATCACTATGAGCTTCATTATGATATAACATCTTTCCCACACTATCAGAGCCATCCGATACTTTGGCAGGGTAAGGGACGAAAACTAGGGGAATGGATTCATCCTAAAAATGGGCTATCTCAGTGGCAATGCGGAGTTGTACTTTTGGTACAATCCTATCCTACCCGGCTACGTAGTTTATGAGTTCAAGTTATTATTACTCTCACTCATATCAGTGCTCAATACTACTCCCAAATTAACTTTTAGAATGCTCATAGTAAGAGTAAGAGTTCTCAAAATGTCCTTTTACTCTTTTGGGACTTAGCCCAATTTTAGCTTTTCTTAAACTTTTCTCAACTTGTCTCTTTTGTTTGACTGAAAGTTATATCAATGCAAAGAATCTCAAAAATATAATTTTATTACTCAACTATCTTGTAAATACAAAAGCTTTAAGTACTGCTTAAACTCAACTCAAAAAGTGTGAACATAATAGTTTTCATGAAATATCTAGGGTTCTTACAATTGCAACCTTAACCATGAAACATAGACTTAATCACTTAATTTATTAGTGAAATCAATAAAGACCATGATTTTTATCAAGAAAAATACATGAACAAGTATGTCAATGAAATTAACTAGTAATGGGGAAAACTTGATGTCAACTCATAACCTTGATCTTGGGTAGAGTCTGGTAGTTAAGGATACTAAAATAAATGTATGATAACTTTTGGAGAGCCTTACATACCTAAGGAATCAGCTTCTTGAAGAATTTGAAGAAGGTGCTTGAAAGCCCTAGCTTTTGCCCTTTTGAAAAACTACCTTCTGAGTTTTGGAGAGTGTCTGAATGATTATGATTGAAGAATCACATTTTAGGGATTTAATTAGATGAAAACTGACATGTTTAGGCTTAAAAGATGAGAAAGGAAAAAATACCCCTCTTTAAAATCACTGATTGAGTCAGCGACGAGCCCATCTACGGCTCATTAGGTATCCATCCATAAGTTTTTGGACAAATTTTGGGGTCACTGTATCAATTTTACGAGCCCAATCTATGTCTCGTTAAAGTTACTATGACCCGTAGATTGGTCCGTAAAGTTTGGGACCAAAAAATGAATTTTTAGGAAATCTTCATGAATTAGCAGATGAGCCGTGCTTTAATCCACGACCTGTAACAAGTTTCATATGTACTCCTCTGCTCTGGTAGTCTGTAGTAAATGACTATACCTTTGGACTTTGAACTCCAAATGAGGTGAAATCAGTTTCGTTGGTAAGCTAAATCAAAGAGATTTAATTTGGTAGTCATAGGCCACCTAATTATTTGTGTGCTAAGAGCTATGATCATTTAAAGTTGACCCCTGGAATAATCTAACACTAGGAACTCAATTAAAAGGAAGGTTTTGAACTCAGCTAAGTACTAAAGGTCTCCAATGTCCGTAATACACTTCCTACTTATAAGAATGAGGCTTGAAAAACAGGTACATGTAAGCATAGAGTCATGGGGTGTCACAATATCTCCCCTTTTGGGATCATTCGTGCTCGAATGAAGATGAAACTAGGAAATATTAGCATGGTTTCTACTGATGAACTAGTTTATCAACAGAAAGCTTTCTAGATATCGTATAACTCATATTTAAGGACGTATCTTAACTCAATGATAGAAATAAGGAATATTACCTTCATGCTTGTCATTGGAAGGAATTAATAGGTTAGGATATCTAGCTTTCATACCTGCCTTAGCTTCCCAAGTGGCTTCCTCAATGAACTGGTTCCTTTACAATACTTTACAGAAACAATTTCCTTGGTCCACAAGTTGCGAACCTGACGATCTAGTATCTAAACTTGGATCACTTCATATGACAAGTTGTATTTGAATCCAATACTCTCTACAGGCACAACCAGTGCAGAGTCTCCCAAACACTGCTTAAGCATGGAAATGTGGAATATTTGGTGAATAGTAGCTAACTCTAGTGGCAATTCCAATTCTTATGCCACATTTAAAATCCTCCTAATAATCTGGTATGGGCCAATATATCGAGGACTGAGCTTCCCCTTTCTCCCAAATCTCATAACTCCCTTCATGGGTGAAACCTTTTGGTACACCCAATCACCTACCTCAAATTCCAAATCTCTCCTTCTAATGTCGGTATAAGACTTCTGTCGGCTTTGGGCTATCTTTAGTCCCTCTTGAATAACGTTCACATTCTCCATAGCCTAATGGACTAAATTAGGTCCTATCAATCCTACCTCACTAACTTCAAAGCACCCAATAGGCGACCTACACCTCCTTCCATAAAAAGCCTCATATGGTGCCATTTTATGCTAGCTTGGAAACTATTGTTACGGGAAAATTCAATCAAGAGTAAATGATCATCCCAGTTACCTTTAAAGTCTATAACACATTCGCTCAACATATCCTCAAGAGTCTGTATGGTCCGCTCCACTTGCTCGTCTGTTTGAGGATGGAAGGCTGCACTAAGATTCACCTTCGTACGAAGCCCTTTCTGAAAGGACTTCCAAAATTATGCTGTGAACTAGGCTCCTTTGTCTGAAATAATGGATATGGGAACCCCATGCAATCTAGCGATCTCCTTAATGTAAAGTCTGGCACACTCAACCGTATAAGCCATCTTGATAGGTAGAAAGTGAGCTGACTTGGTCATTTTGTCTACTATTACCCATATCGAATCATGCTGTCTACGAGATCGAGGTCAGCCTGTTATGAAGTCCATGTTAATAATCTCCCACTTCCACTCTAGAATTTTAATATTCTGGGACACACCACAAGGCCTTTGGTGCTCCACCTTAACTTGCTAGCAATTCGGACATCTGGACATGAACTCTGCAATGTCCTTCTTCATGCCACCCCACCAATAAACCTCTTCTAAGTCTATACATTTTTATTGGAACCTAGGTGAGTAGAGTATCTGGCGTTATGAGCCTCAGCTAGAATCCTGTCTCTAAGCCATCAACACTTGGTGCATATAGTCTGCCTTGGTATCTCAGGACTCCATCTCACGCTTTTGCAAACACTAATACCTTTTGTTTCTGAACATCTTCTTTCAACTGAAGGAGGATAGGATCCTGGTCTTACTTTTCTTTCACCTCCACCACTAAGGACGACTCTACCCTATTTTTGATAATTGCACCACCTTCGTTAGAGTCTTCAATCTGTACTCCCAAGCGTTCCAGTCTTTGCACTTCCTTAGCTAGTTCTTTCTTTCCATCCTCAATATGTGCAGCGCTTCCTACGGCCAGCCTGCTAAGAGCATCAACAACTACATTAGCTTTACATGGGTGATAGAGGTTGCTTATGTCATAGTCCTTCAATAGCTCTAACCACCTCATATACCTCAAGTTTAGCTCCTTCTGACTGAATACATACTACAAACTCTTGTGGTTAGTAAGCAAATTTACATGCCTGTCGTTAAGATAGTGCCTCCAGATTTTGAGAGAAAACACCACAACAGCAAGCTCAAGATCATGAGTTGGATAGTTCTTCTCATGAGTCTTAAGCTGTTTGGAGGCATATGCTATCACCTTGCCTTTTTGCATCAATATGCATCCCAAGACAACTCTAGAAGCATCACAGTATACAACAAAGCCATCATCTCCCTTGGGTAGGGATAAGACCGGAGTTGTAGTCAGCCTAGTTTTTAACTTTTGGAAACTCTTCTCACAAGCTTAAGACCATATGAACTTAACCTTCTTCTGAGTTAGCTTAGTTAAGGGAGCTGAGATAGAAGAAAACCCCTCCATAAAATGCCTATAGTAACCTACCAAACCCAAGAAACTCCATATCTCCATTGGAGTTATGGGCCTTGGCAGTTCTTTACAGCCTCAATCTTTTGAGAATCAACTTGAATGCCCTTACTAGAAAGAATATGACCCAGAAACGCCACAGATGCTAACCAGAATGTGCATTTGGAAAATTTGGCACACAACTATTTGTCCTTAAGGGTCTGAAGGATAATTTTAAGATGGTAGGCATGTTCCTCCTCGTTACGTGAGTAGATTAGGATGTCTTCTATGAACACAATGACAAACAGATCTAAGTAAGACCTCAACACCTTATTCATAAGATCCATGAAAGCTGCTGGGGCATTAGTCAGTCTAAATGACAACTCATAATGACCATAAAAGGTTCTGAAGGCTGTCTTAGGAATGTCACTTTCTCTAACTTTTAGCTGATGGTACCCAGATCTGAGGTTTACTTTGGAGAAATAAGTAGCACCCTAGAGTTGGTCAAACAGGCCATCAATTTTGGGAAGAGGATACTTATTCTTTATGGCGATCTTATTTAACTGGCAGTATTCTATGCACATTCTAAGAGAACCATCCTTCTTACTCATGAAGAGAACTGGAGCACCCTAAGGTGAGATGCTTGGTCTAATAGAACCCTTATCTAGGGGGTCTTTTAGCTGCATTTTCAACTCTTTTAACTCCAAAGGAGCCATACGGTATGAAAGGAATAAATATAGGCTAGAGTATCTGGGAAGGTATCTATCCCAAAGTCTATCTCCCTGTTAGGAGGGGCTCTAGGTTGATCATCAAGAAAGACTTCTAGGATCTCATTCACGACTGGAATAGACTAGAGAGATGGTGTCTCGGCATTAGAATCTTTGACTTTGACTAGATGGTATAGGCATCCTTTGAAAATTAACTTTATGGCTTTGGGATATGAGACGAAGTGATCCTTAGGCAAAGCTAAGCTACCCCTCCACTCTAATACTGGCTCACTAGGAAACTAAAACTTAACCACCCTGGTTATGTAGTCTATGGAGGCATAACAAGCGTGAAGCCAGTCCATGCCTAGAATAATGTCAAAATCTACCATGTCTAGCTCAACCAGATCAGCTAAGGTATCTTTATGGTAGAATGAGACTGGACAACCCTTATAGACTCTTTGGACTAGAATAGATTCTCCAACAAGAGTGGAAACACTAAAAAGCTCAAGAAGAGATTCTGCACTGATCTCAAACTTCATGGGTACATAGGGACTCACAAATAGCAATATGGCACCTGAGTCTAACAATGCATAGACATCATAAGTAAAAGCTTTGAGCATAACAGTAACCACATCTGGTAAGTTCTCCTGCTCCTTTTTGGTGGCCATGGCATATAGATGGTTTGCCCCCGCTTGTCCCTGATGTAGCACCTCTCTGAACTGGCTTACCCTGCGGTGCTGAAGAAACTAACTAAGATTTGTTACCCCTAATATTCTGCCTCCCCATAGGTCAATCCTTCAAAAAGTGCCCCACCTGACCATATCTAAAACAACCATTTGTGCCCACAAGGCACTTTTCCGGATGAGACATGATACACTTACCACAAACTGGATAACAAGTCAATCCTTGAGCTACACTCCCCTGTGATTGGCTGCCCTGAACTCTGTGGCTCTATGATCCCTACTCATTTCTGACCCTTGGTATAGGTGCACTAGTAGACAAAGGTGTTGGTCCAGACATCTTAGGTTAAAAAGATGAATGACTGGCACTTGCAACCCCCTTCTTACTTGTCTCCTAGTATGATATCTTGGCCCTCTGGTTTTTTGAACTCCTCCCTATCCTGTATCTTCTCGTCCTCCACCTGCTACACATAAGTTATTAAGCGAGCTATGTCCATATCCCCAATTAACATAGCATTTATGCCCTCTCTCTTAGTTATTCGAGAGAGCCCTAATACAAATAGATCCATCCTAGTGCGCATGTCTGCCACCATGGTCAGTGCATAATGGGACAATTGAGTGAATTTGAGGCTATACTCCTGCACACTCATAGCTTCTTGCTTCAGGTTAAGAAACTTCCTCACCTTAGCCTGCCTCAACTCCCTAGGGAAATACTGTCCTAGAATTGATCAAACCAGAGTCCAGCTACTCCCTTGAGTTGGTAGGCAGCGAACTCAACTCGCTCTGTATCACCCATGTGCATAACCTAAAATACTTTTTGGAGCTCCTTATTGAAGTTCTCAAGATCCTCCTTCACATAGATTCTGTGAACTTAGGTGGGTTCATCCTGAAAGATTCACGAACCTTGGTTTTATCTGAACCATCATGTCTACACTCTCCCTGTGTGGTGACTACCTGTGTCAAAGTCTAGATGGCCTGACGGAGCTAAGCATTAGATATATCCACTTGCGGTGGCTGCTTAACAGGCACAACTAAGCCTCTAGGTCCCTCAAGAATTGGTGGATTAGGCTGGTTTACATTTTTCCCGGCCGGGCGTCCTCTACCCCTAACTGGTCTGGCGGCGCTACGTGGAGGCATGATCTGAAAAATAATGCGTGAACACACGAATTAGAATGTACTAAACAGAGGTGAACCCATAAGCATGAAATGGAATAACAATTGATAGTGACATTTCCTAATGCCCTGTAGCCTCCCTATTATGGATGTGGAGTCGTTCACACTAATAATACAGATTCTACTAGAAACGGTTCCATAGACACTCTAAGACCCTTGAAATCTGAGGTCTGATACCAAGTTTGTCATGCCCTAAGTTTATACCCTAGACGTGGCCAACACCTAGAGCTATTTTTGGTCCTAAGAGAACCATTTGGCTTGGCTACTTTACTCAATGGATGACTCAAATAATAAATAATAGCCTCAGATATAATGTACTAAATAGATTGCAATTATCTGAACAACTAAACAGAGGAAATATCCCAACAACAACTGAAAATAAAACTGAAACTCCTGTCATAAAAAAAAATCACCTCGTCTTTGGGAATACTTAATAACTTAAGTGGGGACAATGCATACCTCTCTTAGGATCCAAATTAGAGATTTTCCTTGGGAGGTATCGGGAAGGATTTGGAATGGAGCAGTTGATTTTTTTTATTTCATTTTTTTGTTTTGGACTCCACAAGAATTTGTTGATATTTTCGATTAAATCTTCTTGGTACTAGATTTTCTATAGGAAAAATTCTAGAAATAATTTGTTATTCCTTTCCTCTACAGAGAAACCTTTCTTCCAAAGCACACCATAAGAGCCATTTATTATTTTTCTTTGATTCTAGATCAAAGAATAAAGAAATAGTGAATCAAGATCTAGATGGATCCCTATCTTTATCTCTATCCACGGAGATACCTATCTATATGGAGAACCTAACTCCCGGGCCAGTGCAGACTCTTGGTGAGGCAGTTCCAAGTGTGTAGGCCCCACATGTTGCTCATCTCCCCTATCTATGGGTCCTCTAACTAGAATACTCTGAAACGACTATAATGATGGGCCCACGGTAACCACAATTGAAAGGAAATGCTAAAAACATAAACAAAGACTTCAACGCCTCTGATTGGTAAGAGTCCTCACCAATGGCTGAATGAAATGTTGGTCCTCAATGGAGCGTTTGCTGAGGAACTCTGTCAGCTCCTCTGCATCATAAAACAATGCAGGTCCAAAGGACGTCAGTACATGAAATGTATGAGCATGTAAAATAGCGAAATCTGGGAACATATTGTATGGTGTTATACTCAAAAGTAGTTAAAACATGTCTCAAAATAGGATAGCATAAGCAATAAAGAAAGTGCATGCTGTAAGTAAAAACATATGCTAATACTATGCATGAAAGAATTAGTTTACTTTAGCTTGGGGAGTTTCTCTAACCGACAAACATCATTATGAGCTTCATGATGATACAACATCTTGCCCACGCTATCAGTGCCATCCTATACTTTGCCAGGGTAAGGGATGAAAACTAGGGGAGTGGATCCATCCAAAAACTAGGCCATTTCATTAGCAATGCGGAGTTGTACTTTTGGTACAATCCTATCCTACACTGGCTACATAGTTTATGAGTTCAAGTTTTTATTACTCTCGCTCATATTGGTGCTCAATACTACTCCCAAAATAACTTTTATAATGCTTATAATTTTAAGAGTAAAAGTTCTCAAAATGCCCTTTTAATCTTTTGAGACTTAGCCCAACTTTAGCTTTTCTTAAACTTTTCTCAACTTGTCTCTTTTCTTTGACTGAAAGTTGTATCAATGTACAACATCTTAAAACATAATTTTATTACTCATCTATCTTGTAAATACAGAAGCATTAACTACTTTTTTAACTCAATTCAAAATTGTGAAGTAACGGATTTCATAAAATATCTAGGGTTCTTACAATTGCAACCTTAACCATGAAACATTGACTTAATAACTTAATTTAATTGTGAAATCAATAAAGACCATGATTTTATCAAGAAAAATACATGAACAAGTATTTCAATGAAATCAACTAGTAATGGGAAAAACTTGATGTCAACTCATAATCTTGATCTTGGATAGAGACTGGCAGTTAAAGATACTAAAATAAATGTAGGATAACTTTTGGAGGGCCTTACATACCTGAGAAATCAGCTTCTTGAAGAATTTGAAGAAGGTGCTTAAAAGCCCTAGCTTTTGCCTATTTAAAACTACGTCATGAGTTTTGGAGAGCTTTTGAATGATTATGATTTGAAGAATCACATTTTAGGGGTTTAATTAGGTGAAAATCGACATGTTTAGGCTTAAAGGGTGAGAAAGGACAAAAATATCCCTCTTTAAAATCACTGATCGAGTAGTCTACGAGCCCATCTACGACCTTTAGGAACCCATCTGTATGTTTTTGGATGAATTTCGGGGTCACTGAATCAATTCTACAAGCCTAATCTATGGCCCGTAGAAGTTTTTACGACTCGTAGTTTTGTCCTTAAAATCTGGGACCAAAAGATGGATTTTTAGAAAAGTTTTTCCATGAATTAACAGAAAGGTCATACTTTAATCCACGACCTTTACAGGTTTCGTATGTACTCCTCTACTCTTGAAATCTGTAGCAAAATGACCATAACCTTTGACTCCGAACTCCAAATGAGGTGAAACAAGTCACATTGAAAAGCTAATTCAAAGAGAATTCATTCGATAAGTCATATGCCATATAACCCTTTGTTTTATAGGAGTTATGATCATTTAGAGTTAACCCCTAGCATAATCTAATAGTCAAAACTCAATTTATAGAAAGGTTTTGAACTCGACTAAGTACTAGAGGTCTCCTATGACCCTAATACACTTTACACATATAAAAATAAGGCTTGAAACATAGCTACATAACAGCAATAACCAAAATTAGAGTTCGGCTAAACAAGTTCTAAATTACAATTCAAGAAGCTATAAGGGAAGATGTTGGGGATGTGCAAATACGGGAATTGATCTACCAAATTAATCTAGATACTTGACTACATGAGTTGATATTGAGTGAATGGTCTAGGTTGCTTGTAACCCAAATCAGCTATGATACGTACGTGTTTCATATGAATCAACTAAGAAATCACATGCGAACTGTCGAGGAAATGCTTGGCCTAAGAAGTCTCAGAAAAACCCCTAATACCTTGGACATTGAATCCATGGCTGTGGACTTCCACTGAAACCCCAAGAGGTTTCCGGCCATAATATCCATTCAATACTCTAATAGTTCCAGCTAAGGTATCAATCAAAGATCTAAAGCAAAATCCAAAGTTTGCAAACTTGAAATTTATAGATTAAACATAAGAACAAATATAAATTCACCCAAGTGAACTACATACAAGTAAAAATATCATAGATCCAATAAATAAATCAAAGATCCATATCAATAGCACACCCCCATCATAGGGTTTTAGCCACACATTCTAGAAATTAAAGATTGAATATCATACATAGCAGCAGAAGTCATTGGTAAAAAGATTCTGTACATCTCAGTTGATTATGACCAGCTAATCTTCTTTAATTTGATGCCCAAAAACTTCATAACCTTAACTCCCCTTGTACTCTAAGAGGATAGTTCTATGTACTACAACTACATACTAATTGTTCTGATATGGAATGAATATATGTTCTACAATGTCCTTTCTAAAATTGTTTATATACTCTATACAAATGTGTGAAAGTTTGTGCTGCAAAATATCGTTTGGCAGCCAAGGCCGACCATCGCTGAGCACTCCGGTGATGCGCCAAATATGCACTTGACCACTTTCCTATGCATCTTTATAAGGCTTCCTCCACTGCAACATTAGGTGATGACATTTTAATCTGCCAATCCAATTCAGCAATGCGCCAAAATGTTCATTGTATCGTCTTTCTGTCAGTGTTTTGGGGCTTTGGGTGCTGTAACTTTAGGCATTCACTCGTGAAATTCGATGGATCACCGAGTATGGATTTACAATATCAAATTTGACTACTGTCTTGACTTGACATGGATCCCTAGTTGCTGCAATGATAGGTGATCTCCATGAGTAGTCGGCGGATCAATGAGTATGTTGATGACACCGCTTTTCACCGCCTTTCTGCACTTTTGCTCACTTTCCAGGATTTTACTGTCTTGTCCATTTGTGCACTTTTAACTCTATTTCTTTGCATAACATGTGCATATTTGTTAGAAGTTGGAATTGGATGTGTTGCCAAACTACAACACTTTTGATGCTTAAAACTTGAAATTTGGTGTTTCTGAATGCGATGTTAGTTGGTTTTATGTGTTTTTGTGTTTATATTTGAAAGATTATATGTTGGCCTTGATTTAGGGAAAAAGTGCAGACGTTACTGATTTTTGCAGTTATATGAGACCCTTTACGGGCCATAGATTATTCTACGGGCCGTAGGATGGTTTCATGAACAATTCCAGTAAGGGCCTCTTTTCTGAAGTTTATTCTACGAACATGCAGACGAGCCGTATATGGTTTTATGAGTCGTAGAAGATGGCTTATGCCCTAAGGATTAGAGTTTGGGACTTTCTGAAGTTCATTAGACGAAACCCCCTTTACAGGTCAAAAACCACTTTACGAGTCATAAAGAGGTATCATAGAGTTAAAGTCCAAAATTCTAGCAGCGGTGTACAAGACCCCGATTACGGGTCGCGGAATGTAATATGGCAAGTAAAACCTTTTCATATGGCGTGCCAACCAATTCTCCTAATTTGTTGACTTGTATTTTACTTGTTATAAATAGGATTTTAGGTTTTTTTCAGAAGTTTTTCTTTTGGCCTAGTACTGAGAGAATTCAGTAATTAAAGAGAGAAAATTGTGAGATCATATTGGAGAGTCTTTGAAAACACTTGTGTTTGAATTTCATCTTTAAGCTTGTGATTCTTATTGAAGTTGGATTTGATTGTTATTAATTCTATTGTGTTGGTGTTCAATTATATTTTCTCAATTCATAATTCTTGCATCTACACAAAGCATGAGTAGCTAAATCTACAACTAGGGTTGTAGGAACCATGAAGAACTATCAAAGTAAAACTGGATAATTCATTGTTCTTGAAAGGTGTATATGCATGTATTAATTAACTCTCTTCATTTTGCATGTTTTCTGGTGGTGTCCAACATAAAAACCTCCCTAGTGTTACTGACTGGATCAAGGTAGTGATGAATAGAAAAAAAGATAAATTAACTGGATTCGATTGATATGTTCTCGTCTAATCAACCAAACTAGGCCAAGGGGAGGTTGTACAGGGACTAGTAGGTAAGGGTTTGTATTGCACACTATGGAGATGGGCCAGGTCACATAGTGAAATTCACCTCTTACCTTTGACCAAAGGGCTTAGTGAACATAACTTACCGTTCTGCATGCTATACACTAGAAAAAAATCAGGTTATCTGGTGGTACTGAGTTGGGAAATTATAGGGAACACAATAGCCCAGTTTCTATTCATATTGACTTCTCTCTTGTGTTAGTTTAGTTAAATTTTTCATCTATTATTGCAAGACCCCCCTCCCTTCGGGGAAGTAAGTAGGTTATTCATTTGAATTGTGATCATTGAATTCTCTTGAGTTTATGCATTCCCTGTGGGATCAACCCTAACCTTTGTTAGGTTCTATTTCTTAACAGAGACTACTTTATCCTTTAAAAAGGAGGTGTAACTTAGGTAACATCAAGGTTTTGGCGCAGTCACTGGGGATTATGGCTAGACTTAGTGAATTCATACGTAATTTGGGTGTTAATAATTAGTTTCTTTATTTTACTTTTGTTTGTTATTTTTGTTCCTTTTTAGGGTGTAAGTGTAGTGTATGCCCAACACCTGGAGTCAAGGCAATCCACTAACTTCATTTGACCCTGAGATCCATAGAACGTTGATGAGAATGTCCCAAGACAACGCCAATAACGTGTCCAATGAAACTTTGAACATGAATAACAATGAGGATGTTGAGAATGAGAATCCACTTCCTTATGAGGACATTGATCTGGAACCTCAGGATTTCAATGCCAATGCTTATCATTGGAATCAATACAGACTGAATCCTATGGCTATGGAGGTGACTGGAGCTATTGTGTTTCCACCACTACCGATTAACACAAAGTTTATAGTCTCGAGTTGGTTACTTGAGATGCTACATAATTATGGGCTATTTGCGAGCTTACCATTAGCGTATCCTGATAGCCACCTACATAATGTGGCTTTCGTCTGCAAGAGTGTAATGGGAACATAGAATCTGTCTATGGATATGTGGGACTTCATGTCTTCCCACTGTCTCTTACGGGCAATGCAACATTATGGCTATCTGAGCTCTTGCAGAGTTTGATCACCAGTTGGGAAGACTTGCAAAAGGCCTTTTTGGTAAGGTACTTGCAAAGATCGAAGAAGCTCATGTTGAAGGACGAGATCAACAACTTTTAGCAACTTCCAGGTGATTCGAATCAATACTACTTGGGAGTGGTTTACCAAATGTTTGAGGAGCATCCCTGACCACAAGATAGTTGATGATGCCTTCTGGAGATAATCTACTATATCCTTGATGAGAATAGTCAGGCCTATGCTGACACTATCATGGGGGGCATATTCTTAGATCAACCATTTCCATGGATCGCAGAGCAAACGGAAAAAGTGGTCAAGACTAATTGTGCATGGGGGCAGAGAAACAGAGCATCTACCAAAAGTTCATGCATTATCAGTGCTGATCCGGAGCAAGCAAATATCAATGAAGAAATCATGCAACAACTTGCCTAGATTGACACACGTATTTAGGTGATGATGAAACAGAACCAAGAGCAAGTGAATGCAGTGGTTCATCAACATCCACGTGCACCCACGTATGTTGAGCCATATTACGATGAGGACATGTGTTTAATTACTAATCAGACAGGGGGTTTCTAGACCACACCCAAGGGTCCAATCAGGACTATTGGCACCAAGGTCAAGGAAACCAAGGTTGGAACTTTAATAGAGATGGAGCTTATAGGGTTAAATGTGGAGATTACTATTACATAAACAGGGGTCGAGAGAGAGATGCAGATTGGGACAATAGAGAAAGTTTCAAAAATGGTCCTTATGTGCCACCACATATCGTGATGTAGGTGCAAGTAGTTCTAGAATTGAGAGATGTTTGATCGCTTGTTGAAGAAATATGGGACATAGGATGAGATGTTTGAGGGGCATGAAATCAGAGATTTAAAGTATAAATCAGAAAATAGAGTCCCACTCCGTGGCTATCAAGAAACTTGATCAATAGTTTGGTCAAGTGTTGACTCAAATTAATCAGCGTTAGAGGGGTACATTAACTAGTAACACAGTTCAGAATCCAAAAAATGAAGGGCAGTGTATGTCGGTTACTACTCGGGGTGGCAAGAGCACCATTGATCTTCCCATGCCAGTTGATGAGGAAGATATTTGAGAGGAGATGGATGCAACCAAGGATGCAAAGATTGAAGATGATCGTGGCAAGGATGGGGTGGGTGAAGCTGCTGGTGTACCACAGAAGTTGAAGCCCATTCCCAGGCCTCCTCCTCCTTCCCTCAAAGAATCAAAAAGAGGGAGGAGAAAGGCAAATTCAAACACTCTCTCTCCATGTTGAAACAACTCTCCATCAACATCCCCCTCATTGAGGCATTAGAGAAGATGCTAGGGTATGCTAAGCACATGAAGGTCACTAAAACGTGTACTGTGAGTCGAGAGCTCTCCCAAGAATTTCAACATTGCAGTTCTATTGCTATGAGGTCCTTGGTTCAGAAGTGAGAAGATCTAGGTGCTTTCACCATACCCTGCATCATTGGAGATGTGGATTTCGCATGGGCACTATGTGATCTAGGTGCCAACATTAACCTTATGCCCTTTGCAGTTTATGAGAAGCTTGGATTGGGAGCCCCTACTCCAACTAGCATGTGGTTGTTAATGGCAACTCTTACGGTGAAAAATCCCATGGGGATACTATATGATGTGCTGGTTAAAGTTGAAAAGTTCAAATTCCCCGCAGACTTTTTGTGATCCTAGAGTGTGACGTTGACTTCGATGTCCCAATCATCTTAGGAAGACCATTCCTAGCCATTGGACCGGCATAAGTAGATATAGAATGTTGTCAACTCAGGTTTAGATTGAATGATCAAGAGGTCATCTTCAATATATGTCAGTCCATGAAGCTTCCAGATGATTTGAAGAGTGAAGTCTGAGCAATTGGTAATGTTTGAGTAACCAACTTTCCAAGTTGTGCAGCGATAATAAATCAGGTGCTACTTGGGAGGCAACCTAAAGTTCATGATGTAATAGTATAGTTATAGGCTTAATTTTCAGTTTTTGGATTCATGGGTAGTTTGTTTTTTTATATTTTGATTGTAATTTTGGACATGGGGCTGGTTGCATATAGGCTAACAATGTGTTCTATAAAGAGTACGCAGGTACATGACTAAATCAACCGTTTTGGCTGAGAAGAGCATCAAGAAGTGTCTCTACGATTGGGTCTATGGTACATAAAACACTTTACGACTCGTACCCCAACCCATAGAGATTTCCACTGAGCAGAAAAATTATGCATTCTAGTCCATGAGCCAACTTTATGATTCTTAGATTAATACATGGGTCATGAGTGGGTCTTTTGAATAGGTAGTCGAAATTGTAGGGTAATCATGCTTAATCAAATTCGATGGGGTATATGTGTTTTAGAACATGTTGGACGTATTGGTTGTGGTGTGGAAATCATGTGACTATGTGTGTTTTTTCTTTGATGCTGGTAATATGATTGTAAAAAAAGAGTCGTTTGGGATCCATCTGATGGGCTTAGAAACTCAGGTAAACGAGTTCTCTTGTCTATGAGTGGCTTTTACGGCTCGTGGATTATTGCACGAGTCATAAGTGCCCCTCGTGCAAGATCTCAGAAACTTGAAGTTTCTACCCATCAGATGAGACCTTTTACGAGTTGTAGATCATTTTACGGCTCATAGATAGGTCTCGTAGACCTTTGCCTAAAATTGATGTACTCATTGGAAATCTTTACAATCTAGTCTACGACTTGTAAACCACTTTACGAGTCATACCTTATCTCGCAGACTTTTTCAGTGACAAAAATTGTTTGAACCACTGCTTTACGAAAGCTCTTTACGGCTGGTAGTATCCACTACGACCCGTAAAAGTGCTTTCGTAAAACCCTTCTACGACTTAATTTAGATGATTTTTGCATTCTAGTTTTTGATTTGTGGGGCTAACCATGGTGCGTATATGTTCATGATTTAGGTACTATGGCCCCAAAAACCAAACGTGATGAGATTAGGACCCTATAGAGGAGGATTAGAGATGAGCCTTCGGATGATGAGCAGGCCACTACACTGAGTGGCGCACTAGAGGTGTTGGACATCAGATCGGACCCAGATGCATCTTGACCACAAACTAAATCTGTTTCTAGAGCTGGGAAAACTCAGGCTCTCATTGTTCACACTCCCTAGTCTGCGGAGGGAGGCAACGACAAGAGCGATCTACCATAGATGACTGTATCAAGAGAGGAGTCCATCTCTAAGGAAGGCTTTGAAGACGGATCAGAGACAAAGTCCTCCACAGCACCCCGATCATTACCATCTACACCAGACGTCCTTACTAGCTGGTGGTGCATCGAGGGCATGCAGGAGATATATGCGGAGGGCATATAGCCGATAGAGCAAGGAAAGCCAACCCCCTCCATCTATGAGGAGCCTCGAGTCATCTCAGACAGGCTAGACAGTGTCCCCGACCTCCAGAACATGATGACTTGGTATGGGCTTCAGTGGCTCACACATGCATTTGGATTGATACTCCCCAACCGTGGTGAGGGAGTTTAATGCCTCATATGCAGCCACTATTCAGAGCACTCTTCTCGAGGGAAAGAAGCTTCTCGCTCAGCCCAAACTAAGATGAGAGTGAGGGGCTGGCAGTGGATATATCGGAGACCACCATCCACCGTATGATTTTTAGAGTGGAGTTCCCTGCCCCCAGATCCACCACAGGTTTTGACTACAAGGTGGGGCAGACGAGGGACCCACTTGATATGAAAGATCCAGAGCGAGGAGCCACTGTGATGAGATGGGTGAATGGGTATATTGATGAACAAGGTCAAGAACCTGCATGGGTTGCCACTCACTCAAAGCCTATTGTCAAGGCTTCACTCAATTTCGCCACCAAGTTTTGGTGGGCAGTTGTTCATTCACACATTTGACCTACACTTACTAATAATACGTTGACGTCGGAGCATGCAGTTTTGGTCGCCAACCTCTTAGCTCACTATGATATTGATTGGGCCCGCCTCATGGCCATGCAGATTCATGAGGCCGCACTGAAGAGGTCCACCTTCATCCCATTCCCATGCTTGATATAGAAGCTCTGTCTAGAGTCGAGGGCGGAGATTTTACACCAGCTAGACCAGCTGTTTGAGGCCTAGTGTACATTGGATCCATACCTGATCATGGCTGAAGGAAACTCGGTGGCACTCCGGTGAGCACAACCTTCACCTATGCTTCAAATGTTCGCCCCAGCGCCATCGTTCGAGGGTTCATAAACTACCACCACCACGGCTGCTACTATTGAGGAGAGGCCTCCGTAGCTCCAGTCAGATAATAAGAGGGGGCCTACTACTATTGTCTCTGTACCACTTGCCACGACACCACATGGTACTCCCGCGGGCATGATCTATGTGTCCGCCACATCTATACAGGCTATGACACAAAGATTATCTCATGCTGAGTCACAACTAACATAGTTTGTTCATCAAATCAGGCCATGGGTCCGTCAGACCATTTCAGATTCGGAGGGTCATATGTAGGCATTTGCAGTCGCCACTATTCAGGACCATATCTGTATCATGGATGCCACATTGACGCCTTCGATAAGAAGGTACAAACAGAGCCTGTGCATAGCCTGACCTTCAGACTTGACGCCCTGGGAGAAGGAGATCCATCAACTTTGGGTCAACATGACAACAGCATTGGCAACACCAGTTGCACTACCAGAGACTTCACTCCCAGTGCAGATGGTTGATCATTTTTCTCTGGAAGAGCCTATTCAGTCTTCCCATGAGAAGAGACCCCACTAGGATGATAATCCCAATGTTGTACGATTTCAGGCAGGGATGACTGAGCAGGAGAAGCTTGAGCTTTCATTGAGGACATCCAGATAAGAGGCAGAGATACGTCGAGATCTAAAGGTAGAGCAGGTGAGGGATACTGGCCCCTCCGGATAGAGTACTATTGCTGAGGAGACTACCCAGTAGGAGGAAAGTGGCCAGACTCAGCGACACACAGGCACTTGGGTGCCCAGGTATGTTTTTTTGACCCGTATATGTTTTGTTTTGCTTTGATTTTGTGCATTGGAGACAATGCATCTCTTTTTTGATGGGGTGTGGGTAGTTATGGGCCTCAGTGAAGTTTGAGTAGGTTGGGTCCATAACTTCCCCAATTTTCGATCCTAGGGTTTTCTTGCCTGTGTTCTTTTTTCCCCATGGATATTTAAATTCTGTTGAACCAACATGTTTAGGATGTTTAGATAATATTTGTAACCTATAGTACAAATACTTGTGGCATATAACATGTTTGTTGTGTTTTGTTTGAAAAATGATGCCCACTAAAAATTCATTTTGATTAGTAGTTAGAATAGCAACCATGCATGTTTAGATGTCTAACAATGTTTGTCCTGATAAGTGAGGATAAATTGAGATAAGAAGCATGATCTGAGAATCTTTTGTTGATGATGTATGTAGTTCCATGTGAGTGCGATCTTAATTGCTAAATTCATGTGTGTTGTTCTAATTAGATATTGCCCTGTTACTCTAAGTTAGATTGTAGATTAATTGGATCAGGAAAGGATCTTAGGACATTGTTCTTAATAGTCCACTTAGCCTAAAATGACCAACCAAACTATGATATATCCCTTGTTCCTAATGCTTGATCCTAACATGTACCTATTCTTTGAAAACACCTGATTAACCTAGCCTTCTTAGTTGTAAAGTCCAGAAATTGGCCCTGGTCCTTCCTTGTACATTGTGCACCTTGAGCTAAAAAGCCTATGTTGAGGGTGGCTACCAAAAGTGGCCCTGGTTCTGAGGACGGATATTGTGCACCTCAACACAGGCTAAAAGCCTACGCTAAGGGTGGCTGGTGAAATGATGAAACACAAAAATGAGGGGGGAGAATTAATGATATAGAGAAATCATGTATTGGGTTCAAGAAAAACAAGTGATGCCATAGTTATGAGCTAAAAAGAAAAATGAAGTGTAGACATAAGACAAAAAGCTAAACAATGAAAAGAAAACACCCAGCAAAGTTTGAAAATAGGAAAAATAGAGAATAAGGTGAACAAAAAAGAGTTAGTAGGGCAAAGTTGTAGAAAAACGCAGTGTTAAGGAGGGAATTTAGTCACTATGTTCCCATAATGTCATAGCAAATCCTCTGAGCTTACGTTACAAGCCTAGAAAGTCCTAAAGTGATCCTAGTCTAGTTAGTTAAAGGTCGTAATCATGAGTATAGGGGCAAGCCTATGGTATGAGGCACGATGCATGAATACCTTTTGTGATAGTGAGTGATTTTGCATAGTCCCAAGGTTATACATGAAAACATCATTGAGTGTCAGATATGGGACTTCTCTCTGTGAGGGTACTTGCATTGCATTGTTAGCACTAGACTTATTTAGTGACTGTGGATTGTTGATACTACCTCGTTTGTCATAGTTGTGTTGTCACATGCACCAGTTTGTATTGGTTTGCTAGATGCTATCTGATCCTTTTTTGAAAAATTGGTGTGGGTAACTGAGTTTGAGATTTATGTGATGTATGCCATGGGATTAAGGTCTATGTGTTACTGTATTATCTGTATAGATTCAGTCCCTCACTTGAGGACAAACAACAATTTTAAGTTGAGGGTGTTGAAGTGCTGCTAAAATACAACACTTTTGATGCTTAAAACTTGGAATTTTGTGTGTCTCAATGCAATGTTAGTTGGTTTCATTTGTTTTTGTGTTTATAATTGTGGGATTATAGGTTGACCTTAATTTTTGGAAAAGTGCAGAAGTTGCTGATTTTTGCTGTCATACGAGACCCTTTACAAGCCGTAGGGTGGTTTCGTGAATAATTCTAGTGAGGGTCTATTTTTCAAAATTTATTTTACAAGCATGCAAACGAGCTGTAGCAGGTTTTACGAGTCATAGAAGAAGGTTCGTGCCCTGAGGATTAAAGATTAGGAATTTCTAAAGATCATTAGACAAAACCCCCTTTACGGGTCATAAACTAGTTTACGAGTCGTAAACCACTTGACGAGTCATAGAGTTGAAGTCCAAAATTCCAACAGCGGAGTACGAGACCTCGATTATGAGCTGTGGAATGCAATACGTCTCGGTAAAACCCTTTCTTATGGCGGGCTAACTAATTCTCCTATTTTGTTTAGGACTTGTATTTTACTTATTATAAATCAATGTTTTAGGTTATTTTTCAAGAAGTTTTCACCTAGTACTTAGAGAACTCATTAATTAGAGAGAGAAAATTGTGAAATCATATTGGAGTCTTTGAGAACACTTGTGTTTGAATTTCATCTTTAAGCTTGTGATTCTTATTGAAGGTGGATTTTCTTGTTCAGAATTCTATTGTGTATGTGTTCAATTATGTTTTCTCAATCAATAATTCTTGCATCTACACAAGGAATGAGTAGTTAAATCCACAACTAGGGTTGCGCAAACCATAAAGAATTAACAGAGTAAAACTAGATAATTCATGATTCTTGAAAAGTGTATATGCATATATCAATTGACTCTCTTTGTTTTGCATGTTTTATGATAATGACCAATATTAGAACCCACCTAGTGTTACTGACTAGACCAAGGTAGTAATAAATAGGAAAAGAGATGAATTAACATGATTCGATTGATGTGTTCTCGTCTAATAAACCAAACTGGGCCAAAGGGAGGTTGTACTGGGACTAATAAGTAAGGGTTAGTAATGCACACTATGGAGATGGGCCAAGTCGCATAGTGAAATTCACCTCTCACCTTTGACCAAAGGGATTGATGAACATAACTTACCGTCCTGCATTCTATACACTAGAAAAGAATTAAGTTGTCTGTTGATACTAAGTTGGGGAATTATGGGGAACACAATACCCTAGTTTCTCTCCATATTGACTTCTGTGTGTTGTTAGATAGATTAGTTATATTTTTATTGATCATTGCAAGAAACCCCCCCCCCCCCCCCCCCCCCCCCCCCGAGGAAGTAAGTAGGTTAACCATTCAAATTGTGATCATTGAATTCTCTCAAGTCTATGTATTCTCTGTGGGTTTGACCCTAACCTTTGTTAGGTTCTATTTCTTGACAACAACCGTTTTATCCTCTAAAATGGAGGTGTAACTTGGGCGACATCACCGAGCCCTCCAAAATATTCCTTCGATTGGAGGAGTTGCAACATTGTTCTCATTACATGAAAATTAACTCCTCCTGTAATGGGGGTAGTCGAATAGCACTAGTGCTCCTTACCTAATCCTAATTAACATCTTGCGTAGTGTTCATGTCTCTAACCTTCGCAACATGAACACTATCATCATCCTCTATCTTTACGCCTATTGTTCAATGGCAAAAACAACAAGAAAGTAGTAAAAACAATTCTAACTACAAGAATAAAGCTCAATAAACACTTCTAATATGAACACGCCAATTCCCTGGTAGTGGAGCCATTTTTGATGTCGCCCAACCCGACTACTCAAAGGCAGATGGGACGATCATCATCAGCATAATAACCCAACTTCAGAGGTTGGGGTCGATCACACATGGAATCATTTTTCAAGGTAGAAGTAACTCATTGGACCAAGTAATTGTAGGATCTGGGGGATTGCAATAATCAAAATCAAAGTTTAGCTAAACAAGTTCTCATGTACGATATAAACAACTATGAAGGGAAGATGTTGGGGATGTATAAATATGGGAATTGATCTACCAAATAGGTCTAGATACTTGACTAAATGAGTTGATATTTAGTGAATAGACTAGGTTGCTTGTAACCCAAATCAGCTATGATACATGTGTGTTTCGTATGAATCAGCTAGAAATTAGATGCGGACCGCTGAGGACATGCTTAGGCTAAGAAGTATCAGCAAAACCCCTAACACCTTAGCCGTTGAATCCATGGCTGTGGACTTCAACTGATACCCCAAGAGGTTTTCAGCCATTATATCCATTCCACACTTTTATAGTTTCGACTAAGGTAACAATCAGAGATCTAAAGAAAAACCCCAAGTTTGTAACCTTGAAATTTATAGATTAAACATAGGAACAAATATAAATTCACCCAAGTCAACTACAAATAAGTTAAGATATCACAAACATAATAAATAAATCAAAGACCCATATTAATAGTACACCCATAATATGGGGTTTTTAGCCACACATGCTGGAATTCAAAGATTGAATACCATACATAGTAGCAGAAGTCATGGGCAACAATATTGAGTACAAATCAGTTGATTGTCACCAGCTAATCTTCTCCAATTTGATGCACAAAAGCTTCAAAACCCTAACTCCACTTGTAAGAGGAAAGTTCTATATACTACTAGTACAGACTAATTGTTCTGGTATAGAATGAACAAATGATCTATAATATCCTTTCTAAAATTGCTTATATACTCTGTGAAAATGTGTGAAAGTTTATGCTATGAAATGCCATTCGGTGGTCAAGGCTGACCATCGCCGAGCACTCCAGCGATGCGCCGAATGTGCACTTCACCGCTTTCCTATGCATCTTTATGAGGTTTCTTTTACTGCAACATTAGGTGATGACTCTTTGCTCTGTCAATCCAATTTGGTGATGCGCCAAAATATTCATCATATTGCCATTCTGTTAGTGGTTGGGCTTTGGTTGCTGCAACTTTAGGTGATCACTTGTGCGATTCGGTGGATCACCGAGTATGCTTTGTGATATTGTATTTGACCGCCTTCTTGACTACACCTAGATCCCTGGTTGCTGCAATGGTAGGCGATCTCCATGAGTGATTGGTGGATCGTCGAGTATGTCGGTGACACTGCTTTTCACCACCTTTTCGCACTTTTGCTCACTTTCCAAGATTTCACCAAGTCTTGTCCATTTGTGCACTTTTAAGTCCATGTCCTATCATAACACATGTATATTTGTTAAAAGTTGAAATTAATGGCACACTAAGGGCAACACTTCCTTGCAATCTATCTCCAAAATGAGTCCGCAATATGGACTCATCACCTACCATAGGGAGTCCAAGAATAACTAACATAACCTCACACATAGTGAGTGGTAGCATAAAAATCATTTTCATAACCACACATAGTGAGTAGCGACAATACATCAGTTTCAACATAACCTCACACATAGTGGGTAGTAGCATAAAACCCATTTCCATAACCCCACATGATGAGTAGCAAAATATTTTCATAACCACACATGGTTAAGTCATCATCTATGAGATACATAATATATATATATATGTATAGGATCACAACCATTTCAAATCATCTTCATGCATACTTGGGCTTAAAACTCAAATAATAGTGCTCATAGGACTCATAATCAAGTCATAATCATATTCATATAGAAATCATGTTCATGTCCATAATTGATAATCAATTCTATTCATGAAAAACAATGTTCATGCATGCTCAAGACATGAGAAATGAGAGAATAGCATGGGTACTTGGGATTCATACTTACACTATGAAATTAAGATAGAATCATTCATAAACTAAGAAAAAAATCAACATTCAAATCGTAATTGAAACTACCCATGCATGAAATCAAGCTTAAAGGGGACTTGCAAGTTCAAAATGTAAGTCAATGGAAATAGTAGTAATTCATGATTACATTATAATTTAAGAGTTAGCCATAGCATAATTTCAACCAATTAAAACAAAACCATGAAATCATAGTTGGATCAAACCTTAAATCAATGAAAAATCATGAAAAGAGTTTGAGCTTCATGATTAAAAGGGAATCATGAATGAAAGCACACATACCTTGCTTGAATTAGAAAGATTGAGATGAGATAGACTTGAGTATGAAATCACATTTGAGACCTTAGCTTGAATCTTTAAAGTCTAGGCCTGAATGATATTTTGAGACTTAGATTTTAGGAACTAAGTGTAGGACTTGAAATAAAGTGAATGTAAATGACTAAGGAATGGTTTAGGGGTGTTAAGGAGGGCATTAAAGTCCTGAAAGACCAAGGGATAGGGCCAAATTACCAAATTGGCCCCACTTAAAATGGAGCCAAAGTGGCCAAGAGTGCACTATATGAAACCCCTTGTCGTTCGTGGTACACACCACGGACCTTCAGGGGTTCGTGATGTGCTACTTGCACCAAAATAGTGAAGGCCAAATGGATGGTACCTTCCACGAGACTCGCCAAGGATTTCAGTAGGCACCACAATCCATAGAGGGCTCCATGGTGGAACCCTTGCCTTGAAACTCCAAAGGCAGCCATGGAATAACCCATAAATGGAACAAGGCCACCTCAACATTCATCTTCAAATGAGCTAAAATGTAGCTTGAAAAGTTTGATTTGAAGATCCAACATGAATGCAAATTGCAAATTCAACATTTAAAACCATGAAATCATTAAATCTATGTTGAAAATAACATTAAAATCAGTTTTATTCACATGAATGTATGTCATGACATGAAGACATAGAAATAAAAAAATTCAGAACATTTGAATAAGAAGAACCTAGTATCTTAGGCTTCAGTAGATTGGAATAGGTAGGGATATCACTTCATGATATTCGATTTTGCTTCTCATGTAACATTCTCAACATATTGGTTCCTCAAAAGAACTTTAACCAAAGCAATGTCCTTGTTGTGAAGTCTCTTCACTTGCCCATCTAAGGTCTTCATAAGTCAAGTTCTTCTCAACATCCACACCTTCCAAAGGCAAAATCGTACTAGGATCACCAACCAACTTCATCGATATATATAGAAACATGAAAAAACTAGGTGCATAGTACTCATATTTGAAGGCAATTCCAATCTATAACTGTATTGCCAATCTGCTCAACAATCTCATAAGGGCCTACATACCGAGGACTCAACTTTCCTTTTTAACCAAAACATATCACACCCTTTATGGGTGAAACCTTCACATCCACCCAATCACTGCAAAGGAACTCAAGATCCCTTTTTCTAACATCCGAATAAGACTTTTAATGACTTTGAGCCATTTTTAACCTTTCCCTAATCAACTTCACCTTTTTCGTGTCCTCCAACACCAAATCCAGGCCAATTAAATCCATCTCACCTATTTCAAACAATCCTACCAGGGATCTACATCTCCTCCCGTATAAAGCCTCAAATGGTGCCATCCCAATACTAGCATGATAACTATTGTTATAGGCTAACTCAATACGTGGTAGATGATTATCCCAATTTCCTTTGAACTCTAACACACAAGTCCTTAACGTGTATTCCAAAGTTTGAATTATCCTTTTGGCTTGTCCCTTAATTTGAGGATGGAAAGTGGTACTCAACTTTACTTTACGCAATGACCCTCTGGATTATTTCTATGGTTTTTCAAACATATTGTTGATTTAATCTTATGTATGCGACCTCGGGCCATTATTGACTTGTTAAGATTATTGGCCTAGTGGTTGGGATAGGTTATTTGGGAGTTACGTGGATTTTTGAGTTTATTTGAAAGTTATACCTATAAAATGGGTTTTCAGATAAGTCCTAGTAAACGGCCTTGGAGGGATTCTAATGGTTTTATTAGCTCCAGAATGGCCAAATTAGGCTAGGAGCATGTCTAGTACAATTATATCATGGCTTGCAAATTTTAGCAAATGGATTAATTGTAGAATCAGTTAGTGCACTCAAGAATCATACCCCAAATGAGACTTTTGATTGTGCGATTAGCTTCAAAACATCGATTTTGAACTGTATGACACTTCGTTTGATACCGGGGACGTCCGAATGTAATTTGACCCCCCTGGGGGCTTTTTGTCATAAGTTGTAGATAAAGAAGTGGGACATTCACTTTATCGTAGGAAGATCCATTGGAAATTTTGACCACACCGATGGATTCGGAACATCGAAATCCATAGGGTTACGTAGTTCGTTTGCGAAAATCAAAGTCTGGATGAGACCGAAACAACATAATAAAGGGATTAGAAGGTTGCTGAAAATAGAAGGGTAACGTGGCATTAAGAGGTGCTTCCATGTTGATCATTCCCAAACTATATCTCCCAATCAAGGTATGAGAAGTCATTGTTCAAATACCGAACCTAACAATGTTAGGGTCGATCCCATGAGGAATAATGTCTTAGACCTGGAATTATTCAAAGAAATTAGAATAGATTAACCAACTTAATTCACAAAGAGGGGGTTTTGATAAAAAGTAATAGTAAACCTAAACTAATATCAATAGTCAAGTGCAAGTTGTGCAAATTTAGTGAAAGAAGTAACTAGGGTATTGTGTTCCCCTGAATTCCTGTAACTAGGGTATTGTGTTCCCCCTGAATTCCTAACTTAGTGTGGCCAGATAAACGCAATCTTTTCTAGTGTGTAGCAGTAGAACTGGTAAGTTATATTCACCTAGCCCTTTAATCCAAGCACTATAAAAATATCACCATATGATTTGATCCATCTCCGAGGGGTTGCATTACTAACCCTTACCTTGTCCTAGTACAACCATCCGTTGATCTATTCAGGTTGATTAGATGAGTGTATTCACGTAGAATCTTGTTATTTTACCCTTTTTCCCATTCATTACCCCTTTGATCCAGTAAGTAAGAATCAAGCGAGTTCTAACATTTTCAATCGTTAAAAAGCATTCAAAATGAAGAGATAACTAATACATGCACACACACTTTTCCAAGGATTACGAAATATCCGATTTTACTTTGTTAGTTCTTCATGGTTCCCACAATCCTAGTTGTGGATTTAGTTACTCATGCTTGTTGTAGATGAAAGAATCATGTTATGGATTTGCATAGCTAAACACTTACAACGATGAATTGATGAACACAAAATCCAAATTCTTCATAAAAGTCACATGATTATAATACGAAGATAATGTCAAAAGTAGTTCACAAGAAATCTCCAAGAAAAAAGTATCAAACTTAAGTATGAAATTTTTGACCTTCTAACTACTCTGTTGCTCTAAAAAAACCTAAAAAATTATTTATAATAAAAGGAAACCAAATCCTGCATGAAATAGGACAACTGGAATCGGGACCTCAGTGAATATAGTTACTGTCCGTAGATGGAATCACGGCCTGTCTCTGGGCTTCATAGATTGCACTCCTCAAAATATGTCTTCAACATACGAACCCATCCTACAAACCCTTCCTACGAACGTTCTTATGATTTATGGCCCGTAAGAGGTTTCATGTGGTATCTTTTCAGTAATTCTTCAAAATCTCTGATCCCCAAGGCACAAACTGATGTACGAGCTATCAAACATTCTACGACCCATCTAGTTACACGTAACCTCAACTTTTGAAAATCATGCTTTCACTGGATCTATCCCATGAAACCCATCTGTGGCTTGTGACATGAATCACGACCCATAAAAAGACTCATGAAACCTCAAAAACTAGTAATCTGTACAACTTAGCCCAAAAATATCCCGACTCCTAAAATCCTGCAAAATCAATTCAAAAACACATCAAGCCTACTAACATCACTTCGAGAACACATAAAATTCTAAATTTCAAGCATCAAAAGTGTCATATTTTAGCGGCACATCAATACCCTCAACTTAAAATTGTTGCTTGTCCTCAAGCGATGGACTCAATCTACATAAGCAATATAGTGGCACACATACCTCAAGCTCATGGCATATATCATCTCTCAATCAATCACAAATACCCAGTCAAACTCATCGACACATATAGAAGATAATTATCAAACAAACTTATGCGGGCCAATGTCTGACAGCACAACTATGAAAAGTAACACAACATAGATAAACAACAATCGCCGAGACAACCTAAAAACAACAATGTACGTTAAGTGCCCTTACAAAATAAAATTCCATATCTCACTCAGAATGGTATGTTTAAATTCAATATTTGGGACTGATAAAAACACTCGCACTCACAATAGATATTCAAATACTGTGCACAATACCATAGGCTTGCCCCTATACTCATGACCATAAAATTAGACTAGTTGACTTAGGATCACTATAGGTCTTTAATGTAGGCTCAGGGGAATTTGGTATGCTATGTTTAGAACATAGTGACTAATGTCCCTCCTTGACTCTGTGCTATTTTACACTTTTGCCCTACAAACACTGATATTTTCAACTTATAAATCCTCTTTTCCTATTTCAAACACTTTTGAGTGCCTTATTCTAATTTTCAGCTTATTGGCTTTCATTTTTCTCAATTCTTTTGCTTTTTAGCTCACAATTTAGGCATCTATTTATTTGGTTTTGCATCTACTTCATTTTTTTCTCTTTTTATTGCATCACTATGCTTCCTTCCCCGTTTGGTGTGATTTCCTTGCAACAACCACCCTCAACTTAGGATTTTGGCTTGAGTTGAGGTGCACAATATCCAACCTATGAACTAGGGCCACTTTTGGTAGCCACCCTCAACTTAGTCTTTTAGCCTGAGTCAAGGTGCATATATTCAAGGAGGGACCAGGGCTGATTTTAGGATTACACAAACAAAAAGGTTTGGTTACTCAGGTGTCTAAAAAGAAAAGGGTACATGTAAAGCTCAAATATTAGAACCAATGGATACATAAAGCATTTGGTTAGTTCTTTTTAGGCTAAGTGGAGTAATATAAACAACGACCTATGATACTTTCATAACCAACTAACCTATAGTCTCATTCAGAGTAACAGAGCAAGTTATAAATTGAATTACAGTATAATAATCATGCAATAACGCTCTCACACACTTGACACTAAATATATTGCAAATACAGACTCTCAGATCATGCCTTTTATCACAATAATGCTCTAACTTGTCAATCACTGATTTAACATGGTAGTTATCTAAACTGCCTAACAACACATCATCAATCAAAAAAACAAGTGGGCATCATATTTCAACAAAACTAACATATGCCACAAATATTAGTCCCATATGCTACTAATACTACTGACATATCCTAAACACACCAGTTCAGGGAAAGAACATAAGCAAGAAAACCCTGCAGACTCAAAAATTAGGATAGATATAGGCCATGGTTTCTCAGACTTTATCGAGGCCTATAACTACCCACACCCTATCAAAAAATATTTGCATTGTCTTCAATGCAACAAAATAAATTAAAATTTAATATTTGGGTAAAAAAGGGACATACCTGGGTGCCTAAGTGTCGGTGTCTGTCTGTGTCTTACCACCCATATCCTGCTGGGAGGTCTTTTCAGTCATGGCAGCATGGCCAAAGGGTCCAGCACCCCTTATTATCTCTAGCTCAAGTGCCTGCCAATTCTATTCATCTATTATGAAGGCCCATCTAGTGGCCTCAAACTACTCACTTTTATCCTTGCGATATCTAGTCTAATGGCCTCAGGGTCATCATTATCATCAGTGTGCTTCTTCTTAGAAGAGTGGACTGGCGGTTCGTCAGCTAATAAATCAAAAACCTTTGTATCAACGACAGGCATAGGAATCACTAGAGGTGCTGAAGATGCTACTCTCATATCAGTGCGAAGCTGTTGGATCTCTGCTCGGATGGTTGTCATGTCATGAGTTTGAGATGAACTTAGGCAATCCTCTACTTGCATCTCAAATGCATATACTTGACCGTGAAATGATGCAAGTCTCTCCTTAATGGAAACTTTGAAATACACCTGTATGCACTCCTCAGAGTCTATAATGGCCTTGCAAACCCAAGGCTAGATCTGCTACAGAAATCGAGCCAACGGGACTCAGTGCAAACTTGTTCTTGCACCAAAGTCTGAGTAGACTTCATAGACATGTATACCATACGTGTGGTGTGAGGACGTGTAGGTACAACCTCTTGTACTGTATATGAAGTGGTAATGGGCCCAGTCTCTTCCCCAGTATTAGTCTATGGGGGCTTCTCAGTCTCTGTAGCAATAATAGTGGAGGTAGTGGACTCAGCTTGTGATGCCTCAGCAAATATCTCTGGAAGTCAATCTCGAAGTTATGGTGCTCGTCGAATAGCCACAGGGTTTTCATCAACCTTAATCATGCCAGTATCTTGAGTTTGCTAGACCTTAATCATCATGTCCATATTAGGTTGGATCTCCGCTCCCGCCTCTATGCATAAATCTATGAATCAAACACGAGAACATAAATGATGTGGACCTCTTTAGAGCACACTCGTGTATCTTCTCTTCTATACAACAAGCAAAATCTATATCATAACTAGCAATAATGCTGTAAACAAATACAGAGCAGTCCGATGTTAAAATATTATTTGCCTAGGTCGGCTGGATCTGTGTGCGTACAATAGCCCACCAAAATTTGCCGGCGAAGCTGAGCAAAGCCTTCACTATTGATATAGAAATAGATATCATGTCAGGGTCCTAGCTTTGCTCAGCTATATGATCAATAATCCATCATATCAAAGTGGCCTTCCGAGCTACATATCTCATCAGACCTTGGTCCTGGTCTGCCCCAACTAGTAGTTATGCTCTGCTATCGTCATAGAGGCCTAGTACTCGGGATCAAATAAAAATATCTGGATAGTGGTCTTTAAGATGTCTACGGGGACTTTGCACACCATTATCTATGTAAGTCGGGATTGTGTAAGGGACTTCTCCTTCTTCGGGGCCTCCTCAATGATGGTAGCAACGTAAGATACATAAAACTCTCAAACCAGTATCATGGATTACTTCCCCAATAGAGCTACTAACCAATCTGATTGGTACTAAGCCATGGTGTCTTGAAGCATGAGAGCGCTATCAAACCTGAAAGTAACAACCTCGGCTCCTAAAAAATAGTACAGGCCTATCAACCCCTGTCGTCCTATTGGACATCCTCCTTGTATATGTCCTGCATGCCCCGAACACACCATCATCTTGTCAATCTAGTTGCAGGGGTTGGTGTTGGGGTAGATTCAAAGACTCTAATCTAAACTCCTCACTAGACCCAAAGCCGTCTCCATCTGTGGAACTCTACCTAGACCCCTCTTCCGAGTCTATCATCTAGATCGAGCTGCACTACTGTGAACCTCCCTCCTTAGACTGGGGAGGCTGAGCAACTATGGTCTATGTTTGGGCCAACATTATCTGTCTAGATGCTACCTGCCTGCGCTCAATGCCCTCATTTGAATGGACGTTGTGCAACTCTAATGATTCACTAGCCTCGGAAGCTGTAGGCCCATAATGGAGTCGATTTCGCATGGACTGTATCTCATCTCTCTTGGGAATCAAAACAAAAACATACATGAGTCCTAAGAAATCAAAAAAGAAAATAAAAAAGTTGAGAAAACTATCTACAGAAGGACCTACGAAGGCTCACCTACGGGGCTAGGGTAAACTACGGGCTGTGGAAAGTCATTGTAGGAACAGGGTACAATGAATTAGAAATCAATCTATTTCAGGCATGGAACCTATGAACACTGTTTATGGGCCATAGTATGAACCATGTCTCGTAAGAAGATCACCTAGTAACATCTCAGAAAATCCAAATTGTTGATCTCTACTTATTAGGGGCAACTACAGTCGGTGGACCAATCCACAGGCCGTTGAAGACCCTTGTACTGTGGAAAAATAAAAACTTGAGTTTTTTATGTTTACCATTCGACTCAATTATGGTAATATACAACTAAGATTCCAGCTAAGTCCATGTCAAGTTAAAATTGAATGATTGTGTAAGAATAATGACTAGGTCACAATAATAAGGTATACAAAATTAATCTGCATCAAAGAAATGACACTCAAACCAAGTCAAATGAACCATATGTAATCCATGCATTCCAATTCAACCGAAACACATGAATACACAAATCACCACAAATCCAACCCAAAACTAAAACATGTGTAATTCACTATCCTACCCCTCAACCATCAACTCAATTAGATAACATGAAAACATCAGGATCACCACTATTTGATCAACTTTTATCATGCCTTTTGTTCATTTCATGCAACCGCTTTACTGATTTTAACAAGATAATGCGGTATAAGTCAGACGACAAGGAATTACATAATTAAAACAACGATAAGCACATCAATTTACTTGTTCCAAGGTTAATATATGCAATCAAATAGTGATAAGCACATGATACACCCAATTCCCAGGCAACATTAGTTATTAGGGAAAGAAAATCATAAAATCATCCTCATTAGTCTCTCAAACCAATAACACAATTTTTTGACAAGAATAAATATTCAAGAGGAGCACCTACTGGATTAGTGAGTGAAAGGCTGAGTAAACTAGCAAAAAAATAAAATTCTTAAAGCCCTAGGTCCACCAAAATAGTGATTTCGTCACAAGAATTTGACTGGAAGTTATGGCGAATCTCATACAGTGGTCGGATTTTTAGGACAAAGGAGTTGGGCTTGTGTGTGTGGAAATAATTGAGAAAGTGAGGGATAATAAATTACCCCTCTTTTATTTCACTGATTGGGTTGGGTATAAGTGGGACTTTGATCCCAAAAAACACAGATTACGGGTCGTATCTTGTTCTTTGGCCCATAAGATTTTGTTTGGTGGTTTCAAATTCTAATTTTGAAGGTCTTGGTTCCTACGAATCTTCCTAAAGGTCATAGATTAATCTATGGGTCGTAGGTTGGGTTCGTATTGATGACCCATAATTGTAATTACGGACCATAAAGTTGGCTCGTGGACTGGAGTGCACAAATTTTTGCTCACTAGAAATGGTTCTACGAGTCAGTATGTGAGTCATGGTGTAAACCACAACCTGTGTAACCAGTCCTATCATAGAACCAACTTTTCTCACCTTTTGCACTGGTTTGTTCCCTAAACCTTGGTCCTACACATTCTTAGCAAAATAAACTGTTACTCTATAATTTTCTAGTATGTGAGTCAAAAATTACAACCAAAATATGAAAATTAAACTACCTATGAACCCAAAAAGCAAAAGTAACATAAATACATAAACATTGAAGCTAATATCATGGGTTGCCTCCTAAGTAGCGCCTGATTTATTATCATGACATGACTAGACTACTTGGTTACTCAGACTTCACCAAGTGCCCATGCTTCTACTTCCTCCACCTCCTCAGTATTGCCAAAGTATGGTTTGATCCTTTGGCCATTTACTTTGAACTTTGTGCCATTTTTCTTCTCCAACTCAACAACCCCATGGAGGAAAACATGTGTAACTTTGAAGATTCCCACCCACTTGGACTTGTGTTTTCCTGGAAACAACTTCAACCTTGAGTTATATAGTAAAGCTAAGTCTCTTGGTGCAAACTGGCGATGCTCAATACCACGATCATGCTGCAGCTTTATCCTCTGCTTGTGCAGGCTTGAGCTCTCATATGCCCTCAAATAAAACTCATCAAGTTCATTGAGTTGGCTCAACCATGTGTTTGCTGCATCACTCTAATCAAGATTCAACTTTTTGAGTACCTACATCGCTTTGTGCTCAAGCTCTACAGGTAAGTGACAAGCGTTACCAAAAACACGTTAGTAGGGAGACATACCTATGGGAGTCTTGAATGCTGTTCGGTATGCCTGATGTCGCTTAACTCGACTACTCAAAGGTAGAAGGAGCGGTCATTATCAACATAATAACCCAACTTTAGAGGTCGGAGTCGATCCTATTGGGAATCATTGTTCAAGGCAAAAGAGACCCATTAGACCAAGTAATTATAGGATTAGGGGCGGAGGGGGTTGCAATAATCAAAACAAAGTTAAACTAACAAGTTCTAGTTATCAAATTAAACATCTATTAAGGGAAGATTTTGGGGATGTGCAAATATGGGCATTAATCTAACAAATGGGTCTAGATACTTGACTAATTGAGTGGATGTTAAGTGAATAGGCTAGGTTGCTAGTTACCCAAATCACATATGATATAAGGTGTTTCGCATGAATCAGCTAAGATATCACACGCAGACCATCGAGGACACACTTGTCTTAAGAAGGCGAGCAAAACACCTACTACCTTGGCCATTGAATCCATAAATATGGATGTCAACTAAAACCCCACAAGGGTTTTTGCCATTATATCCATTCCACACTTTAATAATCGCAACTAAAGATCAATAAGGGATCTAGAACAAAGCCCCAAGTTTGCAATCTTGGAATTCATACACTAAACTTAGGAACAAATATAAATTTACCCAAATAAACTATAGAGAAGTCAAGATATCACAAACCTATTAAATGAATTAAAGACCCATATAAAAAGCACACCTCAACATGGGGGTTTTAGCCACACATGTTAGAAATTAAAGATTGATTACCATACTAGTAGCAGAAGTCATGAGCAACAAGATTGAGTATTAATCAGTAGTTATTACCAGCTAATCCTCTCCAATTGGATGCCTAAAAGCTTCCAAACCCTAACCTCTCTTGTACTTTAAGAGGAAAGTTCTATGTACTACTATTGTGTAATTGTTCTGATATGGAATGAAGAAATGATGTACAATGTCCATGCTAAAATTTCTTATGTACTTCATGCAAATGTGTGAAATTTCTGGTGCAAAATGCCATTCGACGATCAAGGCTAACCATCATTGAGCACTTCGATGAATGTGCATTTGATTGTTTTTCTGTGCGTCTTTATGAGGCTTCTTCCACTGAAATATTAGGTGATGACTCTTCGCTCTGCCCTTCAAATTTGGTGATGTGCTGAATCATTCTTCATATAACCTTTATGTAAGTTTTTTGGGGCTTTGGGTGCTGCAACTTTAGGTGATCACCTGTGCACTTCGGTGTATCGCGTAGTATGCTTTGCCACATCGATCCTGTCCGTACTCTTGACTTGACCTGGAACTTTGGTTGCTGGTTGGGCTCTAGCTTAGTGTGATTAAACTTCGACGAATTATCAAGGATGTCGGTGACACCACGTTTCACCGCCTTTTAGCATATTTTCTCACTTTTCAGGATTCCACCAAGTCTTGCACTTTTGCGCATTTTTAACTCCATTTCCTTTCTTAGCACATGCACATTTGTTAGCAATTGGAATTATTAGCAACTAAGGGCAATGTATCTTTGAAATTTAACCCTAAAATGATTCGAAAATATGGAGTCATCAATGCCCATGATACATCATCAAGCTTTCGCGACCAATTTGTCCAGTTTGTATTCACAGTTTTGGATAGAATCTGTTTAATCCCCCTGGTAGACACTTCAACTTTCCCACTTGTGTATGGATGGTAAGGTGTTTCCGCTATGTGTTTTACCCCATACTTCTCAAGAAGAGATTTAAACAACCTATTGCGAAAATGGGAACCTCTATTGCTGATGATTGCCCAAGGAGTGCCAAACCTAGATAAGATGTTTCTTTTGAGGAATGCAGTGACACTTTTACCTTCATTATTAGAAAGTGGCACCACTTCCACCCCTTTTGAGACATAGTCCATATAACCCAAAATATACTTGTTCCCTTGAGAACTGATGAATAGCCTCATAAAGTCTATTCCACATACATCAAACAACTTGATCACCATAATAGCGTTTGGAGGGAGCTAATGCTTTTAGGAAACACCATCATCTCTCTAGTACCTGTCACAAGCCTTAGCATAATCATGGGTATCTTGGTGGATATTTGGCCAATAGTGGCCACACTGCAAGATCTTATGTGCTGTTCGAATTCCACTATGATCCCCGCCTACCAATGATAAGTGACAAGGCTTCAAAATGCTCATCATCTCTACCTCAGGAACACATCGACAAATAATCCCACATGCACAAACATGAACTACATATGGTTCATCCCAGGAAAATTTTTTGACATCAAACAAAACATACAATACCGATAAGAAGTCAAGTTTGGTAGCAGAACTTCACTAACAATGTAGTTCTCATAATTCAACAACCATGGTATCATATCATGAGATGCTGCCAACACTCTCTCATCAGGGAATGAATCATCAATCTCCACTCCATTGTTGAACTTTGCCATGGCCTTATCCTCAAGTCCGGATAGGTAGTTTGCAACCTAATTCTCTATCCCTTTTCTGTCAATCACCTCAAAATTAAACTCTTGAATAAGAAGCACCCATCAAATAAATATTGGTTTTGCATCCTTCTTCTCAACCATGTACTGCAATGTTGAATGGTCAGTACGTACAATGACTTTGTCCCCAAAATATATGATCTGAATTTCTCGAACGCAAAGACCACTTTAAGTAACTCTTGCTCAATGATAGTGTAGTTTTTTTGTGTTGCATTTAGGGCTTTACTGGCATAGTATATAGGACGAGGTATCTTCTCTCTTTATTGTCCCAATACCACACCAAGTTCAAACCCACTTGCATCACACATTATCTCAAAGGGCTGAGTCAAGTCTGGAGCAACTATGATAGATGCAGATATCAACCTCTGCTTCAACCCCTCAAATGCTTTCAAACATGCATCATCAACTACGAACTTAGTATCCTTCTCAAGTAGCTTGCACAAAGGATATGCAATTTTTGAGAAGTCCTTTATGAACCATCTGCAGAAACTTACATGCCCTAAGAAACTTCTCACAACTTTAACAAGGATAGGTAGAGGAAGATTCTCAATAACCTCAACTTTGGCTCTATCAACCTCTATACCCTTGATGGAGATCCAGTGTCATAACACAATCCCTTCCTTCACCATGAAGTGACACTTTTTTCCCAATTAAGAACAAGATGACATTCTTCACATCTCCGAAGCACATCGTGCAAATGCCTCAAGAAATCCTCGAATGAATCTCCAACCATGCTAAAGTCGTCCATAAACACTTCAATAGTGTCTTCCACCATGTCTGAGAAGATAGACATCATGCATCTCTGAAATATTGTCGGTGTATTACACAATTCGAATAGCATCCTTTTGAATACAAAGGTGCCATAAGGACATCTAAAGGTCATCTTCTCTTGGTCCTCTAAAGCGATCTAGCATCTGCATCATAAATGACATAGGTCCGTGATCTTTCTCTATCGATGCATTGAGTTTGTGATAGTCCATACAAACCCTCCAACCTATGACTAGTCTGATGGGAATCAACTCATTACTAGCATTTGGGACCATTGTGATATCTCCCTTCTTTGGAACACAATGGACCGGACTTACCCATTCACTTTCAGTAATTGAACATATCACACCTTCATCTAATCCACTTAATGATTTCTCTACACACAACCTCTTGCATCGGTTGACTAAGATGCATTTGGTGTGAAATACTCGACATATAATCCTTGAGCAGTTGAATTTATGAGTGCATATGCCAGGTGGGATGCCAATGATATCTCTAATTGTCCATCAAATAGCCTTTTTGAATTGCTTGAGTACTGAAACTAATTTTCCACCTGTTCGTCATTAAGATCTGTAGCAACAATTACAAGCAAAGTATTGTTATTACCCAAGGATACATACCTCAAATGGGCAAGAAGAGCTTTCGATTCAACCACCAGTGGCTCCTCAATGGATGGTCGAGTAGGTGGTGACTCTCAATTTTTCAAATCTGACTCAAGCTTAGGTTGGTGCTTGTGATATCCATGTGCTTCAAGTGCGTCAACCATATCATCATAGTCTTGGATGCCATCACTCTCAAATTTCATCAATACTGGCTAGGATACGATCAGTTGATTATATGCCATACGGTGTATTGATTCTAGTATGAATATGACTCTACTGGGCTTGGTTGTCTTGGATAGTTATGATATTCCTATGATTGTCCATGTTTACTTTGAGTACTTGTGATTTACAAGATTGGGGGTGTACTTGGCGCTGTTGGGCATGACCCTAACTAATTTGTGACATATACACTCTTGTATACTGTTGTTAGTTATTGGGCACTGGTTCTTCTTTCCTAAGGCTGGGATTAGCTGTTGTTATCTAAGGGATGGTAATAATTATGGTTATGTGTGTTGGATTGTACGAGATATCTATGTTGAAAGTGTCGTCTCCTATGTTTACTCTGGGCTTGATATGTCTTTCGAGTCCTACATGATGCTCCCTAAGCTCTAAGCTCCGGTGGCCGTTCAAGTGTTCGAGACTCAGACGCGCCCCGTGGCCCGAGTCTTCGGTGTCTATGACTATGATACCGAGTTATGAATGCCATTTCCTAGGTCTGAGCACTTGTTGATATTCCAAGTTAGGGACCCCGTTTGCTTTATTTTGGGTCTGAGACACTATTACGTGTTTAAATAGATTTGACACATCAATTACTTTGGGTCTGAGACTTGATTGATTATGTTAGGGGGATTATTTCTCTCGAGGGGGATACGTCCCACCGTTATGTATATTGTCAGACCATCTGACCTTGGCTAACTACCCCAATCAGAGGCCATGTTAGAAGGACTAGGGGTTCGAGGCCCCGTATAATACTAATTCCTTGATGGGTCAAGGCCCTGATGGTTATATGGTATTTTGGGTTGGGGACCCATTTAATTTCTCGTGGATCCACGCAACTATTCACACTCTGATTGTGCGTGGGTGTACTCTCTGGGCTTATGGGGGCTCGGGGGGCATTCAAGCTATAACATTAGGGCCTTACACCCATGTACAATCAACCTGTGATCATATGATATAGGGAGTTGGGTTCCGTTCTGGATCGATTGACTAGATTGTGTGCCGGTGTACCTTCTATGCGTATGGGGCCCTAGTTGGCATACCAGCATAGATATTATGGCCTTGCACCCGTATACATTGCTATGTCTCCGTTGGGGATAGTTGTGGTGTGAGGCTAGTCAGTCTTCGTCAGTTTATCATTGTTCATCACTTGAGTTGGTTTAGTTTATCATTATTCATCACTTGGGTTGGTTCAGCTGAGGGTTTGAGAATTTTTCCAGACATGTTATTTCCTTGATCTGAATTCTGATTGGCTAGACTTGCTGCACTCCTTTACATTTGAGTCTTCTAGATTTTCTGTATTTCACTCAGTCGACCGATGATGCCTACTAAGTGCCTATTACAGGTACTCAAACTTACATTACTGCATCTTTCCATGGTGCAAGTCTAGGTACTGGCTGTAGTTGCTAAGTTGGGAGTTGGTGAGCATTTCAGGAGACATTGGTGAGCATCCATAGCTTTAGACACACTTGACAATCTCCTTCCCTTTGGATGGCCATCTTTTGTATCCAGACATTGGCCATATATAGTGTAGTAGCTTGTATATGTAGGAGCATTCCTTGTTATGTACCTTATTATTTTGTATATATATGAGTGTGTGCGTGTATACATCGTAGCTCTGTACAATTGACTTCCAGGTTTTGGGTAGGTGTGTTGATTTATATTGTTGTATCTATTTTATTTGTGACTAGTGACTTAGGATAGGTACCCTGGGTTGGGTAATTCGCTTGCCTATAGGTGGGATCTAATAGGGTCCATCATGATGAGGACCGGGTTGTGACACCTTAGTACCAAGCCCTTTTTGAAATGATCTCCAAAAGTGAGAATTGAATTTGGTACCATGATCCGATATGATAGACATAGGCACACCATGTAGTGTAACCAACTCTCGGATATATACCTTTGCATAATCCTCGACATTGAAAGTAGTCTTCACTAGTAAAAAATGAGCTGCTTTGGTCATCTTATCCATAATAACCCAAATAGAGTCAAATTGCTTCTAGGTACGGGGAAAACCAATCACGAAGTCCATATTTACATCTTCCAATTTACAAGTAGGAACCTCAATATCTTCGTCTAAACCACCGGACCTTTGGTGTTGCACCTTCACCTGTTGGCAATTGAGACATTAAGATACAAACTTGGCTATGTATTTCTTCATACCATTATACCATTACACTTCTCTCAAATCTTGATACAACTTGGTGGATATAAGATGTATAGGATAGGGAGAGTTATGGGCCTCTCTCAAAATCACCTCCCTAAGACCATCAATGTAAGGAACAAACAACCGATCTTGATAACGAAATAAACTATCTCCCCTTGGGAGAAAACCTCTATAGTTTTTGGCAACCAACTTCTTCAACTCAACCACTGACAGATTTAAGTCTTGTTTTGCTTTGACATTAATAATCACAAAAGTTTCATCCCCATTCTGAACATGAATGCCACCCTCTTTAGAATCAACCATCCTAACACCTAATCTAGCCAAATGGTGCACATACTTCACCAACTCTTTCTTGGATTTATCAACATGAACCACACTATCCATAAATAGCCTACTAAGGATAAGCTACAACATCTGCCTTGCCGAGATGATTTTTCTCATTCATATCATAGTATTTAAGAAGTTCCAACCATTTCTTTGCCTCAAGTTTAGATCCCTTTGGGAGAACACCTACTGAAAACTCTTGTAATCAATGAATATATCAACATGAACCCTATAAAGATAATGTCTCCAAATCTTCAAAGTAGATACCACAACCGATAATTCAAGACCATGAGCCAAAAAACTTTGTTCATGCACCTTCAGTTGTCTACATGCATAAGCTATTACCTTGCTTTGTTGCATAAGCACAGAACCCAAATCAATCCAAGAAGTATCACAATATACCATAAACCTATCTAATCTATCCGGTAGTGTCAACATATAAGCCAATGTAAGAGAATCCTTCAAAGTCTAAATGTTTTTCTCACATTCATCAATCTATATGAATTTAGCCTTATTTTTAGTCAACTACGTCAATGGTGAAGCAATAGATGAAAAATCCTCAAAAAATCTCTAATACCCAACCAATCCAAGAAAACACTAAATATCTAAAGGAGTCAATGGTCTAGGCCGATTCTCCACCGCCTTAGTTTTCTTTAGATCAACCTTAATACCATCACTAGATACTACATGACTAAGAAAGGCTACCTCATGCAACCAAAACTTACATTTACTGAACTTGAAATATAATTGCTTGTCCCTCAAAGTTTGAAGAACTAACCTCAAATGATCCATATGCTCTTATTCACTCCGCGAACAAATCTGAATATCATCAATGAAGACAACCATAAAAGTATCAAGGAATGGCTTGGATACTAATTCATGAGGTCTATAAATATCGCCGGAGAATTAGTCAACCCAAAAGACATCACCACAAACTCAAAGTGCCCATACCTAGTCAGAAAGCTATCTTGGGAATATCACATTCCCTTACCCTACTGATGATAACCAAAATGAAGATCAATTTTGAAGAAGTGAGTAGCACCCTATATCTGATAAAAAAATCATCAATTCGTGGTAACAGATACTTATTCTTTATAGTCACCTTGTTTAATTGCTGATAGTCAATACACATCTGAAGTGACCCATCCTTCTTCTTCATGAATAAAATAGGAGCACCCCATGGTGATATACTTGGCCTAATAAAGCCCTTCTCTTGCAAATCCTTCAACTCCTTTAATTTAGCTAGTGCCATGCGATAAGGAGGAATTAAAATAGGTTGAGTATCTAGAAGAAGTTTGTCATAACTTGAGCCTATGGCCTTGGTATGAAACGATGAATAGGAAACCCGAAGATAACCCAAACAAGCCTCTTAGCATTTTCTTTGCATATCCTTTGTTACAAAATATAAAATAAGCATCAACAAGTCATTCTAAGGGAATAGGAGCTTTGGACTCATGCTCTTGGAGCAATTAAGGGAAAGGGATTTGCATGAATCATAGAGCAAGCAATAACTAAGGAGAGGGTAAGTATGACTCAAGCTATGGGGAAGTAGGGGCTTAGGACTTTCATCACCTTCCATCAACATCAAATATCATATAAAGGATAGAGACTAAAGGATAAGTCTCTATAAAATCACAACATCTCATTATAGGTACATAACATAAGCATCCAACAAACACCTCTAGGACATGAGTTGGGCTGGGGCCAAGATAAGTCCCATGCTTGCCCTCAAAGTAAATATATTAATAAAATAAAGTCTCAACATAAGAAAGATGAGAATCAAATATTTTCCCTAAAATGGAGGACTCGCTACAATAACAATCTTCACGAATCTAAGCTAGCCATATGAAGGAGGATAACTAGCCGATCCCTACATGGTTAGATCATATAGGCAAAAATCATGCGTTAGTACTTGGAATGTACTAGTACGTAGGGTGCAATGCAACAATAGATAATAATATTCATAAGCTAGATGCATAATCATATACAATAGAACATAAGTTCAATATTGCATGCATGAGTATGCTTTAATGAAAACTTTCATTAAACATAACTTCTTTATATCATACATATGTGGGAAAAGACCGTAATTTATATAGACCATGTGATTTACTACATGGAATCTAATAAACTTCTTCCATTGAGAAAAGACCACTGAACTCCTTCCATTGGGAGAAGGGGATTCTAGCTACTTGCCAAGGTAGATATCCAAAACTCACTAACTTCACAACTGCATCTTTCTTGAACATAATGACTTATGTGAATCCACTAGCCTAAGCTTAGCCTAGAAAGGCTCCTATGGTGGCACATAGTTAAGAGGACAAAGGGTTGCTACTAGGACTCTCTAGTCGAATCCCACCTCAATGCCCCATTCAGTGCTAAGTTATTCCCATGAAATACATTTGGAAATATATGCATATTCATAATCATCATAAATTTAAAAGCATATCTTTAACATCATATACATGTAGGAGTAGCTCATCTTAACTTAAGATCCACATATAGGGCTTGTCCCTTTTGAGAGGATCTATTTTTAACATAGCTCTAAGGCATTCAAAACATCATAACTTTAACTTACATAAACTTTCATAGCTTGTAATTGAACCCTCATCTTTGGAGATGATGTCTCCCTTTCAAACTTTGATATAAAATTAGGTAGGCTCATGCAAACAAGTTTTAAATCATAGAGCTCAAGAGGACAATACATCAATGTAATGAAAATCATCAATTTAAATCATTTTTATACAACCCACGACAATCATACATATCCTTTTGAATTTTAGACATAGAATCATGCAATTCATCTCATAAAATCATCATTCTCGTAATAACTCATGGTAACATAACTTTCATAGCTTTGAATTTCATAAAATAACTTAATATTGAAAACCCTTGAAATTAACTCATGCCATTTCATGCAATAGATGAAGAATGTCAACATAGTTCATGCTTAATAGGGTAATTATGAAGAAACCATAAGAAATCAAAATTAAAACTTGAAGGATTTAGTAAATTATATTTCGGGACTCCATGGATGGAAGAACCCATGGATGAACAAACCCACATACCTTTGGTCCTTGAAACTTGAAGAACTTTGATACTCCTTTTGGAAACTTTGTCTTCAATGGAGGAAGCTTGATCTCCAAGAAATTGAAGGGATTTGCTGGAGGATATTCAAAGAGAAGTTTTACAGGATTTTTGGGGTGTTTAAAGAGAGAATCAGGACTTAAAGTAAGAGAATTTTAAGCATTTACGTGTACAAAGGTGTTGGGATAGGTCCTAACTTTCCTGATTCAAAAATCAAACTTAAAATATTTTAAACTATGGGGGAACAGGGGCACGACCCACTCTTGTCGTGAACCCTATTATTTTATGCAATTTCATCAAAAAATTATGTTTAGATACAGGTGTCCTAAAAATTTAAGGTGACTATTTTCCTACACAAGTTTGCCTTCTATAAAGAATACAAAGTTGGATTTGTGAAATAATACACAGATTTTACGGTATTCAAGAAATAAAATATAGGGTCTTTTTGAGCTACGTTGGGAGGTGTTACAAAGTTCTATGCCAAAGTCCACTTCCCTTTCAGGATGGAGAGCAGGCAAATCTTTGGAAAAGATATTCAAAAACTCATTTACCATAGAAACTGGCTCAAGTGTAGGGGACTCAGACTTAAAATCTCAATGCTAACTATATGATGGATGCACTCCTTAGAAATATTTTTTTAGGATTTGAGATAAGAGACAAACCAACCTTTAAAAGTGGATTCACTACCCACCCACTAAATAATAGGTTCATTTTGGAAACTGAAAAATGACCATTCAAGTCTTTAATCTATAGAGGGACAAGAAGAATGCAACCAATCCATCTTGAAAATACATTCAAAATCAACAATATCAAGTTTAACACGATCACATGGAAGGACTTTATGAATGATTGAAATAGGACGACCCCGATAGACTCTACGGGCTACAATAGACTCACCCACAGGAGTATAAATGGAAAATGGCTCAAAATGGAAAATGGCTCTTTTAAGATTTTAGGATTCAAACCAAACTAAATAGCCAAGACAAGAGTGATAAAATATAAAATTTGCACCCGGATTAACAAAAGCATAAGTATCAAAATTAAAGACTTTCAACTTACAAGTCACCAAATCTGGAGTATCCTCCATCTCCTATCTAGCATGCAAGGCATATAATATGTCGTTGTGAGGAATATCACCTTGTTGAGCCCTTGGTTGGCCTTTACCACTCGAAACTAATTTACCCCGAGGATTGTCTCATTAGACTTTCTTTTGAACATGAGGATAGTTTTCAAACTTGTGGCCTATTTTACCACACCCAAAGCAAGCACTCGAATCTCTCAAGCATCTTTTTGAGTGACTTCTCCCACATTGACCACATTTAGGATAGAATGGTCCTCCTTCACCTTGTGTTTTTAGGAAAATCACACTATCATTGGAAACACTCAGATTTGAATCCTGTCCTTATGAGAAGCGACCATTAACAACTTTATCGAACAACTTTATCGAACCTCATAATATCGCCCCGAAAGAAAAGTTTGACCAAGTGTCACTCCATAGGAGGCCCACATGGCTAGTGTGAAGTCACACGGACTGTGTAGCCTCCAGTGGACGGGTACTTGACCATGATTTCAATTACAAGGACTTGAAAGGGAGTTTAGGTTAAGTGTGGGCACATGACTATCCACACAGTCCATGTGGTGTTTTACGGGCCGTGTGGCCCACCATATAACTCATGACGTGAAATTTTTCTAAGTATAAAATCACCATCTTGTAACCTTTTTACGCAAGATTTTTCAAAGTGTTGTTTCACGGTCCTTGGCATGACCTGTGTAGCGTCACACAGGCCGTGTGGCCGTCCATATGGTACCCCTTCACTCCAAAAAATTCTAAGTGCTGAACTTTGTAAAAATTCATCTAAGTGCCACCTCACAGGCACTATTCATAGCCTGTGAAGTGTCTCATGAACCATGTTAGTTCCATTGAAGCCATGATGGCACAATTTGCATCCGTTTCATTAATGGCTTTTACGTTAATATAATTTATTTTAATTGTGTTTTATCACATTTTTACCAATCATAGACCCCTAAACCTACTGATATCCCTTCATTCTAATTCATTCTCATTAGAAACATCCTCACTGTAAAATCATTCCTAAAAGATCCTCCTTAAAGCTCTCCTCTCAAGACTCAAGCTAGGGTTCAATTGAGATTCAACTTCAAGCTAGATTCTTCTCAATTTTAGCTTCTTAATCAAGGTATGTGGGATTGATTCTTGGCCCCTTTCAACAAACAAGACCCAAACTCTTTCATGGCTTTAACTTACTTTCAATGTGGATTTTCATTATTTGATTAGATTAAATTTAATAGAAGTATGAGATGTGCTTTATTGATGATTTTAAATTAATTTAGGCCCTTATATTATAGGTTACATTAAGATTATAAAATTATGAATGTGCATGTCTCTTTTAAAGCTTGATTTATGCATGGGTGATCTGTATTATGACTTAAGTGTGGATTTGATTATGGTTTTACTTCAATTTCATATTACATTGTTGATTTTAGGTTGAATCTATATTACCCACGCTACACTCACATCATTCATTGCATTTGCATTCATAGACATTGGTCATTATCAATATTATGAAGTGGGTTGAGCCTAATTATGTTTTATGATATGATTTTGATAAGGTATTGATTATGAAAAGAATGTAATCACATACATGTCTTATGAATATGGCTTATGAGAATTTTAGGCGCTTGCACCATTCCATATTTGTAATCGAGCTAGTTCTATGCATAATTATATAACTACAAGCGATTATTTGGCAATTGTATCTAAATGTGCATCGATCGGATATGAAATGACTATTTCCATTTTAAAGTTTGTATATACACACTACATATATTCTCGTGGGATGTTGACTTAGCACCGATGGATTGGGGGAGTCAGTGGTATCCCCAAGGGCCCTCTCTTTTCTCGAACTATGTTCCTAACATATTGATGTTCCCGTAAGAGGGTTGCTTCATACGAAATGGGTGATATTCCCATAAGGTGAAGTATCGTTACCTTTGGCAAGTAGACCACCTTTATACCAGTGAGGCGATTTTATCAGGATCCCAAGTACTATCTCACTTGGTCTTACTCATGTCGGTTGAGGTCACATCCCCGCTATATATGAATATCATTTCATTCATGTATCAAAAATTTCATGGCATATTGTATATTTCTCCCTGAATATATGATTCTTCCTATATTATGTGCCCTTGTAATGAAACATTTAAGTGCAGGTTTGACAAGTCATATGCATTGGATGCCCATATACTTAGTACATTCAAATATACTAATGCATACTCTATGCTTACATGATTTTACCATGAAGGGGCCGAGCGCTATGACTACCCACTACTTGACGAGTAGCTCAATTCTGAAAGTTGAACTTGTGGTGAGTCCCATCCTCCAAGGACAAGCCACCTTCCTTCTACCTATGTTAGTTTAAATTACTTTCTTGTTTGAAGATTAGCCCGGGACATGTCTTGGCCCAATTCCATCTTATGACTAGAGACATTGTTGGACATCTTGTACACTCTCATGGATTTATATGCTATGTGTTGTGTTTGAAGCCTATGTTTTTAGTTATCTATTGGAAATGACCATTTTGGATTGATTATGGAAATTATGTATGTATGCATGTTTGGCGTGGAAATTTGGAAGGTCCTAAGCCCCGTTTTCCCCCCATATAGTAAGTCCTACTTACCCGCTCCTTAGTTCTTATATGCTATGTGTTATGTGAATCCATGTAAATCTCTTTCCACTCTATGTCCCCATAGCGTGAGTCCCACTTTCCCATCCCTTAGTGTTATGTGATTATTATTTGAATGCGCTTTCGATCCGATGATGTGGATTTGGATACTTCGAGGCTTGTATGGGGACTCTTGGGTTCCCATTCGCCATGTCACTTCTAGGCCCTAGTTCTGAGTCATGAAAAAAGATGGTATTAGAGCCCTAGGTTTATAAATGGTCCTAGGAGTCCAACATGGCGCGTCAAGTAGAGTCCTATTTATGGGTGTGAAGTGCACCCTGCCTATTAGTTTGAGGCTACGAAGGCATTCTATGAATTACCTCACTTCTTCATGCCTTAAGTCGTGCTAAGACTTGTATATTTGGTCTCCCTATCTTGATGGTGTCGTTGCTCCATTTCAAAAGATGCCTCGAGGAAGACCTCACCTACCAAGGTCAGCTCTGGCTGATGAGGACCAAACACCTCAAGGGCCTATGAATGAACCCATCTCTAACGGTGAATCCTGTGTGGCTTTTGCTATGCGTGCCCAGGTGGTGACATCTCAAACTAAGTAGGCTAATCTTCCATAGGATCCTACACCAGCTTCTAGGGTGAGGGATTTCACTTGGATGAATCCTCCGGAGTTCCATGGGTCGAAGGCTGATGAGGATGCTTAGGAGTTCATTGATGATCTCACCAAGATATTGTTTATTATGGGTGTCACTTATGAGGAGAAAGCTGAGTAGGCTGCCTATCAGCTGAAAGATGCGGCTCAGGTGTGGTACACTCGATGTTCTATGGAGAGGTTTGCGGTAGTGATGTCAATTGGAAGGAGTTCAAACTTGCATTCCTGGATCATTTCTTTCCACTTAAGATTAGGGAAGCCAAAATGACTGAATTTATCAACCTCAAGCAAGGAGGTATGAGTATAAGGGACTGCACTCTCAAATTCACAAAACTCTCTGAATATGCCCCGTCACTTGTGGCTGACCCTCGTGTAAGGATACACAAGTTCATTCCTGGTATCTTTGATTTTCTTTTGAAAGAATATCATACTATCATGCTTATACAGGGTATACGTATTTCTAGACTCATGGTATATGCTAAACATATCTAAGGGGAGAAACTCAAGGAGAGGAGGGTACACGATCTTCAGAGGGCCCGTTTTGATGGAGGATTCTTCGATTCTTAGAGTGGTAGCTTTGGTCACTTCTAGCAGGGTGAAGGTTCTGGTGCTCGGGTTACTAATGCTCAGGTGCCTCCTACTAAGGCAGTAGTTAGTAGTGGCCAGGGGTATCCGCTGTGTGGAAAGTATGGGAAGCCCCACATGGGTGCTTATTGGAAGGATTTAGGTTCTTGCTATGGGTGTGGTTATAAGAACCACAAGGTTGCTGATTGTCCTAAGAATGTTCATAGAGGTCAAGGTCAGGTGGCTCAAGGTAGTCAAGGCCAACAAAGAGCTCCCCAAAGTGTTGCTCCAAGTAACAACAGGTTCCATGCACTCCATTCCCGTCAAGAGTTTGAGGAAGCTCTGGATGTCATGATTGGTATGTTAAAAGCCTTTGATTTTGATGCTTATGTTTTGTTTGACCCAGGTGCAAATTTGTATTTTGTGACTCTTCTATTGGCTGTTAAATTTAGTTTGAGTCCCAAGATTTTGAAGGATCCTTTCTCGGTTTCTACTCCCGTGGATGAATCTGTTGTTGCATATAGAGTCTATCATGGTTTTCCTGTTTTTGTGTTGCATAAAGATTTCCCTTGTGACCTTGTGGAACTTGAGATGTTCGATTTTTACATGATTCTTAGGATGGATTGGTTGCATGCATCATACGCCTCTATGGATTGTAGAACCCAGAAAGTCAAGTTCCAACCTCCCGATGAGCCTGTTCTTGAAGGGAAGGGTAGTGACTCCTCTATTAAAGGTCGGTTTATTTCCTACCTCAAGGCCTAAAAAATGATTTCCAAGGGCTACATTTATCATATTGTGAAGGTCAAGGATATAGAGTCCGAAAAACCTACTCTTGAGCCAGTTCTGGTGGTGAATGAGTTTTTAGATGTGTTCCCCGAAGATTTTCCTAGTGTTCCTCTTGAAAGGGAGGTAGACTTTGGCATAGATCTTCTCCCGGATACTAAACCTATCTCTATTCCTCCTTATCCTATGGCGTTGGCGGAGTTGATAGAGTTAAAGGATCAATTGAGGACTTGTTGGAGAAGGGTTTCATTAGGCCAAGTATATCGCTGTGGGGTGCTCCAGTGTTATTTGTAAGTAAGAAGGATGGATCTCTTCGAATGTGTACTAATTATAGGAAACTGAATAAGGTGACCGTTAAAAATAAGAATCCATTGTTCAGGATCAATGACTTGTTTGACCAATTGCAAGGTGCTACTCACTTCTAAAACATTGACCTTCATTCTGGGTATCATCAGCTGAAGGTTAGGGAGTGATATTTCCCAGAACGGTCTTTCGGACAAGGTATGGGCACTTTTAGTTTATGGTAATGTCATTCGGCTTAACCAATGCCCCAGCCATGTTCATGGATCTGATGAATTGGGTGTTCAAGGTCTTCATTGATGATATTCTCATTTACTCCCGAAGTGAGTAGATGCACGGGGATTATTTGAGGATGGTTTTACAAACCTTGAGGGTGAAGAAATTGTACGCCATGTTTAGCAAATGTGAATTTTGGTTGGGTGAAGTGGCTTTTTTTGATCACGTGGTGTCTGGTGATGGTATCAAGATGGATTCGAAGAAGTCTGAGGCCATGAAGAATATTCCTAGACCATTGAATTCTTTCGGATATTCAAAGATTTCTAGGGTTGGCTGAATATTATAGGAGGTTCATTGAGGGATTCTCATATATTGCATCTCCGTTGACTAAATTGACCCAAAAGAAGTTTAAGTTTATATGGTCAGATGTATGCGAACAGAGTTTCCAAACCTTGAAGGATTGACTTATATCAGCTTACCAATTGTCTTGGAGGGGTTTGTGGTGTATTGTGATGCCTCACGGATTCATTTGGGTTGTGTGCTTATGCAACATGGTAAAGTAATAGCATATGCATCAAGGAAGTTAAAGGTGCATGAGCGTAATTACCCAACGTGTGATCTTGAGTTGGCGGCAGTGGTTTTTGCCTTGAAAATTTGGAGGCACTACTTGTATGGGGTGCATGTTAATGTTTTCACCGATTAAAAGAGTTTGCAATATGTGTTCACTCAAGGGGATCTCAACCTTTGGAGCTCCCAAAGGACTACGACATGAGTGTTCAATATCATCCCGACAAGGCCAATATTGTAGCCGATGCTCTCAGTAGGCTGTCTATGAGTTGTATGACTCATGTTGAAGAGGAAAAGAAGGAGTTAGCAAAGGATGTTCATTGGTTAGCTAGGTTGGGTGTTAGGTTGGCCGACTTGAATGATGGTGATATCCATGTTCAAAGCGGGGCAAAATCTTCCATGGTGCTTGAGGTAAAAGATAAACAAGATTTGGATCCATCATTGATTAAATTGAAGAAGTTGGTTGCCAGAAGATTGAGGTGTTCTCCCAAGTGGGAGATGGTGTGCTCCGGTGCCAAGACCGACTTTGTGTTCCGGATATGGATGATCTTAGAAGGGTGATCATGAGTGAGGGTCATAACTCTCATTATTCTATTCACTCGGGATCTATTAAGATGTATCAGGATTTGAAATAATTGTATGGGTGGTATGATGTGAAGAAGGATATAGCTAAGTTCGTATCCGAATGTCCATGTTGTCAACAAGTGAAGGTAGAGAACCAAAGGCCAGGTGGCTTGACTCAAGATATTGAGATTCCCACTTGGAAGTGGGAAGATGTTTGTGGTTGGTTTAGCTCGGACTCGAAGGCAATTTGACTCCATTTGGGTCGTTGTTGATTGGATGCCTAAGTTGGCTCATTTCCTACTAGTCAAGACTATTTTTAGCGCTGAATATTTCACAAGATTGTATATCCAAGAATTGATGATATTTCATGGTATGCCTAGGTCCACCATATCGGATCGTGGTATCCAATTCACTTCCCACTTTTGGAGATCATTTCAGAAGGGACTTGGAACTAAGATAAAGTTGAGCATTGCTTTTCATCCTCAAATCGATGGGAAAGCTTAGAGGACTATTCAAACCTTGGAGGATATGTTGAGGGCTTGTGTGTTCGAGTTCAGGGGTAATTGGGATAATCACCTTCCACCCATTAAGTTTGCCTATAATAATAGCTTCCATGCTAGCATTGGTATGACACCATTTGAGCCCTTGTATGGGAGAAGGTGTAAGTCACTGGTGGGGTGGTGTGAATTGGGAGAAATGGCATTGATTGGCCCAAATTTAGTGTTGGAGGCTATGGAAAAGGTGAAGGTGATTAGAGAAAGGTTGAAGATGGCCCAAAGTCGCCAAAAGTCCTATTTGGATGTTAGGAGAAGGGATCTTGAGTTTCAGGTTGGTGATTGAGTGCGTGTGAAGGTTTTGCCTATGAAGAGTGTGATGCATTTTGGTAAGAAGGGAAAGCTGAGACCCCAGTATGTTTGCCCTTATGAGATTGTTGAGCGGATTGGGAGCATGGCTTATAGGTTGGAGTTACCTCCAGATTTGAGTTCCATTCACCCTATTTTCCACGTATCTATGTTGAGGAAGTTAGTTGGTAATCCTAGCACTATTGTTCCTTTGAAGGGAATCGAGGTTGAAGAGAACTTGTCCTATGAGGAAGTCCCGGTGGAGGTTTTGGATAGGCAAGTGATGCGGCTTCGTAACAAAGATGTGGCCTCGGTGAAGGTGCTTTGGAGAAATCAACACATGGAGAGTGCTACATGAGAAGCGGAGTTGGACATGATAAAGAGATACCCCTATCTTTTCCAATCTACTTAAGCCTAAGGTACTAGGTTCTTCCTTTTCTAAATAGCTCTAATTCTTTCACACTAGAATCTTATGATATGACATGCATACATGTGGACAAAAATGATTTTTATGAGGATTCGAATTATTTGGATACCTTTTGATATGGGTTTTAAAGATTTTATGATCTTCGAATGATGAGCTATGCATTATACCTTGTGGTCAGATGTTTCATGTCCTAAGTCAAGCTTTCAAGCCTTGTCATTGCACATTTGGGGACGAATGTTCCTAAGGGGGAGATGATGTAAGGACTCGAAGTTTTTTCGGATGACTTTATCAGACCTCAAAATATCACCCCGAGAGAACAAATTGACCAAGTGTCAATCCATGGGAGGCCCACACAACCAGTGTGAAGTCACACAGACTGTGTGGCCTCCAATTGAAGGATACTTGGCCATAATTTCGATTACAGGGACTCGACAGGGAGTTTGGGCTAAGTGTAGGCACATGGTCACCCACACGGTCCGTGTGGTGTATCATAAGCCGTGTGGCCCACCCTATAGCTCGCGATGTGAAATTTTTCTAAGTTCGAAATCACTGTCTCGTAACTTTTTTGCACAAGATTTTTCTAAGTGTTGTTTCACTGTCCTTGGCACGACCCGTGTAGTGTCACACGGGCCGTGTGGCCGTTCATATGGTACCCCTTCGCTCCAAAAAATTCTAAGTGTTGAACTTTGCAAAATATTTTCTATGTGCCATCTCACGAGCACTGTTCATGGCCCGTGAAATGTCTCACGGGCCGTGTTAGTTCTAGTGAAGCTATGATGGCCCAATTTTCATCCGTTTCATTAATGGCTTTTTCGTAAATATGATTTATTTTAATTGTATTTTATGACCTTTTTTCCTGTCCTAGACACGTAAACCAGCTGATATCCCTTCATTCTCATTAGAAACATCCTCACTCTAACATCATTCCTAAAAATCCACCTTAAGCTCTCCTCTTAAGAATCGAGCTAGGGTTCAACTGATATTCAACTTCAAGCTAGATTCTTCTCAATTTCAGCTTCTCAATCAAGTTAGGTGGGCTTGATTCTTGGTCCCTTCAACCAAGAAGATGCAAACTCTTTTAAATTGATTTTCATGAACTTTAACTTACTTTCAATGTGGAATTTCATTATTTGATTAGATTAAATTCAATTGAAGTATGGGTTGTGCTTTATTGATAATTTTAAATTTGTTTAGGCCCTATTGTTATAGTTTGCATTGAGATTATGAAATTATGAATGTGCATGTCCCTTTTTAAAGTTTGGTTTATGCATGGGTGATTTATATTATGAGTTAAGTGTGGATTTAATAATGGTTTTACTTCAATTTCGTATTACATTGCTAATTTTAGGTTGAATATGCAACACTCACATCATTCATTGCATTTGAATTCATGAACATTGGTCTTTATGAAAATTATAAAGTGGGTTAAGCACAATTATGCTTTATGATATGATTTTGATAAGGTATTGATTATGAAAAGAATGTGATCACATACAAGTCTTATGAATATGGCTTTTGAGCATTTTGGGTGGTTGCACCATTTCGTAGTTGTAATCGAGCTAGTCCTATGCATGATTGTATAACTACAAGCTATGATTTAGCAATTGAGCCTAAATGCGCATTAATCAGATTTTAAAGTATATACATATACTCTATATGTATTCTCGTGGGATGTTGACTTGGAAATGATGGATTGTCGGCATAAGGGCTATCCCTAAGGACCCTCTCTCTTTTCTCGAACTATGTGCCTAACATATGTTATTAGAATCCTATCAGAAATTGGTGATATTCCTATAATGAGGTTGCTTCATATGAAATGGGTGATGTTCTCGTAAGGTTAAGTATGGTTTACCTTTGGCAAGTAGACCACCTCTGTACTGGCGAGGGGATTTCATAGGGATTCCAAGTACTAACTCACTTGGTCTTACTCATGTCAGTTGAGGTCACATCCCCACTATATATAAAAATCATTTCATTCATGCATCACGAATTTCATGGCATATTGTATATTTCTCTCTTGAATATATGATTCTTCCTATATTATGTGCCATTGTCTTCTAACAATTAAGTGCAGGTTTAACAAGTCATATGTATTGCATGCCCGCATACTTAGTACATCCAAACATACTAACACATACTCTATGCCTACATGATTTTACCATGTAGGGGCCGATCCCTACGACTATCCACCGCTTGACAAGTAGCGCAATTCTGAAAGTTGAACTTGTGGTGAATCCCATCCTCCAAGGATAAGCCACCTTCCTTCTACCTACGCTATTCTAAATTACTTTCTTATTTAAGGGTGAGCCTGAGACATGTCTTGGCCTCATTCCATCTTTTGACTAGAGGCATTGTTCGACATCTTATAGACTCTCGTCTATTTACATGCTATATGTTGTAGTTGGAGCCTATGTTTCGGTCATCTATTGGAAATGGCCATTTTGGGTTAATTATGGAAATTATGTATGTATGCATGTTTGGTGTGGAAATGTAGAGGGTCCTAAGCCCTGTTTGCCCCCATAGAGTGAGTCCTACTTACCTACCCCTTAGTTCTTCTATGCTATGTGTTATGTGAATTCATGTAAATCCCTTTCCCCTCGATGTCCCCATAGCATGAGTCCTACTTTGCCATCCCTTAGTATTATGTGTTTATTATTTAAATGCGCTTTCGAACCTATGATGTAGATTTTGATACTTTGAGGCTTATTTTTGGGACTCTCAGATTCCCATTCGCCGTGTCACTTCTATGCCCTAGTACCAAGTCGTGACATACCACTACCACTTCTAGAGCTAAAAGAACCCACTATCATGATGACCCTGTTGGAACCTCTCAATCTCTTCTTCTTAAGTTTCTCCTCTTCATTTTATTCATTATATGTCATGAGCCTAAAAATATCCATCTCCCGAATAAGCACAACATTGCAACATTCTTTCACAACCAAGTTAAATATTCCTGAGATAAATTTGTGTATTCTAGCATGATGGTCAGCCACTAGTACATGAGCATACTTGGAGAGCTTAGTAAACTTGAGGGAATATTTCCCCACACTCATACCACCCTTTTTAAGGTTGATAAACTCTGTCAGTTTGGGCTCTTTAAGCTCAAAAGGGAAGAAATGATCTAGATAAGGAAATTTGAACTCCTCCCAACTAACTTTGTCATCTCTAACTCTCTTGGTCAACCATTGAGTGTACCACACTTGGGGCCACTCCCTTTAACTGATAAGTAGCTAACCTAACCTTTTCTTCTAAAGACAGTATGCCTCTATGATGGACAACACCTTGTAGACCTGATCAATGAACTCCTGGCCATCCTCCTTAACCTTGGATCCACAGAACTCCAAAGTATCCATTTGGGAAAATCTCTCACCCTAGCAGTTAGGGTGGGTACAGGAGGAGAAAGGACAACCTGTCTAGCTTGGTTGGTCATATGTCAAAAGTATTTTGGAATTTTGCATGAGTAACCGACTCTCCCATAAGCTATTGAAGAGCTTGCTCCTCATTAGTAGAAGCTTGTCAAGGTTGAGGAGCTCTTCTTTGAGGCATCACCTGCAAAGTCATCAAAGAACATTTGTTAGATTTAGGAATCCTTTGGACATGCTCTATGTCATTACATGACTCATGAAAAAGTGAGACGTACATTTCCTAAAATGTCTTGTAACCGCCTACTCATACATGTGGTGCACTTCACAACCATGAATAAGACTCTACTTAACGTGACATATTGGACTCCAAGGACCATTTCAAAACCTTATTGCTCTAATACCAAGTTTGTCACGATCCAAACCTAGGACCTATCTGTAATACGGTGAATAAGATCTCCAAAGGAACCTCAATCTAACCCTTAGCATTCAAGGTAAATCAAGAAAAATACATACGCGAAAGCATTTACATAGTCTGAATTATAGCATGACATAATAACACATAATAAATCATAAGGTAGAGTATACTAGTCTAAACTAAAGTACATACATATGTCCAAAATATGCCCCTAGACCATAACATAAGATGAGGGCTCAGATAGACCTTGGCTCACCCTGAATATCAAAGAAAGATTCTCTTGCATACAAAACAAAGCATGAGAAATTAGGTAGGTATGCTCTGTCCTTGAAGCTGGAGGACTCTCCCAATTAGGATCATGGAAATATTTGGATTAGGACACGAGGAAGACCAAAGGTACCACCTGCTCCTGCATTGTAGTATAATGCAGGCATAAAGTATGCATTACTACTTTAAAATGTACAAAGTATGTGGGTATGAAATGAAATGAAGTCATAACAAAATTGTGTTTCACATGTTAGATGAATAAGAACACACACACACACACACATATATAGAAATGAAATGTATAGAAAGGATAGTCATAAAAAGATGCCACAAGATACCACGATGCATGAATACCATAATACATGAACATATGTGGAGATGATCGTAATCAACACAAGGTGAAGCATAATGCCATGGGGTAGGTAGCATAACCTCGCATAGTGAGTCTAAGAGTATTCACATAACCTCCCATAGGGAGTCTAAGAGTAATTAACATAACCTTACACATAGTGGATAGTAGCATAAAATCATTTTCATAATCTCACATGGTGAGTATAAAAGATTTTCATAACCACACTTTATGCATATGTAATGAGCTTGCTGGTCATTTTTGAGCTTTTCTGTGAAAATAACTATTTTATCTTATCGTAAGTTGCATTGGACCTATTTTGAACTATCTTTGTTGTTGCAACTAGAATGTCATGTTTTTAAAGTGGAAAATATGAGGTTTGGCATTTTAAGCTTCAGTTATTGAAAAAGTGGGTTTTTGTACCATTTGGAGTTTCGGGTTCGAATAAAATATTCATCACTTCCATAAGTTGCGGAACATGAAATCTCGAGTCAATGAAGTTACAAAATTGAATTTGTAGTTAAAATGGAGATTTTAGACCCAAAGTTGCATTTTCAATTGGCTCTGGAGCCAAAGTTTGACTTTGATCAACATTCGGGGTTTGGAAGCTCGAATGGAAATTTAGAAAGCTCTAATAGTACCAGATGGTGAAACTAGTGTTAAAAATTGTATCATTGTAATTTTTGGAGTTTCTTAGGTCAGTTTTGGTATATTGAATTTCAATTAGTTTTATCGGTAACTTTGTTGAGGAGACCTCAAAATTGAATTATGATAATTCTATTGAGTCCAAATCATCGTTTCTGACAGGGATACATATCTGGTTTATGTAAATTAGTTTCTAAATAGACCCGATGGATCTGTTCCAAATTTAACTATAGCTGATTTTGCTGCTTGTGGAAAATCGGGTGTAGAGTAAAATTACTCTGCGTGGTTGCACCATTTTTCCCGTGTTTGTGGAAGGTTAAATTACATGACCTCTGCATTCACGAAGCATTATCCACATTCGTAGAGTGTGCTGACCCAGAGTTTCACATTCATGGAGATGGGGCCGCATTCGCAGAGTGTTGACATGTGTTGACTTTCGTCTTTGCGGAAGCCCATCCACGTCCGCGGAGAAGTCTTCAAACCTAAATAGTTTTAGTTTGTAAAAACTCCATTTCCAATCATTTTCAAGCTTTCTTGGTGCAATTTTGGCAAGACTATTTGTGAAAAACTTTTGGGTAAGTGTTTCTTTCATCAACTTAATTAATTTTTGTTACTTTTATCTTGATTTTGTCTTGACTTTCATGACTATGGAAATTTTAAATTAAGTGTTTCCATGTCTTCAAAATGGATACTTCAATTGTTGAATCATAATTCCTAGTCAATTTTCAGATTTGAAAACTTTAGAATTTAGCCCTAATTTTGACCATTTTCCCCTAAGCCTAATTCATGCCAATATGGTATCAAAATTAATCTCTTGATGTACATAATCTATTATTGATAGTGGTTGGTTGATTCGACATCAGTTTTGAGGCTTGGAGCTACTAGACGGTTGATTTGGGTGTAGTTTTAGCATTAAGATAGGTTTGGCTAACCTTTTTGGGACTGGCTTTGAGTTATTGAACATGTTTATGTGATGATTGTAAGATTTAAGATGTTTCATGAAATAATTGGGTTGATATGATAGTAATTTGGTGAAAATGCTATATCAGTTACATTGGAGTTAGAGTATATTGTGATTCTGTTGGTTAATCGAGATGTATTCCTGAGATTTGAGATATTTTAAATGACACTATGGTAATATGAGACTTATGGCATCATTTGGGAAGTTCATGTGGTAATTTGATGGTAATTCTAATACTTTCGGGAGTCATGTGCATATTTTGGGACTTGCAAAGTCTGATTTCATTAGTACTTTGAGGTTTTGATGGAAGTACAATGGTATGAGACATGTGATGGATTTGTTGTACCAGTTTGAGACACTTGGCATTGCCGTTTTGATTCCATGGCTATTATTTATCCGTAATCTTATTATATTGTTGTTATATACTTTGATTTGTGGTATTGGCATGCATTCATCTCATATTGCATTTGTACCACCTCTTGACCATGCTGAGGTGGCAAGGTTGAGATACTATATTACTTCTTATAAAACCCATTGACCATGCTCAGGTGGCAAGGGAGAGATTGCACCACCATATATATGGCCTACGACGTCTAGTACATGGCATGTGACGCCCCCCATTCTATCTGGTAGCTTCATATCAATAGATGTGAACATTGGTTCTGTGATGGTCGTGATTCCACCTCATAAATGGCCTGCAATGCCATTGCATTTATACATCTCATTTGCATTGTATCACTTATTACACTCGCTATCTTTGCTTGTTCTTATATCTGGTTATATATTTATAAATATTGTGTACTAAACCCTTTAGTGTAGGTGATAGGACTCTTAGTTATTACATGCTTATTTAATTTCTTCTACCCAGTCAATTAAACTTACTGGGTACATTTCAGTGTACTCACTCCTACTTTTGTTTCCTTCCTGCAGATCGAGCACAGGGATCCCCACAAAGTAGTTGATCTTATTGTACAGAGTTTCTTACTATTTCTAGATTCAATGACGAGGCTCATTTGAGGTGCCGTTGCTTCTTTGAGACTTATTTGTTGTTATCTATTTTGGCCTATGTATTTCTTTTTGAGATAGCATTATATTTACTCATTCATACTATTTAAAAACTCTAATACTCATGACTCTAGGTTTTGGGATTTAAGTTAAGTATTTTGGTTGCTTTTACTTTGGTTTTATTTTCTTTAGTCATGATCGAGTTTTTGGGTTATTAAAAATTTGGTATCAGAGCTCTAGGTTCATTGGATTCACGAGTCAATAGTGGGGTGTCTAGTAGAGTCTTGCGGATCGATATGTAGACATCCATACCCATCTTCGAGAGGTTACATGGCACTAAATTAGAAAAGCTTCAGTCTTCTATTCACACCTTTCTTCGTACCAACTATTTTGACATGTATCTAATCTACTCCCTCTTCATAAATGCTAATAACTAGAGCTTGACGGTTAGTGGGAGAGCCTGAGCCAGTTGATATGGTCCCTACCCATGGTTGAGGCAGGGCTTGAGGTAGGCCAATGGTCATGGACATGCTAGAGGGGAAACTCCGTCTAAAGGACCGGTTAGATTAGTTTCTCCGAAGCTTGAGTATAAATTAGAGGGACACATAGACCTTGTTCTACCATTATTAGCACTTGATGCTAAGCCTTCAATTCAAGAGCTATTTCTATGAGTGTTGGCTACACTTGAGAAAGCTTCTCTTACTCTTGCTATTCTAGATGCACCAATTCCTACAGTGATGGCTAGCCCTTCCACAGTACCAGTTGATCCATCTATGATTGTCTTTCATTGGCCACAGTGGATCATCCTATGACCTTTATTATTCTGCCTTAAGACTTCTTGGCTGAGTTCTGGTTCACAGCTTCATTGGTTGGTCAATTGCACTACCCAGATTTATGGCACCATCTTCTACTAATCCTATGATTTTTACTGCCGAGCAGCTGAGTTTCAAGAGATTTGTTCAGTTGGCTCCCCCAGATTTGATGGTATGTACAGTGATAGGGCCTAGGATTTCTTATCGAAGTATAAGGCCCAATTGTGTAATTTGGCTATCCTTGATTCTTACATAGTTTCTTATAGTGATTTCACTGGCTTAGATATCACCGACATGGTGGTGGGAAGAGATTATGCCAGAACGGAATATTTAGTGGGCACCCACCATGAGATAAAGAGTTTCAGAGATAGGGCCATCAGGGCAGGGCAGTTCATGCATCCATTCCCACATCCGATGATATTGACAAATCTAGGACTATCTTTAAGTGTAACCAGGTGTGGTGGTTTTTAAGGACTACTATTTTATAGGCGGCAAACTAGGGCTTATTATCATTGTGATAAGATGGGGCACTTGGCCCATCGTTGTCCTCATCGTGCACCTCCTACCCAGTCTTCAGGTTCGCAGCAAGACCATCAATCTCCAGTGCTAGAAGCTAGGAACACCTCTCAAGGCATGAGTAGTAGTACTAGAGAAGGTTGAGGCACAGTGAGAGGTGGAGCCTATAGAGGCCCATAGCCTAGCGAGGGCGTAGAGTATACTATGCGGTTTTAAATTAAGCAGAGTGCCTGTTCTGCTTTAGTATTATTTGATCTAGGCTCCACTTATTCATATGTTGCAGCTTATTTTTCCACAGATCTTGATATTATGTGTGAGCCCCTTACTGATTCTATTTGTTTTTCTACCCTAGTAGGTGAGTCTTTAGTGGTGAGTCGGGGTTGTATTGTGACCTTCATGGGGAGAGTGTAAAGACTCAGATCTCGTGAGACTTTATTGATGCTTAAATCAAGTTTCCGTATGTGTGTGACCCATGGGAAATACTTGTGTATGTCTTTGTGTTTCTTAAAAAAGGATTTGAGGCTTGGCGGTGCTCCAAGGAACCTCCGGCGAGTCATGATCTTCACCGCTGGATGTGGAAGGGCCCCTTAGTAGGAGTCCTAACCTTCATCAAGCCAAGAATTTGGCTAAGGCAGCCACCAAGGGCTCTAGCACAAGCCATACAGCACATAATGAGCCATAGTAGGTCACGTGATGCTCACTATGAGCCGTAGTGAGGTGTTTCATAAAGCCCTCATCCTAAAATGTGGTTGTAAGGATAAAATTACAGTCTCAAAACTTGGTCCATTTATACAGACCATTGTAGGGTCAGTGCACCTTTGAATGGACCGTGAACCGTTAGTGGAAATGTCCTTAGTCTGAAAAATTGGCTAAGTGTCTGAAGACCCTACCACGGACCCTTGTACGGTCCGTGGTCATGATCACGAGCCGTGGTGCTCTTTCACGGGCCACCTGGACTCTTTTTAATTGTCATTTCATTGATGGCATTCTCATAATTTTGGTGATTTCTATGGGTCGTTTGTGACTTACTAACCTATACTAAACCCCAAAAAAGACCTACACCTCTATTCTTATTCCAATTCATTCATTACACTTAGAATATTCAAATTCTCTCTTCTAAGAACTCCTCTCAAACATGCCATTGGAGATTTAACTTGGAGCTCAAGGAAGGGTCTTCTTCTCCAATCAATTTCTTCTTAATTCTTCTAGATACCTAAGATATGTGGGATTGATTCATGGTTCCTTTCAACCATGAAGACCCCAAGGATTTCTTACCTCTTAAATTATAAATTTCAAACTTACTTTGAATATGGGGTTTTAAAAATAAATGTTAATATGATTCAACTGAGATATGGATTGTATTTAATTGATGTTTTAAAAGTGATTTATGCCCTAATATATTGAATTGCATTGATATTATGAAGGTTTGAAAATGCATGTCCCTTTAACTATTGATTTAGGCATGGGTAATCTTAAGTATATTTTAAATGTGAATTTCTTTATGGATTTACTTTGAATTTCACTTTATATTATTATTTCAAGCATGAATCTCTATTGTCCATGTTATTCTCTCATCATTTATGACGTATGCATACGTGAGCACCGATTTTCATAAAGTTTATGATGTGGGCTAAGTCCCAATTATGATGATAATTATGTTTTTAAGGAAAGTATGGGTATAACAAGAATGTAATCACATAATATCTATGATGTAACTCTTTGAGAAATGATGGGTGTTTACACCACTCTATACACGTATGAAGGAGCTATTCCTATACATAAAGTATGACATGAAGAATGATTTGGATTTTTAGCACAAGTATGCATGATTATGAAGTATGTTTACGCATTTGAGCCTAAGTATGCATGATTATGATTTGAAAGACTAATGCCTTCTTTTTAAGCACGTTTATGTATATGTATTCTTGTGACGATGGCTTAGCACCGAGCAGGGTTGTGCAAGGGGGGATATCCCAAAGGTCCCTTATATAAATCCTCAAGTCCCATTATTTTTCACAAAATATAGGTTCATGTTTATGCCCTTTTTAAGGGCTGATTATGTTAAGGATCTACCTTTGGCAAGTAAGTCACCTCTTTATCCATTGTGGGGAAGACGATGGAGTTCCAAGTTATAACTTACTTGTTCTTATGTCGGTTTAGGTCCCAACCCCTCTATGTACAATGTGTTTTGGCATTCATGCATCATGAATTTATGGCATATCGATATATTATTCGTTCCTATATGCTTCTTTCCATATATGTGCCCTTGCAATCTAACATTCGTCACAGGCTAATAAGTTCATAAACATTTGCATGCCTGCATATTTAGTGTATTCAAAGGTAGTAACACATACGCTTTTCCTACATTATCTAACCATGTAGGGATTGGAGACTATCTTCAACCACCTCTTGACAGTTAGCTTGGATTGTGAGAGTTGCTTGTGGTAAGTCCTACTGTTCAAGGAAAATCCATCTTTTATCTTTCTATTATGCTATTTCTCTTATATCCTTACTTTGAGTGTTAGCCCGGGACATTTCTTGGCCCCTATCCTAATCTATGGCTTAGAGGCATTGTTGGACAACATGTAAACTCTATGTATAGATTCATCTTATGTTATACTATTTTCTTGTTGAGATTATGATTATGGCTATCATTTGATATTGATGAAATGATGATATGTTTATGATGAGTTGGGAGATGTGGAATGTTCTAAGTCCATTCTATCCATATTGTATGAGTCATACTTACCTGCCTCTTAGTTCTTATGTGCTATGTGTTTTGTGGATCCATGCAAATCCCTATCCCTATGACATCACCATAACATGTGTCCTTCTTTCTCTACCTTAGAACTATGTGTTTATTTTTTTATTATGCATTTCTAAACCAATGATATGTATTGGGTGCTATGAGGCTTGTTTGGGGATTCTCGAGTTCCCATTCTCCATGTCTCACCTAGGCCCTAGGCCCGCGTCATGACAAGCTTGGTATCAGAGCACTATGTTTATAAATGATACCTAGAGTCCAACATGCCACGTTGATTAGAGTCCTATACATGGGTGTGAAGTGTACCATATGTATGAGTGGGAGTCTATGAAGGCATTTTAGGAATTATCTCACTTTTTCATTTCTTATGTCTTTCTTTCAATTGTGTCTTAAAACTTCCTAACATTGAAAATGTCCTTGATGCCTTACAAAAGATGCCTCCAACAAGAGCCCTCTACCAATAGGCGCTGATCAATGAGGACTAAGTCCGTTAAGAGCCTATAAGGGAGCCAGTTACTCAAGATGAATTCCAGACTGCCTTGTCCATGCTTGCCCAAGTGGTGATCAACCAGGCTAGGAAGGCCAATGCTCCTCCTCATGCTCCCACTCCGGCTGCTAGAGTGAGAGATTTTACCCCGATGAATCCTCTGGAGTTTTATGGGTCAAAAGTTGACAAGGATGCCCAAGACTTCATTGATCAACTCTCTAAAGTATTGACTTTCTTGGGGGTGACTTCGGAAGAGAAAACTAAATTAGCTGCCTATCAGTTGAAGAATGTGGCTCAGGTATGGTACAACCAATGGTTGGTGGAGAGGGTTGGTGATGATAGGTTTGGTTGGGAAGAGTTTAATTTTTCCTTTCTGGACCTTTTCTTTTCTCTTGAGCTTAAAGAGGACAAAATGACAGAGTCAATTAACCTCATACAGGGTGGTATGAGCGTGAGGGAATATTCCCTCAAATTCATAAAGCTCTCAAAGTATGCTTCTATGTTAGTGGCTGACCCCCGTGCAAGAATGACAAAAGTTTATTTCTGGAGTCTCTGATTTGGTTGTGAAAGAATGTTGTACGGCTATGATTATATAGGACATGGACTTATCTAATCTTATGACTTATATTGAACAGATTGAAGGGGAAAAGCTTAAGGAGAAGAGGGTGAATGATTACAAGAAAGCTCGGTATGATGGTGGATTCTATGGGTAGAATTTCCATGGGTAGTGATCATATAGAAGATTATGAAAAATGGGAGTTAGCTAAATATGTTCATAGGTTTGTTAGACTAGGAGTGAAATTGAGTGAGTATGGAAGTGGTGGTGCAATGTTTGTTCACGGGTCCATATATATCTTTTTGTTGATGAGGTTAAGGCTTAGCAAGACCTTGATCCGGCCTTGGTTGAGTTGAAAACCTTAGTAAAAGATGGAAAGATACAAGTCTTCTCACAAGAAGGAGATAGTGTTCTCCGATATCATGGAGGTTGTGTGTACCCAATGATAGTGAATTAAAAAAGTTGATCATGCAAGAGGCCCATAAATCTTCATATTATATTCATCCGGCACTACAAAGATGTATAGAGACTGGAGGGAGATTTATTCTTGGAATCGAATGAAGGACATTACTCAATTTGTGTCCGAGTGTGCGAATTGCCAATAGGTAAAGGTTGAACTTCAAAGGCTGGGTGGCATCACAAAAGATATTGATATTCCTACTTGGAAGTGGGAAGAGATCAATATGGACTTCGTAGTTGGTTAGACAAAGACAAAAAAGCATTTTGACTCCATATGGGTGATAGCTGACCAAATGACAAAGTCTGCTCATTTCATACTGGTCAAGACCACCTTCAGTGCTGAGGACTGTGCCTGCTTTTATATGCTAGAGTTGGTGAGGTTGCATGGCATTTCATTATCCATCATATCAGATTGTGGAGTTCAATTCACTTCTCATTTTTGTAAGTCCTTTAAAAGGGGACTTGTCACTAGGGTGAAATTGAGTACTGCTTTTCATCCCCAAGGCGATGGACAAGCCGAGAGGACTATTCAACCATGGAATATATGTTGAGAGCTTGTGTGTTGGAGTTTAAGAGGATTTGGGATGAGTATTTTCCATTTATTGAGTTTTCCCACAATAATAGTTTTCATGAAAGTATTGGGATGGAATTATTTGAGGCATTGTATGGTAGACAATATGGATCACCCATAAGGTTGTTCGAAGTTGGTGAAGTGACATTAATAGGACCGAACTTGGTGATAAATGCTATGGAGAAAATTAAAAGCATACGGGAAAAATTGCAGACAACCTAAAGCAGACAAAAGTCCTACTTCGATGTGAGAAGAAGGGAACTTGAGTTTCAAGTTGGTGATTGGGTCTACTTGAAGGTGTCTCCAATGAAAAGTGTGATCAGGTTCAATAAGAAAGCAAAATTGAGCCCTGATCAGGTTCAATAAGAAAGCAAAATTGAGCCCTAGGTATGTGGGGCCCTATAAGGTTGTGAAAAGAAAGGGAAAAGTAGCATCTGAGTTGGATCTACCTAACGAGTTGGATTTGATTCATACGGTCTTCCACCTATCGATGTTGAGAAAATTCACAGGTTACCCAAGTTCCATAGTTCCTTTGCCTGATTTGAACATAGAAGAGGATTTGAGTTCTAAAGAGGTACCGATTGAAAGCCTAGTTAGACAAGTGAAAAAGCTAAGGCACAAGGAAGTTTCATCCGTCAAAGTGCTTTAGAGGAGCCAACAAGCCAAGGGTGCTACATGGGAAGCAGAAGGAGATATGATAAAGTGCTATCCACATCTATTCCATTCTGCTCAAGCCTAAGTTATTAAGAAATTCTTCCAAAATCCTCCAATTCTATACATTTTAGTTTTTCATGATATATGCATTTATTTTGATTTTATGGACTATTTTGAGACATGTTATAAGTATGAAATCTGAAATTTTTTTAGAAATGATGTTTAACTTGCATTTCCCATGCATGCTGGGTTGTTAGCTACTCGTTTACTCCTTAGAGCCTACCTTTAAGTATATTCAAGGATGAACATTCCCAAGGGAAATATATTGTAACTACCCTTAGTTTAGGAGCCTTAAGTGTAGTAAAGTTCGCCTAAGAAATATCCTGAAGTCTAGCTTACAAGAGAAACTTATGGCCCATAAGTTAACCTACTATCTGTAGAATCGACCCTTGAACATGAGACTTCAAGAAGAGGATAAGTTTCCAAGAGTAGGGTACTCCACAGAAAAAGTGACGACACGTAAAATGAATCAAAGATCGTAGCAAGGGTCATGAGTGAGATTATCAGACATGATGGAAATTTGGAGTTTGTTAGAAGGTGACCTACGTGTTATTCGACGGCCCGTGAAACTCTATATGGCTTGTATGGTGTCTCGTAGAATTAATAAGACCTAGAAAAGTAAGAAAAAATGCTACGTATGAAAGGACTCTATGAGTCCAACCATGACCCTTAGGTTGTTATACGACCCGCAATAAGTGTTCATAGCTTTGGAACCAGCAAAGTCGGTTTGCAGGGATTTCAGATGTATTACCAAACTAGAGGGACCTACGGCTCGTGGTTTGACTTACGGCCCATAAGCGTAGTTATGTAGGTTAAATCTAGAAGTTTTAATGAGGGGTAATTTTGTCATTTCTATCCATCTATTTCTAAACTATATCATTTTGGGGATGGGAAAGGGACCTGTATCAGCTTTTAAACCCTACTTATCTCATTCAATCCCTCATTCTTCACTCTTAAAATTTCTAAGGCAGAAAGGCTCTCAAGAACAACTAGGTCAAAAGATAGGATTCCAAGGTTCCTTCTTCAAATTTTCAAGTTCGTTTTCTCCCAATTTTTTCCAAGGTATGTGAGTTGATTTATGGGTATCCTTCCGCCCAAAAATTTCCTCATTAAGTATTTTACCATTTGTTCATGTTTTTAAGTTAATGTGCATGCTTATGACGATTTCATGATATTTATGTTATTACATATTTACAATATCCTACAACTGTTTTACTAAGTATATATGATTTTGAACTATTGATGATGACTCCATGTTAGATCTCGATGTCGGTAAAGGTTGGGAGTTTTCAATGTTCCTTAAAAAGACAAATTTCCTTATGACTTATGTGATTTATGATTTTTCCATTTAAAAAGCCTAGCTCACCTAGTTTTCAACTAAAGTTTTATGATATATGATGATGATTAGGACATTAAAGTTAAGTTTTAAGTAATGCTTTTTCAAAGATATAGGCATTTAACTCAACTTTTCATCATTCCAAAGCAACAATTTCACCAATCATTTCTAATTGCTCAAAAATGATAATGAAAACTCAAGACAGGCATCTCATTTTTTAACTCAGTTGGACAAGAATTTGGGTACTCAAGACTTCCCAAATCATCATGTAACCAAATCATTCCAGATTAACACAAAAATGACCGTCCATTTAACTATAAATTAATTTATCCAAATCAAAACCTAAAAATGTGAAAACCAATATAGAGAAGAAATGAAGAAGAATTTACCATCTAATGCATGAGAGTGTGGAATAGACATACCTAGTGTTGTATTGCAATAAAAGGCACAAAGATTTTTGAAGATTGATAGCAAAATAGGGAAGAATGAGAGTGGATCTTGGATCCCATGAGGCGGACCTTGGAAAGTTTTTGATATAAGTAGGAGGAATTTGTTTAACTTTCACTTTTTGATTTTAGGAATCTGTAGAAGTTGCTTAAGCAACTAAATTTTGCATTTGTGATACCTGCTAATATTGTTGGGTCGCTTAAGCGAAACATGAGTCATTTTTATGAAGTCTGAAGTGGGATTCAATTTTGCGACCTCTACTTAAGCAATGCACCATTGCTTTTACTCTCAGCTATAGTCAATTCTTTGAAAATTTAGGTGATTTAATTTTCCAATCATCAACCCACACAACAAATTTTGATGATTTTTATCCCTTAAAAAGTGTTCCAAGTCCTATTTTAAAGGTGATGATCCAAACTTCTATTTTGCTAAACGTTTTTCTTCTAAAATTGTTGAAAACACTCCTAAACACTTTAAAATCATGAAGATTAGTCAAAAATAAAATCCTAAACTACTTCGAAAATTTCAAAAACTCAAAATTAACTAAGAATTCATATATTCCAGATATATCACCCATTGTCTTTCTACTTCGACCCAATAAATCTTCCTCCCCCCTCTCCACAATTTCAATATCAAGAGTTCTATGAAATGCATGGGATAATAAGAGATGATCAAGAGTGGCATTCGAGGTCTCCACTTTGAGGATTTGAATTTCCTACCTAATTTCACATCATTTTTCCTTTGAGGCTCGTTTTATGTAGGTGAGAGGCGCAAAAGAGGCCTTTGCACAATGAACTTTGTACTTATCAACCTTCAAGTGAATGAAACTCTCACTTCCAAACAAACCAAAGTTGCCATATATGATGTTTGTGACTTTTTCTTGAAACTTTATTGTCATTTTTTTTATTTCTATATCTTGGATAATCATTGGCTTGGATGACATGAATTACCCAAAATTTCTTCCACATTTAGAATAACCCCATGCTCTTGATACTCCAACTCCAACTCATTATTTTGGACATTTTACAAGGTATCTTACGAACTCCGATTCTTTTTAATACACTGGTCTTCAAACTTGCAAGTTCAAACTCAAATTGGATCAATTCATGGCATTGAGTTAGGTGCAAATTGCATAATTTATCCCTCATTTAAAACATTAGATCTCTTAGTATCACAACCATTTCAAGTCGTTAAGACAAGTACATGAGAAAACTTGACTCACAACAACCATCTCTCTACACTTATCTTGAAATCGAGAGGTATCAACATGATTGTATCCAACATGAGGTCCTCTACGATATGGGCAAGGGTAATCGACATAAGACTTACAACCATCAAGATTTATTTCTTCAAAAGATGCTATAAAAGAAAAACACTGTAACAACCCCTATGTTTATAGGCTTAGGAAACTGGTATTTAAGGGTTTTGCTGACAGGTCGATTCTACGAGCCATTTTACGGCCCATAGATGCATCCATGAATCATAGGTGCACTCGTGGAAAGTACCTAGTGAAATTGAAAAATAGAAAAAATCCTGAAAGTTGAGTTACGTGTTAGCCGACGAACCATACAACAAACCACAACCCGTCAATAGGTCTTATAAGTGAGGCCCTGAGGAACCCAAAAATTGTCTAAGTTTGAGGTCTGACTTCAAATTGTTCAATGGCCCGTAAGATTCATCCAGAAGTCATGCTTCATGTCCGTGTGTTAGAATCTACATTTAATTAGCTCAACCTTTGTGACACCCCAACTTACGAGGCAATATATGAGTCCTATGTTGATCCTCGACCCATAAAAGAGTTTTCGTGGATGACCCTGACAATTTTAAATGAAGGGTATTTTTGATTTTCAATCCATCTAAGTCCTAAACTACATACATTTGGTTACTCTAACTATGCTAACCAACTTAACCTCTATAAAGTCCTGTTAATAACTCATTCAAAGCTTTTAATTCCCAAATATCTCTCAAGGGTTAACAATATTTCTCTCTCTAAGTTAAGGATTTCATTGAAGCTAAAGCTTGAAGCTTTGACTAAGGATAGATTTTCTTCGTCAATTCTAAGGATTCGACTTGACATATGTAGGGCTTCATTCATGGATTAGTTTTATCTATGAAGCCCAATCCAAAACCTTCTTTTTTATCAAAATTCATGATACTTTCTTATGGGGGTTTTAATCTATGATTCTTAATGCATGGACTATGACTCCTATAGGAAGATTGTATCTAATTATGCATAGATTATGATGAATTTTATAATTTATATGATTTTTAAGCAAAAATATGTGATCCCAAAGTATGCATGATTAGGGCTTAAAGATTTGAAATGGGTTCCCTTATAAGTGATCTTATTTGATTTTAATTGCATTGTTTTTCTATGAATCCTACTCAATTGTATGGCTTTGACTCAAATGCCTATGATCCCACACTTAGCCCTAGTCTTCTATGATAAAGCTATGTATTTCTATGCCTATGATCTCAAGTATGAGAAGCATGTTTTAAATGATGATATTATGACCATGAAAGCTATGATGATTGTATGATAAAGAGTGTGACGAGAACCCTAATATTTATGATGATGTTAAGGTGGGAATTTTCACCCACACTATCATGAAAGAAAGTAGATGGACTATTCTTATGACTGAGGTTTCATGAAAGATTGTGATGACTATTTTGAAATATATGAAAGTATAATTTTAAATGAAGTATGCCCTATGTTTGAAAGCTATGTATATGCATGATTTATGTATTCCATGGGATGGCATAGCACCGAGAGGACTTTGGTAGATACTATGGTCCAGGAACTATGTGCCACCATAGGAATAATGTTCATGTATTATACCTTGCAGGTGTGCTATTGGATCCAATTAGCTTAATGATGAACACTCACCGTACTAGGATAGATCCTAAAAGGTGGGGTCAAATGATGGTGTTCATTGTGCTAGGATAGACCCTATAGGGTGAGGATCATGTTTACCTTAGGAAAGTAGACTTCTCTTAACTCGATGTAGAGTGAAAATGAAGATTCCATGTAATAGTCGGCATGGTCTTATGAATGTTTGTTATGGTCTTATTCCCACATATTTATGATAAGATTAAGAATGGATTTATGATTCTTCTTCTTATGATTTTCAAATTGCATGGTCATACATATTGTGTCCTTATCTGTTGATAATGATTATGCATATTGATACTATTGTGATATCCTTTGATTCTAGCATACCTGTATACTTAGTGCATTCCATGTGCTTACGCATACTACTTGCCTATATGTCCTAACCATGTAGGAACATATGACGAGGAGATTGTTCTATTTCGTGGCTAGATTCAGATCTTCAAATTGAAGACTTATTGGTGAGTTATCATGCTTTTGGAACAAGCCCTATGATGTTTTATGTTATATTTAGACTTTATCAATTCTATTCTTTGATGTATGTCTTGAGGGTAAGCTAGTGAGCTATGTGCTAGTCCCTACCAAGATCTATGATGTAGAGGAATGATTTGTATTTTACTGGATTGATGTATATTCCCTTTTGGGAACTATGACACTTACGTTTTATGTACTTCCACTTGATTATTATCTTTTCTAATTATTTTACCTTATGAATGCTTACAATATGAACATGAGGCTTGGATGGGATGCCTTCGGGTGTCACATTCACTGTGTCACAACTAGGCCTTAGGTTCAGGTCATGACAAACGCAAAAATAAAACATAAGAAAATATCACAATTTGGATAGAAACTAGTAAGCTATGAATTCTAAATTACTTAAATATGCCAATTGTTCCCCGAAACTGGTGCCATTTTTTATAATGCTCAATTATACCTTTCATGATTCTAGGTGTAGATAGTTGTTAACAAGTATAAATCTAATGGAATTAGGGTCAGTCGTATCAGGAATAATGTGATGATGATTGAAAAAATAAATAAGATAAAATCATAATACGAAGATAATAACTAGTAATACTCTAGGATAGGGGATAAAAATGTCACGACCCGATTCTTAGGTCATGATGGGGTATGTTAGATCCCACCTGTGGTCTAGCTAACCCAACACACAACTCTTGTCCTGGATCTATAACATTGTAATACTAGCAATATACACATAATCCAAACATAATCTACCCAGAACCTAGAAGTCATCTGTACAGAGCTACAATAAACTCAAACACATACTCATATTTATACATAATAAGAATAATATACATAACCCAGAGGAACTCCTACATATACAAGCCAACTACAATTTAGAGGGCCAATGTCCAGATACAAAAGATGGCAATCAAAAATAAAAGGAGACTATAGAATGTCCAGAGTTATTGATGCTTACTAAAGTCTCCTGAATTATCCACGAACCCTTGACTCAACGACCATGGTTAGTACCTGAACCTGCACCATGGGAAGATGCAGAAATGTCTTGGTGAGTACCAATAAAAGGCACTAATAGCCATCGTTTGCCAACTAAGTGAAATACTATTAATATAGAATGCCAAAATGTAGTAAACTGTAGTAAAACCATCAAATCTAAACTTGCCTCAACAGTGAGTACATCGGTGACATCATCATATCCCAACAGCTAGAGTCAGGCAATGTATCATAACTCAACCAATAGAATCATAGTTGAAACCATACCCTCATTATGACATTGTCAAGGTATCGAGTTGTAAGTTAGTGTAAGGACCTACTATCACACATGTACATCCTCAATCCCCCAAAAGCCCATAAGGTACACCCATAAACAACCAAGGTGCCAAATGATGCTCTAGTGGAACCCATGTAGAATAGTGTAATCCCTGTCGGATCAGGGCAGTTGAACTAGGTCCTATGTTAGAACGTGATACTCAATCCTAGGAATCGTGTTGGTCCATGACACCCAACCTAGAACCTATATATATAACAGTGGGATGAATCCCCTACGGGAGAAATAATCCCTCTATCATGATGGAATGGGTCACCCGATCTTGGAATGTGTATCATTTCAGGGCGTAACACCTGACCCTGTAATGTATATCGTGCTAGGCTGTGACACCTAACCCTATATTTTACATCATGTCAGGCCATGACACTCGAACCTTTAATATATATCATGTCAGGTCGTGCCACCCAACTTGTGGACCTCCCAAGGCCCTCCGTTATATGTAATTGTATGTCTCTATACATCAAGCCTCTAGGGCAGTGACGACTTAAACCAAAGATAAGGCCTAAAGACAATAGATAATCAGAGGTGTGTCATCTATCTATAATCATACCATAACCTGGTTGATACAAATAATACTCACTAAGGAAACTATGTGCTGGTCCATAGGTAATATGCTAATCTCTAGGACAAGATAGTAGTCGTAAGGACAAACTCATATCGTAGCATCCTGGAGATAAGCCATGAACTTCCCCACACCCATAAACTGTAATCTATTAGAAAGTAGCTCTGTGCAATTAAGACTAGTGAAACTATAAGCTTTGTTACAAAATTTTCATGACCTGGTCGGGGTCATGGTAGAGCCTATTGAATCCCAACCATAGGTAAGCCAATTACCCAACCCCAGCATACCTATCCTAGCATTCTACTCAGGCCAAACCAATATAACAATAGCATAATACGTCGAAACCTGCCAAGAACATAGAAGTCAGCTGTACAAAACTACAACAAACACAAGGGCATATCATAGACACATAGCAATAATCTTAATAATATACAGACCAAGAGTGATCCTATAAGTACAACCATATCTATGAGGCACAATTTGAAAATAAATGATGGCCCTTAAAAGAAGGAGACTATGACAAAGCTTGAGTTGCCCGTGCTCACCAAGCGAAGCCTCAAGTATGATCCTGAATCCCTAACTTAGCAATTGTGGTCAACACCAAAACCTGCACCATGGGAAAAAGCAAAAATGTAGAGGGTGGGTACAAGAAAAAGGCACCCAGTAGCCATCATTAGTCGATCTACTGAACATATGTAAAGCCCAAATACATAGAGAACTACAGTAGTGTAGAAAAACAAAATCAGGTGAAGGCATAGGCATGTCTAGAAATCCTCAAACCACAAATGACCGAACTGGAGTGAAGAACAATGATAAAGCGAACCAACCCATGTGAGGAACATCGATACTGACGAACGAGAACGGCATAGGCTCATACCACAACTACCCCCAACTGAGGCATAGTGTTATACGTGGGTGCAAGGCCCTAATATCTATACCTATATGCCTGCCGAGCACCCACAAGCTCGAGAGGTACAGCCGCGCATAATCTACCTTACAGAACATCTCAGAACACCAACTTAATCATCATAGAGTCCAGCTCTCTACATCACCAGAACAAGGGTCTAGTGCCTATGCCTTAATGCCTCTTAAGCTCGCATAATCCTAAAGGGTACATCCATGCACAATTAGGGTATTAATGGATATGTGGATCCATGGCTAATAATTCACGGTGCCTCGCCCCGATAATCACAAGTTAATTGAGTCATTGATCCTATATTGGTACGTGACACCCAATCAAAAATATAAATGTGTAACGCTGGGACGTATCCCTCACGGGAGAAAGAATCCCTCTCATATAAATAAATATGTCTCATCTCAGAATATCAATCTCGAACCTTGCTCCCAAATGGAATCAATAAGGTCCTATACATAATACGTAACCAACAGGTTTCACGACCCATTACTTACTGGGTCTGAGACCCAAAATAATTGGTGTGTCGTATCTCTCTCTAAACATATGGTAGTGTCTCCAACTCAGAGTGTAACGAATGGGGGACCTCAATCTAACCATCTACATGTGCTCAATCCTCGAAATCTTCAGCCAAAGTCAGATGCTTAGGCATGACCACCAGAACTAAAAACCTTGAGGTGTGTAACCCAAGGACTTTGATGCTCCGACATGGTCATTGGTGCTTAAACCACAATGAGGAGCATCATCTGGGTCTCGAGATATCAATCAATCACTCACTCAACTAGTTTATCTGGATCCAGAACTCCAAAGTCATGCCAAGCCTAGAGTAAGAATAGGTGACGAAATCCAAACATAGGTATCCTACACTATCAATCTAACCAACACAATCGTAACCACCATCTCTCTTAGATACAAAAGATACCCCAAAAGTAGATGGAACCAGTACACAACAATTATCAGTAGTTTATTAGAGTGTATATATCACAAATCACCATAGAATCATGCCCAACAAAGGCCAAGTATACCATAACCACATCAATCATCAGTATTTGGGGAAAACATAGGCAATCATGGTACATCATGTGTATCCAGGATAACCAAACCCCATAGAGTAATATTGATACAAATATTTGGCCATGGTATGGGAAAAACCCAATAAATTGCTTCTTGGCCAGCATATCTCCTTAGCACATGCTATACATAGTTATACAGGTACAAGTCAAGTCAGTACATGTACTTGTCCAAGGGAACTAGCTTAAATTCATCGCTTACTAGTCCCTTTATCTGCGTAAAGCATCTCAGAAGTCAGCATGGGTATAACCTAAGCTAAATCCCAAGAGGCTAGATAATTAGAAGGATGTCATTCACCCAGAATCATATTGAAGCCCAATTACTATAAAGGATAGCACAAAAGTAAACCATTTGCCGGCCCACTGATAATGTCTCTTTCTCAAAATAGTTTTTAAGCCCCTAGGAATAACTGATATAGCTAGTCTATCATCAAGATAGCCTAGGAAGCCCATAGGTTATAACCTAGACCTCGCTAATGGGATCACACCCTTGACTCTAACCTGTCAATAGCTCAATAACAACACATTTCGTGTCTCAGGTCATAAGGCTTTCAGGAGTACAACTAAAATCGTTTCCAGAACATGGTGCGTTTCTCCAGTAAATTAGCCAATAGCACAAGTACATAACAGATAATAAAAAATAACAGGGATCATATAAACCACACGGTAATACAGAATCATGTTTAATCGGGAAATTCAACCATAAGTACTAAGAACAGATATAGACAACCATAGTCATATCATACATATATATACCAACCACAAAGAACTCCTATAATAAGATATAGATAATTGAATCAGTGCACAGGGTAGCATGTAATCACTTGTCAGCCTCATAAACTAGCATATATCGGTAGCCTCAGACCATGCGCACATAAAGCAAGAGTCAAGCTCAGTGTATATACATGTCACAAGTTTAGGGCTCTTGTTAACCCCTTTAAGGCCCTTTCGTAGTCATATAATGTAAGAATTTAGGTAATATAGTAGCTATAGTCAACACAACCCTCAATATAACAACTACCGTCCTCTAACATCCTATATATATACAACACACAAATGATATCTAGCCTTGTACAATATATACTCCATGACTTAATCCATAAATAGAATTTTTCTACATATCCCTGCTCAAATACGCATGCATTTCAACTCAGTCTAAGATGTGGAGATACCAAGCCTACCTGATAGTCAATTCCTCGTGTCCAGAGTCGATCCACCTAAGTCTTACCCCTCTAAATTGCTTCCTGACGTTGCTCAGCTATCAAAACATAAGTCAGATGATCATTATGACTGATTTGGCTGTAAAATTTCAAGAAACATATGGTATTACATAAATTATGACTAAAATGGGAATAACTGGGAGCCATGCCCAAGTTTCCAACCCAATACCTATAAAATGATTTCTTCATAACCTCGAGCCCATAACTAGAAACTGAGCCCAAAACAGATCCTAGAAAATAGTGAAATGACTCAAAACATGAAGTTTCATTTTTTCTTGGAAAACATTACTTACATAACTTCTCGGTAAAATTTCACAATAATAAAGCCAAAGTGACATGATTCAAGTATGCCACAATGTGCCTCCTGAGAATAAAATAATTACACATAAATTTCACTTAATTTCGTTGAGAAATGATCGATATGTCCAATGTAAAGTTTTCACTCATTTCAGATATACAACTCGTGAATAGCTGAGATTTTACTTTAAAATAATTAACAAAATCAAATTCTGACATCACCCCGATATTCCTCATTGATATTTATGCCACGTAACCTCTTAAATCACTCAAATTAGATGAACAATGAGCTCGAAATTATAGTGCACAGTTGAAGAAAATATAAATGAATTCTATGGAAAGGATCCTTATATATAAAGGATGATACAACTTTTAGCTCTCTGCCATGTCACAGTAGCCAAACATGCCCCATCACCCCTATCATTAAGTTTCAATCCACTTTTTCACGGTTTTGGGCTCATTTAGACTTTAATTTTCGCCAACAAACTATGTAACCATATGGATTTCCCCCTTCTTGATCAAACGATACAATCAAAAATTCCAATAGAGCTTCCTATGGTATAGTGAGGGTTCCACTTCTTCATACACAACTTTTAACGAAGATCCCTCGAGGGGTCAAATCACATCCAAACATCCCAAGTATCGAACAAAAGGTCATCCTAGACCTAAATCGACTTTCTAGAGCTAACCATGTTATCAAAATTCTTATCTAGGGCATGATTCTTGAGGGCATTGACTAAGACATGCTCCCAGCCTAATTAAACTATTCCGAAGCTAATGAAATCATCAAAATTCCACTGTGAGACAATTTACTAGGCCTTTACCTGAAAGCTCATTTTACGGGTACAACTTCTCAGTTAGCTAAAAAATCCACAAAACTCCCAAATAATCCAACCAATAGCCATTCCAACAGTCACAACAAATCACCAATGGCCTATTGTCATTATACACAGACTCAAATCAATAAATTTTTTGCAACCAATAGAAATAACACCAAGGATCATTATAGTATGGGCCATGTTTTGATATATGGCCTATAGATAGATCCCAGAGATAAGATCTTGAGAGTGGAAAAAGGGGACCTTTTAGCGCGAAGCCCAAGTATGGGTCACATAAAGTTTTACGGGTCATAAATTGGTATGGTGAAAGACATTGACAATTAGAGAAAATTTTTAGAACTTTGAGAAAACCTATGAAGAGATTTCTATGACTTGTATAAGAGAGTGTAGGCCACAACTTTAGGCTCATATAGTTGCTGTTAAAGGGTGAAAATTTGGCTAAGTATAGTGAGCTCCTATGAGGCATATCTATGGGTCATTGGCCATAGAAGATAGTATGAGCGCATAGACGGGTTTCATGGTTGAGATATTGAGGGGTGATGTTTTGGTGAATTTCAACAAAACGGAATTCACAAGCCGTAGATCGTGTTTGCAGATTGATAATTTTTAATTAAGGATATTTGATCCTCTTTTATCCTCCTAGCCCCTAAGATATATTTTGTCCTATAACTACCCATAACAATCCCTGTACTAACAAAACAACCTAGTCCCATATCATTCACCCCATACTTCATAATTCTCTCCAAAGTTCTTCTTTTCCAAGTCTCCACTGAAGGATCAAGTTTAAGGGTTTTAAGTTCCAAGATTTCCATTTCCGATTTTCTCCTATATTTTACCTCAAGGTACATCTGTATACATCCATGGGTCCTTTACATCCATGGGGTCTGATGATTCCCCACCTTTTTACTCAAATTCTGTTATGCGTTTCTATAGTTTTCATGATTTCAATTTCAATTTCATGAATAATGATTCATATTATTATTAATATTATTATTATTTGTCTATGTATACATAAAATTATCACTTATTTCATTATTTCAAAGATTTTGAAGCAAATTCTCTTACATGTTACCAAGGGTTGATGAGATTTTGTATGGGTTCATTCAATTTGATTCTATTGATGTTCTTTTACATGATTATATGCTTTTAAGTCAATTGCATATGAACCCATATGTTTACCTAGATTTAATCGCAAGCCATGATTATGGATTTAACTAGTCTTTCAAGTAAGTTTATGACAAGAGTGAACGAAGACCCTTAATGGTACTCCGTATGGAGGTAGGATTCATAATGATGAAAAGCCTACATCCACACTACATGAATCTTATAAAATAAGCTATTCTATGATTTAGTATTATGCATTGGATCGGTAGAATTATTGTCTTTTCACATGTTAAGATTTATGAATTATGACAAGTATGATTTTTATAAAAAGTATTTTATGTGATTTTGACTTTGCACAGAGTGCACTTTAAGGTGGGGACTCGACTAAAGGGATCCATAGTAGCAATCTTTAATCCCATAGTTATGTACCATCGTAGGATTTTTATCATTATGGCCTAGCTAGTGGATCTACATATAGCAAATGTCCTTGGTAGCCGCCTTATGGAGTAGATTTTGCCTTGCAAAATAGGCACCTCCTTTTTTGGTGTATGGGTAAATATCGAGTTTTCGTGTAATTGTTGGCATGCTCTTATTATCGATTATAGTATCTGTCTCATATATGCATGGTTTTATGATACATCATTCAACTAATCTTGGTCTATGATCCTAAATGACACTTGTTAAGATTTATTTAGCCTTTTACTATTCATGCACTATTTATACTTTCATTTCATTCTATATTTCCTTACTTACAATGGTCAATTACGTGTATGATTTATAACATTTTGCATTGCTCACATACTTAGTACATTCAAATGTACTAAGTACTACATCTTTGTCTACATTGTCTTATAATGTCGAGGAGGTCGCGCATTGTACTTCTCATTTACATGCCTAGCTCTGGAGTCTTTTTAAGATTTGGTTGTGAGTCCTCATGTTTAAAGGGAGAACCTATCTCATTCTAGTTTGTGCGATTCTGGTTTTGTTAATACCTTGAGACTATTACTTTCTCTTTTTTAGGGTTAGTTAAGAACATATCCTAAGCCCCTGTCGATGGTAGTTCCCCTGTCGATGGTAGTTCTAGTAGTGGCATATTGAATATATGGAATCTATGCCTTCTTATTTCCATCCAAGTTATTATGTTTCATAGATACTTATGATTTCTTCTACATAAGTATTCCTTATTTTACCTTATGTATACTCGATATGCAGCCTAATTAGGGTTTTCTCAAGAATCCCTATCGTCGTGTCACAACTAGGGCTAGCTTAGACCATGATAGTGGGTGGTTTGAATTATCAAAAGATTATTACATCACCATTTTTCTTCATCTGGGAAAGGCTATTGCGGTGGTGAATGTTTTGAGTGAAAAAGCATCTAGTATGGTTATTGTGGCCTTTATTTAGGCAGAGGAGAGACTTTTGGCATTCGAAGTTTAGTCATTGGCTAGATAATTGGTTCGACTTGATATCTTATAACTTCATTTTGTTTAGTGTTCATATAGGCTACGCTACTTTCATTGAGCTGATTAATGCACACCAATTTGATGATGACACGATGAGATAAATTTGAGGCTAAGTATAGAGGGATGAAGCTAAGTTAGCTTCTACTGATCCCAAGGGAATTTTAAGGATTAGTAGTCACATTTGCGTGCCTAATGTTGGTGATTGGGTGCAGATAATATTACAGGAGGCTCATTATGCGAAGTATTCTATCCTACCCAGAGAAGCAAAGATATTTCATGACTATAAACAATAGTATAGGTGGTGTGGTATAAAGAGAGATATCATGGAATTTGTGGCTAAACTTTTTAATTCTCAGTAGGTGAAGTTTGAACACTAAAGATCGAAGGGTTCAATACAATGGATGCTCATCCTGATGAAAATGGAAGCACATTCCATGGACTTTGTGACTAGTTTTACCCTTGATATTGGGTAAGTATGACTCTGTTTGGATGATAGTAGATAAGTTGACCAAATAAACTCACTGTATTTGGGTAAACACTAGATACAATATGGACCAGTTAGCTAGGATCTACATATGTGAGGTTGTATAGTTGCATGAAGTGCCTATTTCTATAATGTTTGACGTAGATACACAATTCGCTTCTTATTTAATGATGTCTATATAGGAACAGATGGGTACCAAGCTTGACCTAGGTATTGTTTTTCATCCTCAAACTGACGATCAATTTGAGTATACTTTTTGGGTACTAAAGGATATGTTTCTAGCTTATGTCATAGACTTAAGTGGTCAGTAGAACTAATTCGTACCTTTTTGGAGTTTGCCTATTACAATAGTTAGTATTCGAGAAGTCAGATTGCACCATTCGGGGCCTTATATGGGAGAAAGTATAAATCTCCCATGGGATTGTTTCATTTTTTTGAGGTTTGACCTTGGGATACTAATTTGTCAAAAGACTCCATGAATAAAGTAAGATTGATTCTACACTATCTTGTGATTGCCAAAACTAAGTAGAAGAGTTATGCACAGAGGGGTGTTTGTCATATGTCCTTTGCTATTAGTGAGCTAGTGTTTCTCAATGTATTAGCCACAAAGGATGTGATGAGATTTGAAAGAAATAAAATCTTAGTCAGAGGTTTGTCGCCCTTTTGAGACTTTTGTGAAGTAAAGGGAGGTATCCTACGAATTGGCCTTGCCTCTAAACCTTCCAGCGATTCATCCCATATTTCATATTTCAATGCTAAAGTAGTACCACCAAAATGATTCGTATGGGATTCAGTGGGACTCAGTGTCTTTGTATTAGAATTTGTCCTTTGAGGAGAGCCCAATTCTATCTTTGATAGACAGACGTGGTAGTTGGTATCAAAGCATATTGATTCAATAAAAGTACAATGAAGGAAATGATTGGTTGAGGAAGCTACATGGGAGGTGGAGTCTGATATCTGTGGTTATTATTCACAAATTCTTTAGGCGTCAGGTAGGTCCTTTTATCTTATAATAAAAAAAAATATATGATTTTTTTGTGGTGAATGATGTGATGACTCCGAAAATGATTCTTGACTTTATTTTTAGGAAAATTATCATTTTATCTCTTCAAATAGTTGTTCCCAGTGTCATTTGATCTTTTTGTGGATTAGTTTTGGAATTTTATTGAAAAGTTATAAAATTTTGAACTTTTATATTTTCGAAGGCATAAGTTGTTCAAAAATAGCTTTTGGTTCCAACTAGAGCTTCAAGGATCAAAATGGAATTCCGTCATTTTCATCAGCTTCAAAACATGAAAATTGGTCCAGGAGAGTCATCGTGTTTCAATTTGGAGTTGTTTTGTAGATTTGAGATCTTAAGTTGAAAGTTTGAATTAAATAGGATCAAGGTTTAAATTTGGTCAACATTTTGGATTTAAAAGTGTGGATTGGATTTTCATTGACTTCATTGGATTTAGGAAGTAATTTTAGTTCTGTAGAGGAGGTTATGCAATTTTCAGGAGTATTAAGGGTACTTTGGTCTTTTTAGAGTCTTAAGTTATTTGGGTTTTAAATAATCGAATTTTGGATAAAAGAGACATCGGGTATGATTTTTGATATTTCAAAATTGAGTTCATAACGTTGAGTTTAGTAGCTTAAGATATATGATTTATCTGTGTGCGGTCTAAACGAAATTCTAAGGGTCGGTTTGAAGTTTTATATATGGTTGAGTTTCTATTGAAGCCTGATGTCTCATGCCTTGCAAACACAATGGGGGTGTCACTTAAGCAACTATTTTTTTTGCATGCACCCTTTCACTTTTTTGATATAGGGTGACTAGGTAAGGGTTTCTTTCACATTGGGCACGTCACTTTCCCAATGCCTGCGATTAAGGCCCTTGTGTCATAAAAGTGGAGCTTGTGCCTTCGTAGGGCCTGGGAAGGCACGCAAAAGTGGCTCAAGTGCCACTTTAACAACATCTAGGACTAGTTTGGGGACTAATTCTTTCTCTACCCGACATTTTTGAGATTTGGGAACTCTATTATGGCAGTCATAAAGAGATTTTTCAAGACAAATCCATTTGGTAAGTGGTTTTAACTAAAAATCTTCATTTTCCATTAACTATCTCATGATTCTAACCTTTAATTCATGATTTGAACTTTAAATTTTATGGTTTTCTTCAAGAACATGAATATTTGGGTAAATTGATGAATATGGGTAATTTCAACTTCGATTTCAAATTGGTTTTTACAATTGATATTCAAATGCTTTGGGTAACATAGTATATAAATATTTTCAATCTTTCACTTGTTGTTTCTGAGGTTTTTTTTGTACAATTTTTACCTAGACCTTAAACATTGAAATATGAGTATTGTTGAAATCCATATGATAAATTCTTTCTATTCTTGATAGTAGGGAAACATTCAAAAATTGACATTTGAGGGTAATTATCTGGTAGAGCATTTGGGTGAAAGGTTAAGCCTTCTAAATAGGTCTGACTATCCTTCTTTGAGACTAAGATTGGGTAAATGTGTTCTTATGCCATAGTCTGTTGGATCAGGTAGTAGGTCATAATATAATTTGGGATAATTCAAATACATATGTTGCCTACGATGGGGGCTCATTTGTACCATTTTTATCTTTGTTAGATCTTTATTTGTTACTCTACGTGCTTTGTGAGCACGTGTTTGTGAGTTGCCTGTGTGAGAGTCATTTAAAAACTATTTGACTTGTAATATCTAAGTGAGAGGATTAGTTGGCAATTTTAGCACACTGAGAAGGTAAATTCTTTCTAAATGGTGCTCACTTATTTCTAATGAACTTCCTTTCATTATTTTCATATGAGGGTGTTTGTTGTGATTTGTTGGGTATTGGCAACCTTGAATCTTTTTACATACGTCGAGTTGATTATTACCTACATGTCATATGTGTTGTGATGCATTCATCCTATTTTATCATATCATTGATCTTGGAAAGTTGAGAAATGGTTAAATTCTCTTTGAGAAAGAAAATGAGACAGTTCTTTATATATCTCTGACCATGAGCTTGATGATTAGTTGATGAAACATTGAGATTGTGATTTGGTATATGGATTGCGAGTCCCCTATGGGTTCTTATCTGAATGCCTTAGCTCGATAAGGTATATACGACAAGTTATGCGACAACCTTGATTCCACTACACCAGCATATCATTTCGTTGCATTACATTGCATCTTTAAATATTTGATCTTTCTGATGAGGTTTGATATTACTTGACTTTATAAGTTTACTTAACTTGCACTATTGATGTCGCTTAACCCCACTACTCAAAGGCAGACGGGGCGGTCCTCATAAGCATAATAACCCAACTTTAGAGGTTGGGGCCTATCCCACTGCGAATCGTTGTTCAAGGTGGAAGTAACTCCTCAGACCAAGTGATTGTAGGATCTGGGGGTTGAAATAGTCAAAATAAAATTCAGCTAACAAGTTCTAATTGTCGAATTAAGTAGCTATCAAGGGAAGATGCTGAGGCTATACGAATATGGGCAATAATCTAACAAATGGGTCTAGATGTTTGAGTATATGAGTTGATCTTGAGTGAATAGACTAGGTTGCTTGTAACGCAAAGCGCCTATGATATATTAGTGTTTTGCATGAATCAGCTATGATATCACATGTAGACCACCGAGGAAATTCTTGGCCTAAAAGGTTGAGCAAGACACCTATTACCTTGTCCATTGAGTCCATAAATGTGGATATCAACTGAAACTCCATAAGATTTCCAGCCATTATATCCATTCCATTCTCTTATAATTAAGGAACAATTAGAGATCTTAAACAAAACCCCAAGTTTGCAACCTTGAAATTCATACATTACATTTAGGAACAAATATAAATTCACCCAAATCAATTAAAGATAAATCAACAAATTACAAACCTAGAAAGTAAATTAAAGACCCATATCAAAAGCACACCCCCAATATGGGAGTTTTAGCCAGACATGCTAGAAATTAAATATTGATTACAATACATAGTAGAAAAAGTCATGGGTAACAATATTGAGTATAAATCAGTGGTTATCACTAGCTAATTCTCTCCAATTTGATGCCCAAAAGATTTCAAAACCCTAGTGCCCTTTGTACTCTAAGAAGAAAGTTTTATGTTCTATTACTATGGTTTAATTATTCTAATTTGGAATAAATAGATTATGTACAAATTCCTTTCTAAAATTGCTTATATAATCCGTGCAAATGTGTGATAGTTTATGCTGTAAAATATCATTCGACGGTCAAGGCCGACCAATGCTGAGCACTCTAGCGATGCGCCAAATGTGCACTTAACTGCTTTCTTGTGTATCTTTGTGAGGCTTCTTCCACTGCAATGTTAGGCGATGACTCTTTTCTCTGCGTTTCTGATTCGGCGATGTGCTGAAATATCCATCATATCGCCCTTATGTTAGTGTTTTGGGGCTTTGGGCGCTGCAACTTTATGCGATTATTTGTGTTCTTCGTCATATCACTGAGTATTCTTTACGACATTGATCCAGGCTCCACTCTAGACTTGACCTGGAACTAAGGTTGCTGCACAGTTAGGAAATCTCCATGAGCATTCAACGGATCATGAGGATGTCAACAACACCTCTTTTCACCGTCTTTTAGCACTTTTCCTTATTTTCCTAGATTACACCAAATCTGCCCTTTTGAGCACCGTTAACTCCATTTCCTGTCATAGCATATGCATATTTGTTTGCAATTTAAAATATTAGCATACTAAGAGAAATATTTCGTTGTAGTTTTACCATAAAATGAGTCCGAAATATGAACTCATCAACGCCTCTAACTTAAGACTTGCACTCAAGAAAATCAAACATCAATCTATCCAAGTCAGAGATTGCAAAAAGGGCCACTTGGAGCAACACATACATTTGCACCTTTTTATCCTTTATTGAACTTCCACAAACCACGCACGCGACCTTGAAGCTCAAAATATGACTTAAGGATTAATCAAAACATGGGTATGCTCATAACTGTTTATGTAGCTGCTAATCGCTGCTAAAAAACATCACTTTTTGCCCTCACGCAAAAGAAAATCCTAAAGACTAAAGATTATACTATTTATTTATAGAGGATCTCTTTAACTCTCACTCTCCCGCGTGAGAGATAATGTATGGGCTTCAACCCATAAGCTTTCCCTTATCTCAATCGGAGTTCACCCGACTTTCCTCCGACTAGGATCCCAAAGGACATTACTAGAACTATAATGTAGGGCAAATGTTAGGTATGATAGCTTATGGTAGATAGTACCTCATCCCTTCCAGCACAAAGGTTCTTTTGGTTCAGTTTTCATTCATACCATTCTTGACATCTCTATTGCTTTTGATTCATTCACCCTAAGTGTCTCCTTTTTGTCTTTTACTTTTTGTTTTTCTTCTAGGACTCCTTGATGTGTTTTTTTCATTCTCACCGTTCTTTTTCCGACTCTTTCATGGGAGACACTTCCTTCATCCTACTAACCACCCCTAACTTTGCCTTTGGCCACTACTTTACCTTCAAATTCAAGGAGAGATTGGTAAGGAACAAAAGGGACTTGTCTTTTACAAAATGAGTAAAGGTTACAAGGTTGCCAAAGAAGGGATTAAGGCTCAAAAGGAGTTCACTCAGAATTTAATTCACTGTTGAGGGTCACTATGGTCAAATTAGACTAATGAAACCAATAAAGACCTAAGATCCTCTCCTAATTCAGAATTAACGAAGTTAGTTCTCAAGACAAACCAGGCAAGTTCCAATTGATGCAATACAAGCATTTCATCAAGACCACTAACCACATATTGGAAAAATGGCTTTGCATTAAAACAATGGCAACACATTTGTAATTTTTCGATCATCGCTTATCCAAGTTCAATTGCTCACATTTTTAACTCAAGATTCCTTTAATCTGTTTGGCGACTGACTTATCAAGAAGGGTCTAATTAGTGAGTACATGTTCTCCGACCATGACACTATCCGAATCAATGACATGGATCATTAATGCTCGAATTGCTAAGGACTAGAGACACGATATTGCATTCATATGCTTGTCATTTATTCACGAGGTTTGCCAAAAGTTTGCATCCATTCATTCATTCAACAAGAAAGACAAAAGAAATAACAAAAATAAACACTACTCTATTACATCCAAAATTAAAATTTATATACAACCCAAAAAGTCAAAAGAGTTGTATAAATATTCATCAATAGCACTGTTCATCAAAATGAAACACCATCATTGTCTCATCAAAGATAAAAAAATATCTCGAAGATAGGGAATTCCTCAAGCTCACCCTCTCATAAATAAATAAACTTTCCCTCAATATGCAAGAGACAACAAAGAATAAGCATAATAGAAAGTAGTGAGCATGAGAATCCCCTTGTCAAGTCAACCTTGTTGTTGTGGTGGTGGTGGTAGAGCTAAAAAAAATGTGATGGTGACATCAATGCCCTTTTCTACCAGTGTGTTCTCAAGGTCAATGTCCGACCTAGCTGTCTCTGGTGTACTAACACCGGATGTGCCAACGATGTACTGGTCTAGCACAAAAGCTGCAAGTGTTGTATCCACCATCTCATTCTCTAGTCCATCTAACTCCTCCTAATCTTCTTGGCTTTGCTCCGCTCCTAATAGCTCCTCATTAGTCTCTGGGTTGCTCACCTCTTGAGTCTCTTTACTGATATCACCCGGAGTCTCTAAATCCAACCCCTTATCTGGGGTTGCAGCCACATCCTCCTTGAGTGATGGATCTTCCAGCTCATCAAAAGAATATGCTCAAATTAGTGGATCAGAGGGATGTCACCTCCTTCTTCAATTTATCAATATCATCTTTCAACGCTGATGCATCTGCACCACCACCCTTCTTCTCAACTACCATGATTATGCTTTTTTGAACCAGCTAACTCCTTCCCATGCTCGTCAACCATATCCTCAAGCCTATCCATCCATAGCTTGTGAGCTGTTATTAGCTCATAGTATTTAGCCTTAGCCTCCATATATGGCTTCAAAGCCTTGGCTATGGTTGCCTCAACCATTTGGGGCACAAATGACTCAACCTTTGTAGCTTGAAGATAAGCGGCTTTGGCCAAGTGTCCAATTGCAAAAATAATGGCTCTGGTGAGAAGGGGTTGATCATTCGTTCCTTCTGTAGGTCGAACAGGAGCAGAAGAGTAGTGTGAGGTTGGGGAGGAAGAAGATATATGTACTTCAGTTTCCAGCTGTACAACTCTGGACTCAAGGGTCTCAACATTAACTATTGGTGTTGTGTCAACCCACTTCTTCCTAGCCCTGTCCTCCTCACCTCGTAGGTAGTTAGCCTCAATCTAGCAAATATTAATGGTCGCCGATGGAGTCACCTCTGTATCAATCTTTTTGTTCTTTGGAACCCCGACTTGCTTGCATAAGGCTGTAATGAGAATCGGGAATGGCAAAGAAGTTTACTTTTATTTTGCTCTGGAAAGGATCTGTGAGGTGGTGATTAACCAAAGACTCAGCTCATTTTTGTCCATGATTAAACCCACTAATGTGGCTTTAGCATGACGTATTACAGACACATTTTGAGAAGGCGTCAAACTTACTAGTAATGAACAGAAACCAGTAACGCACCGGTATATTGAGCTCCTTCTATTCAATGATTTCCCCCTCCTTAAACCATGACGGGGATAGAATCCCAATCAGTTGAGCTAACCATATTTTAATATTTTAAAGGTTTAAAGCTACAATAGATGTTTCAAGAAGTTCTGACTCCGGAATGTTCCACCCAAAGCATCATTAATTTCAGCCTCTCCACATGGCACTTGCATACCTCGAATGTCTATAACATCCAAGGGTTTTGATGCAGTTGGTACCTTGCTTTTGCTCTTCGGAGCAACTTGGCCACAAGCTTCATGGAATTCACATATAATATTAGGCACATATGGGTCCCGAGGTTTTGTAAATCTCTAAAAGTTATGGAATTAAAGTACTTCCCATACCTTTGGGTACCAATCAGTCAGTCCTTCTATTGATAGCTACTTTTCCTCTAAGATTTTCCTATGCCCTTAAGCCCTGAGCCTATTTAAAAACTTTGGGGTTGTGGCTTCCTAAGTTTTCTGAGATGTCTGTGAGATAGTGTTATCCAGGGATTTGGTTCTGGATTCACTTTTATGCCTCTTTGGGATGGACTCCCTTGGCAAGGATGAAGGCTGCCTTGGACATGCTTTCGCTTGGTCAATCTGCACAACACACTTCAACATTCTTGTGAGAAGTATTGACAAACAATCAGGCTTAACATTTGATCAAATGAAAGGCACTCAGAATAGGCTAGTCATTTAGACCATGTATCATACTAACAAATTACCAAGCTTATTTAGTGGTCATAATGACCATTATTTTTTTGCACAGATTTCAACCTTGGGGCTGCTACTACTTTTGACGATATTCATGGTCAATATGTGATCGGCCGATTTGATTCAGCGACAAAGAGAGTTAGTCGCCAAAAGTTGCAGTAGATTGTCAAGGAAAAAACCAAATAAGGCAGTGTGCGTGTCAGTTAGGCACATCGCCGAGTGTACCTAGGCGGTCAAAATGACCATCACCCTTTGTGAATAGCAAGGCCCTTCTTCCTTTAACTAAAACTCTGGTAATTTTCACAAACTACATGGATGAATTGCATATACTAACCCACCAAAACAAATCAACACAAGCTTAACTATTGGCTATCAATATCACATGGTTTTAATGGCTATACATTCGATCAAACGATGACTTACCCTTAAGAATGACATCAACCAATCTATCATATGGAAAGTTCAATCACTTAAAAGAGATCAGGGGTTACTCAGACTTCACCTATAGCTCATAGAAGCACTCAATTAAACAAGCACGCACATTTCATGAACACATTCACGTGATCATGGCCAATTTTCAATTGAGCACATTCAAGCATCATATCAAGCACAAGATTTGGGGACAAACCCACAAACTAATCAGAAATGATTAAACAAAAACCTTCATTTATGACTCTAACCCAACTCATTCATACCCCCCCCCCCAATTTTGACATTCATAAAGCAATATCAAAACCCAAAATAAATCATATAAACATGTAACACAGGGTTCCAAGGAAACTCTAAACTCCTACCCACATGAATTTCTCAATAATTTTGAACTATAAAGCAAGAATTTCACATAAGAACCCTAATAAACCTCACGAACAATGACTTCTTCAAAGAACTAGAATAAGGCATCAAAATCATACTTGTTCAACAATGAGACACAATGAAAATCTTAGGTGATGCCCTCGATGATTATTCCTATATTCTTGGTGAAAATTGTCAAAGCAAAGGGCTATTGGCGTGTGAGGGAAGAGAAAAGGAGGGAATGTTGAAAGTGAAAGGGCCAAGGCATTTGAAAAGCCTTACGTAGGTCGGTGAGCATGTTTGTTTGGGGACGCCAAACCACACCCTAGATACTTGGTGATGTGCCAAATATGCTAGGGCCCACCCTTTTTCACACTGAGTTTACATTGTCTTCCACCTACAAGTGCGGTGAAACTAACCATCGAACTAGGATCGGTGAGTTGCCTATTGGAATTTCGGTTTGCCAATGTTTATAGCACTTCCAAGGTTACCTCTCAACCAAAAATGCGATCAAATTGATCATCATGCATATGGTCTGTCTATATACTGAGTGATTCTCCTTCGTCATCCTTTTTAACTTTCAACTCCCTTATTTCTAGTCAACCCTGCACAATTTAACAACCATTATTCAAACTAAAATGCACTAAAATACTCACCTTGGGTTGCCTCCTAAGCAACGTCTTATTTAACATCGTGGCACAACATCATTCCTCTTCACTTTAAGTTACCGCCGATTGGGTCATAATTGACAATACCCCCGGATCATCTTCCGGTTGCAAAGCTTTACAAATGTTGAAAACAACCTCCTCTTCATTAAGTCTAAATTTCAACTCTCTGCTTTCCACATCAACCACAGCTAACCTGATGGCTAAGAATGGCCTCCCCAAAATGATAGGCACATCTGTATCCACCCTCATATTCAAAAATCGTAAAATCTGCAAGAAGGATAAATTTATCCACCTTTACTAACACATCGTGTAGAATCCCACTTGTCTCTTTATAGACCTATCAGCCATGAGCAGCTGCATTGTAGTTGATGAAAGGGTTTCCATATCCAATTCTTCAAAAATACCTAGGGGCAAGAGATTTATACCCCCCCCCCCCAAAAAAAATCACAAAGAGCTTTACTAAACTTTGAGGCTCCTATTGTACATTGAATGGTGAATGCCCCTAGGTCTTCATTCTTAGTCACCAACTTTTATGTTAGGATTGCGCTGCAATTATGAGACACTTTAACTGTCTCACATTCAAGAGTCTTCTTCTTTGTCACCGATTCCTTCATGAACTTAGCATATCCATGCATTTAAATTGATACTTACACAAGGAGCACATTTATTAACAAGGAATTGAACATAGAAAGAAACTTTTGAAATTTAGCATCCTTCTCTTTCTTATTCAACCTTTGTGGGAATAGAGGATTCACATTGACATTAGGTGCCTCCGGCCTCACAACTATACTTGAGTTTTTGCGGATAGTGTTCTTGGATTTTTCTGCATTGACACTACTTTTCTCTTGCTTATCATTCTCGAAATTGTCGAGAACATCATCACCTACAACTTGAGCCTCCTACTGATCATCCTCAACAACAATCATATCTTCTTTCTTATCTACCTTTTTCAGACCTTCATTAACAACCAGGGATGGTTTAGGGCCTTCGATCAACTTTCAACTTCGAGTAGTAATTACCAGTCACTGCTGGTGATTCCTCATTGGATTATCTACCGTGTCACTGGGTAGACCAACTTTAGGACGTTAATTCAAATGAGTTGTCCTAATTAAGTCTTCAAATGTATAATGGATGCCGAATAAGACATCATAGTTTGACTCAACTAAGAGAAATCAGATTTCATTTCTTTTAAGACCTTGTTCGAAGCCTCCACCTTACTCAAAATTCGTGAAAGCATATCCTCAGTTCAAGGATTCTCTTGGTTAACCACTGGTTCAACAACCTTCACTTTATCATGTGGTAGAATGTACCTATCTCCCTCACTATTATGCCAACCACAAACTTGAGGTTGATCAGTCCATGCTCGATCTCGCCATCCGGAGTTGTTGCTCCAACCTAGATTCTCGGGTCGCCTTCAAAAAGCCAGTCGAGAACCACCATTTGGTTACCCATGTAATGAAATTCTTCATTGTAAAAACCTTCATATGGTGAACCTTCTAGCATCACCTCTCCGATAGCTCTCACAACTTCACACTCTTGCAATTTCATCCCATGACATGCTTGTTTAAAAGATCAAGCTGAGTTAACATCTTAGTTATGCTTTTATACCTTTCTTCATCCTTAGCAAATTGATCCTTAGTAGGACCTCTGTGGTTTGAAGGAACTACATCATCTCTTGTATACCAAGCTCTATTAAGTTTTGTCATGCCATCCAAGAGATTGCAAGCTTCAGTTAATGATTGTGTCAGTAGGCATTCTCTCACAAGTTGATCGGCCACTCCTTTGTTTGCAGCATCAAGACTAACATAAAAGTATTGTAAAAGCATGTGGTCCAAAACTCCATGGTTAGGACGCTGAAGTAAGAGCTTCTAAAACCGGTGTCATGTTTCATGCAACGGCTCACCCTCTAGCTTCTTAAAGTTCTTGATACTTTTTCATAAAAATCATCTTTGAGTGAATAGTCTTGGTTGCATGTAACGCAAATCACCTATGTTACATTGGTGTTTCGCTTGAATAAGCTATGATAACATACGCGGACCACCAAGGACATGCTTTGCCTAAGAAGTCAAGCAAAATATCTACTACCTTAGCCATTTAGTCCATAAATGTGGATATCAACTAAAAGTCCATAAGATTTCTAGCCATTTTATCCATTCCACACTCTAATTATCCCACCTACGAAACAATCAAAGATCTAAAACAAAACCCCAAGTTTGCAACCTTTAAATTCATACATTAAACTTAGGAACAAATATAAATTAACATAAATAAATAATCGATAAATCAAGACATCACAAACCCAACAAGTAAATTAAAGACCCATTTCAAAAGCACACCCACAAAATGGGGGTTTTGGCCACACATGCTAGAAATTAAAGATTGATTACCATATATAGTAGTAGAAGTCATGGGTAAAAGGATTGAGTACAAATCAATGGTTATCGCCAGCTAATCTTCTCCAGTTTGATCCCCAAAAGCATCCAAACCTTAGCCTCCCTTGTAGTCTAAGAAAAGGGTTTTATGTACTACTATTACTATAATGTAATTGTTATGATATGGGATGGAAAGATGATGCACAATGTCCTTTCTAAAAGTTCGTACATACTCCATTCAAATGTGTGAATGTTTGTGTTGCGAAATGTCATTCAGCAGTCAAGGTCGACCATCTCCAAGCACTCCGGCGATGCACCACATATGCACTTGACTACTTTCCTGTGCATCTTTATGAGGGTTCTTCCACTCTAACATTAGGCTATGAACCTTTGCCCCATCTTTCCAATTTGGCGATGCGCCGAAATATCCTTCATTTCACTCTTATGCCAGTATTTTTGGGCTTTGGGTGCTGCAACTTTTGGCGATCAGTTGTGCCCTATGGTGTATTGCCGAGTATGCTTTGTGACATCTATCATGATCACACTCTGGACATGACCTGGAACATTGGTTGCTACACAGTTAGGAAATTTCCATAAGCATTCGGCGGATCGCCGAGGATGTCAAGACACCACTTTTCATCGCCTTTTCGCACTTTTGCTCATTTTCCAGGATTCCACCAAGTTTTTTCCTCTTGTGCACTATTAACTCGGTTTCCTGTAATAACACATACACATTTATTAGCAATTGGAAATATAGAATACTAAGGGGAATTTTTCTTTAAAGTTTAACCCCAAAATGAGTCTAGAATATAGACTCATCAACACCCCCAACTTAATCCTTTGCTTGCCCTCGAGCAAATCAAACATCAATCTATCCAAGTTAGAGCTTGCAAATAGGGCCACACGGAGCAACATATACATTTTCATCTTTTTCATTCTTTCTCGAACTTCCACAAACCGCTTACATGACCTTGATGCCACAAAAGATGACTAAGGAGTAATCAAAATATGGTGATGCTCACAATTGCTCATATAGTTGCTGATCACTGCCTAAAAGCATCACCATTTGACTTTACACCAAAGAAGATCCTGAAAACTCAAGATTATACCATTGATTCATAAGGGATCTTTTCAACACTCACTCTCCCAAATGAGAAATAACATCTAAGCTTCAACTCATACGCTTGCCCTTATTTTCAATCGGAGTTCCCTTGACTTTCTTTCGGACTAGGATCCTAAAGGACTTTACTAGGACTGTAAAATAGGGAAAAGGTTGGTTTTGGTAGCATATAGTCAATAGTGACTTATCCCTCCGTAAACTCTACATTTTCTTTCCGAGCACAAAGGTTTTTTTGGTTCCCTTTTCACTCATCCCATTCTTGACATCTCTTTTGTTTTTGATTTATTCACTCTAAGTTTCTCTCTTTTGTCTTTTCTTTCACAGCATCACTTTATTTATCTTTTATTTGGAGGGTCCTCAATTTTCAAACTTTTTGTTTTAAACTTTATCTCTTTCTTGTAGGATTCTTAGATGTCTTTCTTTCAATCTCACCCTTCTTTTTCTGACTCTTTCATGGGAGACACTCCCTTCTTCTTACTAACAACCCTCAACTTAGCCTTTGGCCAATGGTTTACCTTCAAATTCAACGAGGCATTGGTAAGGAACAAAAAGCACTTGCCTTTCACAAACATTAGTCAAGGTTACAAGGTTGCCAAAAGAAGGGATTAAGCTCAAAAGTGGTTCACTAAGGATTCAATTCACTGCCAGGGGATGTCACTATGGTCAAACCAGACTTAATGGAACAAAAAAAGGCCTAACATCCTCTCCTATTCCAGAATTAACCAAGTCACTTCTCAAGAAAAACTGGACAAGTTCTAGATGATGCAATACAAGCATTTCAACAAGATCACTAACCACATAATGGCTAAATGGCTTTGTATTCAAATAATGACAACGCATTTGAAATTTTTTGATTATCACACAACCAAGCTGAATTGGTCATATATTTAACTTTAGATTCCTCAAATCCATTTAAGGATTGATTTGTCAAGAAGGACTAATTAGTGAGTACATGCTCCTCATCCATGGCACTATCAGAATCAAAGATATGGATCGTCAATGCTCGGATTGGTAAGGACTAGAGACACGATATTACATTCACACGATTATCATTTATGCACGGGGTTTGCCAAAAATTTGCAACCATTCATTCATTCAACAAGAAACACAAAAGAAATAACAAAAATAAACACTACTCTAGTACAACCCAAATTAAAATTGTATTTAGAATAACATTACACCTCAACCATAAGAACTACCAACTCCAAACTTGAAAGGCAACATAAAAGAACAACTCAAAAGTAACCAACTCATCCCCTATAAAAGAAATATTGCACTCAATTTAAATAAACAAAACACAAAACTTGAAGCAAGGGTGAGTGAGTTAAAGAATCCCTCTGATGTGTGTCATGATGCATTAAAATTGGGACTAAAGGGAGCTCATCTAGGTTTTGTTATGTGTTGGTGTTCCTAAAAGGATGTAGGCTTGTATCCTTGCATACTTTCTTTCCCTACTAGCTTTGTTCTTTGCCCTCTTGGATTTAAATTGGTCGACCAAAAACGTCACTCAAGTCTGCTCAGCTACTGCTGCGGGAGGGTCCTCCGTGGCTTTGCACTTGGTTTTTAGAACATTGCCTTCTAATTAGCCTTAGACGTTACATTTCTTGTTGATCCTTTGATTGCAAATCTGTTTCACTTGTTTCCCAGGGGCCCTAAAGGTCCGAGGGTTTGGGGGCATAACATGACCATTTTCTTCCACAATCATATCACACCCTTTCTTGTTACAGGCTTTGGTTGAAACAGACTTATAAAACAATACTTGCAACTGGTAAGGATAGGCAATAAGTAACAATTACAAACAAAGCATTGAACATCCAAAGTGTGTTAGACCACGTATCAGTCTCTACGGATAATTGAGTTAGAAGAGTGGTCAAATTAGCCTTTGCCCAAAATAATAGAGTCCAACAGGCAAAAGTACTGACAAATTGGGTGATGCTTCAGATGAATCAGGGAATTGCTGAATTTCTTCGGCGATTGCAGTTCCCATCACCAAATATAATAGAAATCACTAGTAAGGTAGCATGCTATAATGATAATGAGTAGGGGTACTTGGTGCATCACCGTGTAGTTTTGGACGGTCAAATTGACCACTTTCAACTCTCATCAATAGCAAGTACCACCCCATCCTGAAATAACCAAGATGACCAAATGATGCCCAACAGTCATTCGGATAAGCATTTCAATGTTAAAAGTAGCCCATACGATGACTTGGCCCTAAGAATGACGTCACTCAATCGATCATAGCGCAAGCAGTAGTTGCACAAAACCTACCCCTCTTACATGACTATCGCACATTTATCCCCTAGATATGTAAAACCCAATAAGAAATCAATAATCCCTCACAACTTCAAATCGACCAACATATGATCATAAGTTATTCATGTCAATTTCACAACAAACACCAAAAATAGAAGGGTGAAAAGTATACCTAGAACTCTATATGCTATAAGCAACATAGCATAATAGAATGGTGAGGTCGGAGACATCGAACTCGGTAAGAAAAGAAAAGAGAAGAAGAGAAAAATGGCGGGCTGGTGGAGAGTGAGAAGAATGTGTGCGAGTGAAGAGAGAATGAGGAAGATGAAGAGGAACCATTAATGCTCATTTAAGTAAAAAAGGGAAGACTCTTCATATTCTATGTCACTATCCATTACTGCAGAGTGTATTTGGCGGTCTGTTATTTGCACGCGAGATCGCCTTTTCACGTTTGCATTGAGAATGATGCTTTCAAAGGTGGTCAATCTAGATTTCACCGAATGTACTTAGTGATACACACTGTTAGAAGTCCCATTGCCTAATTTTGCAGTGCTCAACTCTTCAAACTAGCCTCAAAAGGGCATCAAATGAATCATCACCTTATGTGTTTGGTGGTCTGCCATGTTTGCATCGAGCCAACCCAAATTTATAGCACTAGTGTCTCCCTCGACATTCCCAAAATGTAGTCAACTTTGAGATTGATATTCCCATTTGCTGATTCTCCCAATTGTGCAACTGATCGCCTAATTAGACAACATCCATAGGATCACATTTGGACCCAAAAGATGGGCTAATTGACCATCGCCTTCTCTGTTTGGCGATTCGCCATTTCAGTCTTAGAATCACCAAAATTAGAAGCACGTCCAGGACAAAATTTTCATCTAATGGGAGGTCTAGTTTGCGTTCACCAATTTTAGGGGGCGATGTGCCCTTTATACATACATCCTTGCCTTTTTTCACACTTCACCTTTCTCAACGTAAACCTGTAACCATCAATAAACACATTACTTTATTCTTACTATTCACTTGGGTTGCCTCCCAAGAAGTGCCTGAGTTAATGTCGCGGCACAATAATGTCCAATACAACTAAGCATCACTGCTATTCATGGTTAGAACCACCCGAACATCCTATATATGGTTTGCCATAGTATTTTTTAGCCTCTGCCCATTTTCCTTAAATCGTTTGCACTTATGATTCTCAATTTCCACCACTCCATTAGCAAGTACCTCAATCACCTTGAAGGGACCCGACCATCTTGATTTATGTTTTCCGGGAAACAAATGCATTCTAGAGTTGTACAACATCACAGGATCCTCTTTAACAAACTCTCTCTTCAAGGTCTTTTGATCTTACATATTTTTTCATCCTCTCCTTGTAATGTGCAGAGCTCTCATAAGCGATTTTTACCTACATTCATCCAACAAATAGAGTTGAGTCAATTTACTCTCTAGAGCTTTGTTGGCGTTGAAATTTAGCTTCTTGAAAGCCAATAAGGATCGATGCTCCAACTCGATAGGCAGGTGACATGCTTTCCCTAACACTAGCTGGTAAGGAGACATTTGAATAGGGGCATTGTAGGTCGTATGATATGCCTATAACGCATCATAAAGCTTTACTGCCTAGTCACTCCTATTCCCATTCATGATCTTTGAAAGAATCATCTTAATCTCCCTATTTGACACCTCCACCTACCTGTTTTCCTGAGGATTATAGGGATTTTCACTCTATGTTTGACCCCGTATTTGCTTAAAATGCTCCAAACAATTTTTTGCAGAAATGAGATCCACCATCCATGATAATGGCCCTTGGAGTGCCAAAACGAGTGAGTATGTTTTTCTTTAGGAATTGAACTACTGCTTTACCATCACTTGCTGGCAAATCTACAACTTTAACCCATTTTGATACATAATCAATAGTGAGGAGAATATACTTACTACCAAAGAAAAGGGCTAAAGGCCCCATAAAGTCCATCCTCCACTGATCAAACTAAGATTGGAGTTAGCGGGAACTCATGCATTCTTGATATGTTGCTTTGCAATTGGCATTTTGGGCATTCTTTGCAAACTCATAAGCATCCTTGTGTAATATTGGCCAATAATAACAACTTTGCAATACTTTATATGGGGTTCGAATTCCTCCATGATAGCCACCTACTGCCGACGAATGACATTCTTCTAAAATAGCCTACGTGGCTAAATTAGGGACACAACTTTTGATCATGTTATCCATATATTCTTTAAAAAGGCAAGGCTCATAATAATTTGCAAAATCAGCATACCAAGGTGTTGCGACCACATCCACCATCATCACTGCTTCATCGGGAGAATTATTAGAAATTTCCTCCTCCTCAACCAAAGAATCAGGTGATTCAAGCCTACATAAATGATAAGCCACTTGATTTTCACATTCTCTCCTATCTTGTACCTCAAAATCAAATTCCTGCAGTAACAATACCCACCATATAAGCCTTGGTATCGCATCCTTCTTTGACATTAGGTAGCAAAGTACAGAATGATCAGTGTGAACAACAACTCTTGTGCCAAGGAGATACAACCAGAATTTTTCAAATGCATACACTATACATAGTAACTCCTACTCTAGTATCTACATAATTTTTCTTGGCCACATTCAACATTTTGCTAGCATAGTAAATTAGATGACAAAGATTCCCAACTCATTGACTCAATACTTCACTAAGAGCCACTCAACTAGAATTAGACATCATCTCAAATGGTTTAGACCAATACGGAGAAATTATCACTGAAGCTTATACTAGTTTTTTCTTAAGAGATTCAATTGAATGCACACAAGCACCATCAAAGATGAATTTTGATTCTTTTTCCAACAGCTTGCACATGGGGCTTGCTATTTTCACAAAATCTTTAGTGAATCTTCAATAGGATCCAGCATTCTCCAAGAAATTTCTCACTCCCTTGACTGTCATAGGGGGAGGTATCTTTGCAATTACATCGACCTTTGTTTGGCCAACTTGTAGCCCTTTTTCACGAGATCTTATGACCAAATAGTATTACCTCCTTGACCATGAAGTGGCATCTTCCTCAATTGTGTCATGACCCGGATCCAGGGCCTAGAACTGAAACGGTGAATGGGAACCCGAGAGTCCCGAAATAAGCCTCAAGTATCCAAATCCACATTATCGGTTCAGAAGCGCATTCAAATAGTAGACACATAGTTCTAAGGGATGGGAAAATAGGACTTACACATGGGGATATCGAAGGGAAAGGGGTTTATATGGATTCACATAGCACATAGAAAATAAGAATTAAGGGGCGGGTAAGTATGATTCACTCTCTGGGGGCAATACAGGGCATACGATCTTTCACATTTACACATCAAATATACATACATATCGTAATCCCCATAATCAATCCATGATAGCCATATCCAATCGATAACCAAATTTATAAGCTTCAAACACAACACATAACATATAGAATCTACAAGGGTCTACAAGATGTCCAACAATGCCTCTAGTCATAAGATGGGACGGGGGCCAAGACATGTCCCGAGATCACCCGCAATTAAGATGATAAATAGAACACAACATAGGTAGAAGGAAGGTGGTTTGTCCTTGGAACATAGGATTTACCACAATATAAACTCTCCGAATTCGAGCTACCCGTCAAGCGTGAATGGTCATAACACACATTCCATACATGGTAAAATCATGTAGGCATAGAGTATCTATTAGTATGTTTGAATGTAGTAAGTATGCGGGCATGCAGCACATATAACTTATCAACTTGCATTTCAATGTTAGATGACAAGGGCACATAATATAGCAAGAATCATATATCCAAGGAAGAGTAGTATACAATATGCCATGAAGTTGAAAATTCATGAAATGCAATAATGCTCATATATATTTGGGACTATAATCGACAAATCAAACTCGTGTGAGCTATTACAATAATTCGTCCGGTAAAGACCTCCCATCAGTAGGAGAAGATTACTTTCCAAAGGTAATCTACATCACACCTTATGGAACACCATTTCAGTGGATGGTCATATTCCTTATAAAGCACACATTTAAGAAGGATTTTCCAAAATCATATCATAATTAAAAATGAATTACCACTCCTTACGACCCAGTCATTTTGATAATGCATACCATTCCTATGTTGGCACATAGTTCGAGGAAAGAGAAAGGGCCCTTGGGGATAGCCCTAATGCACTTAATCCATCAGTGCTAAGTAAAAATCACCTCACATGAATACTTATACATATACGTGCTTCTAAAAGGTACAATATTCATTTCAAAACCATAATTCATTTTAAACCATTCAATGTAAATTTTAGGCTCAAATGCCAAATCATAGGTCATAATCACGATGCTCATGCAAGGAATAGCTCATTCACATATACAAGATGGTGCAAGCACACGAGATGCTCAAAGAGACATGATCTTAAGACATGTATGTGATCACATTCTTGTCATAACCAATGCCTTATCAAAATCATTTCATAAAACATAATTGAGATTAACCCACTTCATAATTACCATAGAGACCAATGTTCATGAATGCAAGTGCAATGCATGATGTGAGAATAGCATAGGTAACATAAATTCAAGTTAAAATCAACAATCCATAATTAAATCAACTCTAAATTATAATATAAATCACCCATGCATATATCAACTTAAAAGGGGACATGCATGTTCATAACTTCAAAACTTAATGTAAATCATCATAATAGTGATTAAAGTAAATTAAAATCATATGTAAAGTACAACCCATACATTAATTAGATTTAATAAAATCAAATAATGAAATCCCACATTTAAAGTAAACTAAATTCATGAAATCAATTGAAAAGATTTTTGGGTCTTCTTGGTTGAAAGGGACCAAGAATCAATCCCACATACCTTGATTAGGAAGGCGAATTTAAGAAGAGCTTAGCTTTAATTTGAAACCCCGATTGAATCCTAGCTTGAATCTTGAAGATGAGACATGGAGAGAATTTGGAGAACCTAATTCTAGAAACAAGGTGTTAGTCTTGAATGAGGGTTTAGAATTAGTATAAGAGAAGTTTAGGAATATAAAGGGAGGGTTAAAAAGGTCTTAAAAGCCTTGGGGATGGGTCAAGATACCAAAAATAACTCAATAAAACGCCTCTTTAGAATTTAAACTGAATTTGATACGGTTGGCTTCACGGTCCGTAAAGCCCTCTCGTCTAGCCTAGACAGATTCCACGAAAAATGGCATAACATCTTTCTCGGACTTCAGAATGAAGTGAGACCAGATGTGTTGGAAAGATAATTCAAAGAGCTTCAATTTGATAGGTCATAGGCCACCAAGTTCTATATTTGCTAAAAGATATGACCATTTAAAGTCGATTCTTCTATCGGTACTTGTGAAAAACTTAGCAAATGGAATTCTTTTGAACTAGACTTGATGTAGGAGATCTATGATGGCCTTAATCAACATAAATAAGCTTGAATTGAAGGCTTGAAAGTAAACTTAGCTTAAGCTTGAAGATCCTCTACTTAGAATTTTAAATGTGTAGAAAGTTCATACGGGCAGATGGTCACACGACCTTTGTGACACTACACGAGTCATGTCAAGGACCATGAAATGATACTTAGAAAAGTTTTATCAAGCAATACGAGACAGTGATTCCATACTTATAAGAATTTCGTGTCTTGAGCTATACGGTTGGACACACAGCTCGTGACACACTACATGGACCATGTGGGTTGCCATTTGACCACACTTGGCCTTGTTTCTTCGTTTTCTAGGTGCAACACCATCACATGGATCACCATATCGCCCGTGAAGCACCATACGGTCCGTGTGGGGTTTTCGGTATAACGTTCCTTAGCCCAAAACTCCCTGTCAAGTCCCCATAATCGAAATTATAGCCAATTATCCTTTCATTGGAGGCCACACAGTCTGTGTGACCTCACACGAGTCGTGTGAGCCTCTCATGAAGTGACATCTTTGTCAATTATTTTCTCATTCAGTGACGTTATAAAGTCTGCTAAAGTCGCTCGAGAATATGGGTCCTTAAAAATTGAGAACCAAGTTAGTTTCCACATACCTCTGTAACACTTTCTCCAAATGGTTTTGGCAATAATCAAAGGTGTCACCCACTACCAAAAAATTATCCATTAGTCCTCCGCCATGTCGGCAAAAATGGATAGTATACATCTTTTGAATGTGGTAGGGGCATTACATAGCCCAAATGACATTCTCTTACAACCAAAGGTACCATACGGGCATGTAAAGGTAGTTTTATCTTGATCCTCAAGTGAAATTGATATTTGATTTTATCTGGGGTACTCATTGAGCAAGCAATATTACCCTCTTTTGGAAAACCTATCTAGCATTCGGTCCATAAACGGTAATGGGAAGTGATCCTTCTTCGTGGCCGCATTTAATATTTGGTAATCCAAGCATATTCTCCATTCAGTGAGTAGCCGTGTTAATACTAGCAGGCCTTTTTCATTTGGGACCACAGTTATGCCCCCATTCTTTGGCACATACTGAACAGGACTCACCCAATTACTCTATGTAGTTGGATAAATCATGCAAGTGTCCAACCACTTGATGATTTCCTTTTTCACCACCTTTTACATAGATGGATTTAATCTTCATTGGTGCTCCTCAATGAGCTTATGACCATCAACCAATTTGATGTTATGACTGCAAATCCCCAAGGGGATGCCAACAATGTCGGCTATTATCCAGGCAATCGCTTTGACATGTTTCTTAAGTCTCTTGACATAAGCTTTAATTTGTTTCTCACGTAGATCAGCTACAACAATTACCAGCAAGGTTTCATTGTTCCCGAAGAAAGCATACTGCAAGTGACTCGGTAGATCTTTAAGCTCAACCTGAGGTGGCTCCTCAATAAATTGTTTCGCTGGTAGAAATTCTCGATTTTGCAAATCAAGATCAAGTTTAGTCGGGTTTCTTGGACTACTTCCAGTCCCTATCATAGTAGCTACTATCTCGTCACAGTAATTCTCAACTTCCTCACTCTAATTTTGCATAATATCAACCATTGAATCAGCCCCAAAATATGCTAATTTCCATAGGTCTTGTATGACCTCATTAATAACATCAACAATAGTATTTACATTGAAATCAGTAGGGCCTTACGAAGCTTTATCAACATTGAAACTTACTTCTTCACCATTCACTCTAAAATTCCAAACTCCCACTTTCCACATCTACTAACGCTCTACTCATGGCCAAAAATAGTTGTCCCAAAATGATGGGAACGTCAATGGCTAGGTCATAATCCAACATTATCAAAATCAGTTAGGAATATAAAATTAATTACTCTAACCAACACATCATTCAATATCCCGACTGGTCATTTGATTGACCGATTAGCCATAATCAGCTTCGTGGTTACTAAGGCTAAAGTATTCACACCGAGTTGTTCAAATACCATTAGGGGCATTAGATTTACACTAGCCAAAACACATAGGGCTCTTCCAAATTTTCATACCTCGATTGTACATGGTATTGTGAATGCACCCAAATCATTTCTCTTCGCCACCATTTGTCTAGTAAAGAGAGCACTACAACTATGTGGAAGTATAATTGCGTCACAATCCAAGGCTCCTTTTTTAGTTACCAAGTTCGTCATTAATTGTGCATACCATGGCATCTTGTTAAGAGCCTTAACTAATGGAATATTTATTGCCAACAAAGTTAATGATGACAAAGGAAACTAGCCTTGTAACCTTCTTTTCCATGATTTTGAGTAAACCTTGTAGCTTTCATATGTTGCTCCTTAGGACCAAACCCATATTCATGCAATTCCGCTTCAGCTTCATCACCTCCTAGTTTCCATTTCTTATTTTGCCCAATAAAGAGGTCTCGATCACTGTGTCAATTTCACAAGAGGTGCTAGTTCCGGTGGTGAAATCAGTGCTAATTTTGCCATTGCCTCTTGTTGGGTTGTGCATTTATGCTGAGAGAGCTGACAAATGAGCCTCTAAGTTTTTAATTGATACTGCCTGACACAACGCATTATTGCTCAATTGAGAAAGCCCTGACTTTATTTCACCTAGCACTTCATCTAAAGCTTTCACTTTGGTCAAAATGAGAGCAAGCATCTCATTGACTTTTGATTTGTGTGGGTCTTCCTGCTTTTGAGGAAATTTACATGCTTCTTGCCTCTCATAATGACATTGTACCGCTTCTCTTGCTCCTAAATCACAACTCCATCTACCTTCAAAGTTCCGACCTTGATTCTTGGGTATTCGCTGTAGGGGCAACCAAGAATCCAATATTTGATTCCCAATAAAATACACTTCTTCCACTCGATATCTCTCACTTGGGTCATGCTCATGGGACATTACATTTACAGGTAGAACAATGCTGGGATGATGCACTCGAGTGACATATTATGCTATAACATCTAACTACCTCACCATTTGTGATATGAGTTCATCATGCTCTTTCTTTTTACCCAGTTGTTCTTTAGATATTTGATCCCTTGGAATTAAAGCATAGTACTCATGAGTGTACCATGCTTTTCTTATCTTTAACACTTCATCTAGTAATTCTGCGGCTGTTGTGAAGGTTTTCTTTATAAGCTTACCTCAGACCAGCTGATCTGCCATGCTTTTGTTGACAACACTTTGGCTAATATAGAAATATTGCAGCAACAAATTACCAGGAATACCATGGGTCAGAAATTAAAGAAGAAGCCTGCAAAACTGCTGCCAAGCCTTATTTAAGGGTTCATCATCTACTCTTTGAAAATTCTATAAATTACTTCTTAGCTTGATCATCTTTGAAAGTCTGAAGAATTGCTCAAAAAACTCAATTTGAAATTATTAGCATGACGCAATTGATCCATGGAGAAGTTAAGCTAACCACTTGATGGTTTCTCCCATTATAAAAAAATTGGAAAAGTCTCAATCTAATAGCCTCTTGCATGACTCCCCAATACTTGATAGTGAACACACATCATTGAAATTTCGAAGTTGTTCATGGAGGTCTTCACATTCTTGTCCTTCGAATAATCCCCTGAGCCGAAGTGATTGCATGATCAAATCGGTAATTTTGAATTCGGCATTTGCAGTTATTGAAGGAAATGAGATTTCCCCGACACTACTCACTTGGTCCCAATTTGATATTTTAGAGGTCATTTATGTCTCCCATGGTTTTTCCCTTTATACTCCACTCATCACCCATGTTTACACTTATAGTTCAATAGTAAAAACTAAAAGAAAATAGTAAAAGAATTCTATCTACAAGAACAAAGTTCAGCAAACACTTTTGATATGAACACGCGGATTCCCAACAACGACGCCATTTTTTATGTCACTCAACCCAACTACTCAAAGCCAGAAGGGGAAGTCATCATCAACATGATAACCCAACTTTAGAATTTGGGGTAGATCCCATTGGGAATCATTGATCAAAGCAGAAGTGACTCGTTGGACTAAGTAATTATACGATCACGGGGTTGCAATAATCAAAATAAAATTCAACTAATAAGTTCTAACTGTTGAATTAAACATCTGTTTGGGAAAGATGCTGGAATGTGCAAATATGGGCAATAACCTAACAAATGGATCAAGATGCTAGGTGAATAGGTTAGGTTGCTTGTAACCCAAATCACCAATGATATATAGATGTTTTACATGAATTAGCTAAGATATGACACACGGACAACCAAGGACATGCTTGGCCTAAGAAGTCGAGCAAAACACCTACAACCTTGGCCATTGAATCCATAAATGTGGATACAAACTGAAATCCCATAAGGTTTTCGGCCATTATATCCATTCCACACTCTAATAATCCCGGCTACAAAACAATCAGAGATATAAAACAAAATCCCAAATTTTCAACCTTGAAATTCATACATTAAACTTAAAAACAAATATAAATTCACCGAAATAAACTGCGGATAAGTCAAGACATCACAAACTCGTTAAGTATATAAAAGACCCATATCAAAAGCACACCCCCAATATGGAGATTTTAGCCACACATTCTAGAAACTAAAGGTAGATTACAACACATAATAGCAGAAGTCATGGGTAACAAGATTGAGTACAAATAAGTTGTTATCACCAGCTAATCCTCTCCAATTATATTCCTAAATGCTTCCAAAACCCTAGCCTGCCTTGTACTCTAAGAAGAAGGTTATGTGTACAACTACTATATTTTAATTTTTTTGATATGGAAGAATAGATGATGTGCAATGTCCTTTCTAAAATTTCTCATATACTCTATGCAAATGTATGAAAGTTTGTGCTGCAAAATGTCGTTTGGCAATCAAGACTGACCATCACTGAGAACTCTGATGATGTGCCGAATATGCACTTGACCACTTTCCAGTGCATCTTTACGAGGTTTCTTCCACTGTAATATTAGGCGATGACTCTTTGCTCCGCCTTTCTTATTAGGCAATGCGCTGAAATATCCTTCATATGGCCCTTACGTCAGTGTTTTAGGGCTTTGGGTACTACAACTTTAGGCAATCGTTTGTGCGCTTTGACTTATCGCCGAGTATGATTTGCGAGATCGATCCTGACCTCACCCAGGAACCTTAGTTTCTGCACAGTTAGGCGATCTCCATGAGCATTTGGCATAATGTCGGTGACACCTCTTTTCACCGCCTTTTTGCTTTTTTACTCATTTTCAAGGATTTCGTCAAGTCTTTCCCTTTTGTGAACTGTTAAGTCCATTCTTGTCATAACACATACATATTTTTTAGATATTGAAATTATTAGCATACTAAGGACAATATTTCTTTGCAGTATAAACCAAAAATGAGTACGAAATATAGAATCATTAAGCGTTCTACCTAAAATTTGGCGGCACCAACAAAGTAGGACTTTTTTGTATGCATGTGGAAGTGTACCGTAGTTTATTTCATAAGTTTTATTGATTTCCTATACTCAATTGGTCAAAGCCACTAAGTATAGGTAATTGTACTCACCCCTATTTCAGTGTCATTTTCAAAGTAGACTCTAGTAAGAAAACTCCCCATGGTAGTTGATCTCCTCTAGAACACAACTTATTTCATATCAATGGTGAGATTATGTATACCCGATCACCATTAGTTTCAGATCTCACTCTAGTCTTAACTCTTATTCAAAGACTTATGATGTACTTATTACTCTTTGTATTAGATATCTGTCACACTTATGAGATCAGATTTCAAAAATATATATCGTTTTACTTTTTTCATTTGTGGCCTGACTTTCCTGTTGGGAGTCTCATATATGAAGTACAATTCAACTTACTAATCAAGATGGGTTTGGTATGTGCGCCATCATGCCCTTGGTTTTTGGGTCTTGACACCCCACCCCTACTTGCACACAAAAAAATGACCAAAAAATTGTTTTTAAAAATATTTAAATTTTAAAAAATTCAATTTTTACCCCAGCCACCCTCTACCAATCCCCTCATTCCCTCCTCCACCTTAAAAAATTAACTTTTTAATATTTAATTTTAAAAGATATCAATTTTATTTCTTACCACACTCCTGGCCCCGGCCTCCAACCCCCTTACCACATAAATTAAATTAGCCAAAAATTAAAAGTTTATTATCATTTTTTTCACCTTGAAGATATTTTTTATTCACTAATCGAACACTAGAAATATTTTTTTGCATACCAACCAAATTATTATACTATCATTTTCACTGAAGGTAATAAAATTACTACAAAGAATTAATATATACTCTCTCCATTTAAAAATTAGTTAATTGATGACAATATCCTTTATAGTTTAAATTAATTTAATTTTTCAATCTTCAAGAATAATTTGGTCATTTCCTTATATTTCACCCTTTTTTTTCATTTAGAGTTTTTTTATAGTGACCCCAAGTCATTAAAAACCTCTTGGCACTTATATCTTGGTTATCTGGACGTTCACTTGGATTTTGTGTAGCTTTCCAAGTTTGGAGGATGTTTTGACTTTAAAAGTTTACTCTAAACAAAACTATGGGAAAAGGGCCTTAGAATGGAAGTCTAACAATCCCATCAGCTCCAAAATGGCCAAACTAGATTAGAAGCCTAGTCGGCTCGAGTACTGACACTTTTGGTGCTAATTTAAACTATTAGCCTTTTGGATATTGAAACTTTTTCTAAGATTAACTTTGGTCAACATTTTTGGAAATTGCACTCGAATGAATATTCTAACAATGAAATCAGCTTTAAAATATTAAGTTAGTCTAGAACAACTTTTCATTTAGCTACTGAGACTTCCGAACTCATTTTGAGCCTTTTGGCGAATTTTGGTTAAAAATGAACTTTGGATGTCAGACCCACATTCAGTTATAATAACCTCATATGAAAATTTTAATGGCACCACTGATCCAAAATATTGACATTGGTGGGGTACATAGTTCATTTGCATGCATGGGATATTGATGGAATCCCAAGCACCCCATTGGAGAATTTTAAAGTTAGAACATTTTTAGCTCATAGTTGATGTTGTTTCTTTAGCAGCACTGACATCACTTAAGTAGATACCGCTTTAGCAACTAGTGAATCACTTAAGTGATAGCTGTATAAAGGAAGGCATGTTGCTCTATCGACCCTCGGGTTTACTTTATCGATACTCTCTTTTGTGACCAGGGCTCACTTTAGTGAAGCCCGCCTCTTTGTGGGTGGTCTCTTTCGCAACACCTGCAACTATTTTAATTCTATTTTTGAATTCTTTCATAATTTTTTCTATGATCCAGCCTTAGAAACCTTATTACTCTTGGTGAGCATTCGAGTTAAAGGTTCAATTTCAACTGTATTGATAATTCTTGTGAGTATCTGGATTAGAGGTTTGACCTTGGTATTCCCTATCACTATTGGTTTAGCATAAGGTGTTGGTTCTTCAAACTCTCAGAGATTAAGATTTGATGGTTCCAATTCCCTACAGTCTTAGCTATTCTGTGTACCCATCGGGTTTATAGGCACCCGGATCGGTGTTTACTTTAAATTGGGCACGAATGTATCTTTTAGGCTTCTGTTGTCCAACATAAGTATATCTAGTGGTAGTATTCATTTGCTTAGTTCCTTATATTTACATGGTTTTTTACTTATTTCCTTTGCCTTAGATTATTATTGTAGACCTCTATTTCTAGTTATTCCTGCTTTTTGTGTTGTGTTTACTTTCCTGCGTAGTCGACTTATGATGCCTAATGGTTGTTGTTTTGATGTTCATACTATACTCTGCATCTACTTTCGTAATATAGGCCCGAGAATCAGTTATCAATGTTGATATATCAAGCCTGCAATAGTCTATTCCAAACACGAGGGTTATTTTAAAATTGATAAAATTGATTCTATTTCAATGGTCCCCTTTATTGATTCTATTGTGTTGCACTCAGTGTTATTTTAGGGTGTATTTTAATGAAGCAGGGTTGAGTTATCACATATGCCTCTAGATAGTTGAGACAGCACGAGCACAACTACCCTACTCATGATCTAGAGTTGGCGATGGTAGCTTTCACTATCAAGATGTTGAGTCACTATTTGTATGGGGTTCATTATGAAATATATAATGATCATTACAGCCGTCAGTACTTCATGAGCCAAAGGCATCTTAATTCTAGGCAGTGGTATTAGATTAAGCTTCTAGCAGACTATGATCTCTCTATTCTCTACCATCCGTGCCAGACAAATGTAGTAATTGAAGCCTCAAATCCCAAGGGGTTGCGTATGGGTAGCTTAGCATATTTTCCTACTGTGGGATGACCTTAGATTCGGACATCTAATCCTTATCTAAGAAAATGGTTAGATTGGATATTTCACACTCTAGAGAAGTATTAACCTTTGCCCGAGCTCAGCATTCTCTAGTTGATCAGATCCATAGATGAAAATTTTAGGATGAGTCATAGATAGCACTCAAAGATTGGGTATTATAGGGTAAAAGTGGTCAGGATTATATTGACTCAAATGGGGTTCTGCTGTTTGACAATTGTGTGTGTGCGCCTAGAGTGAGAGGTTTGATCCAGTTGATTCTTAGTTAGGCCAATGATTCTAGATATTCGACTAATTTAGGCACCAAGAAGAAGCATTGTGATTTAAAGTAACATTACTTATGGGATGGTATAAGGAAAAATATAGCTACTTATGGTGAAGCTGCGCATAAGAGGCTTTGTAGAGAGTTTTAGAGATTACCCATTCTTGAGTTGAAATAGGAGCATATTTCCATAGACTTCTTGATGGTATTACGTCAGGCATATAGGGGTGTTGATAGTATTTCGGTCATCATTGATCGGTTGACTAAGTCAGCTCACTTCCTCCTAGTTCTGTCTAAATTTAGTGTAGAGCGACTAGTCCATGTTTATGTTCAGGAGGTAGACCATCTTCATGGGGTGCCATTGTCTATTATATCAAATAAAATATGTTAACTCACATCTATCTTTTAGAGGGCTTTTTAGAGAGAGTTTAGCACTGAGTTGGTCTAAGCACTATTTTCAACCCACATACCAATGGTTAGTTTGAGTGTACTATCTAAATTTTGGAGACACACTACATGCCTTTGTATTAGAGTTTAAGGTTTTTCTTGATAGATGTTTCAAACAACAACAACTACCACTCAAATTTTCAGATGGCCCAATTTGGGACCTTATATGGTACGCGTTGTCGCTCTCCGATGAGCCAGTTTGAGTCTTCAAAGCCCGGACACATAGTAAAGAATTACTTTATAAGGCTCTACCCGAATTTCATGGTAATTTTGGATAGACTTAGGATATCTCAGAGTAGGCACCAAAGTTATGCATACCATAGGTGTCATCCTTTGTGTTTTGGTGTTGGTGATCAAGTATTATTGCACGTGTTGCTCTTGAATAGCATTGTGAGGTTTATGTGGTAGGGAAAATCTAGACCAAAGTATATTGGGCCTTTTGAGATTTTGAACATGGTTAAATGAGGTTTCATCTGAATTATTCTACCTCCTAGATTTTTAGCCAAACACCAAGATTTTTGTGTTTCAATGCTACACCGATATATTCCAAATAAGTCTTATGTACTCCAATATGATTCAATTGAGTTGGATGGCCGTCAAATTTTTTTTGAGGATGCCATTTCTACTTTGGCTATAAATATATGTCATCTCCATTCTATGTCCATTCTTATAGTTAAGGTTCTGTAAAGGCACGATCCAATCGAGGAGGCTACCTGAGAGATCAAGGAGGAGGTATGAAAGTAGTTCCCCAACTTATTTGAGCCCTCAGGTATGTCCTTATCCTTAATATTGCTAAAGAAAGTTCTTTTACTAGTGGATGTTGTAATGTCCCTCTAGGTTATTTTTCTTATATTGTTCTTATTTCATTTATTAGAACTTTTAGTAACCCCAGGTCATTTATGCCCTGTTGGCATGGGTAGCTCAGTCACTTGATCGTTCTTTTTTATATTGTGTATCTTTTTGTGTATAGAGGTCTTTATAACTTCAAAAAAGTGATTTCGATAAAATATATGGAATGATAGCCTTAGAATATAACTCTAGTAGTTCTACTAATTTCGAAATGATGAAATTAGGTTAGAAGCATGGTTTGCTCGAATACGGAATCTTTTGGTGCGAGTTTAAACCATTTAGCATTTTTGTTGTTAAAATTTGGCCCAATGTTGACTTTGGTCAAAATTTTTGGAAATCATGGCCAAAAATATTGTGACAACATGGTCAGCTATGGAATGTCAACTTTCATCTAGAACGACTTTCCATTCAATTCTCAAGACTTTCAGACTCTAGAAATTTCTTACTATTTTCTATTATTATATAATAGAAACTATATGGAAAATGGAATGGTTCGCTTTTTTTTTTAATCGGATCCTTCTTCATTGTCAATACTAATAAGGACCTAAACGTTTTCCTATTTTACTTATTCTAATCCCTCGGCGGATTTTTGTTAAAAATAGCATTTGAGAGTGGGACTCAAATTCAGTCATTACAACCTTGTATTGAAACTTAAACTACGCCAAATAAGTTTGGAATATTGAATTTGTAGAATAGCGAAGTTTGTTTGCGCACATTGGGTACCAAACGAATTCCAGGCACCCCATCAAAGAATTTGAAAGTTAGAAGATCAGCTATTTCAACTGATAGCTAGTGTTATCACTTTAATAGCCCTGGCGTGGCTTAAGTGGCTACCGCCTTGGCAACTATAATGTCACTTTAGCGATTTCTGGCCAAAGGAGGCTAGTCACTTTAAAGACCTCTGGGCTGGCTTCTGCAACCAAGCGCTCTCTTTAGCAAGGGGCACCTCTTTAAGGGTGGTCTCTTTTGCAATATGTGCTACTATTTTAACTTTGTTTTGGACTTTTTTTCATTAGTTTTTCTAAGGTTGATTTCTTGGTTGACATAAGTCTTAATTCAGTGATTCAAAATGCTATCTTATGGGGTCTTTCTATCGCAACATTATAGTATGATGAGAATTACTTGTAGAGGCTCCATTTTAGGTAAATATTACATTTTAGCTATAGCCATGAGTTTATCTCTGGGGAATTTTTAAGAAACTCTGCATGTATGATTTGTAGTGATTTCGAGCCTAAAATTGTGTCCCATTTTAGGATATGAGTTTGTGGAGCCAATTAGAGCCTTTTTACGGAGTTAATTTCAGATTATTTGGTGCACATCCCATATTTGCATATTTAATGCTAAAATTTTATCATTTTTGAATTTATTCTTGATGTCAACATAACCTTATTGATGTTGTGATTCTATTTTTAATAACGTGACAATGACCTAAGGTCGTCCATAAGGGGAAAGCGTTATCATTGTGAATTGAATTACATATAATCAACCTACAGGTAGGCTACGGCTTTGCATTCCTTAAATTGAACTTGAATGTGTACATACTTATTGCATAGTTGGAATTTTGGTTGTATTGGTGACTAGAAGGCGTGTTTTAGGTCCTTTTCAGGTAAATTCCGGCAATTGTGAGCATGTATTTCTTGTTGATGAATATCAACACTTCCGGTATGGTAGGATTCTATTTTTATGATTATCTGGAGCATGGTGACCTTATCTTAGGATGAATAACACTTGCATTAGATGCCCAACATCGTGCACCGGCTTAGATCTTGTAGCCTGATGTACCATACTAGAATCTGACAATTAGCCCTTAGCTAGTGATAACTTGCACTTATACATGCTCTTATCCATAATTTCTTGGTCTAACAGCTTATGAGGCACATTGGTGATAATAATCCCCTTATTCCACTCAAGATTGATTTCGTACAAAGTTTAGATGGTAGCATTGTCTTCCTCTTTGTGAACAGCAATCCATTGTGGTTCTGAATACAAATTAAGTGGGAAATCTTCAGCACCCATGGTTATATTTTTGTGAGTATCTGGATTCAAGTTCCAGCCTTTACATCCAGGATAATATCAAAGAGCATCCAAATCAAAGGTCCAGCCTTGGCAATCTTATTACTCTTGGCAATCATTTAGATTAAAGTTCCAGCCTCGACTGTATTAATAACTACAAGGAGTATTTGGATTAGAGGCTTGCCCTCGGTATTCCTTATCATTATTACTTCACGATAAGTTGTTGGTTCTTCAAACTCTTAGAGATTTAGATTTGTTGGTTCCAAGTCCCTTTAGTCTTAGTTACTCTGTGTATCTAGCAGGCTTATGGGGGCCTGCTTGGATTTTCACTTTAAATTACACTCAGTTGTACCTTTTGGGATTTTAGGGGCTAGTTAGGTATAGTTAGTTGTAGTATTCTTTAGCTTAGTTCCTTCAATTTTCGTGTATTTTATTATTTTCTTCACCTTAGATTACTATGGTCGACCTCGATTTCTAGTTATTCTTTTCTTTTCATTTTGTGTTTACTTTCCTCCTTAGTCAGCCTATGATGTCTACTTGGTACTTGTTGTCTTAGTACTTATATGACACTTCGCATCCACTTCCGTGTTGATGGTCCGAGCATTAGTTATCAATGTTGATCTATCAAGCCTGCAACAGTCTATTCTAGAGTCGAGGGTAAACACTTGGCATTTAGGATTATTTTTATCTCCTTCATCTTGGATGGCCTGTCTTTTGTGATTTGGAGACTAGCCTATTTTTTATGTATTTATAGTCTACTTTTGGGACTTGTACATATCATTATCTATTCCATAGTAGCTTTGCACATCTGACTTCAAGATTTTGGGAGGAATTTCCTTTGTTGTGTGTGTATGTGTGTGCATGTATGTATGTATGTATGTATGTATGTATGTATGCATGCATATATATATTTTATATATATATATATATATATATATACACACATACATACATACCTTAGCCTTTCCACACTTTTTTTGTTGTTGCTCCCTAAATGTATTGGTTCTTGTTTAGTTTATACTCTTAATCCCATTACTAGTAATTCTGAGCTTTTGGTTGGCTATTGGTGAGTTATTGTAGGTGTCATGGTGACTCGAAAAACTAAACCATGACATTCTTAGATTGATGTGGCTGAGATTTTCATCATAAGACTCTTCACTATATTAACAAATATACTTAACATTTACACCAAGAATTCGAGCTCCCACTAACATTAAAAATGAATTAGTAGATTTTATTAATTCAAAATGTAAAGATTTGATTAGAATAGTTCATGATACTATCATAAATGAAGACTCAATTGAAATAATTCAAGACATTATCAAGAAAGACTCAATTGAAAATGCTCAATGACATTATCATTGAAGAGTCAATTGGACGAGTTTATGACCCTATTATTAATGAAGACTCGGTTGAAATAGTTCAAATCAATAAAGACTTAATTGAGGTGGTTTGAGACGCCAAGGTTGAAGATGAAATTAGGATTATGTTAAAATTAATATTCTCAAATTTTCTTAATGTAATTATTTCACTCAAGTTTTTGTTATTTAGCATTAAAATTGGTTTATATATGAAAATAATTTCCTTGCATTTTTAAATCAAGATACATCATTTCTTGGATTGGTTGTTTGCCAAGTATCATAAGATCAATTTATAAATAAAGCAAAGTGAAATAAATATAAAAAATAAACAACATCCCTTTTATAAGGTGCATAGGAATTCCTCCCCATCTAGAGCTTAAAAATAATGTTAATCAAGTAAATTTTACTTAGGTCTAATAGGAACATAGTTCATTTCCTACGTGTTCTCTATTTAACTCTATCAGCAATGTCTTTCATCACATCTTTATATGTGTCTACCTACTCTAGTTCTTCCTATAACATAAACTCAATTATAGAACCTAAAGACATCAATCATTTCAAGATATAATTGATGTCTAATAAACAACACAACAAAATTCAATCAACGAGAAAAATACCACTCATGGAGAGGATAAATTGATCAAGTATATATGTCCTAGAATGGAACATAATTCGAGGCTCAGAATCACCCAAATCAATATATGTAACAAAATCTCTATTAATATACTATTAAAGAGTTAAGGCATCATTTTAGGCAAGAAATTACTTTAAAATTACACTTCTAGTGCTTCCTAAAACACATTGATGTGTAGCCATGTTCAAAACAACAACCAAGAATTTAAATCACCTTACTCAGAGCTCCCAATCTCAAAACATTACAAAAATATGGAATAAGGTTGGGTTAATACGTGACAGATAATAAGACTAGTCAAAATAGCTCATCGCAGTTACAAGGGGTATTTGTAATGACCCTTTAGGTGATTTGCATGCTACTACTTCCTATTCATTAGTTAGAGCCTTCCCATGGCAACCCAGGTCAGTTATAATTTGTTGGCTTTGATAGTTGGAATGTGATTTGCTACCTAAATACAACACTTTTGATTCTTAAAACTTGAATTTTTATTTGTTCTCAATGCGATGTTAGTTGGTTTTATGTGTTTTTATGTTTAAGGTACAAGGATTACAGGTTGTCCTTGATTTTGGAAAAAAGTGCAAAAGTTACTAATTTTTGCTATTATATGATACCCTTTACAGGTCATAGATCATTCTATGGGCCATAGGGTGGTATCATAAACAATTCTAATGAGGGTTTGTTTTCTAAAGTTTATTCAACGAACATGGAGACGTGTCATAGAAGGTTTTATGAGTCATAGAAGATTGTTTGTCCCTTGAGGATCAAAGATTGGGACTTTCTAATGTTTAGTAGATGAAGCACCCTTTACGGATCGTAAACCACTTTACAAGTTATAGAGAAGTATCGTAGAGTTGAAGTCCAAAGTTCCAGCATCGGAATACTAGACCCCAATTAAGGGTCATGCAATATGGCCTGTAAAACCCTTTCGTATGACGTGTCAACCGGTTCTCCTATTTTGTTTAGGACTTATATTTTACTTATTATACATAGGTGTTTAGGTTAATTTTTAGAATTTTTTCACCTAGTACTCAGAGAACTCAGTAATTAGAGAGAGAAAATTGTGAGACCATATTGGAGAGTCTTTGAGAACACTTTCGTTTGAATTTCATCTTTTAGCTTGTGATGCTTATTGAAGTTGGATTTTCTTGTTCTAAATTCTATTGTGTAAGTGTTCCATTATGTTTTCTCAATCCATAATTCTTGAATCTACACAAAGCATGAGTAGCTAAATTCACAACTAGGGTTGTGGGAACCATGAAGAACTAACAAAGTAAAATCGAATAATTCAAAATTCTCGAAAGGTGTATCTACATGTATTAATTAAATCTCTTCATTTTGCATATGTTCTAATGGTATTAGAACCCGACCAATGTTATTGACTAGACCAATATAGTAATGAATAGAAAAAGAGATTAAGTAAGAAGATTCGATTCATGTGTTCTCATCTAATCAATCAAACTAGACCAAGGGGAGGTTGTGTTGTGACTAATAGGTAAGGTTTAGTAATGAAAATTATGGAGATGGGCCGAGTTGCATAGTGAAATTCACCACTCACCTTTGACCAAAAGTTTTGGTAAACATAACTTATCGTCCTGCATGCTTTACACTAGAAAAGAATTAGGTTATCCGGTGATACTGAGTTATGGGGAACACAATACCCTAGTTCCTCTCCATAATGACTTTTCTCTTGTGTTAGTTAATATAATTATATTTTTCATCGATTATTGCAAGACCCCCCCCCCCTTCGGGCCAGTAAGGCGGTTAACCATTCGAATTGCGATCATTGAGTTCTCTTAAGTCTACATATTCCCTATGAGTTTGACCCAAACCTTTGTTAGGTTCTATTTGTTCACAATGACCGCTTTATCCTCTAAAAATAGGTGTAACTTGGGCGACATAAGATTGCCTGATCATTCGATTGGATTTTATGTACTTTTTCGTGTTTTAAGGACTATATAAAATTGAAGGTTGACTTTAGTAAAAAATATAGGAAGAAAGCCTAAGAACAAAATTCTGACAGCTCCAAAATTTCCATTTTAGGTTAGAAGTATGTCAGCATGAGTTTTGAGATTTTTGATGTGAGTTTAAACAGTTTAGTATTTTAGCCTTTAAAATTGTCCTAAGATTGACCTTGGTCGATATTCTTGGAAATTGTGCTCAAATTAAAAACAATGTGGTTAGCTTTGAAATGTCAAGTTTGATGTAAAATGACCCTTCATTCATTCTCTAGGCTTTCATATCAATATCGAGTCCCTTGGTGATTATTAGTTAAAATTGACACTTGGGTATGGGACCCACTTTTTGTGGAGATGATATCTTATGAAAATTTTAACTATGTCATTGAGTTAGAAATGTCAATTTTTCCTTGAGTCTACATATTCTCGGTGGGTTCGAGCCTAACCTTTATTAGGTTCTATTTCTTAATAGCGACCACTTTATCCTCTAAAAAGGAGGTGTAAGTTGGGAAAATCAAGATTTTTGCACTGTTGTTGGGAATATTACTAGACTTACTTAATTCATAGTGATTTGAGTGCTAATCCTTATTATCTAATAGTTTTTCTTTTTTTCTTTCTCTCTTTTATATATCAAACTCTTTGTTGAAAAAATATTAAATGATTGGGATATTGAGATGAGAGGGGTTGTAGATACGTTTTTGAATCACAATGTGTACTTCTTGAAAATATTGGAAAATCTCATCATAGACAACTATGTTCTTCTATAAGATGTTCATCAGTTTGGCCTGGATGTCCACAATTTAAGTATTGAGTTAAGTGTAAAGGTTGATATGTTTAATGCTTAACAAGCTAGTTATGAATTGTGTGAAGAAGAAAAACTACTTATAGGCCAACTTGAAGAGATAAAATTGGAAGGTCAACTACTTGACCAGAATATTATTGATGTTGTCACTTCTAAGAAAAGTACATGAGAGTTATATGAAGAAGAAGATGATATTATCTTTAATAACTCTAGTATGTGTGTAGATGAGGATGTAAATAATAATATAATTTATTAATAGGACGCATTGGACTTCATAACAATCATTTTTCTACATTATGTTTAGATAATGAGATACTAATTGAGTCATCCGAGCATATGGAAGAATGTAAGGAGGAGGAAAAATATATTTACATTCTTGAATTTGTTGGGCTCAAAAGAAAAAATCACATTCCTCATTTAATGGTCAAAAAGTACAACATGAGATCTTTATTATTTGGTCTTCTTATTTTTATAATACCACCATGTGAGCATAGTAGAAAATTTGAAAAGAAATTAGGGGTACAATTAAGAAGTTCAAGGTGGAAGAAAAAGTCGAAGCATGGACACTTGGTGAAGCCTGAGTAACCAAATTTTCCAAGTCGTGCTGTGAAAATAAATCAGGCAATGCTTGGGAGGCAACCCGAGGTGGAGACTGGTACTTAGGCACCCTGGTATGTTTTTTGAGCCCTATGTGTTTTATTTTGCTTTGATTTTGTGCATTGGGGACAATGCACATCATTTTTGATTGGGTGTGGGTAGTTATGGGCCTTAGTGAAATTTGAGTAGCTTGGGTCCATAACTATCCCAATTTTTTATCATGAGGTTTTCTTGCCTGTGTTCTTTTTTCACGTGGATATTTAATTTCTATTGAACTAGTATGTTTAGGATGTTTAGATAGTATTTGTAGCATATAGTACCAATACTTGTGGCATATAGCATGTTTGTTCTTTTTTGTTTGAAGAATGTTACCCACCAAAAATTTATTTTGATTAGTAGTTAGATAGAAGCCATGCATGTTTAGGTGTGTGACTATGTTTGTTCTGATAAGTGAGAATAAATTGAGATAAGAAGCATGATTTTAAAGTCTTTTGTTGGTGTTGTATGTAGTGTCATGTGAGTGTGAGCTTAGTTTGCTAGATTCATGTGTGTAGTTCTAATTCAGAACTTTCCCTGTTACTCTAAGTTAGATCCTAGATTAATTAGAATCAGAAAGGATCTTAGGCCATTGTTCTTAATAGTCCACTTAGCCTAAAATGAACAACTAAAACTATAATATATCCCTGTTCCTAATGTTTAGCCTAACATGTACATATTCTTTGAAAACACCTGTTTAACCTAGCCTTGTTAGTTGTAAAACCTTGATATTGGCCCTGGTCCTTGAAAATTGTGCACCTTGACTAACACAAAAAGCCTAAGTTGAGGGTGGCTACAAAAAGTGGTGCTGGTTTTAAGGACGGATATTGTGCATCTTAACACAGGCTAAAAGCCTAAGTTTAGGGTGGCTAATGAAAAGGTGAAACACAAAATGAGGGGGTGAATTAGTGATATAGAGAAATCATGTACTAGGTGCAAGAAAAACAATTGATGCCTTAGTTGTGAGCTAAAAAGCAAAATGAAGTGTAGAAATAAGACAACAAGCTGAAAAATGAAAAGAAAGCACCTAGAAAATCTTGAAAATGGGAGAAAGGAAGAATAAGGTGAAAATAACAGAGTTGGTGGGATAAAAGTGTAGAAAAACGTAGTGTCAAAGAGGTCCTTTAGTCACTTTGTTCCCATAATTTCATACCAAAGCCGCCTGAGCCGACGTTACAAGCCTAGAAAGTCCTAAAGTGATCCTAGTCCAGTTAGTTGAAGGACATAATCATGAGTATAAGGGCAAGCCTATGATATTTGGCATTATGCATGGATACCTTTTGTGAGAGTGAGTGATTTTTCATATCCCAAGGTTATACATGAAAACATTATTGAGTGTGAGATAGGGGACTTCTTTGTATGACATCACTTACATTGCATTGTTAGCACTAGAGTTGTTATGTGATTGTGGATTGTTGATACTACCTCATTTGTCATAGTTGTGTTGTCACATGCACCAGTTTGTATTGGTTTGCTAGATATCTATCTGATCCAATTTTGAAAAGTTGGTCTGGGTAACTGAGTTTGTGATTTATGTGATCTATGCCAAGGGGTTGAGGTCTGTGTTAGCGCATTGTTTATATAGACTGGATTCGTCGCTTGAGGACGAGCAACAACATTAAGTTGAGGGTATTGATCTGTTGGCAAAATACAATACCTTTTATGCTTAAAACTTGGAATTTTGTGTGTTCTAAATGTGATATTAGTTGGTTTTTAAGTGTTTGTGTGTTTATATTTGCAGGGTTACAGGTTGGCCTTAATTTTAGGAAAAGGTGCAGACGTTGTTGATTTTTGTTGTTATACAAAAACCTTTATGGGTCGTTGATCATTCTATGGGCAGTAAGGTGGTTTCGTGTACAATTCTAGTGAGGGGCTACTTTTTAATATTTATTCTATGAACATGCAGATGAGTTGTAGAAGGTTTTACGAGTTATAGAAGATGGTTCGTTCCCTGAGGAACAAAGATTGGGACTTTTCGAATTGTAGCAGACGAAACACCCTTTATGGGTTGTAAACCACTTTACGAGTCATGGAGAGGTGTCGTAGAGTTAAAGTCCGAAATTCTAGCACTGGAGTACGAGACCCCGATTACTACCTATGTAGTGTGATACGACCCGTAAAACCCTTTCATATGACGTGCTGACCAGTTCTCCTATTTTGTTTAGGACTTGTATTTTACTTATTATAAATAGGTTTTTTAGGTTATTTTTTAGAATTGTTTCACCTAGTACTCAGATGTAACAACCCATCTTAAGATGACATGTCCCACATCGGAAAAACACAGGAGAGATGTTGGGTATATAAGTAAAGGACTGGTCTATATACTGTGAGGCGCCTTTTGGGGTGAGCCCAAAGGGACAAATCTGTGATGGACTAGGCCCAAGAGCGGACAATAATTCACAGTGTTGGGCCAGGTTGTTACACATGGTTCAGAGCCACTACTGTGTCAGCCTTGTCGATGTGGGGCTAGAGTTCAACTGATTTTAGGTGAATCCCGATGAAGCGGAGCAAACCTTAGTGTTGAGTCTAGGCGAATCCCATGCGATAGGGAAAACCTCCGCGAGGATGCTGAGTCCATCGAGAGGGTGTATGTAACAAGCCATCTTGAAATGAGTTGTCCCATATTGACAAAACATAGGAGAGATATTGGGTATATAAGTAAAGTACTGGTCTATAAACTGTGAGGTACCTTTTAGTATAAGCCCAAAGGGACAAATCAGTGATGGGCTAGGCCCAAGAATGGAAAATACTTCACAGTGTTGGGCCAGGTCATTACATCAGAGAACTCAGTAATTAGAGAGAGAAAATTGTGAGAGCATATTTGAGAGTCTTTGAGAACAGTTGTGTTTGAATTTCATCTTTAAGCTTGTGATTCTTATTGAAGTTGGATTCACTTGTTCTTAATTATATTGTGTAAGTGTTCAATTATGTTTTCTCAATCCTTAATTCTTACATCTACAGAAACTATCCAGAACTAGGGTTATAGGAACCATGTAAACCAGATAATTCATAATTCTTTAAAGGTGTACATGTATGTATTAATCAACTCTCTTTGTTTTGCATGTTTTCTGATGGTGGCCCACCTTAGAACCATTCTAGTGTTACTAACTGGACCAAGGTAGTAATGAATAGGAAAAGATAATAATTAATAAGATTCGATTGATGTGTTCTCGTCTAATCAACCAAACAGGGCCAAGAGGAGGTTGTGCTAGGTCTAATAGGTAAGGGTAGTAATGCACACTATCGATATGGGCCAAGTCCTATAGCGAAATTCACCTCAGATGTTTGACCAAAGGGCTTGGTGAACATAATTTACCCTCATGCATACTATACACTAGAAAATAATTAGGCTATCTGGTGATATTGAGTTAAGGAATCATAGGGAACACAATACCCTAGTTTCACTCCATATATATGACTTCTCTTTTGTGTTAGTATAGTTATATTTTTCATCGATAATTGCAAGAACCCCCCTCCAGGGAAGTAAGTGAGTTCACCATTCAGATTGCGATCATTGAATTCTTTTAAGTCTACGTATTACCCATGGAATTAACCCAAACCTTTGTTAGGTTATACTTCTCGACAACAACTGTTTTATCCTCTAAAAAGGAGGTGTAACTTGGGCAACATCGGATTGCCTGACCGCTTGATTGGATTTTCTTTTCGGGTTTTGAGGTCATTATAAAATATTGACTGCGGTAAAATAATATGGGTACAAAGCCTTAAAACAAAATTCTGACAGTATCAGCTCTAAAATAGCCATTTTAGATAAGAAGCATGTCAGCGTGAGTTTTGAGATTTTTTGTGTGACTTTAAACTATTTAGTATTTTAGCCTTTAAAATTGTCGTAAGATTGACCTTGGTCGATATTCTTGTAAATTGTGCTCAAATTAAAAACAATTACCATGGTAGCTTTGAAATGTCAAATTTAATTTAAAATAACCTTTTATTCATTCTCAAGGCTATCATATCAATACCGAGCCCCTTGGTGGTTATTAGTTAATATTGACTCTTGGGGTATGAGAGCCACTTTATGTCGAGATGATGTCATATGAAAATTTTAACTATGTTCACGGAAGTTAACTCTTTTGTCCTTCCTAATCGTAACTAGGGTGTTGCGTTCACAAATTCCATGGTGATTGGCCATCGTGGATGTTCCACTCCATATTCAATAAGGTCACCTCATGAGTTGGTCGCAATCATGGTTTAGGCTCTAGATTTCAAAGGTGTGCAATGACTATTCTTTAGTTAAAAGTTTGGCTCCTTTGCAAATTTTCGAAATGCGATAGATCTCTTATTGTAGCTCCAAATTAGGTGATTCAAAGCCTAGTTTGTGAAGAATTTTTTTGGAAATACATGGGAATTATCGAGAGAGCTGGGGGACCTCTATTTGAGGTAATTTTGTGTTAATAGTTGCTGCCATTGTTATTTTATAGCTTAAAATAGTGAAATTGATACTTGTATGACTTTCGGTTGTTCTAAGCCTTGAATTACGTTCCATTTTGGCATGAGTTTAGAAAACTATTTAGGACCTTTTTACAGAGTCAATTCTAAAATTCCCAATATGAGTCCCACTTTTCGATTTTTGGATCCCAAATTTGATTTGTCTCAAAATTATGTATTTTTACTGTCAAACTGCCTATATTGGTTTTCTGATTATATTTTCCATAGCATGGTAGTGTGGGAGCATTTTGAGGTTATACGGAAGGGGAAAGTTCTGACATTGTAATCTAGGGCTTCTAATTCCTTAGATTGAGCTAGAATATGTAAATGCTTGTTTGTTGTTGAAATTTAGGTCAAATAGTGCAATACCCGTAAGTTGGAAAGCCAAATTATGGAAGAAAAGTGCATATTTAGTTTTCTAATGCTAGGGACTGAGCCTTACCTTCTCGTCGATATGGTCTTATAGATGAGCCTTACACTTGGTCAAATTCTAGAAAAATTAGGTTGATTATACGAGATGATTTTATGGGTCGTTAATATGTTTATAGGTCATCATTCGTGGTCATGGTTTATATTAAAAAAGGTGAGACTTAAGGTCCGACGGGACAAGACCCAATGACAAGTTGTGGTTAGGTCTACAAGTCGTACACCAGGATCATAGTTGGTGTCCATAGGATTAGAAATTTGACCAAGTCAAGGGAAAATTTTTAAAGGCTCTTCATGAGTCGTGAAATAATCTACGACCCATAGATCAAGGTTCATAGATGGGGCAGTGTTGGCTAAACTTTTTGGTAATTGCTCGGAACAACTACGAGGAGTATATGTAGGTTGTAGAAGAGCGGACAAGCACATGATAGGGTTCATGGATTGAGATTGAGAGACATTATTTTGGGCCTAGGTTATGCGAAACCCCTTTTTCACAAATTGTAGATGGGCTTATGACTGTAGACCTAGTTTATGGTTCCCAGTAATAGATTATTAATGAAGAGCTCCTTCGTTATTTTCTCCTATTTAAATCCTAAACTACATCATTATAGGCCTATAACTACCCATAGCTGCCACTCCCATATCATATTCACCCTAATCTCATTCTAACTCCTAAACTCTAAAACTTTTCTCAGTCTCCCATCCTCTAAGTCTATTGAAAGACTCTAAGTCTAGGGTTCAAGATCCATCCATTGATTTCAAGATTTCTCCATTAATTTCTCCTCTAGATATGTGGGTCTTCATCCACGGGTACCTTTCATCCATGGATCCCAAGAATTTTCCAACTGTATCCCCTAATTTCAAGTATGTATTTCATGAACTTTCATGATTTTGTTTTAAATTTTTAGATTCTAACTTATGTTATGATAATTGATCTACATTAATATTAATACATATATATACATACATATATATATATATATATATATATATATATATATATATATATATATATATATGTATATATATAGATAGATAGATAGATAGATAGATAGAAATTTATACAAATTCCATGAAATTCATGGTTTCTTGGTGGATTTTTTTCACGGCTATCTAGGGTTATGACTTGTGTTATGGGTCTTGTCAATTATGATTTCAATTGTTATGATTCTTCATGATTTGTTATAATTTAATTAAATTGCATGTTTCAAAATTGATTTGATATTGAACCCACATGTTTACTCTAGTTTTCAATGATTCATGAACTCAAATGATAAGGGCTTCAACTAAGGGTTTATGAAAGCTATTCATTTTTGAATTAACGAAGTCCTTACAATGAATTAGATAAATAATGAACGTTAGTAAAAGGTTTTCTCACCGAATCATGGATCTTGAATGTGATAAGGTCAATTCTCACATGATTGAATCACCCAAGGTTTAAGGAACTACTCAAAATGAATTTTTAAGCTTATGAATGATTATTACTATGTTTTGTTATTCCATGAGATCTGAATTAGTACGAAGAAGGTTTGAGATTGAATTCGACCATGTTATCCTCCCAAGGGAATCCTAATAGAAACCTCTTTCCCAAAAATATGTGCCACCCTAGGTTACCTCTTTGGGCTAGGCTAGTGAATCCACATCTAGCTCTCATTGTTGATTGATTGATTATATTATCATGGAGTCTAACTTGGAAAGTATCCTCTCCCTTTCTCAATATAGGGATTGCATTAGATTTCATGTTGTAGCCCACATGGTCATATTGTTGATTAAGGTTGATATCCCACAAACGAAGAAAGTTTACTTTCAAACTTATTGTGATATCAATATTGCTGCATTGATCTCATGATTTTACTTATGAACTTTTCGTGATTGTCTCATCCTATCTCAATGTATCTTGCATCATTTACTTTATACTTCAAATCAATTATTATTGTTAGGGATTTCCCATATACATAGTACATTAATAGATACTAGTGCTTATTTTGCCTACATTATTATAAAATGCAGGGTTGGACACTCTTCACTCTCTTCGTGGCTAGTTAGGTTGATAGTATATTGTTGATTGTAAACCCTCATGCTTCGAGGGTTTCCCCGCTGAGATCATGGTTTTTTTTGTTAGTTTGGTCTCCATTTTAAGATATTTACTCTACTTTTCATTAAGTATGAGTTGTGGATATATCTTAGCTCTGGCCTTTGTTAGACTGTGCTATGTAAAGCCTTGTTGTACACAATTTGTATGCGTCTATGTTTTCTCCTTGACTTTATTGTTTTTCTTATTATTGGGACTTATTGTGTTCCTTAGTTAAAACTTGTTAATAATCATAAATTATGAATGCTTATGATATGAGGCTTGGTTGGGCTTCTTTCGAAGATCCTAATTATCATGTCACACCGAGGGCTTTGCTTGCATCATGACAGGTAGTTATCAGAGTATGATTACATGCTTAGAAATCATGTTTTATGCTTATTTCAGGTACTTTTGAATATTTGCTTCTTGTTTTTGATCATCCATGCCTTGTGTTGTGCATAATACTTATTTATTTAATAATTTAATACGTGTGGGCCTTAGTTTAGATTCTAACTTATGTTATGATAATTGATCTACATTAATATTAATACATATATATATATATATATATATATATATATATATATATATATATATCCTCCCTCAATTCCCCATGTCATTTTTGAGCCCATTTTTCATCTTATTTAAGTGATTCAAAAGGTTGGTATTTCTATTTTCTTTCAAGAGGAATATCGTGGAAATGTCAGAATTTGCTGGTTGCATGTTTTTTGAGGTAAAAGTTATTGTTTATGTTGATTATATTATTGTAAATTGTTGGGAATTTTGTATATTTATATCTCTCCCATTCAAAATTGGATTTAAGTGAAATTTTAATCATATATGTACCGAGTTTCGTGAGGAACATTATGGAGACCTCACATTTTATTTTTGGCATGCATTTTTAGGTAAAGATCATTGTTTTCTACATATATTATCGTAAAATTTTCAAAAACATTGTGCTTAGATATCTCGGTTATTTCTCATTGGAATTAAGCAAAATTTAGGTCTAAATTGTACTACTATATGTTCTTACATCATGGTATGTTCGGATTCCATTGATTATGTATATGTTTTGAGAAATCTGATGAGGAAGTTGTTGTATATATATGTTTTGTATTTCGACAAGAAATGTCATTTATTTTTGGGTTATTTTTAATTATTCTAAGCTTAGTTTTAAGCTCAATTTCTGGCTATAGACTTGGGGCAATGTAGAGATCATTTTATGGGGGTTGGTTTGGGATTTTGGGTGCAGACTCCATTCCCCCCCCCCCTTTTAGTCACAATTAATGTATTTTCCCCTGATTCTTGAGATTTAATAGTCAAATCAGTCGTAATGACTACGTGATTGATGTTGTGATAGTTGAACAACATCTAGAGGAAATCGGATAGTGAAAATCTTGAGTGGAGTGATTCAGAGTATGAGGAACCACCTTCCAAGTAGGTTAGGCTTCTTTCTTTCTTACCTTGAGCTGAAATAGGTTTTGTGGTTATATTTGGAATAAACCTACTGAGATGTATATGTCGTACATAGTGATATGAGATGTATGTATTGTATATAATGATATGAGATTTTGGTTACTGTATTGAGTATGATATTAGCTATAGCTATGATAATACATGAGCTCTGGTACCGTTAAACTACAGAATTACGTGATAAAGGTTTGATATGGGTCGATACCATGTGGCAGATATGTATTTTGGGCTTGAGTCTTTTCTGGAGGTGTGTGTAGCCTGATGATATTGACACGTGTTAGGTTTTTAGACTGGTTGTTGAATATATATTGTACTATGGACTTGTCTTGATATATATATATATATATAATTATGATAGCCTATTTGTTCAGGATATCTGTGATATAGCTGTGACTATCCATTTTCGTTCTAAGTTATTATGGTTGGCTAGGTTGAGATATATTTCCCTCCGGTAGACATGATTTTATACTATTTCTATGACATATATGCCTACATATACAGCTGGTAATTATTGTGCATTTGCTAGAATTACTTAATAATAAGGACAACAGTCTATATTTTGTGAAATGTTTTAATTGGGCTTCTAATTAGGCATTGTAACTCTTGATATAAAATATGATATTACTGAACCTTTGGTGGGATAGATATGGGTGGTTGATACAGTTAAACGATGTATATCATATCCATCGGGATTCATTAGGCTATCTGTTGTTGAGATACTGTATATATGAGTCTGTCCTTAAGACTACTATCTTGTCTTGGAGATTAGCACATTACCAATGGGTTGGCACATAGTTTCCTTGGTGGGTATCATTTGTATTAGCTGGGTTATGGTATGATTCGATATAGGTGACACACCTCTAATTATCTGTTCACTATGGGCCTTTGCTTGGCTTAAGTTGGCGCTGCCCTAAAGGTACTATTGATAGAGCCACACAATTACATATACACAGAGGGCCTTGGGATATCTATAGGGTCAGGTGTCATTACCTGACATGATATATTAAAGGGTTGGGTGTCATGTCCCGATACGATATACAATACAGGGTCGGGTGTCATAACCTCACATGGTATACATTATAGGGTCGGGTGTAATACCCTAACACGATACACACTCCAAGATCGAAAGACTCATTTTCATCATGATAAGGGGATTCTTTCTCCTACGGAGGATCCATCCCACCATTATATATATAGATATCAGTTCGGGTTTCATGCACCAACACTATACTTAGGAATAGGTGTCATGTTCTAATAGAGGATCAGGTTCGACTGCCACGATCTAGTAGGTGTTACATTGTTCTAAATAGGTTCCACAAGAGCATCGTTTAACACCTTGATTATGCGTAAGTGTACCTCCTGGGCTTATGGGGACTTAAGGGGCGTATAGGCATAGATAGTAGGGCCTTACACCCACATACAGCTTGACATCTTAACTATGTGATACTGAGGCTATAGTTTCACCTCTAATTTTATTGGTTGGGTTGCAATACATTACTTAATTCCAGCCGTTGGGATACGACGATGTCACTAATATACTCACTGTTTGGCTAGGTTCAAATTTTCTCGTTTTACTACAATTTACTATATTTGTGCATTCTATATTTACAGTACTTCACAGAGTCGACGGATGATTGGAACTAGGTTCCTTTCACCAGTACTCGCCCCTAAAATATTTCTGCATCTTCCCATGGTGCAGGTCCAAGTACTATCCATGATCATTGAGTTCGGGGTTCGTGGACGATTTAGGAGACTTTGGTAAGCACTAACTGCTCTGGACATTTTGTAGTCTTCTTATATTTTTGGCGGTCATCTGTTATATTAAGACATTCGCCCTGTACATTGTAGTTGGGTAGTATATGTAGGAAGTCCTTTGGGTTGTGTATATTATTATTATTATGTATAAATATGAGTGTGTACTTGAGTCTATAGTACCTCTGTGTAGATGACTTTCATATTATGGGTAGATTGTGTTTGGATTATGTGTATATTGCTATGTTATACATTCAACACAAATTTTGCGGGTTGGGTTTGCTGGCATATAGGCAGGATTTAATAGGCATCACCATAATATGAGAATCGAGTCATGAAAAATTGGTATCATAGCTTAGGGTTCACTGGTCTCATTTGTGTAGAGCTACTTTCTTGTAAATTCCTGCGAATGGGTATGGAGATATCCGCAACTTATTTGCAGAAGGCTATGCAATGTTTAAGAAACTTCTTGTATTGTTGTATCCTTTTGTGTGATATTGTAAACGATTAGTCGCTTCCATAGGATTTGGTTCGGTGCGTTCTTTTGTGAATATGTTGGGTAGAGGTAAAACTTAGGGTAGGGAAAGGGTTGCGCCGTCAGTTTAGGATAATGAGAAGCCCCCAAAGCCCATTGTGTAGAGAATGGATGCCTCAGCTCCCCCACAGTCGGAGGCACCAGTCCCCCCAACTGCCTTTGTGGTCACACCTGAGGTGCTGGAAGTTATTGAATAGTTTTTAGAAGTATTTGGAGCTTCACAATAGGGTGCAGCACCAGCCCCTGCTCCTTCAGTTCAGGCACCAGAGAGCCTGCCACTCCATAGGCTCAGGTGTAGCCAGGGGGAGTCGTACCCTTTTAGGATAAACAATTTCTTGGGTATTTTCTACGGTTAACTCCACTAAGGTTTTTAGGAGCGGTGGGAGAGAATGCACAGGAGTTTTTGATAGGGTACATGGAGCGGCTACAAACGTTAAGACTATTGGAGTTTCAGGTTGTATAGTTTATAGCATGTCAGCTCGATAGATCGCTAGACAGTGGTGGTTGACTTACAGAGACACCAGACTAGTTGTTGCCTTGCTAATAACTTGGGTAGATTTTACAGAGGCCTTCATGACTAGCTTTATGCCCAAGAGTTTCAGAGATAGAATTCAAGATTAGTTTGGATGACTAGAGCAAGGGCAAATGATAGTGTCATAGCACAATGCTAGATTCTAAGAGCTCTCCCTGTGTGTTACGGCTATCCTACCGACTAAGGAGGAGCGAATTCATTATTTTGTGCGGGGATTGAGGTCGTAGTTGTGGATGGGTATGTATTAACTAGTGACATTAGGTTAGTTTTATCGTGATATTTTTTATCATGCACATTCTTTATAGCTATTCAGTCTTAAGGCCTAATGGGATAGAGACATACGTGCTAGGCACGAGGGAGAGTTTAGTGTGTCACAGTCTGATTTTAGGGTGCCAAATGACAAGCCTCTAAGGAGGGTTTAGTAGGATTAGACCAGTCACTCGTTCTAGGCATCATTGTAGGCTTCCGAGGGTAATCATTAGGGCCAGGTACTTCAAGCCGGGGTGTTTCATCTTATCCTATCGAGCATAAAGAGGGATAGTGATACTGCTATATTAGGGTTGGTTGGGTCATCCTTCCCTAGAAGTCAGATTTCCAAGATTTTTGGATCAGGACAACATGATTGTGAAAGTAGAAGCAGGGCTGCTTAGGGGTGTTTTGGGTGCAGGGCGCCACACCATTAGCTTAGAGACTATCAAAAGCATAGAGCAATGCATGTAGCACCACAAACAACTATATCAACTTCCTTACTAGGTGGAAGAGGCAGGAGCCAGAAACAGGGTCATAGGGATGACCAGTACAGAGACCGTAGGGACCAACAGAGCTTCCAACACAGGCAGAGGCCGATGCTTTTGACGGGGCTATTACGGGTATAATAACTGTGTGTCGGTAGCCAACTTCGACACTATTTGGTATAAGTTCCACTTTCTCATATACATCTGTGTACTTTGCTTCTCACTTGGGTGTGACTTCCAAGCCTCTTTCATCTCGAGTATATGTGCTGACCTCAGTGGGGGATTCCCTAGTGGTAGATCCAGTATGCAGAGCTTGTATGGTCTCTCTTTAGGGGTTTGATACTTTGGATGATTTGATATTGCTTGATATTTTGAATTTTGATGTAATCTGGGTATGGATTGGTTGGCACCACTACATGATGTGTTAGATGTGATGCCAAGACTTTTACCTTGGCGATATCGCAAATATCCCAGTTGTTTTGCAGGGGTTTGTGAGTCGAGTATCGACTAGTATTATTTCATATATTCAGGCTTATAGATTGATATCTATAGGGTGTTTGGACGATTTAGCCCATGTTTGGGATATGACAACTAAGCCTATTACTCAAGAGTCAGTTCCCATGTGTTGTGAGTTTCTTGATACATTTTCTGCTTATTTGCCTAGGTTTCCATAAGAGAGAGATATTGATTTCTGATGGAGGTTGCACCGAGCACTAAGCCTATATATAATTAATGGTACCAAACAACTCCTATAAAGCTTAAGGAGCTTAGTACTCAGCTTTAGGGCTTGCTAGATCTGTGTATCATTTGACCAATATTGTTTCCTCAGGAGGCCTTGTTAAGTTTGTGAAAAGGAAAGACAGGACTCTCCTAATATGTATTGAGTATTGACAGCTGAATAGGGTGATGGTAAAGAATCGTTATCCCCTACCACATATCCATAATTTGTTTGATCAATTACAAAGGGCTAATAGGGTATTATAGATATTTTGTTGATGGTTTCTCCACTATTGTTGCTCGGTTAGCTCGTCAAGGTGTGCCATTTGTATGGTCTATTGAGTGCGAGACTAGTTTTCTACAGCTCAAAGAGTTATTTACTAGTGCTCCTATTTTGACAATTCCTTTAGAAGGGAAGAGCTTTGTTGTATATTTTGATGCCTCCTGTTTCAGGTTAGGTTATGTGTTGATGTAGAGAAGTTGGGTTATTATTTATACTTCTCATCAGTTGAGGGTCCACGAGCGTAACTACCTCATGCATGACTCAAAGTTTGTGGTGGTAGCATTTGCGCTCAAGATCAAGAGACAATATTTATATGACATTCATTGTGATATCTATACTGACCACTCGGAGCTTCCAGTATATTATGACTCAACAGGATTTGAATTCCAGATAGAGGCAGTGAATTGAGTTACTAGTTGAGTATGATCTCTCTATTTTGTATCATCCAGGCAGAGCAAATTTGGCAGCAGATGCCTTGAGTCGGAAGATAGTGAGTATGGGCATCTAGAAGACTTGATTATAGAAGAGCGACGCTTAGCTCTTGACATCAAGTCCCTAGCTAACTGGTTAGTCAAATTTAATCTTTCAGACCCAGCTAGGTATGGCCTTCATTGGGGCTCAATCATCACTAGTTGTTCAAGGTATTGGTGGTCAAGCTATAGTTGATTCAGATTGAGTCCTCAGATTTGACAATCAATTGTGCATTCCTATAGTGGGGAATTTTATATAGTTAATTCTACATGGGCAAATGACTTCAAATACTCTATCCACCCAAGTACGGTAGAAATGTATCAAGATCAGAGGCAGCATTATTGGTGGGGTGGTACGAAGAGAAACATTGCCGATTATGTGTTGTGTTTTCATAGTTGCTAGCAGGTGAAGGCTAAGCACCAGCGATTTGGTGGGACACTACATCGATTACCCATTCTTGAGTGAAAGTGGGAGTGTGTGACTATGGATTTTGTTTTTGCCCTGCCTCACATTTCTTGGGTTTTTATAGTATTGCGTTATAGTGTACTGATTGACTAAGTCTGCATATTTTCTTTCTGTTCGTTCTACCTTTAGTGCTTAGCAATTAGCTCATATTTATATTCAAGAGAAAGTCTGGCTACATGGGGTACTAGTAGCTATCGTATCTGACCAAGGGTCACAGTTCACCTCCAGATATTGGAGGGCTTTTCAATGGGAGTCGGGCACCCAGGTTGATCTAAGCACGACATTTCATCCCAAGACCAATGGCTAGTCTGAGCGCATATACAGGTTGTGGAGGATACGTTATAAGCTTATCTATAATAATTTGGGGCTCAGTGGGACATATTTAAGACTAACTGAGTCTTCTTATAATAATAGTTATCACACTATCATTCAAATGTCCCCATTTGAGGCACTGTACAGTCGACAATGCCATACTATGGTTGGCTGGGTTGAGTCTATCGAGTCGGGTCCATATAGCACAAACATATTGCAGGATGCCTTAGCTAAGGTTTGGATTGCTTAGGATAGACTGAGGACAGCATAGAGTCAGCACCAGAGATATGCTGACTGCAGACGCCGATTCTTAAGGTTCGAGCTCAAAGACAAAGTATTTTAAGGGTACCGCCTCTAAAAGAGGTTATGCAGTTTGGTGGACAGGGTAAGATTATCCCTTGATATATCAGGCCTTTTGAGGTTCTGAGATGGATCGGCTAGTGGCATATGAGTTAGCCCTACCTTTAGCTTAATATACTACACATCCCATCTTCATAAGTCAATGTTGTGCCAGTATATTCCACATGAATCGCCTGTGCTTCAACATCATACAGTTGAGTTAGATGATCGTCTAACACTTATTGAGGAGCGGTAGCTATTCTAGCCAAGGATACTAGATAGTTGTTTTCTATGGTCATATCGGTGGTTAAGGTTTTGTGGAATCACCGACCAGTAGAGGAGGCTACTTGGGAGTTGGAGGCAGAGATGTAAAAGCAGTACCCCAGCCTATTTGAGTCATTAGGTATGCTTTTATCCATACTTTCACAAATGGAAGTTCTATTAGTGAGGGATGTTATAATGACCCTCCGGATCCTTTCTATGTTTTTGCGACTATTTTATTGCTTTGAGCATGTTTATAAAGACCTCGAGCCACTTGTGAGTTCTTGGGACTGTTGACGTAGTTATTTGATGAGGTATTTGTGATTTATGTAGGCTTTTGAGCAAAATTTGAAATTAAAATTGTAATAAATGAACTTATTGATACTCCTATTAAACGGCCTCAGAATGGTAGGTGCATGTCCAGTGGAGTTATATCATGTTTCGCAAATTTAGTCGTTGAAACAGGTCAATAGTTGACTTTAGTCAATACCCTCAGGAAGAGTGGCTAGATGAGAATTTTCATAGTACGGTTAGCTTTGGAACGTCTAGTTTGATCTAGAATGACCCTTCCTTTGGTATTGGAGATTTCGGATGTGATTTGACATCTCGAGGGATTTTCATTAAAAGTTACATATAAGGAAGTGGGACCTACATCAGATCTAATAACCTTCGGTGGAAATGTTTTTGCGCCATTGGATCCAAAATGTCGAAATATTAAAATGACATAGTTTATTTGCAAAAATTAGAGTGTGGACGAGCCTGAAATATCAAAAAAGGAGATTGAAAGGTTGTTGAAAATGAGTGGTGATGTGGCTCATTATGGCACAGCCATGTGGCGCAGCACAACACTGCCACCCGGAATTGACGCGACTGCACCTCAGGTTGCCTCATGGCGTGCTGAGGTGGCAACATCCCTTATATATCTATATATCCTCTGTCAACTTCCCACGTCAACTTTAAGCTCATTTTTCATTCGATTTTAGTGATTCAAAAGGCTAACTTGTGTATTTTTTTGGAGGAACATCGTGAAAATGATAGAAATTACTGTTTGTATGTCGTTTGAGGTAAAAATTACTATTTATAGTAATTATAATATTCTAAATTATTGGAAATTTTTAATATTGATAACTCCCTCGTTCGAAATCAAATTTTAGTGAAATTTTAGGCTATATTGTACAGAATATCATGATGAACATCGTGGGGACCTCAGATTTTAGCTTTGGCATGCATTTTAAGGTAAAAATATAATATTGTAACATTGTTAGAAATTGTGTTGAGATATCCCAGCTATTTCACATAAGAATTAAGTAAAATTTGTGTCTAATTGTACTACTCTTTGGACTTTACAATGTGGTACGTTTGGATTCTATTGATTTCAGCATATTTTTTGTGAAATCTATCAAGGAAGATGTTGTACATATATGTTTTGTGTTTTGACAAGAAATGTAATTTGTTTTTGGGTTGTTTGTGATTTCTCTAAGCCTCGTTTTAATCTCAATTGTTGTCTATATACTTGGGGTGATGTATAGATGATTTTACAAGGGTTGGTTCATGATTTCGAGAGTGAGCCCCATTTTCCCCCATTTTAGTCACAGTTGATGTATTTTCCCTTGATTCTTGAGATTTACTGTCAAATCAGTCATAATGAATGTATGATTCATGTTTCGATCACAGAATAGCATATGAAGATAGTCGGGAAGGAAAAAGATCGAGTGGACTAATTCAGAGTACAAAGAACTGCCTTTTAGGTAGGCCAGGCTTCTTTATCCCTTAGATTGGGCCGAAATGAGTGTTGTGGTTCTATGTGGACTAAACCTAATGATATGTGTCATATATAATGATATGAGATGTATGTGTTGTATATAATGATATGAGATGTTGGTTACTATATTAAGTATGATATTAGCTGAGTTTTAGAATTGTTAAACCATGGAAAGACACAGTGAAGGTTGGATATGGGTCGTTGCCATGTGACAGGTATGTATACTGGGATTGACTTTTGTGTGAATGCATGTGTAGCCTGATACTATAGATACATGTTAGCTTGTGAGATTGGTTATTGACTATATAGTGTATTATAGACTTGTCTTGATACATACATATACATACATACATACATACATATATATATATATATAGAGAGAGAGAGAGAGAGGATACCCGTGATACAACTTTGACTATCCATGTTTGTTCTAAATGCTTGGGGATTGCTAGGTTGTGATATATTTGCCTCTCGTAGACATGATTCTTTACTATTCATGTGCCACATATGCCTATATATATAGCTGATAATCATTGTGCTTTTTCTAAACTTACTTGATAGCTAAGAGAACATGATATATTCTAGGAAATGTTGTAATTGGGCTTCTGATTGGACATTGTGACTCTTGATATAAGATACGATACAGATGAACCTCTGGTGGGCTAGAAATAGGGAGTTAATCCTAGTTAAATAGATGTATACCATATCTGCCGGGATTCATTGGACTATCTGTGGTTGAGATATTATCTCAAATCATGAAACATTTTTGCCACACCTGGGTGAATGGAATACTTAGCATAATGAGTCTCTTCCAAAATCAAACGAACCCAATCACCTACCTTAGGCACAGAAATGCACCCATTAATTCTCAAAATTCCCTCAGAATTAAGAAAAGCTGACTTAGCTTCACCCCTCGGCACTTTGTCCTGAATCACACATAATTTATCATCATCAAACTGGTGAGCACGAATATTATCCATTAATGTAGATCTAGCCTCGACGAAGGCCAACACACTATGAGATGGGGAGATATTAAGTCTAACCAATTGTCTAGCCAAAGACTGAACCTCCAAAGCTAATGGCCTCTCCTCCGTTCTAAGATATGCCAAGCTACCCATAATAGAAGGATTCCAGCTCAAGGCATCTGCCACCACATTAGCCTTGCCAAGGTGATAGAGAATAGAGATATCGTAATCTTTTAGCAACTCCAACCATCTGCGCTGCCTCATGTTCAAATTAGGCTGAGACAAAATGTACTTGAGGCTATGGTGGTCTGTAAAGATCTCGCAATGCACCCCATAGAGATAATGCCTCCACAACTTCAAAACAAATACCACCGCAGCTAACTTTCGCTCATGGACCTTCAGTTGTCGCGAAGCATAAGCTATAACTCTTCCCTTCTGCATCAATACTCTACCTAAACGGACACCCGAAGCATCACAATAAACAACAAAGGCGACACCTTCCTCGGGGCAATGCTAAAATAGGTGTTGAAGTCAATAACTCCTTGAGCCTCTGGAAGCTCGCCTGACATTCATCGGTCTATAGAAATGCAACTTTCTTCTGAGTTAGTTTAGTCAAAGGAGTTGTGATAGAGGAGAATCCCTGCACAAATCAACGATAATAACCTGCCAGCCCAATAAAGCTTCGAATCTCTGTCACTAATGTGGGTCTCACCCAATCATGAACTGCTACAACCTTGGTTGGATCAACCATAATACCATCCTTAGTCACCACATGACCCAAGAAAGTCACAAACTCGAGCCAAAACTCGCATTTGGAGAATTTAGCATAAAATTTCTCCTCACGCAATCTCTGGAGCACGGCCCTCAGGTAACGAACGTGGCCCGCCTCACTCTTGGAATACACCAATATGTCGTCAATAAATAAAATCACAAAGGAATCCAAGTAAGGTCTGAACACTTGGTTCATCAACTCCATAAAAGCGGCAGGGGCATTAGTTAGCCCAAATGACATAACCACAAACTCATAGTGCCCATATCGAGTCCTAAAAGCAGTCTTCGAGATGTCTGACTCCTGGACCTTCAACTGGTGATACCCTAACCTCAAATTAATTTTTGAGAACACTGAGGCACCCTGAAGTTGATCAAATAAGTCATCAATACGAGGCAAGGGATATTTGTTCTTGATGGTTACTTTGTTCAACTGACGATAGTCAATGCACATTCCCATAGTACCATCATTTTTCCTTTACGAACAACACTAGTGCGCCCCAAGGCGACACACTAGGCTGGATAAACCCCTTCTGCAACAAATCTTCTAATTTCCCCTTCAATTCCTTTAACTCTACAATAGCCATTCGATAAGGAGAAATGGATATGGGCTTAGTGCCCTGCTCCAAATCAATGGCAAAGTCAATGTCACAATCTGGAGGAACACCTGGTAAATCTGTAGGAAACACATCCATGAACTCCCTCACCACCCTCATGGTCTCTAAAGAAGATGACTCCTTAGAAATATCATGTGCGTGAGCCAAATAAGATAAACACCCATGCTCTATTATATGTCGAGCGTGAACATAAGAAATAACCCCCTTAGGGTAAGAGTTGGGAGTACCTGCCCATATTAACAGGGGTAAACCCAGACGCGCTAAGGTCACAGTCTTAGCATAACAATCAAGGATCGCATGATAAGGGGACAACCAATCCATACCCAAGATAACATCAAAGTCAAGCATGTCTAGAAGGATCAAATTTGCCTGGGTCTCCCTACCTGATAATACCACAATACAACCCCGATAGACTGGATCCACCACTAAGGATTCACCCACGGGTGTAGAAACAGAAATAGGCACATGAAGAGGCTCATACACACCATCAAAATCATTAGCAAAATAAGTGGATACATATGAATAGGTGGACCAAGGGTCAAATAATATTGAAATTGAACAATGGCAAACTGGAATAATACCTATAATCACAACATCAGATGTCTCTGCCTCTGTACGGCCTGGAATAACATAACACACTCGGCGCTCTCCACTAACCTATGATCCACCACGAGTAACACCTCGAGCTCCACCCCTAGCACCTCTAGTGCTGCCCCTCGCACTCTGTGAAGCGCCTCTAGCTGCTGGAGCTGGTGTAGATCGGGTCGTCTGTGTCCCTGATGGAAAATAAGTAGGAGAACGCTTAGGACAATCCTTGGCATGGTGGCCGAACTCATCACATGCATAACAACCTCTAGGTCCGGACCAGCCTGTACTACCTGCACTAGGAATGACAGCATGAACTGGTCTCCCTTGATAACCCTGAGCGCCCTGCCTCTAAGAATCTCTGTCTCTGGGTGCAATACTGCCAAACTGACCGTGATAATGGGACCTCTTACCACCACCCTGTCGGGTTTGTCTGATGCCCTCTATCATTCTAGCATGGTCAATAATGCTCATAAAGGAACCACCAAATAACACAAGAGAGGTTGTGGCCTCTTGAAGATAACTTGTGAACCCCTTCACAAATCAACAAATCCGGTCGAACTCTGTGGGAATACTAGACATGGCATAACGGGATAACTCACAGAATCATGCCTCACACTCGGTCACAGTCATGGAACCATACTCCAATCTATCAAACTCATTACGACATCTATCATGAAGAAAGATCTCAGTAAACTGCCCCCAATCCATCGCTGGAGCATCAACTGGCCTCCAGGCCATAACGGACCTCCACCACTCTCTAGTCATGCTTGTGAACTCATAAGAGGTGTAATCTACTCCGTGGGTCTCCAGAACACCCAAATTAAACAATCGATCCTGGCACTCTGTCAGGAAGTCATATGCCCCATCCCCGGCATTATCATCAAATTTGGGAGCAGTCAATCTCACAAATCTCTCAAAGCTCTTCTGCTCATACAAGGATATAGCAGCACTGGCAGAAAATGGCGGAGCTGAAAAACTCGGAGGTGCAATAGAAGGCATGGAAAATGGACTCGGGGTCTGAAATCCCATATTAGGTCCTTGAGCTGGCTATGAAAGACCAGCAGGTATATTAAGAATTGAGGTACCTGGAACATCACTATTAGCAGGGGTACCCTCCAACCTTGCCAACAATCAAATCAATAGCTCTTGTAATACTGGTGTACTCTCTAAGGATGCAGGAGGCTGAACTGGGTCCTCAGTTTTCCCCTCGTGCTCATAAACAGGGTCAACAATAGCCTGAGGTAAAGCCCCTCTAGTTTGACCTCGGGATGGTGCTGCTCCCCTAACCGGTCCTCGACCTCTAGCTCTGCCACAACCTCTGCCCCGCCCCCTAGCGGGGGCTTAGACAGCAGGTACTGACTCATCCTTGGTATTTCTAGCTCTAGTTCTCGCCATCTGTGTAGGAAGAATAGATTAGAAAAGTACAAAACTTGAATATGAAAAAATCGCACAAAATGAATCAATGGAAAGAGGATTTCTCCTAACAAGCATCCCCTAGTCTCTCGAAGGTAGATACGGACATTTACGTACAGATCCGCGAGACTCTACTAGACATCCGGCTCATGAACTCATGAGACCGGTGAACCTAGAGCTTTGATACCAACTTGTCACGACCCAAAATGGGGTCATGATTAAAAGACCACTTAATTCGAATCCCAACAATAAATGTACCCTAGAAGGAGAGAAATCCAATAAACAAATAGTCACCACATAAAAACAATATCCCAAAACCTGGTGTCACAAGTATAAAAAGCATCTAATACTTAACTAGTAAAATAAGTGCATCTTAGTCTTCGAATAGAAATAAAGACTAAACAACTAAGATAGAATCCAATGGAAACTCGAAGCCCTGAGTCTCACCACTAGATCTGGTATGAACCAAGTGCACGAGCAATTGAACTACCACGTGGAATAGCCTAACGAGGATCTGCGGGGGAGAAAGGAGTAGGAGTAAGTACACATAACATGTATCCAGTAGGTTTAACGGACTAGGAAATAGAAATTGAATAAACCATGAAATAATCTAGGAATGATTCCACCTGCAACAGAAAAACCAGTGCAGCATCGATGCCGCCAATTTATATAGGATCGCGCAAGCAAAGTAACATATAATCTCACATAAGCCAACCCAAAACAACCACAAGTAGTACAATAAAATGGTATGCAATGTCCTGCAGTGCAATGCAATACAAGGTGGTATCAAGACCGTCGCACAGCCTGTCGTATACACCCACGTTGAGCTAAGGCTCCAAGACTAAGGGAACTCATGGGGTCCTCGCAAGACATATACCTCAATCATAATATATCAACTACCTTGCCACCCAAAGTGCCCAGGGTCAAGGACTCATGGTAAGAATCACCATTCACAACTTCTTAGAATGCCATGACATATAGTATAAGGATCCATGGAACCAAGACACAATTATGGAAGTAATATTCTTCTCAATAAGTAAAATAAATATCAAAGTTCTCAAAGTTTATCAATTATAATATTCACCCTCTTTTATACCTATTTGAAATACAATTCTCCTTTAAAATATTTCACCAAAATTAGCAACCCGACACATGTTGCGATCTCATCACATAGATTTCCATATAAAGATATTCATTAACTCAGTCTCAATCCCAAAGAAGGATAGCCACGCCTACCTCAATATCTAAACCGCACCCGAACACTTCTACCGAATGGACCAAATCTTGAATTCAACTCCCACAATGAAAATTTTCTATCAAGAATGGAATATACATGTCACGGGGAGTCCGATGACAACCATATAACTACATATCTAGCCTAACCTCAAGATTTCATATAATTCAATAAATTCTAATTTCAAGTTTTTAAGATTTAGTCTTAAATTCTACAAATAATATGATTCTAATGGTATTTATTAAAAAAGATACATCTAATACCTAATATCCTATTATTATTAATTGACAAAAGATGAGAGAAAAATAAATAAATAAATTATATAATGTATATATGTATGGACGGAGAGGCCATACTGGAAGACCACTTTATTTATAATATATATATATATATATATATATATATATATATATATATATATATATATATGTAAAACATATGTTTTCATTCCTAATACTCCATGAGCACGCTACTGCCCTTATGCATAAGCATAGGCGTGCACAGTGCTTCACAATCACTGAACCATATTGCCAATATTTTAATTCTTCACTATATTTTAATATTGACAGCAGCCATTAAGTCCCATAATTTCACTAAACAAGACAAAGAACAAGATTTGAAGTGAAAAGTTTTTCACTTACCAGGGAAAAGTTGTTGTCCAGCTGCAGCAGCCGACGCCTCTCTTTATTTTATTTTTTTGCAAACCCTTTTTTCCTCTCCTCTTATTTTCTCTTAATTAGGTATTAAAAGTGATAATACTACTATTTATTTTAATAAATAGATTAAATGGTACTTAAGTAACTTAACCCTTTGGTCTATAAATTAATCAAATTGTCTAAAATTACCCATAAGTTAAAACATCGTAGTATCAAATAGTCCAATATACCCATTTAAAATTCACGAGAAGGATATTTCACGAAAATAAGAGGACTAAATTTTAAGGTAACCTAACTGGTCATTACAATTGTTTGCCTCTATATTTCTTTTCTTGATTGTTATTTTTCAAAAACGAAACTTAGTCGCTTAAAATTGGCAGGCCCGATGGAACAATCTTTGCCTCTTATCTTTTCTTTTTTTAAAAAAAAATTCAAGATCACCGAGACAACTTCCAAAAAGGTCAACTTGAAATTCGCATCCACAAAAAAACTATTGGATCCAAATTCTGATCTCTTTAAAGTTACAAAAAATTATCAATACGGCCGCAATGAACATCCAATCTAAATTCGATATTTTTGAGGATATTGACTCCACAAACTGCTCGAAAATTGTCGTGGAGATTGTGGCCCAGATTAGATGGACTAAAGCCGAAATGTTAGGACAACAACCATTTCAAGTACCACCTAAATCATCTCATGTTTGTTATTTGTATTCTCCAAATGAAAAGGTATCCTCAGTATATGTTCTAGAACAAGGGAAAGACATCGCTGAGGTAGTAGAAAGAACTTTGGATCGACTAAGACTTTCATAAAATTGACATTATCAGTCTAATGATCCCTTCATGCATGAAGATGATGATGTCTTAAGCGCTAGATCTGCTACAATCTTTCCTTTTGTTACTTCTCAATCCAAGCTATAAACTAGTGATGTTCCGCACCATTCTTCATCCTCTATGAAGGTTGTACAAGCGATGGTAATTGAAACTATCATCATAGAAGAACAACTTGCATATTTGACGAAAGCAGTTGAAGGCCTGTCAAAGTACATCAACGGTCAATACATCTTGTTAAGCAATTTGTTTGAACACTCACAGGAATTGTTTTCGACTAGTACATAAATCTTGAACCTGGTTCCATTGATAGCTGGGAGTAAATGGAGCAACAATTTCTTAAGCATTTTTATAACATATGTAAGCATGATAGAGCTTACCAATGCCTGCCAAAGGAATAATGAGCAATCCATTGACTTTATTGATCGTTAGAGGATCTTGAGCCTTAACTACAAATATCCCTTAGTGAAACTTCAGGGATCGAAATATACATTAGGATCTTCGCTACATAATGCAAGGCGTAAAACCTAAAACATTTGAAGAACTAGCAGCTCATACTCATGATATGGAATTGAGTATCGCTACACATGGAGATCAAGGGCTACTCTACTTTGAGCCTCATGAAGAAAATATACATGGGAAAACCTTTCCTCCGAAATTAAAATTGTATAGTCTATATAGGTAAAAATGTTGCTCGACACATGAGCCTAAAATGCATCTCATAAAGCTCATTAAATCTGAGCTAAGTCTTCAAGTTGTGATGATCTTAAAATTTGAGCAATGTCTTCATATTTCAAAGATCATCAAATTTGAATGGTCTTCAAGCCAAAATGCTCCTCGACGCACGAGTTTAAAATGCAAGTTCGTAAAGCTCATCAAGTTTGAGTGAAGTTCTCAAGCCTTGAATTTTGTCAAATTCGATCCAAGTCCTTAACTTGTGATACTCCCTAAAATTCGACAAATTTGAACTATCTCAATATCAAGAAGTTCTTTAAATTCAGCTAAAACCTTTAAGTTTGGAAGCACATCAAAATTGAGCAAAGTCTTCAAGTCAAATGCTCCTCGATGCATGAGCCTAAAATGCATGTCATGAAGCTTATCAAATTTGAGCTGGTTCTTCAATTTGTGCTAAGTCTTCAAGTGACAAAAGCTCCATAAAATGAGTTAAATCTTTAAGTTATTGCTTTTGGTCTGCATGAGTTTAAATTTGTATGATAAAAAAAAAATTCACTAGGTTGAAAACTTCAAAATAAGTGGTCTAGACAAATTAAAAAAACTCACATGTTTTGCAAAGAAGTGTAAAGTGAATGTATTTTATCGCTTCAAAATTGCAAGAGTATCTATACATCAACAATGATAAAAAAAAATGGATATATCATCATGTAGAAAAAGCTTATGCAAGAAGAAAAAAGAGATTGGAAGCCAAAAAGTGACTTGCCAACTTATTTTAAATACCTCAATCATGTTTGAATCATCTCTTTATCGAACATTGTCACTTCAAATGTTCTTATGGATCGATGCAGTCATAACCAAGCCTCTATCTTCAACATGGGGGCATATTTTGAAGTATAATTTGTGAAGTTGATGTGTCAAGTAGTTGCTCTCCAAAACTAGGAAAGATTACATCAAAATCTCTTTCCCTCCAAAGTTGAAATCAAAGAGGAAAAGACACAAAGTGTGATTCGTCATCAAAGCCAAAACATAAATAAAGATGCACTAAGTATGATTCATCGCTAAAGCCGCAACTACAAAGGAAGAAGCACACAATATGGTTTATTTCCAAAGCCACAACTACAAAAGAATACATGATAAGTATGGCGCATCGCTAAAACGCAAACCCCCGAAAAATGCATCAAGTGTGTTTGTCACCACCAAAGCCACATTGCTTAAAAAATGCATTAAGTGTAGCTCGTTGACAAAACCATGAGTACAAACCAAGATGCACCAAGTGGTTCTTCACTAATTATGGATTACCCCTCATATT